>JAJKLI010000022.1:0-734679 GCA_023159215.1 Xylariaceae sp. AK1471
TATATATAACAGGGTCTTCGCATAAAACCCTACTATAGTCCATCCGACGGTTTAAACGCGTCCGGAGCTCTGGTGTACGCGTTATAAAACGCGACGTCCAGTTCTTCCCAACAGCCTCAGCCCCGCGTTCGTGTAGCAGTCGATTAGCCATATCTTCAACGTAACCGAGCCGAGGGGGAAACGATCGCGCGTCGAGGTCGATTATGAAGTTTACAATTGATCTTTCTTCAGAAACAGTAAGTTTTATTCGATTAGGTAGTTTGTCGGCTCGTGCTGGTATTCCTTTAAATCTGGTAATAAGGGTAGCTTTAGGGACAGTATAGAGTTTAGAAAGTTTACCATAAGAAATATGAGGGTCGCGTCGTTTAGCTTGGATAGCTAGCGAGATTCTGGCTTCTTTAGAAACAGAAGACATGTTGTGGTGGTAGAAATATGTATAAGGAAAGTTAAAAGGTTGACGCGGTCGGAAAATCGGACAGCTCGATGGTTTGGACAGCTCGATGGTGGATCGCGTTAATCGTATAATATTAAAACGTTAAATAAACAGATTAAATAGTAGAAAAATAATTTAATTAAAAAAATTATATATATATTTTTTTTACTTTTATTATATAAAGCTATTTATTTTTATAAACAGTTTGTTTATAAATAATATAAATATAATTTTTTAGCTTAGTTTTATTATTATACTTATAATTAAGTTTTATATAAAAAATATAATAAACTTAAACTTTAAATTTTAAAGTAATATTATATATTAAAACGTAAGTAAATATAAAAAAGTTATATAAAACGTTTTAATAAACGAGCTATATAATATAATTAACAGTTTTAATAATGTTATTATTTTTTATATCATAATTTAAAAAATTATAAAAAAACTAAGTTTACTTTTTATTTTTTCTGTATTATATTTAAACTTTAAATTATTATATAACTACTTAATTAAACTAAAAACTATATAAAAAAAAACCTAATAATTAATATAATATCTTTAAAAAAATCGTATAAAAAAAGAAATTTTAAAAGTATAATAAATTAACAGAAAAAATAACCTAGTAAATATATTTATTAAATATACTTTAAACTAAATATTAAAAACTTTAATTTTTACTAATAAACTGCTTATATAAATTAAAACATTTATTAAAAAACTGTAAAAAATTACGTATAAAAGCATAAAATACTATATAAAATTACGTATAAAAGCTTAAAACAGTTATATATTATATACAAATATTAAAAAAAATTAAAAAAGCATAAAAAAAAACAATAAATTATATTTATGCTTTAAAAGGCTAAAACGCACGATTATCTCCTTTTTTTTTCTTTTTCTTTTTTTAATCACGATTAAAACATTGCGCTTTATATAAGCACTAAATATAAACGCTGTATACGCTTTTTTAAAACCTAAAAACATAATAATACTTAATAAAAAATGCTTTATTATAATAGCTATAACTACTATATAAACTATTAGTATATAATAATAAAACTATATTTTAGTTTTAAACTAAAATAGCTTAAAAATAGCTCTTACAGCGGATAAGCTTAGCTTAAACGTTTATAAAAACGTCGGATAATAATACTTAAAACATAATATTAACAGAAAAAGCAGTAATAACAGTGCTTTTTTTATTTTATTATATAATAAAATATATTAGTTAAAAAATATATTAAAAAATATCTATACAAAGATGAAAACAAGAAATACATATATACTTATACAATATTATTATATAAAAGCTTAACAAGCTTAGCTTTTAATTAAAAAACTGTATATTTCTATTACACTATTATTTTCTATATAAATAAAATTATAAAATTATAAAATACTACTTAAAGCAAGTAACAGTAAATAAAAGCGTGTAAAAGCAGCAGTAGCTATAATTATTACTACTATTACTACTAGTTATTTTTAAATTAATACGATTTTAAAACAAGTATTTAAAACATATATATAATATATACGTGTATATATATATATTTATATGTGTGTATATATATATGTATATATGTGTATATATGCGCGCGAAAAAAAAAAAAAAAGAAAAAAAAAGTTGCAAAGAAAAGATTTATTTACGTATAAAAATAACAAGTACTATATTTTCTTTATTATTAAACATTTTCTAACAGCTTAATTATATACAGCAGCAGCTGATTACAGCTCACCTTTTTATATTTTTTACGCACGTATAAATTACTTTTATAATAAACAAACAATAATTTAACTTATTTCTATATAATAAAGATTTTCTTTATATTACTAGTATTTTTTTAGACTTTTTATTATATTCGTACAGAAAAATGTCGTAATTAAATAAAAAAAGCTAATATTGCACTATTTAAGTTAACTACGTACGGGGTTATTATATAGATGTTTTATTTATATGTAGCTTAGTTTTAAGCAAGCAGTATATATAAGCAGAATTTTTTTATTAAAAGAATTCTCCTCGCATAAAAACTTCGCTTTTATAAGTTAAATAAAAAATAGATCGATATAATATAGTTATTTATCTTACCTTTTTAAACGTACGATATCGTACCCCCTAGCTATTTAATAAATATAAATAATAGTTTATATTAATAAAAATAAAAAAGCTTAATTAACTAATTAAAACAACTATTTAATATTTTTAAAAATAATATTAAAATTATAAATATATATATATATTGTAAAGTATTTATAAGTTTAAAAAATAATTAAAAATAAATAAATTAAAAAGTTAATAATACAAATTTTTTTTTATAAAAAATACTGTATTTATATTTAAGAAAATCTTAAGTATTTTTTTATAAATATAAACACTTAAAATAAAAAATATTAATAATATTTTTTAAATATATATATATAAATAAAACCTTAGAGAGATTTGTTTAATATATATAATATATAAAGTTTTTTTTTTTATGTTTTTTTTATGTTTTTTTTTAAACTTAAATAATATAGTATATGTTATTTAATTATATATATTATAAAAAAAATTTGTTTAAAACATTAAAAAAAATTTTAAGTTGTTTTAATTTTAAATATATTATTTAAAAATGTTGCATTTAAAAATATAGTGGTTTATACTTTATATAAATATAACCATGTTATAATAAACTAAAAAGCGATTTTTGTTTAATTTAAAAAAAAACTATATAAACCAAGTAAACAAATAATAATAATAATAATAATAATAATAATAATAATAATAATAATAATAATAATAATAATAATAATAATAATAATAATAATAATAATAATAATAATAATAATAATAATAATAATAATAATAATAATAATAATAATAATAATAATAATAATAATAATAATAATAATAATAATAATAATAATAATAATAATAATAATAATAATAATAATAATAATAATAATAATAATAATAATAATAATAATAATAATAATAATAATAATAATAATAATAATAATAATAATAATAATAATAATAATAATAATAATAATAATAATAATAATAATAATAATAAGCTAATAATATTTATAAAGATATTTTTAATATTAAAATTCTTTAATTTAATTAAATATTATTATTTACTAGTAAAAACTAACTAACAAGTAATTAATTTATAAATAACAACTTTTTTTAATTTAATTAATTAAAATAATTTTATTAAATATATTTATATATTATAATTAATATTATTATAAATATTATATATAAAATATACTTTTTTTTATATATTTAGTACTTGTTTTTGTTTATATTTTTATAATACTATAAGTTTTTTATAAAATAAATATTTGTTTTAATAAAAACCCCTTATTTTTTATTACTTTAATTTAATATATAATTAATTTATTATAACTACTTAAATTTAAATTTAAATAAAGTAACTTTATATATAATATTATATATAGTTTTTAATACTTAAAATTAACTTTTTTTAAAGTATTTAAAATTTTAATTAAAAAATAAACTAATAAAACCCATATTTTTATAGTACTATTAAATATATTAAACTTTTAAAAAGTATTAAATAAACTAAATAATAATATTTAAGTTTATAAAAGAGTTTTATAAGTTTAAACTTAATATAGATATTTTTGAATATTTTATTATTTTTATATAAACTTTATAAAATATAATAATGTAATTTTTTATAATAATTTTATAATTATTAAAAATATAAAAAACGTTTTATGTTTTTTATTTAGTTTCTTATATATTTATTAAGATACTTATTTATTTATTCATGTTTTAAAAATAATAAAATATTATAATATTAAAAAACAAAGCAAGGTTTATTTTATAAAATAATAAAAAATAATGTTAAAAACTTTTATTATTTAATTTAACTTGTTTAAGTTATATTTGTTTTTTAATATTTATAATAATTATAATTTTTATAGTTATTTTTTATATTAACTTTATTTTATTTAATAAAAAATATAAACTATTTTTATATATATTATATATATTAAATAAACTTTTATGTTTAGTTTTTATAAAAAGTTCTATATTTTTTTATAGTTAATTTTTAAAACTAATAAAACATATATTATCTTAATTATATTAGCTATTTATTTTAATATATAATATATTATTAAAACGCTGAAAAAGTTTAAATTAGTAAATTATGTTTTAAAATATATTTTATTATAAATAATTAAAAGAATATAATTCACAGTTAAATAAACTATTATATTTAACAAATTAATTGTTTATAAATATTAAATCTTTATTAATTAAATGTGATAAATAAGTTATATAAAAAACTAATGCTTTAATTATAATAACTGATTTTGTTATTAAAATCTACAAATTAAATAAAAAAAAGAGTTTTTATATTAAACTTATATATATGTATTAAAAGTAAGTCCGTAGTTATAATGTATATAGCTTTGTAATATAAAAAGTCACAGTATAAAGTTAAGTTAAATAATAAGTAAGTTAGTTAGTTACAATAAAGAATTATAAAATAATCTACCTAGAAGTATAAAGTGAAATCTACTTTAAAGTGTAGAATATATTAAAGAGTATATCAAAGAACTTAATCTAACAAAAAACTTAAAATAAATACTAAAAAAAAACTCCCTTTTATATATAAATAGTTAGTTTATTAAAACGTATTCGTATAAAACTTTATATAAAATTAAACAGTAAATATAAATGTTAAACTAAGCTAGTATAGCGCTAAAATATGCTATAATTTCAGTTATAACTTAACGTTTTAATAGTAAAACGCTAAGTGTAGCTAGATACTATTAATACTTGCGTTATAAACGTTAAGTGTTTATTAGGCTTTTTTAATATACGCTTAAACTTAAACTATTTATTTAGCTAATATTATAATAAACTAGCTATTTTTTTAAAAAGGGTATAAAGCATTATCCGTGGTTTATTAAGTTTATAAACCCATGATAAGTAATGTAAAGCCTGTAGTTAAAGTAATAAGTGCACTATATATATTGTAGCTCCCGCGTAAAACTTACAGCTATTATAGCTGCTATAAAGTAACTATTACAGGGCTTATAATGCTTGAAAATACCAGCTAATTTTAACAACAGGGATTTTAAATACCTTAACAATTAAATAGTCGGTTTAAATAAAGCTAAATTATATAATCCACTGGTTTTAACTAGTTTAATACATTATTATAACTTTAATTATAATTATAAAATAAACTATTAATTACTTAATTATTTAAATTAAACTATTATTTTTTAATATAACTATAATATTTTCGGTTATTTATTTTTAATTTAAAGGTTTTATATAAAAATAAGTAAAAAAGTGAGTTTTTAATTAAATGTTTAAAAGAAATTTCATAGATTTTATAAAACCAACACCATTAATTATTAAATAATAAAAAGCTTTATATATAAAATTAATAAATTTTTTAATTAAAAGAGATTTCTTAAAAAACTCCAGTGTTTTTTTAAGTTAAATTTTTATTTATAAAATAATCTTAATATTATTATAAAACTAGTTTATAAACTATCTGATTTTTTTAAAAATAAATACACAGTTATATATAAACGTTTTTTTATATAAAATCATTTTTAACCGTTTATAATTAATCGCGTTAATTTTTATATAAATTATAATTTAAAAAATATAATCTTAATTAAGTTTATATAAAATATTATTAAAAAATGTCTTTTAAATTTTAAATAAAAAAAATTTAAGGTTTTTTTAATAAAAAAACTTTTGTTTAATAATAAATACCTTTATTTAATTATATTAATATTATATTACATATTTATAAAAAAATAGTTTAATTATTAAACATATTTTTTAAATATTAAAAAATTTAAGATTTATATATAAATTTATTAAAATAAAACTTTTTATTAAAACTTTTAAATTTAAATCTACTTAGTAAAAAACTATTAATAAAGAATTTTTATAAATAAAAAATTTGTAAAACAAAACTTTATAATTAAATTTAAATTTAAAAAATTAAAACTTATAATAATTATATATAATCTAAAAAAAACTATATATTAAAAATAAAAGGCTTTTATTCTTATTAATTTAAAAACACTTATTTAACTTAATAATCATGTGTACTAATATCACTATATTTTTTACGTACTTATATAACAACTGGTTCATGAAGGGCCAGTCCACGTAGGGTGCTTTAGCTTAGATCGTATCTATTCCTTGACAAAAGATTTCACAACCGTAATAAAACGATTTTGTTACCGCCGTCTTACGTGCACTGGCATGCCATCTTTAGGATGCTGAACTGTCTGGCCACATCCATATAGCCTCTGTCCATCGATCATGTCCCTTCGATGGTTGGGTCCCTGTTTCAGATCCCACTTCTCCCAAGCCTCTTGTATGTCAAATTCCCTACAAATCAGTACCGCGACCAGCTTTATCTCCACCATCGCAAGCTCCATTCCAATGCAATTCCTTGGTCCCATAGAGAATGGCCTCCAAGCATTCTTGTTGGGGTACATAAAATGACCTTGGGTCACGAGCCACCGCTCTGGGACGAACTCGTTCGCACGCGGCCACACAGCCGCATCTAGCTGTATGACAGACGGTACGTCATGAATGGCTACGCCCTTCGTTGGGTATATGAAGTCTGACCCGGGGACAGAGAGGAAGAAGTCTTCGTCTCCTTGTCGCACGGTCGCGGCGAGTGGGTAGAAACGGAGCGTTTCCTTGACGACACCATGGGTGTAAATTAGGTTGTTCAATAGTTGAGGCGACTCTCGCAGAATCTTGGCAGACTGAGTTGGGTCTTTGCCCAAGACCTTGTCATGTTCTGCGCGTAGCTTGGATAAACAGTCTGGGTTGTCCTGTAGCAGCTTGAACATCCAGCAGATAGTCGATGATGTTGTATCATGGCCTGCGAACAGAAACAGTTTCAAATTAGCCAAGATAGTGTCAACGCACTCTTGATTGGGAACACTGCCGCCGGTCTCCTTCAGCGTGCGGGCAAGAACAATTCCTAGTATGTTCATTTTGTCTTTCCGAGAGCTCGATTCCGCAAGCAGGCTAGATTTTATGAGCACCTCAACACGGCCTAGGAGGGCCTGCCGCAAAACACGATTATTAAGCTCTCTAGTCCAGATCTCCCATGGCCATCTTTTGATGCCTAGAATGCGGTTTATGCCAATCACTTTACTCATCAGCTGGATCTGGCTGATCAGAGCTCGCTTGAGAGGGCTCCATGCCGTATTTGTCTGTTCATGCAGTCGTTCGCCACTGGACGACTGGTTAATAACAGTGCCAACGTGTACTACGAGGTTTTACTTACAGGGTTGCACGAAGTATAACGTCAAACGTGAGATTTGTAGTGCGTTCCTCTAACTGAAAGACCTCACTCCATGATCCGTTGGAGCCGGCCATTTCTCCTAGTAGTTCTTTAAAGACCAGAATCTCGTCAATCAGCTCGGGGATCACCAGGTTGATATTTCGTGGGCTGAAACTCGGGTTAAACCTCGACCGCCAAACCTTGGCTTGCTTGCCGTCCGCTGAAGTCATGTCAAGGTTGTCGGTCAGTGGCTCTAAGAAAGTACGGGTGATGGGATGTTTGGGTAGGCTTCTGATTTGAGTGAATTGGGTCGAGACTTCGGCGTCGAGCACCATCATCATGAGGTCTGGAAAGACCGGCCAGATGTCGAGGTAAAGGATCGGAGGTGTCCGCTCCAGATCTGGAATCCATCGCTTGCAGTTATTAGCAAGCCAGCTCATGATAATCCCGAAGTGAACGTCGGCCGGGTGGTCTGTCCGAAACTTGATGAGGATGGGGATGTGGCCGAAAATGAAAGAGTGTGGGAGTGTAGGCTGTCATGCTGTTAACGTTTGTTGACGCTACTGGGGAATATCGCAACGTACAACTCCTTGCGCTCGCAGAACCCGAACGCTCTTCCTGACTTGGTATCCGCGATGTAGGAATCTCACAATGACCATTATCGCTAATATGCCCATGCCACGCAGGAGCGCCTCCAAAGGCCGGATTGCAGCAATTAAGTCCATGTCCACGCAGTCACTGCATCGAGACACATACATCGAGGGGTAAGGTGAAAGACCCGTAAGATGTTGGTCATTATATTAAGCGCTGGAAAACGCAATAGTGTAAGTTGCTTATTCAAATAATAATGTGTTAGAGCTGTTCTGGCCGTATGGATCTGCCCTAACGGCATTGAGCCTGTGTGCTATCCCCCACATTCGAAATAAGTTGCCTATCGTCGGTGATTAAGCTCACGTCAGCCATGGCGTACCGGTACAGTCGTTGATGTATGCTATTATTAGTTGTTGGTAGCGTCTTGTACTTGGAGGGTTTTTATCGTTCCCATTTCTGCAAAATGGCTGGGACAACTTAACTGCGGGCAATTGTGCCCCGGTTTCTTGGTCCTCACTATCGATATTTCTAACTAACACAGCGTCTGACAACAGCTTCTGGATCGCAGGATTAAACGACGCTTATCAGTAAACACTAAAGCTCCCGGCTACTTAATAGGACGGGCCTTTAAATAAATAAAAACTTGATAACGACTTAAAAATAACGAGAATATCTGAAATATAAAACTTTATATATAATATAATTATTTATTTAAGAGGCAAAATAAAACTCGGAATAAATCAATCAATCAACAGACTGATAAACTAGTTAACTGTTAAGAAAATAAGCTATACATTAGTATTATTTATAGCGTTTAATTAAGGTGATCGGCGACTTTGTGTGAGGGGTTGATCTGAGTAGGTGACCACGGGTGTTATGCTCATATGGACTTATTGATGATGATCTTGGGATGAATACCTAGGTATATATCCAGAACGCCTTGAGTTCCATAAGCCCCCTCAACCATCTCTTGATTATCACCTAGTATGACTGATTGTTCCTCTCTCCGCCCAGAATCCTGCCTGATCGCTCTAAAGGCTGTTATACTTCGCTAGGCCTACCAACAACTATGCCGCATCATTTAGTCGTACCAATTTATGTCCTATTAAATGGAACTGACCGATCACTGCCTTTTTCTTATGGAGAGTTTGTATCCAAGCGGTGGCGGCGAGACGTAGCTGAACCACTATAAAAACCTCAAATTCAGCCATTGCTAAACCGACAAGGAATGATATCTGTGACTTACAGGATTCTGAGGCCGCGGACTTGCGTCTGGTTTAATATCATAGCGAAGGACGATTTGCGACAGCAGCAACTTGAGCAAATGGTTAGCGAAGAACCGACCAGCACTATCCCAGAGTTAGTAAAACTACCGCAAACTGGGTTCTCAAGTGGATAAACTACCAAGCGTATTTTCCATGACTGAAAGCTAAATAGGTCTCATTTGTGGATGTAAACTTGAGCCCTGCATTTTTCTCCTCGGCTTTCTCGCCCAGGAAACGAAAAGGGTCGAACTGGAACGGAGACGCTCCTGGGTACATTTCCTCGTCATGATGTACGCCGTAGCTGCCGATGCCAATCTTCGCCCCATAGGGTATATGCTCTCCCGTCGGAAGGTCAACACCTTGCTTCGCCACCACGACCTTGATGACTCCGTGGGCAAACCCCCAGAGGCGGAGGCTTTCGGTAAGCACGCTGTCCATCTTCGACAGCTTCGCCACCTCAGCTCGAGTCCAACGCACTGAAGCCTCAGCTTCGTCGGCAGCAGCAGCTTCCTCGCGCAGCTGACTTTGGATCTCGAGGCTGTGAGAGGAATGGGCAATGTCGATCAGGGTATTTTCAATGGTGATACCTTGGACTTGGATGGCTGCCCAGTTTAGAATCGCCAAAAGCTTGGAGGTATGGCTGTGTGGGCGACACGGGTCATCATTCCGGCGATAAGCCTCTCGCATGAGACGTGACAGAAGATCGCTAGGCTGGTCTGGATCTTGCTTGCCCTCTGCCATAGCTTCGGGGGTAGATCTGTTGGCACGCTCCCTTATGATGGGGTTTACACAACGATCCATACGTTTGAATTGTATCCAGTCGTACTGCGCCAGGATGGGGCCAAGGAAACCCCGCAAGGGTTTTGGTGTGAGCTGGGCAAGAAGAGCCTCCACAAGAATGAACTTGGCAAAGCGGGTGGAACTGGCAAGATAGGTTGGATCTCGGCAGAGAGGAAGGCCGACGTACATACGGCTGACGATACGGCTCATCATCTCTAAGCACACCTCTAGGAGTTCAACCTCTCTCCAATTCTGGGTATCATTGCCCCACAGGTCTCCCAGAGTGGCTTGTATCTCGTCGAGGACGTCTTCAGTCTTATTGTTGAGCTCCTTGGTGATATCCTTGATAAGATTTACGACAAATGTCCATTCATTGTCGTCAGCAGCAATACAGTTCAGGAACGTGTGTTTGGCTGCAAGAAACTCGTTGTTACTCTCACGTTGGCTGAGCACGCTTGCTGGCTGTTTCATTAACCATGGCAAATGCTCTAAGGGTAAGATGACTTGGTGCCCAGTGAAAATATCTGGGAGGATGTAAGGGAGTCCCTTCTTGGAGAACTATTGAAACTGTTAGTTTCTATAATCAAGGTGAAGAGTAGGCTAGGAATATATCTGCTCCTACATCTCGGTGCCCGGCCCACAGGAGAGCGTCAACGCCAAAGACAGAACGTAGGGAAGCTCGGCCTCGGGATAAAAAGGCACCGTCTGAGCTTGCGAAAGCTAGACTGTCTGGAATGCCCTGGTATGAGAACACGCGGTACCACACGTAGTATATACTACCCAAAAAAATAGCTACTGCCAGCCAGGGCAAGACGTTCAGAACGGTGTCCATCGTGGGTCAATAAACTCTGAGTGTTTCTAAGAGTCAAGCCTTGGCTATACGACGTGAGTTCATGTTCTGCTCTATGCTGAGAGGATGTCCTAATATTTTGTAGTTTGAGATTTAATGCTGTGCCTCTTACAACATCATGCGAACATTTCTGAACTCTGAACCCCCACCACTTGTTGCGTTATCACAAGTGAGCATAATACCCTCCTCCAGTCGAAGATGACATGTTCAACCCCAGCTCGGAGGAATATAGACTAAGATCTCACAGCGAGTGTAACGGAAACATCGTTCGAAGTCCCATTTCAAATCCACTAGCTGGACAATCAAATGAGATAAAATCTACTGCAGACATGCACTTCGAAGGCCTGGCTGCTTATTGCATGCGAGTCTACGTTTAAACGAAAGCGCTCTTGGGCTACAAAGATTTAGATTTAGCGAGTAGGAAGAGTCTATGCGTGTGTCAGCTGACGTGACCTTGCTTATCAGGACTATTTAGACCTTGGTTTACGACGGGCTAGGCCTTTGCCTGCACTCCAGTGGCGCAAGGCTGTATAGTCGCATAAGCAGTGAGCACATATACGGACCGCTCAAGATAGACTTCTCAAACGATAACTGCCTAAAGCCCAGGTTTTGTCCTATATGCTTCGAAATAAAGTAATAGATAAGGAAAAACGCCGGCATCTTACTGGGTCTGCTAAGGTTTATTTTGGTAACATTGCATCTGCTGTGTGTTTACGCTGCATCTACTGTACCCACATGTAATCAGCCACAACTTGCTTTGCCCTGTCACGAAATACACACTTGTTTTGTATGTGTACTTCATGAATCTTTCGGATTATATTTTTCATACTATATCAGTACGAGTTGCAATTCTAAAAAAAGCACTAAGCGGCCGCGTCTACCGCTAGACTGTGCAACCCTGCCCACCTGAATGACCAGTCCATCGCCTAGCTGATTGCCTCGGTCCCGTATCCTCTATTCTAGGTCGCACGCATCTGCAAGTTAATATTCAAATAGAGAGAAAAAGGCAATATCTTAGCGAGCATAATGTCTATAGAAGTTTAAGTTCGACGATCCTTTGCGTTTGGAAGGTTCTGTAGTTGACACATTCACACTTACATTATATGTAAAACGTGTCTGCTGCAGGAGAATTAGTCAAGTGATCAATCCAGGCCGTCTTCGATAGAGTTACTTTTAACGTAATCACATCAAGAGATTTAAAGCCGTTCAGCACCTATTGAACATACAAGCCTGGAATCCCTCGTAGGCAATGCGAGTGGCGCATATTCGAATCCTGCCGAAGTCTCCATTATTCCCCATTCTTTTCGAGCCTCGACCCAAACAGAGGGATCCCCCCTGTCTTACAAGCCAGAGCATTTATCTATTTCTCATCAGCTGAGCTGGATAACAATCTTCGCTACCGGCGGTTCGGATTCCTTGCAGATACAGGGAGTGATATTGCGTCTACGGCTACATTGCATGGAATGTACTGCGTGGTCTGTTAGCTGACAAGGATACGCTACATATCTAACGAGTGAGTGCAGGAAATAAAGCAGACAAAACAGCAACAACTCCTGTTTAAAATGTTGAAACTTTTCTTATTACCTCGGTTCATGTAACGGAACGTTGCTGTGGATTGCTTACCCACTTCTTGCGAACGACTCAGCGGAGTGTACTGGTGCTTTTTCTAAGTAAGTTTGCAGAGAGGCAGAACTTATAGAGCATATGTTCTAACGAATCAAGGCGCAAGGTTGCAATATGACTTCTTCAACAGTTCCAGGCCCTCCTACACCCAAAGCGACATCCTCCAAGCTGAAATTTGACTCCTCATCCACGACGCTCATGCCTGAAATCCCAATAACCACAACAGCAGCAATAACGGAGAGCCTGCCACTACCCCCTCCAGTGATTAACAGGCTAGTTCAAGATGTAATCGGGGATCAAGCCGTTGCCTTTCCCGATGCTCCGGCAATCTGCTCGGCGAGTGTCCATCTTACGTACAGGGAGCTAGACCTGCTCTCTTCACGGCTTGCTGCCCACATTGCGACCTTTGGAATACGGCCTAATTCCATTGTACCTATTCTCTCTGATAAAGTAAGCAAGTTCCAAGTGCTGAAGATTCCAACCTCGGGTTCTGGGATGATGTCACAAGAGCGTCTCATACACGTTAACGACCGTTCCTTACGGCCATGGCTAACGGAAATTGCGCAGTCGGCTATTGCTATCGTCACCATGCTTGCAGTTTTGAAGGCTGGAGGTGCCTTTACTGCGCTGGACATTTCCCATCCAAAGGAAAGGCTGTTGGAGATCATTGAGGATACGCAAGCTTCTGTTCTCTTGTGCTCCGCACAACAAGCCGTACGGTTTAACGGCATACCAGGCCTCTCCATTATCATATTGTCCAGTGACACAATATCAAGTTTGAGCGCAGCCTCAGAGTCACTGGCAGTTCACCCAGACATGTCGCCAGACGATATTATGTACACCATCTTCACGTCGGGTAGTACAGGCCGACCGAAAGGCGTCATGGTAGAGCACCGCGCCTGGCTGACGAGTGCCTTCGCTTATGGTGCCGATCAAGGCCTTAATATCAGGTCGAGGGTGTTACAATTCGCCTCTTATGCCTTCGACATGTCTCTTATGGAGATATTTACGACCCTCGTCTTCGGCGGCTGCGTCTGCGTGCCAGTGAATGAAGACCGATTTGGCAAGATAGAAGAGTTCGTCAATAAGACTGGCGTGAACACGCTAATGCTGACACCCTCTTATGCTAAATTACTGGATCCCACTACAATGCCTAGCGTGAAACTGCTGATTATTGGCGGTGAGGCCGTGTCCAGTGACTTGCTCGACACATGGACCCCTCACGTCGAGGTTTACATTGCCTATGGCCCTACTGAAGCTGCTATCCAGGCCGCTGGTGCCAAGGTCCAGATGGCGAGCTCCTCGGCCCCGTCTGGGCTGATCGGGCGTCCGACAGGCTGTAACCTGTGGATCGTAAAGGAAGATAGCCACAACGAGCTTGTTCCCCAGGGTGCGACTGGAGAATTGATCATCGAAGGGCATACCCTCGCGAGGGGCTACTTGGGCGATAAGGAGAAGACCAGGGCTGCTTTTGTAGACATCTGTATTGGCTACGACACTCGGCGGGCATTCAAGACGGGTGACTTGGTCCGCCAGACTGCGAGTGGCGACATTATTTTTGTCGGTCGCAAGGACACGCAAGTCAAGATGCATGGTCAGCGCTTTGAGCTCACTGAAATCGAAGCAAGGCTTGCTCCCATTCTCCCTCCCGGGACAAAGTTTTGCGTTGATAAGGCCGAGAGTTCCGTGTCGCCTAATCAAGGTTCTCTTGTAGCCTTTGTCAGTACCTCGATGAAAGTATCAGGTGGCGAGCAGACTGAGATTTGTTTTGATGAAGCAGAAAATATTCTGAAATGGGTCCCGAAAATCAGGTCGAATCTAGCCAATGTCCTCCCCATGGCCATGATCCCGTCTCTTTACGTACCAGTAACATTCATCCCTTTGACGACGTCTCACAAAACGAACCGGGAAGCACTGAGACGTTTGGTAGAACATCTTAGTTTCCATGAGCTGCAAATGCTCCAAACTCCAGTTCAGTCTGGAGGCGAAATTAGATCACTGTCTTCTAGCGAACTTATATTGCGTGAGTTATGGGCGTTGACACTTAACAGACCACCAGAGACAATTGGGCCAGATGATAACTTTATCCAGCTCGGAGGTGATTCGGTTACCAGCATCAGATTAGTGTCAGCTGCTCGTAATCGCGGAATCACTCTCACTTCAGCCATGATACTCTCAACTCCGGTGTTGAGCGATCAAGCTAGTAAAGCGCCCATCCATGACCTCTCAGGGCACCCAACGATTATCCAACCATTCGAGCTGCTGGAAGGTCGCTCGGAAGAGCTTCGTGCAACGGCCGCCGCTACCTGCGGGCTGTCGGCGGGGGAGGTAGAAGACGTTCTACCCATGACAATAAGCCAGATGCGGTGGTATGGCAAAACTTTAGTGAAACCTGATGCGTGGCTTGATCAATACCACTTTCGACTCCCGGCAGATGTAGACCTCGAGCGATTCAATGCAGCTATCAATTCCACTATTCGAGTTGCCGAGCTTTTACGGGCAAGGGCCTTCGTAACATGGGACAGGAAGCTCTTTCAAGCCATCGTCAAATTTCACCCAGTCGATATCGTTGAGGTTAGTGATAGTTTGGAAACCTACCTCAAGCGGGATCTAAGAACCCCAATGGCTCCTGGAGCACCGCTAAGCCGCCACACCATTGTCAAGATGTCCGACTCAACCAAAGTGTTCGTCTGGACAATCCATCACGCTATATACGACGGCTACTCTTTTTCTATGCTTCTTCAAGCCACTCAAGACTTTTACCAGGGCCTCGAACCAGCACCCTTTACTCCGTTCAATCGTTACCTCAGAGGTCCGAATGAGCAGAAGCTTGTCGAAGGAGAGGCATTCTGGAAGCAGTACCTGTCAGAGTTGTCTTGGACAAAATTTCCGATCTTACCGTGTCCTGAAAAGAAGTCTCCCTCATCCATGGACAGACTTTTAAGAACTATGGAAATTGCGCCTAAAAAAATCTCATCTAGCACCGTAAAGGGCGAAAATCCTATCACCACCGCAAACGTGATTCGCGTTGCGTATGCTGCCACGCTTTCGTTCTATTCTACCGATCAAGCCAATAGTATCCTTTTCCTGGAGTCACTCGGCGGTCGAAACTCAACCCTAGCTGGTATTGACCGTGTTGCTGGACCGACCCTCCTTACCATACCGACGAAGCTGGAACTCTTTGGTTCAAAGTCTTGTGGCGAGGTGTTATCCGAGGCCCAGGCGTCGCTAGCAGGACGAATGGAGTTCGAAGATTTCCCCCTACCTCGCCTACTGCCCCTTGCACCATCGTTAGAGCTTCGGAATGTTCTGATGATTGAGGATGAGGCATTCCTAATCAATGGAGCTGGCGAGGCACTTTTTGGTCGTGGTAATGAGGAATTGAAGTTGGACGAGACCGAGGGGTTGCCTATGATATTTCGGTGTACAATCCGCCAGAGCACGGTGATTATCGATATACGATTTGATGTGAGTGTAGTTCCACGCAGAGAGATTGAGGGTTTCCTAGACACTTTTGACAAGGTCTTCGAAGAGCTCTGGCTAGGCGACAGGCGTCGAGCTCTAGCCACTGTACTTCCATCTTGATCATGTTTGGCTACAACGAGAAGTGATTGTTAGATTCTTAGCTTAAACTCGTTAAGCTGGTTGTCTCTTAAGGTTGAGTTAATAAATACTCTACTAAAGTCCTCAAGCTGAGGCATGATCTATGCTATGTGGAAAATTTTAGAGCTCACGTAACGTTATTGTAACAGCTGTAACTCCGAGTTGCTTCATCTACTTGTAGCTTTGTGTCTGGAAAGATCTATCTGGCATCGTACGCTTGCTTACGCGGATGGAAGGTTCCTTGCCCCAAGCTTCTCCGAGTGCTCCCACTTCTGATTCACGACTCCCTCCCGCATCATAATCTCCACGGAGGACGCTGTCGAAGTTAAAATCCCATCGGATACTGTTTGACGCATTAGGGAAATAACAGAGCTTGCACTGTATCAGATGAGAAACAGTCGTCGACGCGTACCATCTTGACCTACCATCTAGTCCACGTCCTTGAAATACTCCTGCTCAATCTGGGGAGAGACCATCTGTTAGCACATATAACTGAGTAATTAGCCCAAACAGGTACCACGGATATCCGTTTACCTCGTCTGACACCATCGGGGCGGGATCTGTTATAAGCGCGGAAGCTAGGGTGGTAGTAGTGAAGCCTAGCGAAGCTATCCTAAACATACTCGGAGAAGGCCTATGCAGCCCCGACGATACGACAGGCTCCCTCTGCGATGGCGGTATTTGGACTAAGTTGATGTTTCGGTTAATATTACAACCTTCGTTGTTTCAAACGAAACAGATTCCCCGATGCTGTTGCCTGTAGTATGGTCCCCTGAGATGGTTGAGTCCCTGAGCAATCAATGATAGGCAAATGCTCTCGAATAGCCTTGAGCAAGGATTGTATGACGTTGTTGTTCGCTGACCACAGCGAGGGTTGCGAGAATTTGTAGTTGTCGAGGCAAGGGCTGCTCAACCTTTCTTTGCATAAGTAGTAGCGCGGTAGCTGGGTGTGAGCAGAGAGGGGCTGCCTCAATAGGAAGACTACATGGGTATATCAAGACCAGTCTCTTGATGTTACTAGACATTCATCTTTCTATCATGAAGGCACCAAGATGGAGACCAAGTGGCGTAGTCCTCACGAATCAGCCATCTGCTGTGGGCATAGTAAGAGGGGCTCTGCATCAGGCAGTAGGCTGTGAGTAACAAGAGAAGATTGCCTTGCCATTTTCCTTACCTAGCCATCAAAATTTATACGAATTGTTGGGGTTATGTTTATGACGCCGGATTTCAAACTCTAAGTTTGCACGATGGCTTCACTTGGCAAGCGCCTACTGTCGACCCCAACGGAGTAGCACGAATACTGAGCAAGATGCCGGTTTGAATTATCTCTCAGGTTCATTCGGAGCCTAATGGTCAGTCAAAGTTAATGACTCCTAGATCAATTCCCACCCCCCAAGCGATCTCGAAATGAGCACCGACAGACTATAAATATCGACTGGCGTGGGGACATTTGCCGTTTCCTTGACCAGTCGATTGAGTTACAAGATAATGAAATTCTGAACGAGCTGGATACGGTATTGAACGAGCTATTGTAGATAAGTTGTGTTAATTAGGGGCCACAGATGTAAAGACGACTATTGTTCCAACCCATGTGCTTGGTCTGGTCTTTGTTGACTTTCGTGTCACTGTGAAGGAGGTAAATCGATGACGAAGCATCCAACTGTACTTGATTGGTAGGGCTTTCGTCGAGGCCAATATACATGCTCCGCGCATCACCTATAAGCAGCGTGATGTCAGATAGACGCTTTATCAGGTGGTCAGCTTGCGGTAATCGGACCGATAGGAAGAAGGTAGGTGAATTACACTTGGGGAGATTGACGAATGAAACTGCACAAGGTTCACTTCATTGAACGTGGGTTCGGGTAATCAACACAACCGGCTACTAACAAGATGCATCACCATTCTATAGCGTCTCGAGAAGCGCTATCTGGTTTCGGTGGTGTTGCTATCGCTGGGTCTTCCTGTGCAGATGTCCCGCTGCTCTCAAGGATAGGTAGCGATTGATCTAGATGCCACCTGTTAGCCTCGTCGCGAGCGATTCGGCTCCATTTCGCGATGAGAGGGTGTTGGTCAGCAACATCTGGGTATACGATGTCATCGCCCTCATGTGATGCCACGACGGGGTACGTCCAGGTGCCATCTGGTGCCCAGAAGTCAGAAGTGAAGACGCGTTCCGGATTTAGATCAGTTGCTGCCCGGGACAGGAGACTATCGGCATGGACGGACTTGTCGGTGGGACTAGCTTCGGCTAAGGCAGCGCTGATAGCCTCGAGAAGACCGAGTATCTGGCCGGCTCTGATGCCGATGTTGGCGCCGAGGGCAAATCCTTGATCGAAGCCGGCTTGGATGCTTGCGGCTTTACCGGTGGTAATACCCTCGCGGTAGCCGACGGTGGTGTGTTGAGCTTGAAGCCTTCGGGCATCGAATGATATATCAGGATTATCATGGGCTGATGAGACTAATGGGTCGTGTATTGGGGACTCATCGGGACCAGGACCAAATACATCATCCAGGGAATCATATGAGTGAGGTGCCGATGGGCTTGCCGAGCCCATTTCTATTGTGTATATTTGAAAGTCGAGGTCGTCGCCGTAAGACTCAGGTGGCTGTGCTAGATGCATTGGACTCTAATCTCTTTGTCTCCTTTTCTCTCCTTGTAAGGCGCTTCAAGCAACAGATTTTGTGTGTGTATGTGACTGTTTTAGTGTATTCGCACTTTAATTTTTCGGGATAGCCCGACAATTGAATATACCCTGTGTTAATAAGTTATGTACACTGTACGCCACCCTTGTAACATGCTAGAGTACAGGCTTGATGTCTGATGATAGCTACCTACCTACTGGATCTTGTCCAGGACATAGACTAGTTGCTAATGTAAATAAACAGGATACAGTCTCTTTTTATCGTTTCCCGCATGATCCGGGAGTATGACGCTCTACCACCAGGACATACAAGCATATAACCCTCGATGGTGTCCTCGAAGAAAATACTTGTTGTTAAAACAGACCTGATGGCAATGGTATATTAGGCAGAGTGGTAGGTGCAAAACATTACGCCCTGAGCCATGAGAGCCACGCGACTCTGTAACTATTCTATGACGACAACCTATGATCTGAACTTCTTACTAGCATTAACGAAGCTCATTCCCTTCTTGATCTCTACTGCCATCTTCTCGTCCGCCTTCCCCAACATTCTGATTAGCGAAGCACGCTCACTTCCACGCGTTGGACAGCCTCCCAGAGCAAGACTCGGAACATGGACAGGGAACAGATATGGACGGCGTCGGGGAGCGTAAATATTCCCGAAGGGCTTCTGTATGACCAAAGGGAACTGCGACTTACCTCGACCTGTTTTTGCATCAATGGCAATGCCTTCTCCGCCAGCTCGATCGGCAAGACGACAACGCCGTTGAGGTCGGCGATCAAGTAGTCCCCAGGACGGATCTCCATGTCCTGCTCGTCTGTCTGTAGTTTGACCGGCACATTGACAGCCGCGACCTTGAGCAGTTCGGCGGGTGGTGCTGTTCCCACATCCCGCGCGAAGACCTAGTTTTCACCCGTTAGTGTAATCGAGGCTTACTAGTGGTAGTAGTGGTAGTTCTTCACCGGGTATGCCAGTTCCCGCTGCTCTTGAAGATCACGGAAACGACCGTCAATGATAGAGCCTACGGCACCTAAGGCCTGGGCACGTGTCGACATCAACCCGCCGTAGACGGCATTGGGCGTCCTAGGAGGGCAGGAGACAAAGACCACAGCCCCCTTGGGCACTTGATCAATCTGTGATGAACGGCCGATCAGCAAGGGACATGGAAGATGGGAATGGTATTGGCGTAAGAAGAAGTGAAGAGTGACGTACGTAGTGGCTCGGGTGCTTAGGCGCCGGGTCCTCAAGAGGCACGTATTTGACCGTGTAAGCTGGGCCGATGATCTTAGTAGACCCGTCCTGGCGGAGAGGCGACCACATGGTGAGACCGGAAAGAAATCCACCGTTGCGATACTTCAATTTACAAAGCGCATCGGACACATCGCATCTGGGAGGGTTAGTGGCGCATGAACATATTTATAGAGAGAGAGAGAAACATCCTCCCGACCTACGTTGTATAGTTCTGAAGCGCTCTCACGATAGGGTCTTGAGAGTCAGCCATTTTAGTAAACTGTAGATTGACAGGTCCAAGTCTGCTATTGCACTATATAATTGAGGTCGCGAAAAAGAAACGCCTGAGCAGCCGTGATTGAGGGCGAAAATAAAACCATTTGGAGGCACGAAAGAAGATCACTATGGCCACATGAAGAACGAGAGACTTATACACCGTTAAGACGTGGATAGTGAGGTCTACATGCACCCCCTTTTGTCCTATCTTACCCTACATGCGAGTGGCTCAGTCTAGTCTGACCACTAGTAAAGTATTATGTTTTCCCTTGGCCGAAGAAAATGACGTAGTTGTGAAGGTACGTAAGCATTAACTACCGCACTTTACCGGTGCACACGGACAGAGAAAGTCGTTGGAACTTTATCCAATAATGTCCACTACAGTACAGGCACCTGTAGTAGCTTTCGGCGAAGCGTCTTGAATTCACTAATCCGCCCCTCCTATGATCGGGTGGGTTAGGTAGATAGCATCTCGGACAACAACGATGGCTTTACCTCGGTAGGTTGCCCGGGGGAATGCAATCAGGACCCACGTCGGGTCTGGTCAAATTCATGGAGCCAGCTCGCTCTCTCCGCAAACACCGTCAATAAATTATATGCTCAGGAATAAATAAAGAGAGCAAGTCACTTTCTAAATACAGTCTGAGACCGCCCGTGGATCTTCGTCAGCAAGTTGTCAGTACGGCTACATTATCCATATTAGGTGTAGGTATACATCGCTAAGTACAAGGAAAATCTCGTGAAGCCAACAAGCCAGCACACGTCCTCTCGACACCGCAGGAGAGTACCTCCCCTTGTTCGCCGCCGTATCTCCCCCTCGACCACAGCCACGTTTGCTCTTATCTCATAGTGCACCTAGACATCGCATGACCTAGCCTGCTCCCCGTGACACTACTGGTGCGCCTTCCATGTGGCATCTCGGTCGCTATACATAGCATCATGGTGGGAAACGGTCCTGGATGGCAGTGCTTGTCATTTAGGCAAGCTCTGACTACCATCCATATATCTCGTTCTAGACCACGAGCCCGCATGGGTCCGACTGGTTGTCCCACTACATTTCCGCGCACAAGATGATCGCTCTTCGACTTGTCAATATACCAAATGGACTGAGGATTAGTATGCGAAGGTATTGGCCCCTGCCCCTAACATTGCGGTCTTTAAACTCGACATCTCCCACCAGCAACCCAGATATAGGAGCCAGAGCCGCATACCTCATCGTCGATGACCGAAGTCATCCAGTTCTGTCTCACCCTGCTCCGTTCCAAAGGCTTCCTTTGCCGCATGGGTGCCGGGCATGGGTGGCGGCTGTCTCTCGTAGGTAAAGCAGCTCGTGATGATGCCTATCGCAGCAACTCCGATCATGAGTTTGATGTCATCAGTAAAGGCCGAAGCATATACTGACTTGACCTTCAGCTGCAGTGCAGGTGGTAGCCATGATGCAATGGTTGGACTGTGATGGAGTGCGTTCAGGTCAGCCGGATCCATCGTACCACTCAAGTCCCTGGCCACTCTGGCATTGAAGATGAGG
Source organism: Xylariaceae sp. AK1471 (assembly GCA_023159215.1). NCBI lineage: Eukaryota > Fungi > Ascomycota > Sordariomycetes > Xylariales > Xylariaceae > Xylariaceae sp. AK1471. The sequence continues at coordinate 22,124 of JAJKLI010000022.1, forward strand.
CTGCAGATGGCAATACCAATACTTCCACCGAGGACGCGTGCTTGTGCAACAATGCCCTGAGCCACGGCGAGATCGGCTTCGTGAGACTGGATCGACGCCATGATCGTCGCAGCCCCGAGGGAGAGCCCGATGCCTAGGCCAAGGACCACCTGGAAGCCGTACTGCGCCTTGATCTCCGTTGTGATATTATGCAATAACATTATGAGGCCCACGCCCAGAAGCTGGAAACAATGAGCAGCCAAGAGGGTCCAAGACGTGTTATTGCGCTGACGGGAAACAGCTCCGGCAAAGAACGCGCCTAGCGCCGTAGCACCAAGCATCGGGAGCAGGTGAATTCCCGAGTATAAAGCGTTATCCCCGTTGACAATCTGGAAGCGCTCCGGTAGGATGATCAGTATAGAAAGGTAGATGAAGCCGGTGCAGAAAGTGCATCTACTCATATTAGCTCAGAAACACGTGTGGAGGGCGAGTGATAGGGATACGTACATGACGCAGGCAGAGTAGACTCGCCCTACGAGGCGAAGCGGGAGGATAGGTTCAATGTTCGTATATCGTTTTCTGGATCCTAGAAGAAGTTCCCACGCCGCAAAGCCTAGCCAGCTGAGACCCGAAACGACCAAGGCTAGGACAATGACCGGGCTGTCCCAAGCGAAACTGTAGGCCCCGGCCTCCTGAAGGGCAAAGACCAGCAAGGTGCAGGCAGCTATGATGAGGATGTTGCCTACAAAATCGATCCGTCGAATGGCATCAAATCCGCGTAGTTGACGCCCAAAGCCGGCCGGCCAAGCAAGATACAGGCCAGCTACAAGCACGACACCGAACGGGACACTACGTTGGTGGGTTAGCGAAAGACAATAAGAGGGGAAAGCTCGGTGGATGGAGAGGGGCCGTTCTTCGCTCACATACTTGATCCAGAAAATCCATCTCCAAGTCGTAGTGGTCGAAATAATACCTCCTAAGACGGGGCCGAGCACATACGATACAGCGAGGGTAAGGCCAATCATAGCGCCCATCAGACTCGGGTTATGTACAGGCCCGACTTCGAACATGGCGATCTGGGCTAAGCTGTAGAGGCCAGAGCCTCCCATACCCTGGAAAGCACGGCAGATGATGCTGCAGGACGGTCAACATACAGGCATCTTGGGATAGGGTGAGAACTACACGCACAGTTGTGTCATGGTCTTTGCAAGGCCGCATCCAACCGAAAAGCCAGCGAACAAGACCCAAGCGGCACAGATGGTGTCACGGCGGCCGTAGATGTCGCTGAACTTTGCGAAGCCGATAGCCAGGCCCAGATAAGCCAAGAGATAAGAGAGAACGACCCAGGGAGCATGGAGGAAATCCTGGAGGTCGATGGAAATAGTGACCAGCGACGTGGAGACGATGGAGGCGTCCAAGCTCGAGAACAGAAGTCCAAGTAGCAGACTGCACAATGAAGCAACAGCGTCAGTACGTTTACTAGGAGGGCGACAAGGTAGAAATGAAAGGAAACGAGCGCCTCACATTCCCACAAGAATGGTCTGGCGCCAACGACCTAGCATGTGCTGATAGGCCATCGTCGAGGGCACACGCGAGGAGTGACGGAGCTGGTTGGAAGTGTTGGGCATTTGGGGAAACAGAAGTATCTCAGAAACAATGGTGGACGTGTAGAAAGGAACTCGAGCCTGCTCGGTTCTGGTGCTGCGTGTTATTTTGTAGCGTGGGGAGTGTGAGGTGCATAAGGAGCATGAGGTTGAATCAACAACATGCGCAAGTGAATTAGTGAACAATGGGTCTAAAATGGTCTCGAGGCATGAGAGCTTTCAATAGGGGATCCAAACTTGATGCCTCGGGATCTAGGCTGTGATTTCTGTTTCCCTAAGAAAGGATTGGCGAACAGTATAGGTAGGTAGAGTAGATATCGGGACAGTCGCTCTTATTCAATCTAGATTAGGTGGTACGGTAGGTACTACCTAGGTAGGTATGTACATAGCCAAGATAGGCCCGTGTGACTGCCTACGACCAACATGACACTTCCCAAATGACGACAGGTATGTGACTCTTGCAATACCTATATGTAAGGTGCTCCCAAGGTACTCTAAGGTACTCCCAAGGTACCTACTTCCTTCGTTGATTATAGTCCCGTCTCAACTTCAAGTTCGAGTGTTGCGCCATGTCGGGATCAACCCACCAGTAGTTTGGACAAGTTGCCCACAGTGCTTTCGTCTTGTGACCTCGGCCATGTCCCCCGTTCCCTAGCCAAGGTAGTCTCGGGACATCGGGTCTTGTTCAAGGTCGTTCAAGGCCTTGTCCATATCGGAGCCTATGTCTGATGGCAAAACTGCCTTGTCGACATTCATTCTCTATACAGGGTGCTGTGTGGTTTTTCTGAGTGGCCTACGAGCCTTGCATGCATGTACGCATGTACGCATGTATGTATGTATCATGTATATGTGAGTTTCCCTGTCCTTGACTATTCTTTTCACTGCCAAGTTTCACGATAAGACAACTAACACAAGCTTGCTAGAGACGATATAGAGGGGCACAGAAACCGGCGCAGTGGCGGCTGTCAAAAGGTATTGATTGCGGACGGCACGCATCAGTGCCCTCTTCATTCCCTGATAACAACTACTTTGGGGTTGAGCCGAATGTTTCTCGCCCATTCAAGCTGTCTCGGCGTCGCACAGCTCGAGATCTATGGGTCGTACAACTTGGAGTACCACTTGATGATGCCCGCTTGCGAGGTGAGTATCACTACAAGATAGACCGAAAAGCCTGTCCTTGCCGACATTCTCTGCTCCTGATGTCCTACTACTGACAATAGTCATCGTCTGCCAGCTGCTTATTCATGAGACAATGTCACGAGAAGTCTTACCATGTATATTTCTATCCTCAGCTAATTCATCTCTGCAGTATGTGTTAGTAAGTAGTACTTAAAAAATAATGGAATCATAGAGCAAGGTATGTTATACACGTGGCATGAAGTATAAGGGAGGAACAGGGAATAGGGGCTACTGCAGCCGAGCAAGATTATGCAACTCGAGTCAAACATTGTCTATCTTGCGAGCCACATAGTACAGAGAAGTTCAGCAACTACTAGGTATCCTCTGGTGGTATGTAGCATAACGGGCATGTGCTTGTAATGGTACAGAAATGTAACAGCGGAGAGAAGAGATGTTGAAGACCGACTTTTCGTTTAGTCACGAGTTCCGCCTCGAGGGTAGATAGTCAAATAGGGAACTCACACCAGGACGATGAAGCTGATACTGCAGTTCATGATATCAACATACCAAAGCCAGGCGTGCCGAACTGCACTCGCCAAGGCGTTTCTAAACCAGCAATATCTAACCCTGAGAGCAAACACAATAGCTTCGTATATGTTGGTCCCGCAATGCATAATGTAGCTCGACTTATAGATATATGACAGAGCAGAACTTGAACTTGAATTCGAAGGGGTGACGGTTCTTGAAACAAGGTTGGGAGGAAGGGGGATGGAATAAATACCTGGGCCGATTCTCATTATACACACATGGTAGAAGAGGACACATGCACTTATATGTAGATATTTCTCTACAGAATTCATGTTCCTCTGATATATATCTACGTTCTTGCTCTATAGCGAGGTTATGAGCTCTCCTCTATCTAGGTATCCAGTAACACAACCAATAACACAACCTAGGATAGCGTATGCCCTGCATCGTCCTATTACTGATAACAGTTACATATAGTTCTTAAACCCGACATCGAAGTTGAGCCAAGATATCCGTGGCCTGCGTCCTCCTTCCTTATGCACGAAAGTTAGAACGCACACGGATTTTTGAGGACGCACTCATTAAAGACAATGACCATCCTGTCCAAGACATCATCATCATCTTCGCTGGGCACTTGGGCAGCTGAACAAACCATTATCTGGGCTACGGTTCTCCCTCTCCTACAAATTTAGAGCTCCCTTTCTTTATGTTTATACACTCTAATTTATATACATGCTGCAGTCTGTAGATAGATATGTATACCTTGGATCCCCATGACCTACTACATGTACTGTCGCTTATTCGCGGACCTCAATACTGGAGAGTGGTAGGACCTCTACCTAGGTAGTCAGTGGGTACTTGTCACTGGGAAACCAATCCGATTCTTGGCAGATCGCCCCGCAGCCAGCGGATTGGGCCCGGGCTCTTGGCGAGAGCTGGGGAGCGGGAAGATCAGCTGAGTGCCACTAAAAGGGCTACATGTACCGACCTTCAGCACAGCGTAGTGCGAATTACTGTACAAAACACTACCTAAGTAGATAGCACCATTCCATACACACATGTGTACCTAATCAGCTAATGTATGAGGGCTTGCTTGCCTTGATCTACCCAACATTGAAGATACATACCTAAATGTAGGTAGAGTCTCAGCGCCGCGCGGCATATGCAGCTGAGCTGTTCTCCAATACCACACACCCCATTCAGTGATTCGCCAAGATACATAGCAGGTTGGCAGGTAAGGTAAACAGGGGATAATCGCTTCGGCCGCCTCTTCTCATTCGTTTGTTCTTTTTCGCCTCCAGTCTTGCGTACGAGATTTCTTTCCTATTGTTATTCCTGTCGCCCGCTCATTTCCTCCTCTTCTCGTTTCGCCGGTTTTGTAGAGCGAGAGAGACTCGCGTTGATTGCTGTCGCGGATTTCTGTCACTGCAACAACCAGAGGCCTGTACGTACTGTAACACACATCCACATGTACATGTACACACATACGCGGAATACTTGAAGCTTTAGGCCCAGTTTCAGCCGGAAGCTCAACTCTCGCGGCTCGCCCACCATGAGGGCCTCGCTGTCCTCCATCACCCTCGCCGCTGTCGCTGCATCTGCCGTCGCCCAAAAGGTCGTTCCCCTAAGCTTCTCGAGAGGGAGTCCTAGAAACCATGCCCTGGATAAACGCGCAGGGACCTACTCTCAGGAGCTGAACAACAACTTGACGGGTGGTGGTTATTATACCGAGGTCGCTTTGGGCACTCCACCTCAACCCGTTACCCTGATTCTCGATACAGGGAGCAGCGATGTCTGGGTCTTGGATAGCAACGCGGACCTTTGCACGTCGCGGGCCCTGCAATTACGCTACGGCGATTGCCTCGCCACCTATAACCCTTCAAAGAGCTCCACCTATTCGCTTGTTGAGCGAGACGCCTTCAGCATCCAGTATCTTGACACCTCAGGCGCCGAAGGTGACTATATCGACGATAACTTCTACATTGCCAACACGAGCATCAAATCATTGCAAGTTGGACTCGCTGAGAATTCCACCATCAACTCGGGCCTGCTCGGCATAGGCTTCAGCGCCAACGTCGCCGCCGCTGAACCCTACCGCACCATCATCGACCTCTTCGTTGACCAAGGCCTCATCGATACCCAGGCTTACAGTTTGTATCTGGTATGTTGATCTTTCGCATTGCTAACGTCGCTGTCTCTTTAGCTTATCCACTAACTCACCTTCTCTCTTTCTAGGACGATCTATACGCCGAGACGGGCACTATTCTATTCGGAGGTATTGACACCAAGAAGTACATAGGCCAACTGAAAGCCCTTGACATCGTGCCGGACGCCACCACACAAAACTACTCGTCCTTTACCGTAGGGCTTAGCTCCCTAACCATCTCTGGTGATGATTCTGACAACCAAGACTACCTTCCCTCCGCAATTCCCGTCCTCCTGGATTCTGGTACCACCTTAACCTACCTTCCACCGTCTGTCGTCGCTCAGATTTATGATACCTTCAATGCTGTGGATGACACCCAGGATTCTGGCCTTGTTTATGTGAGCTGCGACCTTCTGTCAGACCAGAAAGACACGACCTTCGACTTTCAATTTGGAGGTTCCAATGGGCCCTTGATTCGAGTCCCTATAGACGAGATGATCCTTGACAATATCGGGAACTACATAGACCTGGGTCTACAAGTGCCGAACCTCCCCTTCGACAACGTCTGCAGTTTCGGCATCCAGCCACTTTCGGGCTTATATCTGCTCGGTGACACCTTCCTGCGTTCCGCTTACGTCGTGTACGATCTGAGCAACAAGCAGATCGCCTTGGCGCAGGCCAATCTGAATGCTACCGACAGCAATGTGCTTGAGATCACCAAGGATTCTGGCATACCCCTCGTGAGCGGTGTCGCGTCCCAGATATCCGTCACATATTCGGCGACGGGATTGCCGGGCACCGGCGTTCACAGCAAGCCCACTGACGCTCCTACTGGCACTCTTACTGACACTCCTACTGGCACCCCTACTGGCACTCCTACTGGCACTGGCGCGACGCCCACCGTTACAGTCACCCAGACACCCAGTGAATCGGCTTCTAGCAACGCAGCCGCCCGAGCCACCCCGGTTCTGAATTGGGAAGCGGCTGCCTTGACGCTTGCCGCAGCCTTCTGGGGCCTCGCGGGCGCCACTCTGTTCATTCTGTAAAAAGATCTCGAGTACATACCCATACTCCGCACTTCATTATGATATACCCACAAGGACTACACTCCATAGTTCTGCGTAGCACATGGATGGTAAGAATGAACTGGTAGTTTGATATTTCGGCAATGAACGTGTTAGATCCGTTAGCAACACACACTGAGTTACGGACATCGAGATGAATCCGTCCCTGTCGCCTTCTATCTCCGGTTGGCAACAGTGGGGGATGACAATGAAATTTACACATATGCCAAAGAGGAATATATTGAGGAACCGTATAAAACTTGGTATATAGAGACTGGAGTAATTGGGAGAAGAAAATATATGCCCCTACTTCTGTTAATATGACTAAGGCAACTCTACAGCCTTCTATGGACTGACTTATTCGGAAGCTAGGAGCTAGTAATTGCCATTTAATAGTAAACATCCGGCTGACTCTAGAAGGGTTTCGGGAACATGTAGGAGATTCAGGAGCAGAAAATCCTTGAATGAGCAACTCTTGCTCCCAAGACACATCAAAAAGAGAGATAAAAGACACTAGAATGCTAGTCTTGTACTCGCTAACTTGAATGTGATTCGGCCCGTTTCCATACAAACGTTGCACATATCTTGCCGAACATGATGAGACGAAGGGGCTGGCTCCCACGTCAGATCCGGGTATCATTTTATCCACGTAAAACGAAGAAAAACACTGCCCTTTAGAATCGATTAGCCCTGTCAGAGTTAAAGACACACCGAATAGAGATCAAGGGCTATAGGGCTAACCACTTCGTACCGCAAACTTAAAAGGAAGAGTATTAACTAGCAGAAGAGGCATGATCTATTGTTTGTCCCCAAACAGTAGAACAGCTAAATAGGTATAAAAAATGCGGCAAACCATCACCAATTCATTTTATTGCGCTGTTCTGGCCCAAGTGAATAAAATACTCAGAGAAAATTTCTAGGCAACCTCTTTGGTTTAGGAGGCCTGGGGGTTCGAGGCCCCCCGGCTGAGGTTGCCTTTTTAATTTTATTTTTAATTTTTAAATACAGGTTACAGGCTTGGGGGAGATGGCTAGTATGTGCAGAAAACAACTCTGCTTATAATTGGTCTCTGTGGAGATTGATCTTGCCTGCACACATCGCGAAGCCCTGGTGTTGCTCACACGGTATAAAAACCTAGCGCAACAACATACCTACCAGGACCACAGCACCCCCACCGAAGCCTAGATAGGTATCAAGTTTGGAGATAATGTATAACGTCCTTCAATATCGTAAAGAAGGCCCCAACTCCCTTGTCCCAACCTCTTAACATACAACAGGATGAGCCTGCAAAATCCGATATATGTGAACAGCCGTGACGGCGTTTAGCCCATCTTTTCATACCGCTCTCTTGCCTTGTCTTTGGCCTTAGAAACGAAATCCGAGTAATCGTTCTTCGTGGCACGAGCAGCTTCCTGGGCCGCATCGCCAATCTTGCCCCCATCTGCCCCGAGTCCGACGCCCGGTGTATAAGCCATCGTTTCAATGATATCGGTCCGTCCACCACCCTCGGCTCCCAGTCCTTCGCCAGTGCTCCATCCCATCTTGGCAAGCAAGCCTGCACCTTTGGAGATGGCAGGCTTTGCCGACACATCTTTGGCAGCGTCGACGTCTTTGTTGGTTGGCGCATTCTTCCTGGGGAGATGAGGTTTCGGCTTAGTGGGCTGATTGTGAGCTAACCGTCGTTCTTTGGCTCGGTCTCGGTAATTAGATGTAGGCTCCTTCCCCAGGGCTTTCAGGCTTTGTGTCGCTTTGGCAATAAGATCATCGTTCTCGAGGTTTGTCTTGTGCAAGTCGCTCATCTGCTCATGTCGGCGAAGAGATGGTTCATTGCTAAATTTTCGTCGGCATAAAAGGCAGCACATTTGGTCGAGATCAGCGTATGAAATTGACGGTGGTGGGACTATGACAGTCTTGTTGGTCCCTCCGATAGCATTGGGGCCTGTGACAGGGGCTGTGTTATCCAACGAGGGGGTCAGGTCAGCGGACTCCTTTGACCCATGAAGCTCTGCATGCTTATTTGCCCACATCTGCAGTTGAGGTGCCATGGCAATGCCCTTCTTGCCGCTCGGCGCAGCCAGATCTTTGTCGGCCTTCCGCTTCCTTGATTCTTTCCCAGAGGCCATGTCAGGGCCTTGTCTGGCGTGCTCGGATTTTTGTTCCTTCTCTTCATACAGAGATTCATCAAAGGTTAGGAGCTCGCTAGTGTAGACAGAAGGGTTCCAATAGCTTAGCCTTAGGGTCGGGTTGTGTGTCGCTGCAAAGGTGAATTTGCGATCCTGCTCCTGCAAAGGATAGAGGTAGGGAATAAAGACCCCGGAATGTATGAAGGCTATTGTGACGGGCTTAGACGAAATGGTAAACTGCGGGTGAGCGTTGTACTTTGCCACAGCCGCTCGAGCATCGTCAAGTGTAGAAAATTCAGCAAAACCGTAGTTACAAATGATTTCCGACGACTTGTCCCGAACCACGAAAACTCGGACCAGTGAACCGGGTTTTGCACCAAGACCATGTGTGTTACCAATAGGCGCAGTGCTCCTTAGCTTTGCTGGCATAGCTGAGGATTGCTTTGGCTCGTCTTCTTTTGACATGTAGAGTTTCTTTATCCCAGCTGCCAGGATAGTCTCGTTGGAGGATGAGGTTAATCCGCGGATAACAACAAATTGGGACGGAGTCTGCTGAGGACATTCATCACTTTGGCCATCGAGTTGCATCTCGACTGCGGGCTCGGCTGGACCAGAAGGAATTAGTGGAAGAAATGAAGTAGAGTTGTACGAAAACTCTGGGTGGGATGGCACTTACAAGAACGCGGTGCTTTGCACTGCTTGCACGTCGCTCGGCGGGAGAAGTTGTCAAAGTGACACTATTGCTTGATTGGCCCAGATTCTTATTTTTGGGTTGTTTTTTTGACTATGTCGGGGCTCTGCAAACTTACCAGTGTGCATTTCCAATCATCCAAGTTTGCCGCCTGACGGCGCTCTCGACTGTATTCTATGTATATTCGAGTAGGGGCGCCGTTGCGGTCCTTGACGTCGAGAGCTGGATAATGCTTCTCAAGAAAATCGACAGCGTCGTTCTCATATTTGAATTCAGCAAAGGCGTAACACCGGCGGTTTCCTACAGCAGGATTAGGGCTAATCATGAAAGCCGAGGCGGCGGTTTGCGGCAAATAACATACCCGTTCTATCGTCAGATTTAATGCGAACATCAATAAGACCTCGTGCCCCAATATCGTGCATAATATCGTCAATCTAGCCGACTACGATGTTAGTGATGCAAATGTGGATTGGAAGAGGACTGAGGAAGTCGGGTGACTCGCCTCTTGAGGACCCAACCAGTCCGGGACGTCATCTAACTTGAGTGTGTGATAAGGTCGACCGGGCGCATGTTGGAGGCCGGCATCTCGATGGTAGCCGTCGTCATGTGAGTGGTAAGGTGAGGAAGAGCCAGCAGATGTGGCATGTCGCGGGCTGTGACCACTTGGCCGTTGAGCATTATCACCATCGTCATAGTCAATGTCATCGTAGTCCTTATAGTTGCGACCTGAGCGACGGCTGAGTGAATCTCTATGGCGGTAGGGCGCGTCTTCAGAGGGATGCTGTCTTCGGTAGGAAGGGGAGTGTTGTCTGCGTGCTCGAAATGAATCGTCGCCGCGGGGCCCTCTTGGTGGTGGTGGTGGTGGTTGCGGCGGCGGTGTTGTTCTCCTGGGGGATCTGGAGGAGTCTTCCCTCGCGGGGAAAGTCAGCGCAGGCTCAACAATGACGAGGAGAAAACACTGCTCCAGGTTGTATCATGTTTTACCGTGCCGCGTACGATAACGGGGGTCCCTGGAAGAAAGGGGGGATCTCGGTCGCTGGTGATCGCGATTATCGCGATCATCGCGAGGGCGATGGTCGTAGTCGTAGTCGTCGTACATTTCGTGACAACGCGTTGCGTCTCAGGGCGGATGGCAGTACTTCGGAATGAGAACAATAAAGGCAGATAGAATCAGAAAATGTATAAGAGTAGGGCCTTGTAATTTTGGACTTCTTTCTGTAGCAATGACCCATGCCAGAACCCTCAGGTCGACCACGTTGCGTTGGTCTTGCGTTAGTCTTGCGATGACGATATACAAGTAGAAAGCTTAGGTAGGTTGCGTTGTTACGGTAAGAATGCAGAAGGGTCGTTGCAGCGCTACCGTGACCTAGTCCAGTCCACCCAGCAGGCCAATGTAGATCTTATCTTATCGATCTCTGTACATGTGCCTTACGTAAGAGAGAGGCGGAGAGTGTGTGTAAGTCAACGCTCTCTCCCATTCGAGGGGTCTGATTCTTACCTAATATTCCCCAACACCTACCTATGTCTAGGCACTTGAGGTCAATTTAATAAGTGCCTATTCACTAACATACCTTACCGTCTATTGTTGGAGGCATCTAGTCCCATTTTTTTAGTCATAGCTACTCCGACCATTATTTGCAGACTTGGTTAAATTACCTACATCCCTCGTAGTCTGGTTACAGGTCCTAGCGAGGTACTACGAGCTAAGGTGGCATACACTGAGTGAAGAACCTCCTTTCTATGGTGGGTAAAGTACATTCACTTGCCTTGTCTTCCTGACCACTGCAGTGAAGTTAGGACCCAAGAGAAATAAAAGTAATACCGCAGACGCTCCTACAGTGGTTCGTACCTAGGGTCCTACCATCATCAGTTAATCTCCGAGGCTCTAAGCCTGCAAGTCAAGTCGCACATCATGGATCCGCAGCCGACAGAGATCAGTGAGGATAGCTGCTACGTTGCCCTTACTCATGGATACCTACAGGTCCAGGAAATCATGGATCGTGTTCGTAGCCCTCAGGCTGGCGCAATCGTCCTGTTTGCCGGTGAGCCTGCTAAAACCCCCTTCCCGACTCTGCATCATCTTTAGTATCTGAACTCCTATCTAGGCACCACAAGAGATAATTTTGCGGGGAAACCAGTTAAGGAGCTTCAATACTCGGCATACACTCCCATGGCTCTAAAGACAATGCTCTCCATCTGCAAGGATATTCTTCTACGTCACGGCCTCAAGTCCATTGCTATGATTCATCGACTTGGAACTGTCCCTATTGGAGAGGAAAGTATCCTCATCGCAGTGTCGGCACCCCATCGCCAGGCTGCTTGGAGGGCTGGCGAAGAAGCCCTCGAGGACTGCAAGAAGCACGTCGAGGTATGGAAAAGGGAGGAATTTGAAGATGAAGAGGGCGTTTGGCGAGCCAACCGTGATGGTCAGCCTGGCCAGAAAGTCACCGAAAAGGACGAAAACCACTGATCCCTGATCCCGAGGCTTACCTCGCCCACTCTCCGCCGCCGCTTACGCATATCAACATCCAGACACTTCATAACCAAACCGAGCCAGCAACCTATTAGCCATAGCTTGGCAGGTGTCAACTTGCACCGACAATTCGCTTTAGTCTTATGTTCAATGACAGAATATAAGCTAAACATGATGACATGAGCGGAGTGAGAACCACGTCGTCGTATCAAAAGAGCTTGGTTGCAAGTCACCACATACCCATTCTCAGTCTGCAATTTAGCATCTGAATTCCAATACAGCTGAGCTCGGCTTATTGAGCATGAAACCCTTTCCCATTGTGTAGCTCCACAAATGATAATCCGAAAAGGTGCTGCCTCAGTTTTGGGTCGAAATAGGCACTTCGTCAACAATCTCCATGTCGTTCACTGTACCAACTTAGAGGCGAAGGGTCCAACATGCCGTGCGTCAATATATGAGCGATTTTTCTCCTGGGAGCGTCGGGCATAATCTTCACTGCATTTACGGTGTATCTTAATGACCTTTCAGTCGTCCAGCAATCACAACAACGTCATATGTCCATTCGCATTCGAAGGCACAAGAGGGCACGAAACGGGTTATTTGCCTATTCAGTTAGCTAGACTCTGTTAAGACGCGTAACTTGTGGCTGGACCTTCAATTTCGAACTAAAATATCATACACTAGGTCTCTCACTACTTCATGATCAGACACGAGTATTGCGGACGCTGTTGTTATATGGGATACGGATCTTTCCACCGCCCCACATCACGGTGTCTACTTTCGTCTCACGGGATTCCGACGCATCACTGACAGGGCACAAATGCAACTGGACTCACATGTGCCTCTCCCGGCTAAATTGGCCCTTGCAGATCAATTTGTGCTGCAGCGCTAGGCAGACCATCGTAAGAGCTACCAGACTTGGCCAGTGGATTTAAATTCTTACAACATCAGTCTACTTATTGTACCATTCGCATACTGCTCAGAACAATACAAAGCTGTGATTCCGTCTTCGTGATACACTTATACGAAAGCCAGCAAGAACGAAAACCTACACCATCACCGAATGCAGCATGTAGTGTAGCCAGAGGTTAGGTTCGGTATCTACCTAGCTACCCAGAAGTGACGCACACTTTAACAACATATCACCTACACACGGTCCTTCATGTCGGGCGCAGGGTATCATTGTCGACTTTAAAACGTCATATAAAGTGAAGTTCTAGACTTCGAAAAACCCGGCACACTTGGCCTTCGGCGCCGCATTCTCGCAGATCATGTTTAGCAGTATTATACGATCGCAAGGTTGATCGTACCAAAAGAAGTGGCAAAGGCCTGCCAATCTATCCAGCTCGATTACCGTATCTTGCACCGTGTACCGCATCATTTGTAGCAAAGCAATGTCTACAGATTCACTTTTCTGCGCCGTCATTTAGAGTCGCAACGTCTAGGTGTGTAAGGTAGTGTTGGGGTAACGAGACACAGCCAGTACTGGTACGGTCAATTCAACTATGCCTCGTAACACCCCTGTTGACCTTACTCTTGTTTATTCCCCGCAAGCTCGTGGGGATTGGAAAGAGCATTTTTGCTCAAAACGTTATCTTCATCAGAGCTATTGGTTGATCACTTGTCGGTGCGCAACACAAGTTGGCTTGCACTCTTCCGCCTCGTCTGATTCGGGATAAACACGTCTTATCTTCGAAGCAACAGCTCCTTATTGCTCGCTTGTCTCGGTGAGATAGAAACCCTCGGGCGACGATGGTCCCTCGAACACCAGGCGACTTTCAACAGAGTTCGCATACAACTCTCCCGTTAGGTTTGGGTCGAGAGCCCGTACATGATACCCAACAAAGGGGAATTCGAACCGTCCCTTGAGGTATACCATTGTGACTAAATATTTTCTAGTGGACTTGGATATACAGATGTAGGAGGGTACCCAATTTAGGCATGTTTCCCACGGACAGGGTGTTTCCTTCATACCGATCCTAGGATGCAATATCGAGACTGGCCAATGTGCGGTCCTGCCGTCCCATCTATAATCGTGGATGCGATGGCCACCCACCGAAGTCATTATCTGCCATCTGATATTGACCATGCATATGGACAACAGTTCTGTTAGCACTCCGTTCACCTAGTATACGGTACCGCCCACATATGAATAACAAATGATACTCCACTACTACCGATTCATATTTTTTTTTTCATTTATTTTTCATAATTCTAGTTGCCAACTTCTGCTTCTCTACTTCTCTTTCGCAGGTCGAGTTCTCGCCTTGCCGCCGATCGAGTCCAAGTTGAGTTCGCCTCATATTACTCCGCTACCTAACGCAACGAATGAAGTACCGTCACAACCATGTTTCGTTTTCGTAAACGCGCTGCACTTGATGGAGAAGTCACCCCAGAGATGTCGTCGAGCGAGAGAGTCGAAGCTATAGGCGCTCTCAAGCACTTTGAGCACCAACATCACCTGGATCCCAACTTGCCCGCAGACGAAATTGAGATCGTTAACGCAGCACTGGCTATTGGCGACACTGAGAAAGCACTCGAGATTGAGGTCGCCTTAGTAGAAGATGATAGCCCATATCCCGAGGTAAACCTCCTTCTGCCCATATGATGTATCCTAGGTTCTCACTTCTACTGCACAAAGGTTCGCGCTGCCGTACGGAATTATGATGTCGATCTACCAGCCAATACGATACGGGCGTGGGTCATCGGCTTGATCTTATGTACTCTAGGTTCCGCCATCAACATGCTGTTCTCCCTGCACAACCCTTCCGTCACTGTTACGACTTATGTGATCCAATTGATCGCGTATCCAATTGGTCTTGGCTGGGATTACATTTTCCCCGACCGCGTGTTTGAGGTCATGGGCATTAAGTTCAATTTCAAGCCGGGCAAGTTCAACATTAAGGAGCATGTCGTTATCGTTGCGATGTCAAATGTACGTCCACTAGATCTCGCTTGGGGTGACTTTTCAAGCTGACATGGACTCGTGATAACACAGGCAGCTTATGGTGGCGGCGTCCTGTATGCCACGGATGTCCTCCTTGCGCAACAAGTCTTCTGTATGTTCAATACACGTCATTGATGTTAACAAAAACTAAGACATGAACGAAGATCATCAGAACTTTGGATGGGGGTTCCAATTATTATTCGGCATTACAACTCTCTGCACTGGCTACGGCCTTGCGGGGTTAACGCGAAGATTCCTAGTGTGGCCAGCAGCCATGATATGGCCTGGTGACTTGGTGAACGCGACCTTGTTTCATACCCTTCACGATGATAAACCCACAGACGCAGCAAAAACGAACGGCTGGCGCATAAATCGATATCACTGGTTCCTCTACGTTATGGGCGGAGGTTTTGTGAGTGACTTCTCTCCCACTACATTCACTAATATGATTATTCGCTGGTGATTAAGCCGACTGATTAATTGTTTAGATTTGGTATTTCTTTCCAGGCTGGAGTACGTATTTCGAATTTTATTTTTGAAAAGAGAACTCATCGCTTCTTGTCCCTTCGCTGGCAGCAGCTTTTCTTATGGCCCTCCGCGCACAAATGCCACTGATCACTGATAATTTGACACAGTTTTCCAGGGTTTGGCATACTTCAATTTTATCTGCTGGGCTCTACCTAACAATGTCATCGTCAATAAGCTATTCGGAGGCATGCATGGCTATGGCATCCTACCTACAACGCTGGATTGGAGCGTGATATCCGGATACGCCTTATCCCCTTTAATTCCACCCTTCTATGCCGTGGCCAACACAGTTGCGGGTGTTATCATCTTCTTCGTGGTTGTATCAGCAGGCCTGCACTTTTCGGGAACCTGGTACGCGGACTATTTTGTCGTTCAGTCATCGGACGCTTTTGACAATACGGGAGCCAAATACAATGTCACCAAGGTCCTCAACGACCAGCTTCTGCTCGATGAGGAAGCGTACCACGCATACTCACCTCTATACCTGAGTACACAATTTGCTCTTTGCTATGGTCTCAGCTTTGCTGCCGTTGCCGCGGTCATTGTCCAGTACGCGTCTTAAAGTCTTTTATTCCCCCTTTTGGCAGGCCTCGGTCTCGGTGCTTTTGCGTACTCTCGAGGCCTCGCTGAGATTTATATCGACCGCAATTACTAACTCGTAGACTCTGAACAGTGCTGTCTTGTATCATGGTCCCCAAATAAAGTCCCAGTGGAAGCAAGCTCGGGCGCAGGAAGGTAATAAGCACATAATGCTTTTCCTTTTCTTGATCCTACGACTACTTCTCAACTGCCCCTGCTAGTAGAATGCAACATGCCCTCCAACAACAGCTGTCGCTTCAATATTTATCTTTCCGTTCCTTTTTCCACTTACGAAGCGGACTGACGTGATAACGCAGATGACATTCACATGCGCCTGATGAAGAAGTATAAGGACTCACCGGACTGGTGGTATCTAGTTCTCCTCGTCATTATGATTGGGTTGTCCTTCGCGGTTTGTACTGCCTGGCCTACAGGATTTCCTGCTTGGGCATATGTTATTTGCATTATTATTCCTATCATCTGGGTACGTGATCTCTGCACTCTTTTGATTCCCCTCTTTGGCGAGGTCCAGGAACAATATTTGCTTAGTTGAGCACCCCCCCCCCCCCCCCCCCCCCCCTGTTTCTCAACCACAATCATGTAAATATCTGAAACCATTGACTGTAATACAGCAATTACTGACAGCTGATCCCCAAAGACAATCCCAATTGGTATCATACAGGCCATGACGAATATTCAGATTGGTCTTAACGTTCTTACTGAGTTTGTTGTCGGCTATTTACTTCCAGGTCATCCCCTTGCTATGATGGTATGCCATGCCCTTTCTTTCCACTTTTCTTTGGCACGAGCTAATTGTTGCATAGTACGTTCCTAGTTTCCCTATTTCCTACAATCGTCGTCGTGGAATATGAAAATAGAACAGCCTCTTGTTTGCAGACAGTATATTGATAAGCTCCAGGATGTTCAAGAATTATGGCTTTATTGCCATGCAACAGGCACTTTACTTTGCCCAGGACCTCAAGCTGGGCCATTACATGAAAGTACCACCCCGGATCATGTTCTGGTCACAGCTTGTCGCCTCGGTGTGGTCGGCCATCGTTCAGATCGCAGTTATGAACTGGGCTCTCGGAAGCATTCCCGAGGTGTGCAGCGACCATCAACCGAATAGCTATACATGCCCCGGTGGTCGCGTCCTATACACGGCCTCCATTATATGGGGAGCCATCGGGCCTGCCCGAATCTTCAGCGGCAACGCCATTTACTCGTCCCTGCAATGGTTCTGGCTCGCGGGTGCCATAGCCCCCGTGATAACGTGGTTCCTTGCCCGTCGATATCCCAGGTCGATTGCGCGGTACATCAACATGCCGCTCGTATTTGGCGGTTCCGGCTGGATTCCGCCCGCAACGGCCTACACCTACCTATGTTGGGGCAGTATCGGATTTCTCTTCAACTATTGCATCAAACGGAGATTCAATGGTTGGTGGCTGCAGTATAATTATACCACTTCTGCAGCGCTCGACTGCGGCCTCATCATTTCAACCATTTTCATCTTCTTCACATTGTACCTTACCTCGGCCAATGCGCCGCAGTGGTATGGCAACTATGATGTCTACGAAACGCTAGATCAGAGGGGTTTAGCGATCAAGAGCTTTGTAGCGGATGGTGAGACTTTTGGCCCAACACGTTGGCCATAAAACGCGAAATATACTCATTTTCCCCTTCAACTTCGGGCGGAATATATTAGTAATGGGGATCCCTTTTGGCTATAGACGACGGGTTTTCCGGAAAGAAGACAGGTCTTGCTAGCTTTAAGGGAACAGAAAGACCGAATACGATACTTTGGGCGGACCGCCGACATTGGTAGCGAGATGATATTGTGAGCTAGGGAGCTGGAACCTACATGATGAATGAGATGTTTACAAAATACTTACTGATTTCAGCCAACTTAAGCTGTGAGTGAACCATATCCACGCGGGGTTTTAGGCTATTCTGCTCCTGGTAAGAATAACTCTCCCCATGGCGATGTCAGATCGGGGGCAGATGAGACAATAATTCTAGGAAGAATAGCACCTGCACATGAACCATGACACACGCATGTCAGTTGATAACGCACCAGAGTTATGCAAACATATCCAATTTTCCTGTAGGTGTTTATTTATGTACACTTAACACTGCAATATACGAGTACCCAAAATGGCAGCTAGTCTGTCTGTCACGGCATCATCTTCACGTATGATGTTCTAAAATCTATGCCAGGTGTTCTTTCCTGTTCCATTCATCTATAATTCCCTGCCAATTGAATGATTAGTGAGAATGCGATCCTCCTAGATTTAGTACCCATACCCTCTGTAGGCGAACTAGGCGGGCGTGCGGTATATGACCTTACCTGAAAATGATTTCGTATATCCTGTTGCACCGAATCTAGGTCTCTATTTGTGTCAATCTTTATGACGGGCACACCGTAGTCCTTGCACGTTTGCAACATGGCCGCGCTCGCGGCCATGTTCCTACCAACCCGCTCGCAAACTTTTTCAACGTCCGCATCGTCAGCTCGGCCTGACGTCCCGGCACGGCCGAGGATACGATCCACGAGGACGGACCTATCACAATCTAGGAAAAAGGCGCAGCTAGCCAGCGGCATTTGCGTAGCAGCCCAAGCCTCCATGTGTGCTTTGCTACGAGGGAACCCGTCCATTAGCCAGATGCGTTGACCGCGGGCCACGCCAGCCTTTATAGTGTCATGGAGCAGTCGTACCGCAACATCCGCGGGCAGTACTGGGTCTCCATTGAGGCCACCTCCGCGACGCGGGAACGTACTTACCCAGGAGCCCGGGATGGAGTCCTGGTAGCGAAGCAAATCGCCGTACGAGAGGTGCGTCAAGCCTGCAAAGTCGCGTCGCAGCCGCTTGGATTGTGTCCCTTTGCCTGCGCCAGGGGCCCCTAGTATGAAGACAATCAGAGGCGGCCTCTCTCCACAGAAAGCCGGTTGAGAACGCTGATGTTGAGAATCATGTGATACGTTTTTGTAATTGTTTGGGAATGTGATGAACTTAGAGAAGAGTCGCGAAATTGTCTCACACAGCCTTGAAGCTGTAGCACGAAGTGGGCTAAAGGAATGATATAATTTCATGGCTTGCAGATGTTGGAATATGAAAGAGTATGTGTTCGAAAGGCTGTCCATTATGTCAAGTTGAAACTGATTTTGTTGCCAATTTTAGGTCATTTGAACTAGGAGCTTGAGAAGTAAGCTCATAGTTGGAACTAAGACTGTATTATATATGAATAGGTAGTATTCTAACTGTCTTGAAAGCACGGAGGACTGTTTCTGTCGTGAAGTCGCTAGATAATACGAGTACATGGTTCTTGTGAGGCCGGGATAGGCGATGCATGTAGTTAGTTCTGGAAGCCTTCCAAAGTGCAAGAATCGAACAGAACCGTACGTCGGATACCTATGAAAGCAAGGAACAGTTACAGCCCGCGGAACATATGTTTTCCCATTTGGACCCGAACAAGTTCGCCATTGTCTTCTTATCAGGACGAAGGATTGTAGCTCGGCCCCTTTCCACAGGCGCGTATTGATATTACAACCCAAAAGCGTTGATCTCTTCACTGCTCTAAGCACAAGAGGCATACAATGGCATACCGACGTGGCCATACCATTACCGGCTTACACTCTGAACATTTCTCGGCGATGGATCAAGTATGGCGATCTCGTGTCGTCCATCGTAGGGAAAAGGGTGGGGGCTGGCATAGACTGCCTTCATCGGGGAAAATGATAGCGTATTGATAAAGCGCAAGAGGTTCGGTAGTGATTGGGAACTTGGCCATATTTGACTTATCTTACTGTGATGTGGTCGCCGAAGCGAATAGCGACGTCGGCCTTGGAGGTGGCTCTGAACTTGGCAGCCGTGACATCGGGAGCATCGGAGGCATCCGACGCATCGGGGCATGGCTTATTTTAAGCTCAATCCACGCCCCGTTGGAAAGTCGATTCTACATATTTAACTAGACTAGGCGCTCAAAGGCTTGTTAGCACTTTTTGCTAGTCATGGCAGAAGTTCCTAATATTATCTTTCCAAGAGATAGATAAATGAGGTACCAATACCTTAAGTTTGTTGAAGTGTCTAGACGGAGATTTAGTCGTTGTACTATTGCTACCGTATTATATATATCCCGTACAGAATGCCCCATTGAATTATCTGGGGGACCATTTGGATGCCGAGGATGTTTTTGTCTTTTTTCTTCGTTCTCTGTTACCTACCTACAGTAACCAAATATACTAAACGGCTTCCCTCGGTATTTGACTCGGCCTACCTACTTAGGCTAGGTTGACCTCAACGGGCCAACGGCCAAACGGTATAGCCCCACTCGGAACATGGAGGGCTTGACCTTACTGGAAGGGAGAAGGGAGAAAGGGAGGGGAGGCGGGGCCGAGGTGGGTTGACCTCATTCTCTGTTCTTTGCTCCATCCTCCGCATCCTTCTCCAGCTCTCTTTGCTATTACTGTAGTATAGATACCTTAGTCTTGGTGTACAGTACACGATTCGACGTTTATTGGGGGCCCAGACGGAGCTTCCCCGACCAATTGACTTATTCAATTGGCTTTTCTTTCTTTTCCTAAAAGTTACGAGAGCTTCTTCCTTTTCAATCCCCTCAAACAACCTGCTCTTATTCACACCTTGCTGGACAATAGCTCCCCTGCATTGACTCTGGAGACGAGAACCTTCATAGTCACTAAGCCAGCAGCCAGCAGCCACACAACACAACATGTCTGCCGTCAATCGGAGCCTCCGAACCGCCTCGAGATCGCTGCGAATCCGCTCAACCCCTCTGGCTCTCTCATCTACGCGCACATTTGGCCCATCATCATTACTATCTTCCAGCGCCGCCGCCACTTCTTCTGCCCTCAACCACCACCACAACAGCTTTTCCACATCCACCACTAGAATGTCTGCTGCCCCCCCTATGCCCTCGCAACACAAGGGCTACGACCCCGAGATCGAGGACATTGCAAATTATGTCACTAAACCTATCGACTCCGAATTAGCTGTAAGCTGTGTTTCCCCCTTCCCCCTTACCTTCAGACTCCGCGCCCATCTCATTGTAGGGCCGCGGCTAACCGATGGCGCAACCTGTTTTCGCGCATCTAGTTCGACACGGCAAGATGGGTGTTCCTCGATACGCTGGGATGCGGTCTTGAGGGCTTGCGCTTCAAGGAGTGCACTAAGCTGCTAGGGCCCATCGTCCCGGGAACCGTTGTTCCTAACGGCACCAAGGTCCCTGGTACCGACTTCGTCCTCGATCCCGTCAATGGCGCCTTCAACATTGGCGCCATGATCCGCTGGCTTGATTACAACGACTGCTGGCTGGCTGCCGAATGGGGGCACCCTTCAGATAATCTCGGCGCCATCCTGGCCGTCGCCGACTGGGTCAACCGGACCAACAAGGCCGGTGGTAACCTCGCTGGTGGCAAGATCTTTACCGTTCGTGACGTTCTCGAAGGCATGATCAAGGCCCACGAGATCCAGGGCTGCCTGGCCCTCCTCAACTCGTACAACAAGGTCGGTCTTGACCACGTCGTTCTGGTCAAGGTCGCCAGCGCCGCTGTTGTCTCCCACATGCTAGGTCTCAGCAATTCGCAGATCGCCGACGCCGTCACCCAGGCCTGGGTCGACGGCCAGAGCTTGCGTACCTACCGTCACTCGCCCAACACCATGTCCCGCAAGTCGTGGGCCGCCGGTGATGCCTGCCAGCGCGCCGTTAACCTGGTCCTCAAGGTCATGAAGGGCGAGCCTGGTGTCCCTACTGTCCTGTCGGCCCCCGTCTGGGGCTTCTACGATGTTCTGTTCAAGGGCAACAAGTTCCAGTTCCAGCGGCCCTACGGCAGCTATGTCATGGAGAATGTCCTGTTCAAGGTGTCCTACCCTGGTAAGTCTTATTTTCAAACCTCATCTGTGCTTCAAACTAGTATTGCCCTACTAACGGTGTCCCAGCGGAATTCCACTCACAAACGGCAGTGGAAGCGTCGTCCAAGATATTCCAGAAGCTCAAGGAGATGGGCAAGTCGGCGGCAGACATCAAGAGTGTTACGTGCCGCACGCACGAGGCATGCGTTCGTATCATCGACAAACAGTTCAAGCCCATGGACAACTTTGCGGACCGTGACCACTGCATCCAGTATATGTGCTCCGTCATGCTTGTGTTTGGGCGGCTCGAGGCGACGGACTACACGGACGGCGGCGAGGCGGCGACGTCGCCTCTGGTCGAGTCACTGCGGCAGAAGATCAAGTGCGTGGAGGATCCACAGTTCACCAAGGACTACCACGACCCTTCGCTGCGGACTATCTCCAACGCGCTGACGGTGGAGCTCAACGACGGCACGGTGCTGGATGAGGTGGTGGTAGAGGCGCCTCTGGGCCACCGGCTCCGGAGAGAGGAGGCCAAGCCGCACATTTTGGCCAAGTACGAGCGACACCTGGCCCCGCACTTCTCGGAGGCTCAGGTGAAGGAGCTCGTGGAGCTAGGCATGGATCCCAAGAAGCTGGAGGCCATGTCGGTTGATGAGTACGTTGACAAGTACGCTGTCAAGGAGAGCAAGTTTGTTTGAGTCTTATACCTATAGAGGCGGCGCGATTTATGTGTAGATTTGTTGCAGTTTAGATGTTGGCATATTTGCATTTGGCACAAAATAAAGTAACAAGCCCTAGAGGCGATATTGACATGTGATGGCAATGCGCTTGGGGCAAACTATCACTTGATATGGTAGCTGTGGTGGCGTGATGTAGAGGGGTGATGTAAGAAAAACCGAGACGGATTGACCCTCAATTGACTATAAGAAGGTTTGCTTTAAATGGTCGAACTAATTGCACGGACGTCCACTGCATTCTATAGTGCGACAATGACGAATCGCCATCAGTATGATATGGGCAATAGCTTACCTGATGTTGGATGAATAGAGCATCTAGCTACCTACCTAGTAGGTAAGGTAATAATATCATATCGTTTTCTTACCCGTCTCGGTGCGATCCCATACCAATACCAATGACACAACGGCCCCACCCTAAGCAAGTGTTAAGGTGTACATGTAGGTATGTACCTATTGAAGGTATATAGGTACCCAAGTACCTACCTAGCGTCCTAGACAAGCTAGAGAGGACAAGGTGGAGAAAGGTGGGAGGGTCTTTTTGGCGGGGTATTAGAGGGGCTAGTCCCTAAAAGGGCCCCTTAATTAGATAGGTATTCGGATAAGGCTCCGCCACCCGCTTGTTGCGTAGACTCGCCTTGAAGTTACCGACCGCTGTTAGTAAGTAGTAGTAGGTAACCTCTTTCAATCTTTCAATCGTCTTTCAACAACTACCAAAGGTCCTAGATACCTCCTCCATACTCCCGTCAGTTAACCACTTGCTGCGAAGTCGATCCACTCGTTCCTATCACCTACCTTAATACAGTTTCTCCTTGAGCCAAGTCGTCTCTGATTCCAGCTTGTCGTACCATTTGTTCTGTTGTCCTGTTGTCCTGTTGTCGCACGTCTCGTCCCTGGATATTCGTCCGCATACGAATCGTGTGCAGACAACTGCTAAGATGGCGGCCCTTGATCGTCAGGAAGTCATTGCGAACAACAAGTCGCTGCGTCTCATCAAGAATGTAGGCTTATCATATCTTCCATGTGTCGCCCAACTCCCGTTACTGACACGCGGCGTTTCTAGGAACTCGAATCCTTGCTCGAAAAAGGTGTCATAACCGACGATATCTTCGATTCCATCCACCGCATGCTTCCGACCGAGTCTTCCCTCTCGAGCGCCCCTACCCCGGCTGCTCGCAACCCCTCCGTCATGCCTCCGCCTCCGGTGAATGGCATGGCCAACCTGGCACTACACCAAACCGCATCTCCGAGCCCAGCTCCTCCGGCGTACAACACCACGGGCCCGCCGGCTCTTCCTACCCGCCGCACCAATCCCCCACCGCCACCTCCTACCAAGCCCGTCATCGCCCGGGCAAAGGCTCTGTACAGATACCAGGCTGCCGATGATCGAGACCTCTCCTTTGAGCGCGACGATCAGATCGCCGTTCACGAGTACATGAACGATGATTGGTGGATGGGTTGCAATGAGCGTACCGGTGCCGAGGGCATCTTCCCTAAGAACTATGTTCACATCGACAACGAGAAGGCCGGCTTCTACGCCCCTGCACAACCAGTCTACGCCTCACCACCGCCGGCTGCTGTGAATGGCGCATATCCGCCGCCGCCCCAGGCACACAACCCATATAACTCGCATGTCCCACCCATGGCCGTCGCCGAGGGAGGCGACTCGGCTGGTGGCTCATCAGGTAAAAGTAAGGTGAGCGAGCATGGCAAGAAGTTTGGCAAGAAATTGGGTAACGCCGCCATCTTTGGTGCGGGTGCCACAATTGGCGGCAACATTGTCAACAGCATCTTTTAGTGCCTAATCATGAGATGGAACGCTTTTGCATGGTTGAGAGCCTATTAGAATTTTGTACCATGATACTCGACAAAGCGCTATTGGATGGAAGCCTCTACTCCAACAGGAGCAGGCTTCCTCGTATCGCATTGCATGCATTTGGGAAACGACACTGGGACGGTTTATGGGATTTGTATATAGGTTAGGGTTGTTTCATGTCTTTGCATCTTAATTTTTATCCAAGAAACCCATTCGCTATAATGCCGAATATCTATCCTCACTGCGCGACTTGGAGCGCTTTCTTTTATAGTGGCTCCAGTTAATGATACACACAGCTCACTTGTAGTCGACCGAATCAACAACCGCTCAATGATGATCGAAACAGCGTAAGCTGTTCATTTCATCATTTTCACTGACAAGGAGCGCGCCCTATTGGCATTGGTCTTCGGGCGACTTGCCTATCCTGGTTGGCTCTCTGTGACGTAGATTGGGAGGGATGAAGTTATGGGTTAGCGGAACGGTTTTCAGGTATGATGAATTTCTACCTCTAATGCAAGTAGGTGGAAATAAAACAATAGGCGGTAAATAGGTATATATATATAATAACGCCTAATCGCCATGTTGATCAGAGAGTGATGTATCTGGGGCAACAGTCTGGGGGGCGCAAACACCGTTTGCAAGATAGCCGGAAACGCGCATGAGCTACCTCATTCTCAAAGCTACTGCTTCAGGATCTAATCTTCCACACTACACTCTTGTGAGTTATCAACCATTTCTTAAATAAAGCAATCTAACTTTTAGATTGGTTGTCTTCGGGGCTACATGCAACGAGAAGGATGTCGGAGCTGCACTCGCTAAAGAGCCGGATGGACGCGAAACCTCGCAACCCACAACCTTCTTTATACCTGACGGAGTTACCTATCTCAAAAAGGAGCTCGAGAACAGATGGAAAGGCAATCAAACTAGTTACGCTCGCGGTCAAGGCAATCAATGAGCTGCGCATCCGGAGTCGAATAGACAATGAAGTTCAAGTCACCCAGGGCAGCCATCCTACCGATCCAGACGGACTTGGATTAGATATCCGCAAAGGCTATTCGTTTGAATATGACGATAGCAGCGGAGCCAATCAAATTAAAAAAGATCGTCGAGATACCAAGCATGCAAAATATAAGACGAGCGAGTCCAAAACGGACATGTATAATGGCAATCTAGGAGGCAACAACCACGACGAAGATGATAGCAGCTCAACGTGGGAGCCACCCATAGATGGGCCCGACGTTATGATCCCTCTAAGGTCCATGTATAAGGGCCAATGGCCGATCAAGAACCACCCAGTTCGCGGCGCTAAACAATATTCATGGAGCAACGTTGGCTTTCCCGGGGATTCTTCTCTCGACCTACCAGATTTTGAGGACGAGACTATCATCGACACGGAGGAAAACGCCGTCATCGAGTTATCTCAAGATATAACCAACATCAAAACAAAGTCTGCCTCAAAGATAGCAGATGAGGGCACATTGAAGACGCACGAAGAATACGGTTGCGTGTTAGAAACCTTCAAGCTTCATGGCCGTTCCGTGGTGAAGATCAAGATATATGATGCTGACGTGGGCGCCAAGCGTCCATTCTATAGCGGGTGTCAAGTTGCTCGCGAATTCGAAAGAAAGGTTGACGCCTGCATGAGACCTCAGCCGGCGTCGGAGGTGGAACAATGGGTGGCTGCCCAGTTCCTGCTCGCCCAGGGGGGCCAGATAGGGGGTCGTACGCAAGACTACTGGCGACGAGCGCGGGACATGGCACAGCAACAACTATATGTCAACCCAGGTCTCGAAGAGGCGGTGCTACAGCGTATTCAGAGCAGAACGAGTGTGAGGGAAAGTGAAGACCCCGCCTTGGAGCAAATGCTCGAGCTAGTCAAGAAGGGCATCCCCCGGAAAAGCTTCAATCCGTATTATCAGGCGCAGCGGGATGAGTTCGCCGTCGAAAAGGGGCTACTCCGCCAAGTTGACGCCGAAATCGTGCTCGTCCTGGATAAGGCGGACAACGTCATCGCGTTCCAGTGTAAAGACGCGTTCCGGGAGCTTCTGTGCAAGAACGTCGAACACAAGGTCGCCGCTTCGCTCGAGGCCTTCAGCACCCGACAGCCGGTACCTTTTCCGGACATGACGCGGCATGGCCGTAAGTAATTTTCGGAATCATTTCCTTCTTATTCCAGTCATTTGAAGAGTAACAGGCCCTATTATTTGGGCCATGATCCTGTCTTAAGAACCTGACAGGCTCCTAAAATCCTTAAATATTCCGCTTAAGATGGCGGTTACTGACCCCAAGTATTGTAGTGCATTGGATTGACTGGTTGAGAGAACGCCCCGAGCTGGATTTTCGGCGTCCCGAGAACGACTGCCGACTGGCAAAGTCCGGGGTCTATCACTTCGGCGTACGTGTAAGTTAATTGTCTTGACTATTTTCTTAACCACTCATTATAAACTTGAAGCATCGTATCTTATCCTTGTATGGCACCGCGTTATGACAGCGCTTGCGTATGAAGAGTGCTAAGTCAGATTCCACATCACTCAAATTTCTTGTTCTGATTTGAACCGATGACAGTGCAGAGTAGGTGATCCAAATGGCAAACTGGACCCTTCGCTCACGAAAGATTCGTCGAGGCGACTATATGAAGATGACGCCCTACCATTCAGACAGATGTCGAAGCTTTTGTACAGTGTCTTTGGGGCTTGTACCGAGATAGTCCGTCACTTCTTTCGGCTTCTCGACTCCGAACTACTGGAACAGTATATCCAAGTGGCCTCCGAGGTCGGCAAAGATGACATTCTCACATTCAAGACACGCCGGGAGAACGAGCCGTTTATGCTTCGAGCCGCACTGATTAACCTCATGACGCACGAACACCGTGATAGCAGCGATTGGCATCGTGGTTTTGCAGGCCTTGTGGCAGTTGGAGAATTCGAGGGTGGAGAGTACGTATTCCCCTTTTCGGCATATTTCTGGTTCATTTATGCAGTATTCTTGCAGAATCCTGAGACCTCACTGACTTCGACTTTTTATTGCATTCACTAACTCCTAATCTCGGACAGTCTTCTCCTCCGCGAGCTCGGGCTACGCATCGCAAGCTATCCCGGCAGCGTACAGCTGATCTGGGGCCGCGAGCTCCGCCACTCTATCACGAAGTGGACGGGTCGGCGCTTCGTACTAGTCCACGCCACGCACGAAGCCGTCCGGAGATGGGCCCTGCGCGAGCGTGGTGACACCGTGCCGCAGTCCACGAATACGTCCCTCGACTCGTGTCTCAACGCCGAGCAGGAAGACGTCGTTCCCGAAGACCAGCGATGTCTTTCAGAGAGAGATATGTTTCCCGAGACCTGGGAGCCGGACTCTGATGATTACGATTACAATTCAGAGGTTGAGTCGGAAGCTTCGATCCACCAACACGGTGGGATTTCGGCTGGTAGACCGAAGCGAGGAAGGCAGACGACTAACAACTCTTCCGATGCTTCGGCAGAGAAAAGTGACGGGGATTGTGAAGATGGGGGGACTTCTTGTAAAAAGGGAAAGAAAACCGTAGGCAAGAAGACATGAAGGAGCAACGGCTTACTTTCAACGTATATGATACTCTGCTCAGGCGCTGAAAGACAGACATCAATGACCATCAAATCGAGATTCCGGAAGAGACGGAGGGGATGCTGTACAGTATAGTATCAATAGACTTATATGCACAAACCCGATTTTGCATGCATCAAAGCGAGCATTGGTTGCTAACCCCTTACATCTACAAGGGCCCAGGTTTTGTCATTCATTAGGCAGCTCAATAAAACCAAATAGGCACCGTCGTTTTTATTATGTTGCTGCCTTTATATAAAACACGACGCCCGCGCTACCTATAGTACCGCTCATGATTGAAAGGGGTGCTTGAGCCGAATCATATGGTTCCCCAGAGAGCGTCTCACCATGTCGACTTTCTGCTCCCTTTGTGGGGTTCTGGTTGACATGTGGCAGGGTCTCGACGATCAACTCTCGAATCCTCACGATGCCCAAAGCTGGCTAGCAGAGGTCCGCGCGAGTGAGTAGCAAATCTACCGCTCATCTCATAGCCTTTACTAGATTTCACTGACATGGCGTAAACATGGAAAGTCCGCACCACGAGCTCCATGTATAACCCCTTCGTCACAGGTGTAGGCTGGCTCAACTACCATGGCGAAGTCATCGCCCCGACCCAGTGCGACGTCCATTACATGGACCGGCCGCCTGACCAAGCTCCCGAGGACTGTATGCTACCCCTGGAGTCATTTTCTTCCTGTTCTGGACACTCGTGGGGGCCATAGTTGCCTGTTATAACGACGAGCATGTCTCGGGAGTATACAGAACTCCTCAAACCCGTTCCCGTTTTACCAGAAAGAGTAATTACTGACTCCAGCGAATTGAAGTCTTTACCATCCACCAGCTAGATCATACACAATCTGCTGGCCTTAACTCTCCTGACTACCGGTGCTATGCGATTCACGATGCCTGTTGGAAGCTACTCATCGCTCGCGTTGACCCTGCTGCGAGCTTTTCTCCAACCACCGTCGCCGCTCACCTGTTTGCAGTTTTGTACAACACTCCCATGAATGGTCGTGCCCTAGTCCCAGATCATGACTATGGACACGCTGCTAGCTTCCAAGACGCTATGGTTCATACCTACTTTATTCGGGTGAATGCTACCGCCTACTGGTTCATCACCGGTGATCCCAAAGAACCCTTTCAATTCGACGATGAGACCCTTCAAGATGCCTGCCCTCCACAGTCTTTGCCTGGAATACCCATGACAAGCCATGGCGAGTTAGATATCTTTTGCATGTTGCCCTACGAGATTACTATGCTGGTTCTCACTTTTCTACCTTCCAAGGACATCTGCAACCTACGCCTAGCTTCTCGACATTTATCAAGTTACACTTCGCCCGAACTGCTATCCCAAAAATTCTGGTCTAGTCGCTTTGACCCTGATATGGAACTAGGCTTCGTATTTGCTAGAGGATTTTGCCCTGTGCCGACTGGGCGAGTGGACTGGCGGATCTTCTTCTTCAGAGCTAAAGAAGCTCTGACATCTGACCTTTTCCCTGGATTTCAGAACCGGCAGCGGATTTGGTCTATTCTCGGATACTGGCGTCGCCCTCTTGATCTTCGCTTGGCCAATCGTGATTTCGTAACTGAATCACCATACAAAGAAGTCCCGCTAGAAATCCCCAAAGATGCTCAGATCGGTCTCGAGACAGTATGTTCTGAGGCTTCGTTCATCCCCGGTGATTGGGAATTGCCGCATGCGCCTGCTAGGAAAGGATTGACCTTGCATGGTCGCTTGTTTGAACGGCAAAGTCTAATTATATGGTATCCTAGACATCCTAGTCAAGAATGTAGGTTACGGGCGTCATTCATCTCTATGCATGGGCATATGTACCTAAGCGGCATTCGTTATTGTCCAAGTTCAAGCGAGGGCGAAGGCGATGCCACCTGGTCACGAGCTGGATTTGTCAATCGAGTAAGGGAACAAGAAGTCTGCTTCGGCGTCCAAGATTCTTTGGAGTGGCTTGATGTTGTTGGTAAGTTCTATGCAAAGTTACATCTAAGGCTTTCTTGTATCCTCAATATACTACATTGCGTGTGTGACCTGTCGCATCTCAGTCAAATTCGATCGAAACTCATTCAAAGTTGCTGCTGATATTACCCGTGGCAGTATCCCCTATCGGAATTCTTGGGCTTCGCTTCCATATGAAGAGTCCTATTGGATCTTACTCGCGAACTTTGGGCAATATGGAAGAAGTCACCCAAGAAAGCGGAGTGGGCAGGCTGAAGCCGAGTCAGGACATGAATTGTTTAGGCCTCGTCCTAGGCTTGGATGTATGAGTACTCCAATATGCAAAGCCTGAGAATAAGGCGGCTGACATCGTCATAGGCTTGCAAGGTCATTTCAATATCTCTTGTTGAGACGCAAGGCGTGTTTAGCGACTCTCAGGCTCGCCTCCAAGATTTCCCCTCTGACATGGTCAAGTCGCAGCACTTATGGAATCCACGGCCGCCTCCTCGGCCTCCGAAATGGAACCTCCCAGGCAGTTCATCAAACCAAGAGTTCATATTATGTTATAATATGGACTTTGGGGGGGTAGAAGGGCGGCTTTTACGATCCCTCACGAGATTGGTCTTCTTCATGGGCGGCTTCCCTTCTGTTTTCCTAGGTGTGGACTTCATCTATGCCGACGGAAGTGTCAGATCTTTCGGACGAAGAACATACAGAGCGAGCACTGAAACTATGAAGACGATTCGGTGTATTCGGCAAGGTTAGCATTCTGGAGTCTTTTATTTCCCATTTTGACATGTCTCAGGGAGCAAGCGTTGCCTATTCAGGGATTTTCTACTCCTGTGACTCCTGCAGGCTTCCGAGGCCCTTTAATGAGCCCGATTCCTACCATAACCTACAATTACTGACTGCTGATTTCTGAGTAAGATTTCCCTATCGACGGACCTAACGGTGAAAACATTAACAAGTTGACTACCTCGTACTCTGCCTATGGCGACACAATTCAGTCGATCACAGTACGTTTCCAATAATACCCCAACTTTTTTATTTCACAATCACCAGATACCACGAGGTCACTGTTCTCTGTCAAATGAACACGTCGGCCCACCATCATAACAGTCCCAGTCTGCTGCTCAAGTCTTGTTCTACACTTGCCCTGATAACCCTTGTATCATCCAACGACTTTCATGAATTGATTCTGTCTCATTAGGTTTCTACCAGCGCAGGAAGGTCCCAAAAGTTCTGTCTATACGGAAAAGATTCACGGGGCAACTGTGAAGAGCTGGTTCAAGTCCTGGAGGCAGAGCCTCACGAGGCTTTCACATCTTTCTTTGCCATGACCAAGGCAAGTAGGAACTCTAATCATCGCACAGATATTCTAGCTAAACATAAATATTTTAGTCACCAGTAAGATATTTTCGAGCATTTTCAGCGAGCTGCTCCGTCGTAAGGGATCAACCGCCTGCACAATTGTCCAAGCTTTTTTCAGGGGCAATCCATAACCAGCCAATAACCGATGAGACATTAGTATCTGCTAGTCACATGTTGGACTTTCCTCGCGGGTTTGCTTTCGTCGCCGCAGATACTGCAGGCATCAAGAATATCCGGGTTTCTGTCAATAAAGATGGACTCTCGTCTGACGGGAGGCACATAACGGGGCTCATGCTCGAATACAGAGATAGCAATGTCCCTGTCATCTTAGGGCAGTGGATTGTGGAGCTTGACAATTTCTATATTGCCCCCGAGGATCGGCTTGCAGAACTAACGAGCTGGCACAATTTCACCAGCCACCTTAGGCGAGCCAAGTTTGGTCATATCAAAAGGTTGAAGCTGGGCACTGCAAAAGGGCAGACCAAGGAATTTCCTGGAAATACATTCGGTGACGAAGTTCTTCTCCATTTTCGAGAAACCCCCTATGCGACGCTGGTCAGTTATTTTAAGATCCAACCTTGCCAAAGGACGCTCCTAATTTCCAAATCACAGAAAAGTATTGTCTGGGGATGTAACCATGAGTGGGATCGTACGTCTTCCGTCCAATCCTATATTTACCTTCAGTCGCTAGTGACAGCTCAAAGTCGCCGCTTTAAGGCGAGCTTACCTCGTTCTATGCTTCTACGCCACCCTGGTCATTCTGATAAATAACAATTGCTAACCAGATCCTACAGACTTTAGGGTACTTCATGAGCCAAGGGACGTGCAAGGAAGCCGCTTGCTACCACCTGTACCTGTTGGGTCTCTTGACATGAACCTTCACGTCAGGCAAGAAGTCTTCATGGAAGAACGCCTCGAGAACGGCCAGCAAAATCCTGCTGTTTCAATCGAGGTCTCCTTCAAGGACCTGAGTAGCGAGCCTTCGGGTTTAACTTTGATTTATGCCAATGGAGAAGTGCGTACAATTGGGACTCGTGGACGGCTGCCCTGTTCGATGCCACTTAACCTAGGAGAGAAGCTGGCGCGGATGGAAATTGGTGTGAACCGGAAAATTAAGAACAGCGATAAGATCCGATACATCACGGTAAGTGACCAATTTCCGCAGCTAATCGAGTTTTTAAAACGCAGATCTCAAGCTAATATGGGTGACGAAAGCTCCTTACCAATTCCAACCGCACACTGGAGTTCAGCGAACGGGATGATAAGTGCTTATTAAGCAAAGATATACATCACAGGCGAATATTCATCCTTGATCCTTCCTCTTCTGCTAGCCAAGAGTCTATTGAACCGAGATCCAATGACGTGCGAGAATTTCCAAAAGAAGCCAATGCGTTCGTAGGCTTTTGGGCGGTCCCAACAAGGCGAGGTAAAGCCCTCCAGTTTAACATGCTTGGACCAATCTTCGACACACGGAAATGAATCTCGACGCAGAATAAGAGTCTTCACTAGACACACACGAGGTATTTGGCCGAAATTGTAGTCACTAGATAGAGGGCCGATCCCGCGTGGATAGATGTATGTATGCCAGGGTGGTCTGAATCTAAAGACTGCCAATCATCAATCACTTTCACCACTTGTAGGCTCAAGCGGACAAGAGAGATATAGTAGTTCTAAGCTAGAACAACTAGGTCACGCACATTTACTGCGAAGCTTTGATTTCTGCATGATCAATTCGAACCCATGAAAGACACCAACTACATGAAGTAGGTGAATTATAAGATACTGTGTGTTCATCCACATCATGTGTTGACAGAGTTTCTTTCTTTTTTCATAGTTGTGCAGTTTCGCTTCCACTCGTTAAATAAGTACTTTGATTAGTAAATTCCGTGATATTCTTCCATTATAAGGCTCTTTAACGTTGGCGATTCAACGTCTGTATGCTATCTTTCTATGCTTCGCATGCATCCTACCTACCATACCACAGCACCCTTCACGAACCCCTTATCTACCAACTCCCTAATATTCTTAGCTAGGCATTTTAGCTTGAACGTATCGACCTCGTAGCCTTCGCCTAAAGTCTCCACAAACAGGTCAAAGTCCAACTCCTCAAAGGAACGAGAGCACTTCTCCATCACGCGCCGCAGCGCCGCGGTCCTACACCTCGGGTCCCGGATCGCCGCGTCGAGCGTAAGCGTCAGAAGAGACTGCTTGGTGACATCGACCTCCTCGTAGTTCCCTCCGACATCCGCCTGCTCCTCGCCCGGCGCGCCGGCCTTAACACCACGGGGGGGTGTCCTCCTCTTTCCCCTCTTCTTCTTCAACTCGCGGACCGCATTGGCGTAATAATCCCGCAACTCCCTTAGCACCCAGGGCGGATCCTCGAACCGGTTACACTCGGGCGGGACATGGTTCTTGCGCCAGAAATCGGCCGCCGGCTGCCAGCGCCAGGCGAAGGGGTTGAAATCGCGGACGAGCCAGCGCGGCAGCGCCTCGTTGCCGAGACTGCGTGGCGCCGCCCGCGCGCCGTCCCAGCCTAGGATGGTCTTGATCGTTGTGCCGTCCTCGGCCAGAAGGATGTTGCGCATGCTCAGGTCGGGGTGGGTCAGTACGAATTTACCCTCCTCCATTCTGCTGTTTATGCGACGAGATGACCCGGGAGATGGTGGTGGTAACGACAACGACTTCCGAGCACGAGACGTCACGGGCTCGCGGACCTGGCCGACGAGCAGACGCAGCAACTCGTCCACGCCTCTTTCCGTCACGGTCGCCGGCGGATAAGCATCCAGCATGGCCGTGTACATGGCCGTCGTGTCGTCCCAGGGCCCCGCGCGCCGGTACAGCGGAGTGCTCTCGCACTCCTCGTCCATGAACCAGCGATTCACCATGGCCTGAATATCGAGCTCTCGAAGACGTCTTGTGCCGACGAGGTCACCATGCTCCTGATCGAAGTACGGCGCGCCGCCGCAGTCGAACTCGTACCGGCCCAGCTGCAGCATAGCGTCCGCGACGTTCTCGAGGATCTTCTCTCTTCTCTCCCTGAGCACGTGGGCATGCACGCCGCCTCCGATATCGTGACCGAACCAGACGTCCTCCAGTCTTCTCCCCTGCACGAACTCCATGAGCAGCCAGGGGACGTGGATCACGTTGTCGGCCTGGCAGTCGGCATCGATTACCTCGGGCACGGGGATCGTCGTCTCCGTCCGCAGCTTATGCAGCAAGAAGGCCTCAGTGCGAAGGGTCTCCCTACGCAGCTCATCCCAGGTACCGTCTTCACTAGCTGCGGGGATCTTCATGATCCATTTGATAGCCTCGCGGCGCCCGTCGCTCCAGAACTGAATCACGTAGAAGACATGGCCGGCACCAAAGAAAGGGTTGCTGATTTGAGGTAGTGGCAAGGGTTCCGGGGCGTGCGCAGGCGACTGGTGGTGGTGCCGTTCCTCTAATAGGTCTCGGGCTAGACTGG
Organism: Xylariaceae sp. AK1471; assembly: GCA_023159215.1. Taxonomy (NCBI): domain Eukaryota; kingdom Fungi; phylum Ascomycota; class Sordariomycetes; order Xylariales; family Xylariaceae; species Xylariaceae sp. AK1471. The sequence continues at coordinate 56,686 of JAJKLI010000022.1, forward strand.
CCATGGCCCCCGTGTCTACGCGGGCGAGGACAGCGGCGAAATCATAGGACTTGCGTTCGTTTTCAGTCAGTATCCTGGCGTGTTGAGCTTCGACGGTCTCCCCGGGCAGTCTCTGGATGGACCGGCGCTGGAAATCCACGGGTGCAGCCCTCGCAAGTGCATCCCTAGCACTCGGAGCTTCGGGACGACTCTTTCTAGAATCCAAGCTGGCACCCGCCTTTTCGCTTGCTTCGGGTTTCTTGATGTCGTTGTCGGCCAGATCAGGCCAAATGTGAGGTAATGGTTTGCCCAGTTTCAGACTACCCCATGCAGCTAAACTTCGCCGTATCTTGACTGTATCGAGACCACCGGTGTAGTCGATGTGAGCCTGGTGGCCATTGAGCCTCCACGAGAGTCCGACGACGACAGATGCGTCTGCGTGGCGATCCTGCGCTAACTTGGCCAGTTCGACACGCCGACTACGACGAGAACGTTCGACATAACTCTCGACGGGGTGCTCCACCATCTTCTCCCACGCTCTGGTTGAAAAGAAAAACAATAGTCAGTCTCCACCAGCAGCTCGCCCGTGTTGCTCATTAGAAAACGCTGGTTGTTGTAGTTAAAGGAGAAGAAGTTATGACTGAGACAAAGACGGCCACCAACAAGCCACTCAATAGAGTTATGCAACGTTGAGATTCCGTATCCGGAAACAAGAGACACCTAAAGTCTTGAATGGCACCCATTCTCTGCAGAAATCGAGTTGTAAGAAGACAATTAAAATAAGCCACGAATAGACATGCGTGCGCGCACATGTATAATAAGTATTTGTTAATCTCGTGAGGAAAAGTGGTATAACCAGCACAATGCACCATTCCATGCGAAAACATACCATTGACGCTATACTCTTTTCACACTCATTATAGAAAAACCCTTTCCCAAAACCGGCCAGGCCATAACACGAACTCTATAACAATAGAACAAGCCCATGGTTCAAGAAACCCAAAACAAAGACATCCTGAACCGAATAAACGCCGAATACAGCAATCTAGTCGAAGGGTATTGTCACCAGAAGTCATAAGAAATGAGTAATGGGATAAGCGGTTAAGAGCTCCGTTAGGATGGCTCTAAGAAGCTGCCATCGAGTCATAGACCGGCCCCAACGCCCCAAGGTCCCAAAGGCCGAACCCTACTGCGACCTGAACCACCAAGTACCCAAGCCAGCCAAGAAGAGGGTCACGAAGATAGCGATGCCTTGCTTCGACTGTGAAGCCAGCATTGACCAGCCAATCACCGATTCCCATTTTTTTACATAAGCACGATGTTTCCAGGCCTGGGGATCAACAGGATACGGAAGCTTAACGCGAGGATCCGTGCTATCAGAGGTACGCGCCTCATCTGGGGGCGCTAATGCCGAGGGCTCAAGGACTGGAACTTGTAGGCGGAGAAAGACAGCTCTGTGATCACTGGTTCGAACGGCCGGCAGTGCGTCGTAGGCTATGATATTCATCTTGGTCTCCGTCTTGGCGGTAGTCCTGGAAGCCCAGCGAGGAATGTCAAGGTACAACACACGATCGCACCAACCTGGCCACCTGTGCGCAGCCCATTTCCACGACACCACCTCGACCGCAGGGATGCCATTTTGCTGTTCTTGGGCTGGATCTAGGTCTTCATTCATCACGTCAAGCTTATAGGTAGGTGGGAAGGTAATCGCGGCCTCGCTTAGCCCATGTAGTGTCCTACCCGCTGCTTTCTCTGACATGAGTTGATCCTGGGCAAGGAAGCGTGGGAAATAGTTGGGGCTCTCTGGATCTAAGTCTGGGAAATCAGAGTCCGAGGTTGGAGACGTCTCGGATATCCGATAGTTCAGATCGCCACCAACGAAGAGATGAGACCCTGGCTTGTAAATAGAAATGTTATGCAATGCCTCGTCGTGTGTGTCTTGAGAGAGGAGAGCCTCTGTCTCTTCGCCACTGTCAGAAGTGCGAGATGTAGGCTGTATGGATGGGATAGCCAGGAGCTTCTTTGGGTCTTCAAAAACTGCAAAGGTGACAGTGAGCAGATAGTTTAGGAATGGGCAGAGGAGAATACTCACGCAATCCAGACACAACGCCCTCCCAATCCCTGTTTCTCTTCTCAAGATTCCATTCCATAGCGGCCAGATGAGCGCTCACAAAGGTTAGCTCAGTGTGTCTCGTCTCGCCTCGTGCATCTTCCTTGGCGAGGAGCATACGAAGACCTACGGCTCCCTTGTTTGCCATGTCGCCAGCGCCCAAGCCGACCTCGGCGGACCGTAGGTTAAGAAGAGCAGCAGGGTTGCGAGAGAGGAGCATGATTCCGGTCATACCAGCATTGCGCGTGGTCACGAGGGTATAGGGAGGATCTCTAGGTCGATCTTGATCTTGATCTTGTTCTGTGACAAAACTACTAGCAGCAAGGTTTACGGCAGATTCGAAGCTTTGGTAGTAGTTGCTGAGCATGTAGGAGCCGATGAAGGCGTTGGCAAGCGGTGCCATCTCTTGGAGGCAACTGTAAATATTATTGTGTTAATATTGATCAATGGACGAGGGGGATCCGGGTGAGGCTCACAAGACAACGAGCTCTGGCAAGCTCGTGGCATTCTGAGCAAAAGCATTGCGAAGATGGTGGGCAAAGGTAGCGGCATCGACCTGTTGCTTCGCAGCGTTGAAGGTAAGGATGAAGACGTCTAACGACGCCGTAGTTGTACTCATTGCCTATAACGTATAACGCATGTACCGAGCCCGGTTATAGCAATGACAACGTGCTTAAAGCTTACGTGGTATACCACCTGGGCAATCCTGAAGCACACAGTATTTGTTGAGTAAGACGCGTATCCAGTCCGGAACCAATCGTCAATTAGAGAGCTTCAAGCTTTAAAGCTAGAGGGACGAGGGGTTGCTGTTAGGCCTTGTCCGACTCCTTCTTTGTCTGCACAGTGCCGGAACTCTCACCTCCTACCAACAGAATCCGTAAGTACCTAGGTACCTATGCAGGTACCTACTAACTAGGTATGTAGGTATGTGGATAATAACTGCAGTGGGGTGCAACTTCTACCGTGAGAAGAAAAGTAGACATGCTTCATATCAACTGTCCGGGTGCTCCTCTCTTATATAGATATTAAAGTACCTACCTATCTACGTAGCTTCTACATCACGCGTTGCCGCAAGCAGCCTACGAGACAGCACTTGCTGTACATGTGACCTCGCACAGCCTCCAAAACCTACCTAGGTAGTAATGGAACTTGAAGTGCCAAACAGTTACCTATTATACCTGCCTGCACACAGCCGACACTCCACTCATTCGAGTCGAGTGTTACTGGAGAGACATACATGCACACAACTCCGGCTGACTGTTTTCTACCATGCTCTCCCGAATAACAACCTCACGTGTCACCTCGACTCATATGTCAGCTTTGAGATTGACTGAATCGAAAAGAATCCCTTGATACTACCCTAGCGTTTACTGTCTGCCTGCCATACTGTCATTCTAATTGAGATATCTTGGAGCCATAAGCCTCGAGCCTAATATTTGCTCGAGCTGTAACTGTTCCCACAGCCCCTTCTCCACCCTCCACCCACGCCACTCCAACCTTAGACAAGCTTGTCCATGACCTTCAGTGCCTGTTCCGCCCCTAGATACTTGTCGAAAACTCTCGGCTCATACAGCAGCGAGCAACCATCCAAACCGAGGGCCCCAGTTGGCAGTTGGCAGCTAAAACAACACCGAGTTTATCATTCAGTTGCTGTTTCTTTCCCTGACCCGGCTATCATGGGCATAACAAAGGCATCAGGGCCCGGCTGAAAACCCACGAGGACTCTAGTAAGTGGTGAAGTAGGCGTGTTGCTAGCGACGACTGTGCCTCCTCTGTCGTCCCTCGCGATGATTGTCCATTGGGGGTGAGACATCTTTGCCTCCATCTCTCGGTTTATGCTGCGGTGGAACTATAAAGGGAACCTTGTCTGGCATGCTCAGCTACCGAAAGAATGGTGCCTTCAAACTAGGATTATCTCCCTCTCGCAGAATGACGTAATAACTTAACATAACATGCTTAGGAAAGAAAAGAAAAGGTAAAAAAACAAGTCAAACTGAAATAAGAAAACCCCAGTCTAGTCATATCGGAGGGATTGATGATTCGCATCGAAGGAGCATGGGCAGAATGGGCCAGGCTCACTCTCGAGGCTACATGCTCAATCTCCGGTTGAGCGATTACCGATTACCGAACGTAGGGCGGCTGGTTGGCAAGCGCGCATGGACGGAAGTTGGCCTCGACAGACCTAAACCATGGAAAACGACACCCCGCAAGTTTCAGAGTGCCGGAAGTGCCGTTCAAACAGCATAGAGTGCTCGACAAGGGGCGCGATGTGAACCGGGAGAGCCGGTACTAGATCACGTCTCCACGAGACTCTAACCTGTCTGAGCCATGTAATATCGAGTCGTAAACCGAGAGTCATCGAAGAACGGAAACCAAAGCAACCCAAACACTATGAAAGGGGATAGTGCGTGGTTCTCCGTTGCCCAACATGCGACCACGATCCACAAGTAGATTTAGTGGCGCCATACGTACAGGCAACAGCAAGATGACCACGGGGACGGGGGTGTTTTTGGTGGGGGCGGCCATGGGTAAAGTAGTCGGGTACTGCCACCACAATGCGAAATTATGACATCAAAGCGACCGGGCAATGATCATTTCGGGCGGTAAGAACCAGATGCGTAGCCGGAACCGGTACCTTGAACTTTGGAAGCTGATCGCAGCCTATTACCGTAGACTGAAGTGTCAGCAATCATGTCAGCAATTCCTCCGGCCAGCGTTATGTACTACACCAAACTCGAAGGAAAGAGTAATTCCTTACTAGGAATGCTTAAACTGGGCTGGGCTGGCGAGACACTCACATCCTGTCGCTTCCCCCGACGGCTCGGTTGGTTTCGGGAGTGTCAACGCCTGGCGCAACGCGCTCAATCACCTTACGACGAGAGCCTGGAATCGCATTCGGCTTGGCCGCGGCCGTCTGCGCAGTTTGGCCGGCCGTGGTGGCATTCGTGCGACCAGCCCGTTTCTCGTCCTCCTCAACACCTTGGCCAGCGGCCTGGGCAATAGCCTGAGCATTCTTCTGGTATTTGTAGACAGTCCAATCAAAGACGTAATCGTACTGGAAGCCCTCCCGGACAAAGAGATCCCGGAAGATCTTGCGGAGGTAGCTGTAGTCGGGTTTGTCATCGAAGCGGAGGGATCGAGTGTAGTTGAGATAGATTGCAAACTCGTTGGGGAAGCCACGGCAGAGGACTTCAGTGGGGGTAGTCATCTTCTTCTCCATGATACGATCGTACTTTTGCTTCTTGGTAGCAGCCTTCAAACCTTGCCACGGAAGAGATCCACGGCAGAAATACAACATGACGTAACCCAGAGACTCCATGTCGTCACGGCGAGACTGCTCTGCAAGTGGGTTAGTACTGTCGGAATACGAAGCACTCGAAAATAGAACAACGTACCGACACCCAAGTGCGTGTTAATAGAGGCGTAGCGAGCCGTTCCGGTCAAGTTCTTGTTCTCACGGTAAGGGATATGGAAGTGGGTCTTGGGGTCCCGGTACTTCTTGGCCAGACCAAAATCGATGACATTGACCTGGTTGCCACGTTTGCCGATACCCATAAGGAAGTTGTCCGGCTTGATATCACGATGAATAAAAGACTTGGCGTGAATGTATTCGATGCGGGAGATAAGCTGGTCGGCCAAGAGAAGCACAGTCTTCAACGAGAACTTGCGGTTGCAGAAGTTGAAGAGATCCTCTAAGCTGGGGCCAAGCAGGTCGAGAACCATGGCATTGTAGTCACATTCGGTGCCGAACCAACGGACAAAGGGAATGCCCACACCTCCGGCGAGGGATTTATAGACACGAGCTTCATACTCGAGTTGGGGGTGCTTGGCCTTGACAGACTCCAGCTTGATGGCAATCTCTTCGCCCGAGATGATATTGGTTCCGAGATAGATATCACCGAAGGAACCAGAGCCGATCTTCCGACCGATACGGTACTTGTTACCGACGCGAAGATCCTAGAGAAGCTTTGTTAGTATAATTTTATGAATTGCTCCAAGATTTGCCTTGAAAATGCAATTGTTGGCGACCGTGAAGCACAAGGTCCATCGTTGTGCACACCGATATTCGATCCTTGCCACCGTCTTGTCCAAATCCACCCGGCCACGACGAGAAATACGAGGTAGAGGACAGACATACCATTGTAGTCATGTTGACGATGGGTGGAGCTAAGCGCTGCCTTTATGTAGTTGGGTGGGTGTGGTTGTTACGGGGGAAGAGTTTTCGACTATAGATAATCGAGACTGGCGGGGTGATGGTCGAAGGAGATATGAAAGGATACTGAACGATCTAGTAAGGCGTTACGGTCAGCATGAAAGGAGCTAGAGCAGATTGGTATTGGCAGGGTATTTCAAGGTTGACAGGAGAGGGGCGAAGGGAGAAGAAATCAAAACAAGGCAGAAGTTAGAGCAGAGTTTTGGTGTAAGTCGGTATGAATTGTGCCTTGGCAGGGGAGCGGGAATAAGCGGGAAAAGCAAGCAGAGACACGCAGCCTTACGCAGAGGCGGATGTTGGTTGTGAACAGCAGAGTCTGTGAGTATTACAGTGAATGAATAAAGCAAACAATGAGGAAGCAGTATCAGATGCAGTAGAGGAAATAACAAGTGATTGTTGGGTTAATGTGATGGATGGAAGATGGATGGATGAATGAAAGCATCCCAACCAACAACGGTGATATGATAGATGGTGGATGAATGGATAGAGGAGGGGGGGGTTCTCAAGACTCTTCTTACCCAGAGGACGATTTTGCGTAGTGTCGTTCTAGATGCGGGCTCGACAATCAATCCAAGACTAGACTAGAACAGCAGGTTTGCTGAATTGTGAAAAGGGTTTGCCGCAGGAAAGAAGCGAAAAATGAAGAAATGAGGAATGGAAAAGCGAAAGGCGTGACACTCTGGAATCACGCCTTTCAGAATAACTCGGAAGAAGAATGATGGATTAAGCTGTGGTTGAGTGACTGGGTGGTGGTAAGGGAGGGAAGAGACGGGACGGGGACAGGAGGGAGGAGAGAGGAGAGAGAGAGAGAGAGAGATGGATAGACTTGCCCAGGAACTGAGAACTTGAGAAGGGGGCGGCGGTCAGGTCCAGGTCTCCACAACTTTGCTTTGCTGTGCTTTGCTGTGCTTTGTTACAGCTGGGAGGAGAGATGGAGCGCGGATGAGTTGCCCAGGCGGTACGGAGTACCTTAAAAGGCCTGAAAGGTGCAGGTGGCACAGTTGGGCAGCGACTACCTACCTACCTACCTAAGGTACCCAGTCAAGCCAGTGTATGCCAGGTAGCACCTGGACAGCCCACCGAGCAGGACTTGTCCAGGTGGATGGGTGGCCAGTGGCTCGCTCCAGCCGGACTCGTGCACTGGAATGATGGGGCAATTGCCAATTGGGCAGTGGCCCCCCCCACCGCTGCCGGACAGGTGCACCTACTCATCTTCAAATTCCAAGCCTTTCGTTTTCCGTTGGCTGAGCTTTGTAGGTACCTTACCTTGCCAAAATCAGCAAAGGGCGCACTAAAGCTAAAAGGCGCACCAAAGGGCGATGATTTGACCAGACGCTTCCCGCTCCCTGCTCCCTTGAGAAAGGGAGATATATTGAATTTCAGTTCAAAAGCAAGCCAGGTATGTACCTATCTGTAGTATACACTCACACAGTATCTACCTGCCTAGCTCGACAGTTACCCAAGAGGTAAGGAATAACTGATAAAATGTCTACCAGTACGTGCTAAATATCTCCCTACCCTTGCCTCGTAGAAGCTACCCGGTAAGCGCTTACCCTACCTACCTACCGATATACGTTGGAATACATAGTATAATACCACCTTAGTAGGAATGCAACATAATAAAAAGACTGCTCTAGTATTGCAAGTATTATATTGCCGAATGTGTTTGCCAGTAACAGAGTAGCATTTATGAACCTGTAAACGTGGGCAACCATCACGTATGTACACATTATGAAAGGAAATGATTCTCTGATCTACAGGTAGTCAATAACCCTGTGATGAAACCAAAGAATTTCCGAGTGGTCCAACCTGATGAACTGATGGGCTTAAAACTTGGAAGTATTATAATTATGATTCGGGCTTCTCCAACGCCTACTTGCAAATTAGAGTGTGCTACGTCGTCTGTAAACTTATGACTATCATGACTTAGGTACCAAAGATAGATCTTTAGGTAGGTATGTCATATACCTAAGTCAGTACAAGGTACACTTCAAAATCGTCCAAGAGATCTAGACCGTCTTTCTCTAGGTACAGTACTACGGGTAATGCCTATCTCCACTGCGGCTCTAACGGGGGTCATCAGTTATGATCGGATGACTACGAGGTTCTATGTAGATCCCGGGTCACGCTATAACGGAACGCACCATTATTTTCCTCCGCCCTGTTGGTGACTACGAGCGCAGGTTATATACATGTGTACGGAATGCACGGAGCAAATCCAGAAAAAGGCGCATCACACGCTGCCTGGGTACTACTCCGGAATGATCTCCGGAAAACAATGGAAATACCGTAGCATGTAATCGGCCGAGACATCGGTCGGCATTGTCAGGTTGCTCCTTTGTCTTGGCTTCGTCCTTGGGACTGCCTCAACTCGCTGCTTGGTACTAAAATATATCAAGCAAACCGATTATAATTCACGAGAAGCCAAGGTCTGCCAAGTTGTTGGAAAAGCCAACAAGAGCGAATGTAAAGTGACACATTAGCGACGCTTCGTCTTCAGTAGGCTGTGCACGACAAACTGCAACTTTGGCAAAACACTGAACAGGTTTCAATACATATATCATAGTAATAATCATAAGTCTTGTATTCCGATACCGTCACCTGATCTTTGCTCGGTAGACTCGGGCGTGCATATCCAAGGATTTGACGCATATCGATCGCGCATATCGAATGTGCCAAGCAAGCCGACCCAGAGATGTCCAACTAGCAATGTCTAGATTCCTTGTTCGTCTTACCTTGCCTGCCACTCTCCGGCGACCAATAACGGTATTGTATTGCGAAAAGCAGGAAACCATCGTCGAATGGCAAGCCACAGTCCAATCTCACGGTGGCAACGTTCGAGTGATATTAGGGACTGTCAAAGAGAGGGTGGGGGGAGATATATGTATGTACAGGTGATGGATATCACAGTACTTACCAGTAAAGTAGAGTATTTAGATGAGAACGGCTCGAACATATCGCTGTTGCCGTCTTGTCATACCAGCAGGCCGCGTCTAGCTCGGTCGAGGCCACGACGATCGCTTACGCAGTTGTGTGATCGGCGACCTTTGCAGGAGTCTCCGCCTATGGGGAATGGATAGTCTGCTGTACACTACAGTACTTTCGCAAATTCGCAAATTCGCAGCTATCAGCTTTGCTTATTACTGTACCCCGTAGCTCGTTCAGCTGACCACGTGCTCGAGGCAAATTGGCAGAATACCAGTTATCCCCACTCGCTGTGGATAAGGGCAGGAACGTGCGTCTATATATCTATATATACATATAAGGGTCAGTTTCTACAACACTCTTCATTGAGGAGCCTTGCCGAAGAAGCTACATTCCTTTATGGGCAGGTCCCTGGCTGCCGGCGTTCGCCTCGCTACAGGTTCGTGGCATCCGGCAAGAAAACTTTTACGGACTCCGAACAGAGCCAGAAATAGAACCCAAGCGTAAACTTATAGGTAATCCGACCGCTTCTATAAAACCTAGGTTTTAAGAAGCGATAGCTAACAAGCAGTCTACTATGGAAGACTACGGCATGGCGTGAGATGGATGATAGCCCATCCGTCCCACAAGAGCAACTCGGCTACATTCTGGGTTTCTGAATTGTCATCACACCCATTCTCGGATAGGAATCTGTATTGATTGGCAAAAACAACCAAAGTAGATCCAGAATAGCGGTTACAGAATTGAATACACAATGCAACTTACGCGAGTATTTGTGTCCTGTGATGGCATCTTGGCTTCCAAAGAAGAAGGTATTCCCAGACGGACGGGGCTTGTTTCAGATTGAGTGGGTGTCTGTTGTATCAGCCATTGATCACCACCAGGGAATAGTCTGGCGTCATAAGACTAGGTGAATGACATATCTTTAAACTAGGTTGCTCGTCATCGTTCTTCAGCTGGACGGTGGATGGAATCATCCTATAAGCCTTGCGGCCGGATCGAGAGAATTGTTACTTTATTTATGTCAAGCCCCCATCCCAAGTGCTTATGGTGGTTGCGTTGCAACAACCCTCATCGAAATGGTTGGTATGACTCCGAATGAGCTTGGGTTATACCCTGGCTGAAACAGTCAACGCCATTGCTCGTCTAAAGGATTCATTCAACCTTCAACGTTGACATGCGGCACGGAAAAGCCCAGTGACCAATAACACCTTGCTTTCCACAGCCGACCCCAATCACTTTCGGCCCCTTTCGACCGTCCTATATGTCCCTTTTCAGGAACATACCGCTAGCTTAGAAGAACAAGGGTAGGGAAGGAAGAGAACATGGCATCCTTTGCGGCCCGAGTCAGCAATAGGTATAAGGCCTCTGGTGCCACGCCGTCGATCAACTCCGGATTTCACCTGAGTCTTCCATAAACCCTTAGGTGCCATGTGTTGACGATCAACATCGTAGCTACTGTAGTTACCCGGACTCATAGCCGTTCGCGACACACCAACTTGCTACGATATGCAACCGTGGTCTATATCGACGGCTTCAGTGCTGTTCTGTACTGGCAGCGTCATGGCTAGGTTGGACTCGAGGGGAATGCGACCATCGCCGTCCATAGAACCAGGCCGGCCGAGTGTCGAGGAAAGCGGCGACAAGCCGAACTTCGTTGCACTCGAGACTTTTCATATTCGGGCAGGTCCAACACCGACGACTCTGAGTCGCCAACCTACGACGTCGACCCCTTATGCTGTTCCACTCACCACAACATTTATACCACCTGATTCATGTAATCAAGGCCAGCTTACCATGTTGTCTTCGCCGGGATATCAGATCTGGTTCAATGAACCTGTCCCAGTTCCCGGTAGTACCATATCGGACTGCTACCCGCCCGAGTTTCTACAATATTATACAACCTATCGTGTGAACCCAACAACCGTGGGGTCAAGAGTACCGATGATGAGTCCTCTTGTCTGTCCGTTTAATTGGGAGGTGGTCTCCGGGAAGGGGGACTATCAAGCCTGTTGCCCAGTGTAAGTCAGCGATATTACTAGTTATTTCCTATTGGGACTTTAGCACGCAGTATTTGTGTCAGTGTTCCCATGCTGGAAGACAAAGGCTAACCTGCACAAGTGGTTACAAATTCACACCGCCAGAGACGGCTCTGGATTCGAACCGCCCAGCATACGGAGGCACATGCTACAGCGACTGGACTATGGGCAGCTCGACATATGTGACAGTGTTCGGCTCTACCGTAAGTAGTTGTCGGAGTCATTTCTTTCTTATCCTAGCCATTTTCCAGAGTAAAAGCTCCTATCAGAGCTAGAATCATGTCTCAAGAGCTTTGTATGCTCCCGAGGCCTTTATAGATATCCCCCCAAGAAGGCAATTGCTGACCCCGAATGTTGCAGTCCTTGTCTGGATCCATGTGGATTACGGCTTCAACTTCAGGATTCGCAAACTACGCGCATGTCATTGATGGAATAGCAGCGGCGACTTCGTCCTCGCCGTCCTCCACTTCTCATTCGAGCTCTTCCACGGAATCGGCAAGTAGACATATTGTCTCTCAAGTAGACTCCTCTAACTGACAAATAGGCGAAATCCGGAGTCTCCGCACGCATGTCGCTCTCGACAGGTGCTAGAGCTGGCATTGTGGTTGGCATCGTGGTAGCTGTAGGTTTGCTGGGGATGGGAGGCTATGTGTTTGCTCGGCGTCGTCGAAGGTCGGCTCTGCCACCCGCTCCGCCCATGAAAGACGAAGTGGGCATGAGTACCGTGAGTTCGCCAACTCTTACCGACGGATCAGTCTATTCTCCCATAATTGTCAAACGAACCCAATCTAGCCTCTCCGAAATGGATACCAGGGAATCTCATGTACACGAGCTCGAAGCTAGGCAAATTGCCGTTGAAAAGCCTTGAATACCAGGAGCGAAATACCGACGTGTTCGACAATTGTGACGACGGCAAGCCTTCAGACTGGGCAAAAATGTACATAGTTCCATGATATTTAACGAGTGAATGCAAGAATACAGTAAAGACGCACGAAATAGAGTTCCGAGAGTTCTCAGCTTATGTTTTCTCCTCTCTTGCAACTGACCGTCATTCCCAGGGCGATTGATCGCTTCTTGCGTTTTAAACCAAAGCGAAAGACAGGCAAGACGCGAGGCAAGAGTATGATCTGCAATAGCGCTGTCTGGTATCTTTATCCAGTCTGTTAAAGAGACCTAGTGACTCATACGGATGCTCGTACTGAACTTACAAGGTATCGCAATTACAGTAAACGCTCCTCCTAATTACACCTTTTCTAGCCTAACGGGTACGTGCTATTCAACTCAACTTCTATCTTTCACCCCACTTCTCTAGACCAGAGTAAGAACTCTCTCAAAATTTCGAACGGGCAAGTCATGAATCATATCTCGTGAAGTTTTGTATCTGCCCATAACATGCTCCTCCATGCTCAGCATAGGTCTGCCAATCCTCTCCTACCGGTCCCTCGCGGCATCCGCCTTCCTCAAAATCATGAGCCGCGCTCTCCCATCCCAAACAAAGGGAACGGTGCCGGCGGAGATCAACACCGTGATTAGGTCGCCTTATCTGTGTTGTGCCGTTAACTCTTCTTCCGTGAGTCGCACGGATAAGTGCAGCTCGACGAGCTTCCTCATCAGCCGCCTCCACTCCCAGTCGACCTGCTTGCGCGTCTCTTGCGGCGTTAATAATTGTGAACTCCGCGCCCTTGTAGATGGCGTCCATTCTGGAGATTAAGTACATCTGCTCATCGGGATGGGACTGGTCGATGGAAAGTCGATCAACCCACAAATACTTGTACCCCAGCATCTCAGTTACCACAGCGGCATCCCTGACGGTCTGTGGCCATTGTTGCGAGCCGTCGCCCCAGACGTAACTTAGAGCGACGTACTTTTCGTTTCAAGATATATCTTACACGACATACGGGCTCTTCGTATAGTTGATGGTCCTAAATCCGCGAAGTGATGCGCCCTAGGGGCTACTTCGGGTTGCAACAAGTTCCATGAGTGTTTAAGCAGGTCCAAATCCTGTAGCTCATACGGACTTCAACATCAAGAGTCAGTAACTTATCATCTCAACGAAATCCGCAGGGGCTTCAGGAGCATGCATAATTTTCGACATACCAAACAAAGATGAAAAAGAGAATGATTCAAAATGGTACTCACAGTGATCAACCTTCGGCCTCAGCTCTGCCAGGAGAATAACTCTTGCAATCTTCATCCGGCACGCCTTCAGTGAATCTATAGATCGACCCCTTACGCGGCAAGTTCTTCTTAAGCCATTGCCATGGGGCCCTAGTTCAAGGAACCCTAACGACTTTAGGAACGACAGCTAAGAACACATTATATTCCATATCGGGCCAAAGTCTAGGCCTAATCCATCTGCCTCTGGCAGCCTTCCTCGGGGGTTCAGACAGATTCGTCTCGCTGCTGCAGATTGCGAGGGCTTTGTGCGTGCCCTACGTCGGTTCGTCCGCATGTTGTTAGAAGAAATTGCATAGCTTGCAACTTTGATTCGCCGAAAGCCGGCTATCCAGAGACGTGACGAAGTAAAAGTCACGCAGGTAGGCGGGCCCATCGCGGGAGCGGCTAGTAACGATCTGCCTTGTGGTACGGCCGCGCCGGGCGCCTTCGTAGAGTGAATGCGCTCGTGCGAGCGCCCTCTCAGTTTCAAGTGAGGCACAGTCCGGGCAGAGATTGGCGGCAGAGGAGCGGGATGGTCCGCCTGGAGGTGGCATATGGAAGTTGAAGTCAAAGACTCCGCTGCTGGCGCCGAAGCTGTTGAAAGACATCAGAGAGTTCCACTCAGCTCATGATAGCTGGCGAAGGTTCCTAGACGCTGAGTAGCTCACTACTCCTCTCCTTAAGATAAACAATCATAGTATCTGGCTGGAAAACAGTATGACCCTAACTCCAACAATATTAGTATGAGGGGTGAACGGTTGAATCAGTTTACCTTGAGAGCCCACCCTAGCCTCATTCGTCTCAGCCTGAGATCCACGAGTTCATCTCGGAAGCTGAAAGTGATGGAGGTAAAAGTGATGCTATCAACGGCGGTGTAGGCGCCGTTCCGTATCCGTAGCTCGTCCAAACTTGGAAGTTAAAAACGCTGACAGCGCTTCCACATTCGCCGGCCATAATCCGATTCCTTCCCTGGCGATAATTCAGCTAATTTGTAGCCACCTATTAAAGACATGATGCGCTAACGCCAAGCAGAAGGGTGCAGTTGTACCGGAACTGTTCTTTTGTGGAGTTTGCGTCAGGTACAGAAGTATGAGGTTAGTCTGCTTCAGTTCGTGGTGGAATACCACGGTGTAGATTTGGACCCCGATATCAAGTAGATTAGTTCTCCTGGTACGATTTTTATCGGCCTCGGGAAGTCATCATTTAGACCACGTTTAGGTTGCGCTGCTTGCACATCTCCCTCCCAACTACCAGACATGGGCGCCCCAAATATGTTTTCTGCCTAATGGCGCTAGAATATTTATAATCGAAAGCTGATGAACAAGCTGGGCACCAAGACAGTTTCGTTCTGCCCTCCGGCCAGTGACCACGCGATATAGTAAATCACGCTCCCCTCTGCGTGCTTTACTCATCCAATCCTACACCTTCTCTTATCTCCATACCAGGTCTTCTCTTCATCCTCATCTCGATTCCAGATTGTCTTGGAAATATACTGTTATGGATAGTCCACTCCTTATCCGGGTTCGCCAACTCGAATTCGTATAGCGCCACTAATGTCGCGACCGTCTTATACACTTTTAGAAGGCCGAGGTTCTGACCGATACACTTGCGGAGTCCGCCTCCAAACGACAAGTCGTTGTTGTTCATATCTTTCAAGCGGTTCTTGTACTCTTCCTCGGACTCACTACCGGCCTCATCTCGAAGCCATCGCTCGGGACGGAAGGCTTCAGCATCCGGTCCCCAGACGCTCTTATTACGATGCATGACCCACGCGTTGAAGCCGAGCAGCACACCTTCAGGAACAAATGATCCGTCAGGCAAGGTAATGCCGCCTGTGGGCACGTATCGCTCCATGGGGAAACAATTCCCGGGCCAGAGGCGCAGAGACTCGCGCACCACAGCCTCGAGATACGGCAGCGCGCGAGCCTGTGCAAAGGAAGCAGGTAGGTCCATTGTATCCCGCTGCGCGAACGGCGCCTTGAAGATTTCGTCCTGGAGGCGAGCCCAGACCATTGGGTGTTTTAAACATAAGTAGAAAATCGTCCGAAGGGTGACGGCGGTGGTGTCAGCGCCTGCTGCCATGTTGACAAGGAGGTAACTTAAGAGACGAGCGTCGTCAACAACATCCGGATTTTCTGCTTTCGCTTCAATGTACCTGTCCAAGAAGTCAGGCTTGCCCGGATCGTGCTTGTCCTCCCCAGTATATCGTCGCATGACATGTTGCACAGAGAGGTTGACGAGCGACAGCATCGTAGGCGGGCCGATTCTATAAAGCCTGTTCTTATCGAGTAGGTTATCTAGCTTGGGCTGCACTCCAATCGTAACTATATAGTCCAAAGCTTTCTCAGATTTCTCTAATGTGCCGTCGAAGTCACAACCGTGATCGAGATACCCAATCCTTGCACCAAACGTAGCTTTGCCGACCATGTCCCAGGTCACTATATGGCACATTCCAGTTAGTTATGTAGAGTAGATCTTATATCTATCGTCGTCCCTCACAGTAAAGCATCCATTTTCCAAAATCGAACGACTCCGTCGCGCCATTTCCTGTGCCGCCATATTTTTCATCGATCTTTCGAACAAAGTGAGCCAGCACATCGTCAATATGCGTTTGAAAAGGAAGCACCCCGTTCATAGAAAAGTGCTTAGCAATGGGCTTTTTCATTCGAGTGAATGCCGCCGTATCTATTTCACTGAAAATATTGTACGTAATTTGGCCATTATGCAGAACACCACTGACAGCGTAGAGCTCGCTCTTTGGAAATATGTAAGCTTACAATTGCAAACACAGAACAGGGCGAGTTGGTCTTCCTACTTTCTTCCAGACCCCATTACGATCGAAGCAGGTCTTGATCAAAGAAGAGTAATCGACATCGAGGTAATTGGGGGCCATTCGTACAACTGGCCCATATCTATCATGCATCTTTTTGCTAACGAGGTGGATCGATCCCCAATACGCGTGATACATCCGCCAATAGTTAGTCCATGCTGTCACAAATTAGTGGTCCGACTATCTTAGAAATATAATATGTATGCCGCAGCCAACGTGTAGAGTTGGACAGTACGGGATGAACCAGGCAGAGATGAAAACTAACTGACCGGCTAAAGGTGGTCCAGGGTATTTCTTCAATGGTGATTGGACGTATCCAACGACATACCAAATGACTGTCGACACCAAGGGCAACAAGAGAAGCAAAGCGATAGGATTATTTGTATAGGGCGAGAGGTGAATTGCCAACACCTTCGCCCAGTAGTGTCTATCCTCTGCCGTTGAGTTCATCCTGCTGCTCTGCAATTCGTCTGCAAATGATAGCAATAAGGTCAAGAAAGATGAAAAGGATGTGGGATAATGAAGGTATATTAACAGAACTAAGAGCCGTCTGCTGTTTTAACCCTTCGGGCCGCCCTCAGCGGGGAAGGTAGGTCGGCCACAATCCACCTAGGATGTCAGGAATCATGTTACTCGCATACACACATATATGTGAACAGCCGGCTCAGGAGAAACTATGGGTGAACAGCATATGGCCGCCATGCTACGTCGTATGCTATCGCTCCATCGAATTTGTCATAGGTTTGGAGTGTGGCGTCTTGCTGCCTAATGATTCTGATAATCCAGAAGTAACTGCATATGGAGGGTAATATTTTTCTTTGTTCTGGGCATCATTTAATGTTTATCATGCTGTCCTTGTCGCTAAGAGGAACTCCCTGATCTCGGTGTCGTATGTATGAATGACAGACCAGGCAGATGATTGGCAGGCTGGGAATAGCGACTCGGCTAAAACTACGGTAGCTAGTAAGCAACTAGCTATTGGTTCAATTAATTAGGACTTACCTACCAGTACTTCTGCCACATAATTCTGATGTGCCTTGCAGCGCTGGTCTTCCTTTCAACTGCACTAGTTGAAGTTGGTAGGAGTGATGGAGATACTAGCTTTAGCTTCAAACCGCGACATAGCCACCTTGAAGGGTAGTGGTAGGAGGGCTTGAATTCTGACTGTATTAGGGCTCCAATTCGCTGTAATAAAGCTTCAATCGCTACATTCAACTATATATGGCTAGCAGTAGCACTGGCGATAACCTCAATTAAATTGATCAGTAGCATCAATCGCCAGCATGACTGAACGCGGTGCTAATATAGCTGAATGCGGTATGCTCAAAGCCATATCTGGACAAGTGTGACTGTATTGTGGCAGGGATATATAAGAGCTTCTCGTCAGAGGCAAAGCTTGGCCGCTTCGGTTTTCCCATGTGGCAGGGCCAGGGATTGCTTCAAGAGAATTTCAGTTCGCTCCCTTTATTAAATCATTTATCTTGAATGGCCAGTGTAGATATATGAACCCTATAGCAAGATCAGTTCCTTGATTGAGCTCAATAGCCCATCAAACAAGGTCATAGGCAGCTAAAGGTGCTCACTTAGTGCAAGCTCTTAAAGCAGTTCCCCATTGATGGTTGGTGACCCTGGCTAAGATGTCAAGCATTTGTTGCACAGAGTCTTCCTCATCTTAGAAAAACAACCTAAAAATCGCTGGACAGAGAATATTGTCGGGCGGGTGACCATTTATGTGACCACCAATAAATACCTGTACTTACCGAGGAGTGCCTTCTGCTCGGTTCCAAGCACCTGGGTTCACTGTTGGTAGCCACATACTCTGTGATAGGGCTATGGAGTCGGGGATGGACAAAGTCCTGACGACTTGTCACAATGCTCTTTAACATCTGCGGGTTTTAACGAGACACCTACACCTCAGCTTTCTTCTCTAATCTTAACTATCGTATGCCTCAGGATGCATTTAGTCTTTACTACTTCCCACCGCATCAAAGCTGCAAGAGGTCATCGCCTTTAGCCTCCTTGTCCTGATTTTGCTGCCACTGATCTGGTTCTCAAGCCAGCCAACGGCGCAGCCATGGAACCGACGCGTCAATGGACACTGCAATATAAATCCAGGCCTAGCCACAGTTCTTTCAGGCGCTTTGAGAGTCGTTGTTGATCTCTCGTACGCAGTGTTTTCCTGGTATCTATTAGTAAGTGGCCTCTGAGGCCTCCTCTTCTATTGGCTTTCTGAGATTTATCAAGTTAGCGCCCTACTTACGACTGAAGATGCTACTATAGTAGAAGATCAACGTGCTGCGGAGGGAGGGGGCCATTACCGCAACCAATAAGAGCCTGAGTATCGTGTAAAGCATCAGTGCATGAATATGGAATGGTCGAGAGAATGGCACTAAACCGACGCTCTATGACAGGGCTACAACCTACAGCATAAAGAGAGCTAAGTTGAACAAGCTAGGCAGCTCCTACAGGCGACAATAGTCTGAGTGTCCTATTCGGGGAGAATAAAGCCATTATCTACAGTCGTCATTTAGCCGGACATAACATCTTGAACGAAAGTGGCGAGTCGATACTGGGCCCTAGATACCGACAAGGTCAGAAGGACACCACAGAGTCACAGCCAATAAGGCGCCAGACTATACCAAGATTATGTTGCTGACTGTGGAATCCGGGTGCTGAAGGAGGCGAAAATTAGTATGGATGTTCAGAAACGGGGTTGAAAGTTACCGATGTTTCCTATAATCCAAGACGAAATGTCACGTTATATGTCTCATGGAAGTTCTCTATACCTACCAGCTTGTGCTTCGTTCAATCCTACTGTGTAACGAACTACACGTCACACAAACACTAGTCAGCATTGCTATCTTACAGGCTTTTTGTTGAGAAACTAGCTCATTCTACGCAGCAGAAGAAGACAAAGACTGTTCCATTAGCTTGAAGGACTAAGACAGGTTGTTTAACTTCGCTACATATACCAACATCTATTTAAAAAGACCGAGAATGTAAAATAGCGCCATAAGTCTGCTTCCTCTTTGTCTCCCGGCATTGAATCTTGTGATTCTTTGACTACTCACACCTCCTACTCAACATATCTGCCAAATTACGACAGCCCTCACAACGATTATCTGAATCCGGAAGCATGATCCCAATAAGACGAGAGCAGTCTTCAATGAGGTCACCTGCTCCTGTGCCAGTATCTTCGGCACCTCAGTGGACAAAGCACGCCGCCCTAAGGGGTCATTTTACTTTCACCCCCGAAGAGTGGTTCAATGTCAACCGTCGTATTGCAGAGACGGTCGACACTGTTCTCCCTCACGGTCTATTAATTCAAGGCCCGGGGCCCGAAACTTATGAGCTCCACGCGCATCTCGGTGTGGCGCTCGTTGCAGAGATCATTATCCGGCCGATCCAGAGGCCTTGTTCGTTGGCTAACCCTATTTTGCAGGGTAAGATCCGGGCTATGGCGAACGATCCTACACAGCCCGAATTCCGGCACACCTATTTAAAAGGTAGAGTCTGGTTTTTCTTTAGGATTCTGGATCCTAAGATGGCTAGGCAACCACTCGCGGAACACGACTCCGGATCGCCTCATGGCCACGAGGAGCGTAATGCTTGAAGCTGGCTAGTCCGAGATTGAAGAGGCTAATTGTAAAAATTAATTGGCCTATACTACGTTCTGAGGGGGAAGTGCCTTTCACAAGTGAGTTAACTAAAAGCACAATAGTGCCGCGGGTTTAGCCTTATGCATACACCGCGGATGCTATATCATGCCCACTTTGTGCAGTCAACTTTGTATTGTCTAGGATAGAAGGATAATTAGGATATTAGCGATTTTGAGCCTAGTAAAAGAATATATTGTAACTTTACACTCCTAATGATTCGCCCTGCCCACTCTGAAAATAGTATGTGCTGAGTGCTAAAGTGACAACGTACAAATTAAATCTCAAGTATGGTTTTTCCAAACAGCGACTTAGTGATTGATTCCTTGGTTATGAACGGAAACCTTGGTTGAAGATACTATTGCCATCTCTCATAATCAGAGTTATCCTGTCCTAAATCCTCATACTCTTCGGGTATAAAAAAGCTTGTCAACCACACTCTCATTCCAATATGCTCATACACTACTTCCTACCCGCCGCACGAAGCTGCATCTCGCCCTTTCTCTAGCGATCAAACTATGAATCCGAACGCACAAAATGGAAAGCCAGCCCATACAATATCATCTTGCCATCAAAGCCGTCCTGCGCCATGTCCCTTAGCCCTTCCTTGATCCCGGGCTCCGTATGCTTAACATTGCGCACCGACTTGCTTCCCGCCGACACCACGAGGACGACTCCCGTGCCTAGTTCTGCCCCCAGTTGCACGCTCGTCATGGCGTACAGGTATTCGATCACGAACCCGCTGCGCAGGATCCGGTGTGCCGTGATCTCGCACAGCTGATCCCACTTCACGTTCTTATTCGTGTTTGAGCCCGAGCGCGGAAACGTCGGGGTTACGGGTATTTGGCGAGACATGGAAAAATCGGGTTATGAGCACCAAACAGAGTAAGACAAGGTTATTGAGTTGTCGACGCTCCTAGGCTGGCGATACTTGATGAGTTCTGCAACCAAGTGCGATGGTATACACTGGAGTTTGAGTTGGGTTTGACAAACTTTACACCGCTCTCGATACCGATCCGAGCGTCGATTTCTTTTGATATAGTTAGAGCGGTATTATTTGGATTATAAGTCTTGATGAATATCCGATTTGGATTTCTTCAACTGACTCGATACACGCTCAAGCGGATGAGTACATGAAGCTCGAAAGGCACGGAAACCCATTGCACGTTTCGAGAATGGTACCCTGCCAGCCACCACCGTCTTTGTCTATTTTGAATAAAGACATCTCGCTGCAGTCATTTCAGGGCTTTGTAGTACGTCCCTCTAGCACTCCCGTTCCCGGCTTCGGGAAAAACAAAGAGATGTTTCCCCATTCGACTCATTATGAAGCTTATACTAAAATGAACTACGTCTGACACGAAGGTGTCGAAATATAATCGCAAGATTAAGTTATTGACCAGCTACAACCCGCCTCTTCGCAGTTAGCAATACTAATATTCAATTTGATCTATCACGTGTCCGTGGTGTCAACTTGTGCACGATATCTCTGAAATGACTCAGATACGTGTTATGCCCCAAGCTACTATCGCATCACAACCTTGCAGTTGCGATGAAGCCCATCATGCTTTGTAGTAAGGCGACAGCTCAGGCACTAAGGCCAGAGTAACAATTCGTCAATCATTAAGTGAACCTTAGCGGATATTTGCCCTTCGGAATATAGATAATGAAATACCCTCTAGATCTAACAAGTTCGAGTGTGCCAATAACCTCTTGTCCCAAGCACCAGAAATATCTATACTCTTATTGCACCCTCCAAACTACCAAACCCGAGGTGAACGGATGCAAACATAGCGGAAGGGTGAAACAGGCACCAATACGACAATAGCTCTTGAGAGTGAGACGGATGTCTCTTATTAAAGCAATGAGTGAGAACCGATGAAAGACAGGGTCTAGACTTTGAGACATGAGCCAGGAATGCTTGGCCCTACCCTTTCGGCAAAAACTCCATTACTTGAAATAGTTACCACTCAGCCCATGAAGTCTCTAGTTAACCAAGATCTGCCCTAGCGAGCGGCCACGAGGCTCATATAGATACCCCAGACCACCCCAGCGAGACTAGCGACAAGATTCCGGCCTTCGATAGTCGTCACGAAAGCGAAGTTGATCAAGCTCACAAACGGCCAGAGTTTCCATCCGGCGACGAGAATAGAGAAGAACTCATTCCGACTGTCCGCGATCACGCGAGTCCAGTTCACTCTCCCGTAGTCAATGGCTCCCCAAGTCAGGAGATACTGCAGGCTCTTGTCAGGATTGCTGAGCGGGGTGCCTAGGGGCCGAGGCATAGCAGCTTGAATCGAGTGGATGAAGATACTGAAGAGGAAGGTATTGGCGGCGGCACCGATGGTTTGATCCAGAAGTAGCTTGATGATTGTGTTGGTGATGTTCAACTTGGGCTTAACCAATTTCCCTTCTTTAGCCTCCTTGTCCAGCTTCTTCTCATCATTCGCAGCTGCTGAATTCACAGCAGCACGAGTCGGCGATACATGGTAAGCTGGAAATGTGGATTCTAGGAATTCTTGCCTGTACAAGGATCAGAATGGCGCCACACATAGGAGAATAGTTCCAGACTTGAGAAGTGTGGGTGAGGCAATTTATTGGGCATATTACATACCATAAGAAGTTGGGCGGCACATTGAGAAACGTAAATAGTACGAACTGGAAGATGGGTACTAGGTCAAAGACGAGAGGTTTCTAAGCTAAGTGGTTAGAATGAATCTCGCTAGTTGGAGAGCAGCACATCCAAAATATACACGCTATATAAGTCGAGTCTACAGAAAATGTTACATACATCGGTCTGGTACGCTATTAGGCACTGGGCCAATATGTTGGATGTCGCAGAGAGGACAGCGGACTGTAGAGTAGCTGGTACGATAGGAGATAATGCCATGTTTTCCGATCAAGGACGATGAAGATGAGATGTGAGCAATATTAATATGGACGCCAACTTCTGAGGTCGCGCGGGCACATAAAAGTAAAGAACCCAGGATGAAAATTTATGCAGGATGGAAGAGCCTAGCTAGCTGCCCAAGGTGGGCGAAAAGGAAAGTGAAGACGTGGCGTTAATGCGGTGTAAAGGCAAGACAGCGAGAGGCGGCGTTATGAGGTTGTGCACGTTCACAAGTGTCTCCAATCATGAGAAGTCGGAAAAGTGACGTGTGGAGGTGGAACGGGAGCTAGCAAATGACGCGATACCAACTTATCAACTTCAAGTAGGTATCTAGACACCGCTTACAAAGAAAAGGACAGGGCCGACTGTTTGCCAGTTGCCAACTCGACTTGGCTCATCAAAGAACAACATGGAGAATACTATCAAACGTGTTAAGACCAAATCATTGCATATGGGCTTGAGTCAAGCTGAGCCTTTATTACGGTATTTGGGGGGCGAGTTGGGGCTGGAGATAGAGGGGCCCCTGGTTAGCTGCCATGACATATCATGCTCTTGCATGTCAAGTCTCTCAATTCACCCACCAAAATGAGAAGAATCGGAGACGCCCAAGTAGGTAAAGGTAGTTGCTTTTCAAAAGTTCAAGAGGATAATAAGTCAAGAAGTCCACGAATGGTAAACTGTTACACATCAAATGATCAAAGTGCATCATTTTTCTTGTATTGGAGGCATTTCTGCAATAGCTACCAAAGAAGTAATGAAGCGTCGTTGGCGTTGATCTTCTCTCTAGCACAGTATGAACATAAACATCAATTGCACCACGTAAGAGTAGGCGAAGAGAAACTGTGTTCTTTGGCTGCGTTTCGTCCTCGAATCCGTCTGCATCGGCCCCCTTGCATCGCCGGCGCTTTCTGGGAGTAACACATATCGTAAGGATCGCATCTAGTCCAAGCATTAGTGATGCGACCACTTCCAGCGGTCTTGATGGCATTTGCCAGGTAGAAACTCACTAGAAATAGGGAGTTGGCGAGAAACGTGTAGAAAAAGATGGACCAGCCAACCCACCCCCCGGTACCCTTTCCACCATTGACAAGCTCTGCTATGGCCACTGTCACGATGATGCCAACAAACTTGTAGCCCGAGTAAGCCACAAGGTCGAGTAGCTGAGATTCGTTGGATATGCTTAGAAAATAGCACCCGAGCTTAAGAAGGAGGATTTCGACTATGACAACGACACCGGCCTTGGAGGCGGTATAACCTAGGAGCTCTGGCTGGAACTGCCCTCTGAGACCTGCGAGGAGTGTCGACAGGAGTATGTAGGTGACGAGAGCCATGACGGGGATGTACATGTCCGGGCTGTTTATGTCGTCCCTCGGGGGTAGGTACCAACCCTCCTGGCCACTGGGACCAACTGCTTGCTTTCGAGACCAAGGCTTGTGACGCCAAGGAAATAGGACCAAGAACAGCTTGTTGACAACATAGCCATTGGAAACGTTGAAGTAGTGCTTGAGGGCCGAGAAATTGATCCATCGATTCACATTTTGTTCGACATGCTTAAAGGCGTTCTGTCCAACCTGGCCGACGAACTGAGCAGCCATGGGGTCGTTTATGAAGTTGCCATAGGTACCGAAGACATTGCTTCCAGCGCCCGCGGCGGGGGTGCCTTGCTGGTAGGGGTTTCCGTATGCGCCTTGCTGCTGAGGCTGTGATGATGTCGGCGGCGGTGGTGATCGTAGTTGTGGTACGGTAGAAACGTGTTGTGGGACGGGGTGGTGCAGCGGCGGAGACTGCGCGTAGCTTGCTCGTTGCATTTTGGGAAGATCTCTTGTGTGAAAGTACGGTTCGCTGGTTGGGGTATTTATGGGTTTGTCTCGTTCGTGAAACTGTCGTTGAATTCAGGAAGCGTTACAAATGACGCAAGCGCGTGGGAAATGAAATGAAATAAGCTATTACTTCTCCCGTGAAGTCGAACTACACCGTACCGTTAAATCGTCTGGTATTGTCTTCTGCGGTAGGGAGGATGAGCTGGTGGGCTTCATTGACAATAGCTAGCTTGTGCATGCGAAAAAGATCCGAGATTATTCCATTGATGCTTGTACCATAGATTGACCACCTGGCGCTTCCATTGCAGGCTTGGCCACGGGTGCCTGTCGAGCCCCATTATGACGTGTCAGAATTGCAATAAACCGTTGTTTCGACTAAATGAATCCTTGTAGGCTGGCATCTCTTACAATCACATACCAAGGTACGCAACTTGAAGAACAAACCGTCTGCTAGCAACAAGCTCAGTAGAAGAACTAATAACTTAATAATTTAACAATTAATAAATAAAATAAAAATAAAAATTCAATAGTCTAATAATAATAAACCTTAAGTAATCCACTTTTATGGTTTTGTTTGTCCTTATTGCCTCTGATGTACAAGAAATACAACCCCTGTCGACAATCGATATGCCAAGACAAGAATCTCTTGGCGACGCTAAGATCATTACAACCGTGCAGTCGCTACGTCTTACCTTCCATCACGTCCTTACCATCACTTTCAACGATATCTACTATCCACACGGAAATATCCAAGATCCTTGTAGGGTCCTTGAGCAGGCCTCGGCATGGCTAACTAATATACGAAATCAGCCGAATGATGAGCTCAAGGCAGCAGTCGTTGAAAAAGAACTCAGCAAGGCTTTATGTCGTGCAGTTTTCGGGAGCAATGCTATAGAACGAGTTGGTCTGGGTCGCGATGTGACTCTAGACCTGTACCGACAAGTTTTCAGTTGCGAAGCCGTTGCAGAGGTCGATGAGAACACTTCCGAGTACAAGAAGATCGTCCGCGGACACCGTGAGGTTATCCAGCACGCGGGCGCCATACAACATATGATGGAAGCCACAATAGTGCGAAACGAGAGATTCTCCAAGGAGCTTATCAAGAAAACGCACACTATTCTACATGATGAGATTCCCATACTTACCGAGGGTGGAGAGGTACCGTCGAACGCCTATGCAGGGAAATAAAGAAATGTTCACGTGGGAGCAGGAAATACAATGTTCGTTCCCCCAAACAAAGTTGGGACAATGATGCGACGACTTATCGAAAACCTCAACAATGCGTTGAATGAAGACTTGGAAGGGATAGATTTGCACAAACTCCATGCTATACTTCGCTGCTACTTCGAAAGGATCCAATTCTCCTTTCTCCAAGACGGAAACGGAAGAACGTGCAGAATCAATCCGAACGTTGTTCTCTGCAAATATGCTGGTGTTGTCGCTCTACTAGGCGAGGACGAAACCGATCGTAAGGGGAATCTAAGCATCAAGAGACGGTCGTCATCTAAGATGGCTAGTCATGGGGAGTATGCAACCTGTGTCCTTTGTAAAGCAAAGACGTGGCTACGCGAGATGAACAAGGAACTTGCTATGAGGTAGGCACGCACCGGCTAACACATTAGAATAAGTCTATAATAACCAATAAATTCTTCAAAAAAATTATTGCTTTGAAAACACAATACCTGTTCTTTCGCTAGTTGTTGATTTTTTGGAGCATTGTTGACTCTGTATGGTTGGAACAGGAATAGGGAGTTCGTTCTTAACCCTGCTACCTTCGAAGCAAGCTCGGTTGCCACATCGGCATCTCTCTTCTGAGAGCAATATTTGTCATGGTGACTCTTCTGTATGGCAAGACTTCCTCTTTTCAGATGCGTCAAGGCTACCCAACAAATTACGTCGACTTCAAGCTATAACTATATCGACTTGACCATGGAATTGATAGGTATACAAGGCATTCTTGACCTACCTTCGGACAGTGACCAGGTCATATCGCTGCCTCAGAAATTGCGGGATCTAGAGTTTCAGTGTGCTTCGTGGTGAGAATGTGTAGAGTAGAGATGGCTGTTCCATCCAGCTTGAAGAAAATACTATGGCGGAAACAGTGACGAATACATGTGCCACAGCCAGGTAGACTTCAATACCGGGTAGGTTAGACTAGATAGGTACTGCGGTATAGGACGGTAGTAATCCGATAAGCATGGTGGGGGGGCCACAGTGGAGTTTAGTGATTTGGTGGTACGTACTCTTCTACACTGATACTTGTCTCTAATCACATATGACTTTCGCCGATGCTACCTAAGCTGCCATCTTGAATCACACCTCATTGTGCATTGCCCTGTCTTGTCTTCAATTACACCTTCTAACAAACAGACAAACGAACAAACAAACAAAATACACTCACATGTGAAAGCATACCTAGGACAAGCCAGATCCCGCATGCGACCGTCATGTTAGACACCTTCGAGATCCTGACCACCTCTGGTGTGGTGCTGTGGTCGCGAACTTATGCGCCCATCAGCCCTTCCATCATCAATAGTTTCATTGCCGATGTCTTCATCGAGGAGAAAGCCGCTTCTGCCGGCGCAAAGGACAATCTACCTACAGCTAGTAACCCTCCCTACAGATTTGATCAGCACACTCTGAAATGGACGTTTGTGAAGGAATTGGGTATCATATTTGTTGTACGTCGCTGCTGTCCTCTACCCAGAACCCTGTCTCATACCGTAGCTCTAGGCTGTCTACCGCTCACTCTTACACCTTTCATGGATCGACAAACTTGTCGATAATCTCAAGACAATCTTTGTCGACCTATACGGAGACCAACTGAAGAAGCCGAACACGACAATCGTACACTGCCACAAGTTTGACGAATACTTCGACCAGCAGTACCAAGAGCTTGAGTCGCAAGGCACCACCAAAAGTGCGCCAACCGCGGACACACCTTCACACTCTAAAGAGGAGGCACTATCTGGCAATCTGGGTGATGAACCGCCTCTTCCTCCGGGGCTAAAGCAGAGGGTAAAGGGACACACTACCACCAAAGATATCTCGCCCCCCTCCGAGCCAACCTCGATGACAACCTCCAATACCTCCCGGCCCTCAACACCCGGCGGGAACAGCCATTTATTAGTCGCCAAAAATGGTCCCATGACGCGCATGTCTCGGAAAGCCAGGAAGATGCAATATAACCCTTCAGCGCCCGCATCCTCAGGCGACGAGGCACCATCAAGAAAGGGGAAGAAGGCGCCCAAGAAGGGCCGGAGATGGGACGCTGACGGTTTTGCCGACGAGGAAGATGATGTGCAGCTGGATTACTCTGTTACCCAGAATACTTTGACGAGCGATAGCGAAGTGGAGGGAGCCGGCCGATCGACAGCCACAGAAGGTGTCGATTCTACTACTTGGGGAACAACCACATCCAAGGGGCAGTTTGTGTTGAAGGATTTAGGCGATGAGGTACACTCGATCCTGAAGTTGGCTGAGGCAAAGAACGCTGCGTCGAGTGCGACATCGAGGGGAGGACTTGTCGGCTCGGGCTTGAGCACGATAGGCGGACTGTTTCGCAATGTGGTGGGTGGTAAGACCCTGACGAAAGAGGATCTCGACAAAGCCATGAAAGGCATGGAAGACCATCTGCTCAAGAAGAATGTCGCCCGGGAGGCGGCCATCCGTCTTTGCGAAGGCGTAGAGAAGGAGTTGTTAGGTGTCAAGACAGGGAGCTTTGAAAGCATTGATACGCGTATCGCCAAGGCTATGGAGGCTTCGTTGACCAAGATGTTAACACCAACGTCATCACTAGATCTGCTACGCGAGATCGATGCTGTCACGAGACCATCCGCGACATCGATGCGCAAGCGCAGACCCTATGTCATATCCATTGTGGGTGTCAATGGTGTGGGCAAGTCTA
The DNA here is from genome assembly GCA_023159215.1 of Xylariaceae sp. AK1471. Classification (NCBI taxonomy): domain Eukaryota; kingdom Fungi; phylum Ascomycota; class Sordariomycetes; order Xylariales; family Xylariaceae; species Xylariaceae sp. AK1471. The sequence goes on from JAJKLI010000022.1 coordinate 85,209, forward strand.
CAAACTTGTCCAAGATCTGCTTCTTCCTCCTACAAAACAAGTACAAGGTCCTTATCGCCGCCGGAGACACATTTCGATCAGGAGCTGTCGAGCAACTCAAGGTTCACGTGCGGAATCTTAAGGAATTAACAGAACGAGAGGGTGGTAAAGTCGAGATATTTGAAAAGGGTTATGGTGGTGACGCAGCCACTGTCGCCAAGGATGCGGTTGGGGAGGCCGCAAATGAAGGCTACGATGTTGTTCTCATCGACACAGCGGGACGACGACATAATGACCAGCGTCTGATGTCTTCACTTGAGAAGTTTGCTAAATTCGCCCAGCCGGACAAGATATTGATGGTTGGCGAGGTCAGTAGCCCCTCATGCTTCGGAACCACTTGTTTTCTTGGCTAACAGTTCACAATAGGCGCTTGTAGGAACAGACTCGGTCGCCCAGGCGAGGAACTTCAACTCATCGTTTGGGCCTGGACGACATCTTGACGGGTTCATCATCTCCAAGTGCGACACGGTCGGTGACATGGTGGGAACGCTAGTCAGCATTGTACACGCCACAAATGTCCCGGTCTTGTTTGTTGGTGTTGGACAGCACTACTCGGACATCAGAAACTTCTCTGTCAAATGGGCCGTAGAGAAACTGCTGAGTAATAGTTAAGTAGCTTTATCCACTAAATCAACATGGAAAACTTCTTGGTCACGTCTGTTTGCCCGCTCGTCTCCCGAGAGTGTGCAAAACACCCGATTATTTTGCGATGAGACGCTGATCTTTGTTATTTTTGCCGTACATATGCTTGACTCACTTTTCTAGCCATCCACAGCACACTTTTCATACATATTGCTAAGAAGCACTACCTAGGTAGCACAAGGCTTAACTGTATACAGTTGAAAACCGTTGTCGCCCAACATGTCCACATTCACCGTTACCCCCTGACTATCCGCGACGACGTAAAGCACGGCGCTGTCATCATGCAAGCCCCGCCCCTCAAACCTACCGAGCGCTGTGACCTCAAGCGTCCGGAAGCTCACGTCTTCGAACACCGGTATCTCATCTGCACCAGTCGCTGTGTCAGGCGGGTCCTTCCCCCATGTGAAAGCTCCCTCGAGTACGGCCCATGCGCGCCCGTCGCCGTCACTGCAGACCGAGAAGTCGCCTACGGATGGGTCAGGCGAGTATACATCTTGTGCTACACTTTTGTCGGTGCGCCTGTTGTACATTTGCCTATTGTTTTTTTGGTCGTGGCGTTAGAGGATGCGCTGCTAGAGAAGGTTTGTTCATGCGTAGGGGTGAATGAGTAGGGAAGGAAAAGGGAATTCATATACTGACACTACGCCGTTGGTCGTATTAGAAAGTAGCAACTCGACTGTGACCACATCGCCCGGCCTGACTGCGATATATGTTAACGCCAGGTATCTACCAGGATGGTACTCGATTTGAAAAGGGCAGGGCAGGTACTTCGTCCAACTTACCATCGAAGTCAACAACTTCCATGTAGCTGATGGCCGGGTACCAGCTAACCCAAGCGCTCGCTTCAGTCGTGCCATTGTCTCGTAGCTATCCATTCGTAAGGGCATTAGCATTAGGAATTCCGTCTTGATTCCCGTCTTGTACCAAGTCCGAGTCCAAGTCTATAGCAGAGTTCCAGGAAAGACAAAGTGATGAGAAAACACATACAACAGTCTTGATCCCGGCCTGTACCATGGCGCCCTTAGGCGAGCACTGCTTGCCCGAGATGCCGATCCACGTCTGCAGGGTGCCGGCAGTCGAAATGTTTTGGCCCTCGCGCGGACACAGGCGCGGGATATTCCACTGCGACTTCACGCTGCCTATCGCCGGAAGTTCGCTTCCATTGACTCGCGGCATGTCGATTGTTGCCCCTGCCCAGGTGGTGGTTGCTGACATGTTGAAGCCGTCGCCCCGGGGCACGGAATCTGGCGATGGTGATGATAGAGCAGCATGGCGTGTGTTGAGGCGCTTCGGGTGTATTCCCTTTTCGCTGGCCCAGCTGCTGGTATACAGGGCAAAAGCCAGTATGAAGAATGCGAAGGTGTGCTTCATGGTTAGCTTTCTTTTCTGCGTTGTTTGTTTGTTTGTTTGCTCTGTTTTTTCTTTCTTTTTCGGTTCGAAGCATATAGCGAGTACTCTGACTATTAGGATGGGTTACTTGTTATGACTTATCATCGAGGTTGCTCTGCTGAAGTTGTGTTACCATGGTGACTTGTCTGTTGGACGCTAGATGAGTTCACGGGCCGAATATAGATGCAGTCCCTCTTGAAACCACTGTCAAGTTCGTAGTCCCGGGGTATCCATCCTATTGTGTCGTACTCATTGGGCTTTGCTCTGCAACGCATGTCACCCCGGTGACGAGCACCTGTAGTCGTGGTTGATTTCAGCGTTCTATTCTTTTATCTCACACAGCGCAGATTGTAGTCTAGATCTGCTGGATTTAAAAGATGGACAGCATTCTTACTTCCACTTCGCCTTGGAAAAGCGAATTCCGATCTTGATCTTTAATAGGAGAAGGTTGTCCTATAAAACAAATATATTGAACGAGCGAGTACGACGTGACTGCGATGTGACAAGTCCCCTCACCTTCAACGTCACAGATTGTCGAGTCTTAGCTACACAGAACAACGCTATAAATAAGAATGAAGAGGGCGATATCGGGAAATTTCGAAGCCTGGTCAACTTCGTACGCGGGTTGTGCTTGCGTTAGCTGTGTTGATCTCCACGTGGCGTGACCAATGACCATGTGGAAAAAACGCAGTCACGACTTAGTAATTCGCAGAAGGTTGCCAGGCATTGCAATCTATAACGCCTTGATTTTAATATCTGTTCTTCAGATTATCTAATAGGGTAGAATGTGTCATTCTAGTAGCGGGTACCTTAGATATGCTGATGGTCTGCCGCCGAGGAGTTAATAATTGCCTATTGGTTTAATAAAACCCGTTCTTATATCTATCCTATTCAAACACCTACTTTCTCAACAAGCAGTTTGTATCCACCTGAACCGTCTCTTTTAGTGCAAGCGAGACAGAAGCTTAGCTTACCTATATCTACCGGCTTGGTCGTGTATCTCTGTCTAACAGTCTCGCAAGTGCCTTGTCCTGTAGAGCACTTCATCATATCTTTTAAGCGTTGGTGGAACTGGATCGGGTTGATGTACAGTAACTGCAAATAACTATTAAGCTGCTAGATCTAGTAAAAGTTGGTTTTGGCGATGATCCTCCTTTTTTGGGTTTTGGCTTTTAAGGGGTTTGTGGCCCTGGGTGAGAGGGCTCGGCTTCGGTATCGCCGTAATGGTCAGCCCTATGAATTATGCCCAGAGTGTTTCTTCCAGTTCACCATTGTCAAGAGCACAAGTCCTTCTTCAAAAGCGTATCGTATCTTAGATGCTCTCCGTGGTCCACAACACGGCTTAGGTTCTGCTTTTAGAAGAAGTTTCTAACATCAGATACTGCGGTGGGCGTGACTGTTCCTTTAGTAACCCCTATTATAATTACCCATTCAATAAAACGTCAGTAAGGCCGTCATGATTCAGTTAAGACGATGGTGGCGTTTCTGTGTTCTTGAACATTAACCTAACAGTATGCCATACCCTTGAAGTGGCTCTCAAACCCCATGTTCTTCTTGTATGCTTGTGGCCGTCGCATCCAAGAGTACAGTGTACCGTGTGCAGCACTGCTTCGAGATCGGGGCCCATTTCATTTCATCGGATGGTTGAGTCATTAGGTCAAAGGCAAGCTCTGGCTCCTAAAGCTTATTGAAAAATATCTACAGTAACCGGAACGTATGAGGTTGCTACGTTCGAGCTCGGTGGCGACATTTATGAACGATTCGTAATCGTCTGAGCCGTATTGCGACGATTAAGCATGCTCTGTTGTTAGTTCTCTTACCCTGTGTTCTGAGAACCACATAGTTCCTTGTGAAGCAGCTGATCACAAACTTGCCCACCTATGTTAGACACCCAGAGGCGCATCCCTACAGAGTTCGGGAGAAACTGGAGATAAAGTTGAGGCCGCCTGTGATCTTGAGATACACTGCCCGGTAAGTGTATTTTAGGGTAGCCTTACCGGTAGTCCCAAGCCAGGGCGTAACCGAGCCTCACGCCACAATTAAGTGAATATTAGATGGCTGATGGCCGGAATCGGAGGTAGATAGGTAGGTATTGATCATTTAATTACGAAGTAAGCTCTGGATTTTAATATTTAGGGAGGAAGACCGGGCGAGAAGCCACATTATATATAATGCGGCAAAACTCCAAGTTGCTGCTGCTGTTATCGAACAGTGTCGATCGCAAATTTTGTGAGATTGGCGAGACATGTGGCTTGTGCTGTCATGAATGTAAACAATAGTGTTCTCTCTCATATCACACTTAACCGACTGTAACTTAAGTAGACGTTATAAATCCATGTCGTGTATTCGATATGAGTCATTGTAACCTCTGGCTGGATGTAGCTATATTTCTCGAAAAGGATCTCTTCCCCTTGAAGATGACTCGAAATTCCCTGTGTAGTTCCTGAACATAAGGTCCGGCACCCATGTGTAACAAACGAAAACAGTGGTTAGTTAATGGGGCATGTATGTTTCCAAGCTTTTTGCTTCCCCGTTCTTTTCCATGCTAGTATCACAAGGGGCTCAAGCTGAAGCTGAGAATGCATCCCCACCGACGAGCTTCCAGAGTATGAGTATCTTGGTTGAATGAAAAGAGAGAGCAGTGCGGTGAAGACCAGATACCCTCAGGGATTTGCCAAATCTATGGGAGTTAAAACCGCGAGACATTCAGAAGCATACGAGACCAATAAAAGGCTGTACAACGTGCTACACAATCACTATCACCCGAAGCTGGCATGAGAGAGGGAGATCCAAGAGAGTCGAAAGTACCTCGAGTATTGCCAGTATCTTGAAAGCCATGAAGAGGCTGGGGACCAGAAACGCATTTGGTTGAAAAGATAGAGTAGGTGGAAGTTGGAGCCGAGAATACTGAACGGTCTCCAGGTACAACTATTTACATATAACGAAGAGAATGTTGAGCCGAGCCTTGCGTAAGAAGATGGCGTTAGCGTCAATAGACAAGCCCTTCCCCGTCGCCCTTTGGCACAACGTAACATCGAAGGTTCCTGCTGGTTCGTACCTAGTGAGAGTAGTGTCTCGCATGGCGGCCCGAAGCCCTTTGTGTAGCACGACGGAACCCAATCGAAGCTGGATGGCATACCTCGGTAGGAAAGGGCTGGCAATGGCGAGCTTTGAGTTGCATAAATTACCCCTTGGCTTACACTGTGCCGTTTAGTTTCCTATGTTGAAGCAGTAGGGAAGAAGGCTACTTATACAGTACGGCAACAAGAAAAGAAAGTAAATAAAAAATTGGGTGCGTGAAGATGGGACGATACCTTGATATTCGTCATGATGGCAAACGGAGGGAAGTGTTTAATGGTATGATAAAACACATGCTGGATGCTAGTTACTGGCAGTTCGAACCTACTTCTCAGCAGCAACACCTTGTGATGGGTCAATGATCACAAACAGTTCAAGCGGGTGGGTAGTTTGTACCAGAATATCTGTAATTACTAGACTATCAGGGCGTCCCGTTCTGGCCGTTGTCTCCCGCGGGTCTACAATGCCTAGATATGTGGATAAACGTGCAGGCAGCCACCAACCCCACTTGTTTACTAGTGGCATCCACTGATCGCCATCATTACGGAGAGTCCCTTGATGACCTACCTTGCTACCTGCAATCGATTAGGTAGGTTTGGATTGGGTCCAACCAGCGTTCCCTCAAGGCCCTTAAACAAACACTAGGGGCTAGAGCCGTTCCCTTAAAAAATATAGGTCCTCTTAGTGCTTACCCAGGTACATACCTAGGTAGTATGTATGCAACCAGGGCAAGGCTTGGTACCTATTGTTAGTAACTCTTAAGTCTCTGTAGCTGATAGGCTTTTGGTGCCTTTGTGCCGGTATTTTCACCAAGCCCTGGCAATTTTGAGAAATTGTACGTTTTCATTTATATCATATAATGTTTTCAAGAGATTGTAGCTTGGTGTGTCGTTGAGGCCTGTGTGACACCGAAGTACCTCGAGTACTTACCTGTAGGCTATGAGAGGTAAGGTAGCTGTAGCTACATGTACCTCGGGCTTCGATATCTGCACGTATACCCTTATTTTCTTACCCTACTACAGCAGTACCTACCTATGTAGGTATCTACTTACCTACCTACATGTAGGTAGACTGGAACCAACCTTACCTCGCAACGCGCTTTGATACTTCCAACCGGAGGTCACTTCCACGGTCACTTCCCACTGCATCTTCTGCTCCCCCAAGTTCTTTGTTTGTTGTTCAACGTGGTTCAAGTCCAAATTGTTCAAGTGCCCGTGTGCAAGCCTTTAATTCTCTACCCGCGCCTGCACATGCACACACACTCACACACTCCATCAAAAGCAAGCATCTCGTCTTGCACTTCAGATTTATTCAAGTTTCCAACTCGTCTTTTCTATGCTCCAAGGTGGTAAAAGCATGCGAGCACTTTCAACACCAGTATCTCAGCTTCCAGCTTCTTTCATATACCTAGCATAGTATCGACCTTTGTCACATGCACAGGTTGTGTTGTGTTGTATTGTGTTATTATCTTCTACCCGCTCCCTTGTACTAGGTAGTCGACCGAGATTGCATCTTGCACGGCTTACCTGCTCGTGATACCGCCGTCTCACCTCCCGTCATTCTTCCATCTTGGTCCGTAAGACCTCTCTCACCTCTCTCACTTCTCTCGCTCCTAGGGGTCATACTACACATACTGCAGTAGGAGCTTCTACTTTCTGGGTTACACTTTCATCAACCCCATCATCCTTCATCTACCTACCTCATCCGGTCTCGTGACAGCACAGCAAGCGAACATTCAGTTTCCCACTCCCCTTGCTGGCATAACATTCTAAATTCCTCGAATTGGTTGTCCGGAGCTCACTAATTGTGCCGTTCCACCCCCGTCTTGACCGTCTATGTAGTCTTCACGACTTGCACCGTCTATCAACGAGGCAAACGAAGGGATTCGCGACTGGCCATCTTATTGTGGTTCCGTCCGTCGTATGTATGTGTCCCATGCACGAATAGCGAGGAGCCTATCACATTTCATCTCTCCGGTCGGCTTGCGACTCCGTTTGTCTACACTCCAGCATTTTGTGCTCCCGTTGAGCATCTTCCTTCAACCGCCAACACCGCCAAATCCTTCCAAGTCAATCCTGTCACAACTTGGGGCTTGGACGTTGCGGGAAATTGTTAACTAGGTAATTCGGTCGTCATAGACATTCGCCCGGTTAGAACCTAGCATCTCATTCTCCACTCATTGCCCTGTCACTATCCAGGGGCCCATCTAGCAGAAGATCTAGGAACTACCACGGCCCGGCGCTCCCCCCCCCCCCACCCCCTGCAAGTTTGTTCGGTCTTCGTTACGTCGACGACGAGATCTGATCTTTAAGACTTTATCGTCTCTCAACTGTATTAACCAGCTGATCATCAGATGATGATTCAAGCTGTTTGAATACTGCCCCAGTTTGGGTTTCCTTCTTCTCTCCCCTTCTTCCACATCGCCGATTTATGTCATGGCGCAGTCTCTCCGAAGCTTCCCGTTTCCAGATGGATTCCATGGTGTTGATCATACCCTGCCCGAGGCTAGAGACGCCGACTATCACAACGAGGTGCTCCTAATGTCCGCTGACAGTCACGATTCTTACCTCGACAACCTTATCATGAAGGCAGCAAACCTCGGCATCTCGTTCGCCCAGTCATCTACGGCCAACTCGTTGTCCAACAATCACAATAACTCTGGAGCCGAGTCTAACGCAACTCTTGATACCAGCCATGCACGTTCCGTATCAACAGGGTCCCAGGGTTCCGCAAGCACGACTTTGACCTCACACTCGTCGAACGATGGCCACAATTTCACTGGCAAAATCCTCACGAGAAGACGGTCGCGAGGGTTATCATTTAGGCAATACGAACGTTACTTGTCCCAGATCAATCCGAACCTTGGCCAGCCAAAATTCCTAGCGTCCCCGCCACCTGAAGTCGAAGCAGCACCGAGCCTTTTCAGCATGACCACCAGGAAAAGCTATAAGAGCATTCGAAAAAATCTCTCGAAGATACGCGGCAGGAGTAAAACGCCTTCATGCCCAGAGCTCTTGATCATGTGGGTTTACACTGGCCACTCAGTGGTGTGGGGGGTGGCGAGGGAAGAAGATTGCTAACGCTTGACTCAACAGATCCTGCAGCGCATGCCGAGAAGACCTACAATCGAACGAATCGTTGCAAAAGCTGCCTTGCGGCCATAGCTACTGCCCAACCTGCTTACGTATCATGATCAACCAAGCCACGACCGAAGAGTCTAAGATGCCACCACGATGTTGCACGCAGCCGATACCGAGCCCCATCATCAAGTCAATACTCTTGCGCGAAGAGCAGACCAAGTTTTTGAAAGCAGTTCTCCAGTTCAGTACCCCGTGGGAAACGCGCGTCTTTTGCTCGAACCCATCCTGCGGCGAGTTCATCCCACTACGCGCCAAGTTCGATCCGAAGCACCCGTTCCAAGTGATGTGCCGTAAATGTCGGACGCACGTGTGTGTTATGTGTAAGAGGAATGCGCATCCTCTTGGCCAAGATTGTCCGGATGATTGGGAGCTGGACGCTGTGTTAAAAATAGGCGAAAAATCGGGCTGGCGGAGGTGTTATAAGTGCCGCACCTTGGTTGAGCTAACCCAAGGATGCACTCATATGACGTGCCGGTGCCGCGCGCAATTCTGCTACATTTGTGGTGCCATCTGGGATCCAGCTGTTGGATGCCCTAACTTCTGTAATGGCGACGAGGAGATGGAACGGAGGAGGCAAGAGGAAGAGGAGCGTATCGCAGCGCTAGAGGCCGAAGAAGCCCTCAAACAAGAGGCAGAGGCGAAAGAAGCAGCTGAAAAACTAGAGGCCGAGGAGCGAACACGAAACTGTGACGAGTTCAAGGCGTTGTGTGCTGAACAGACCAAAGAGATGGAACGGTTTGGGAATTTTGAACAGAAATCCAAATGGCTCCTATGGACACGGCACGCACAGCAGAAGCTCACTCTTGTTGAAAGACATTCAGCAGCTATAGAGAAGATGAAGGAGAGACACGCCAAGACGGCCGCGAACCTCGAGGATCGACACGTGGACGCAGAGTGGGACTTTCGTAGGACCTTGGACCAGAGTGCGAAAAACGTACGGGTACGGTTAAAACATATGGAGGCCTACTGCGATGGATTGGGTCAAAGCCCAAGTTCGGAGATGCCGTCCCGGGTTGTGACGGAAAGGGACCTGCGCGAGCTTGGGCAACAGTACAATCTTGAACAGAACATGTTGCAACTTCATGGAGCCAAGATCAACGTGATGCGAGATCGACAGGCCAAAGCCATGGAGCAACTGCTCGAGAGACAGGAATGCGAGATGAAAAGACTGACAGAAAAGAACGCCAAAGAGATAGAGCAACTTGAATCCGACTTCGCCGATGAAGAGGATACACTCGCCACGACATTTACTGTGCGCCAGGTGATGCTCGACACACGCTGGAAATTGGAGATGGAGATCCTGCGCAAAGACCTAGAGAATAAACGGGGTCTGAAGTATACCCTGTTGCCACCGCTAGAATGGCCACAGGAAAAGGAGGCACTGGAGTATGGCCTAGCCGCTGTGCAGGAATGACTCTGGCCAGATGAACTTGGGCTTCGGCCGCATTCATAAAGGATGGATTTAGTCAAACCCGGTCATATTGCGCTCACGCTTCTTGATTGTTCTATTACTTAACGATCTGCGCATTAGCATTGCAGACTTTGATTTTGCTTTCATTTGTTCCTATCAGTTGAAGGCTGCAGATACCCAGAAGAGGCGAGGAGTTTATATCATAGGAGGCGTTGAGTATTGGACGCCTAGAACATTGAGTGGCTCAGAGTGGGAAGAACACTCCTACCATTAGCTGCGGCGACGCTGCCTCGGTTAACAAATCCGTTGTTTGGTAGCTACTTAATGCGTCTACTGAAGACGATTGCTGACGAAGGCGCTCGAGTTGGATGTGTTAGTTACTAGTCTAGCCAAATCAACTCAATCAAACATGCGGAGCGAGTGGTATACGATGACTTGATGTTTAGATGGTATACGGCTGATGCCATCAACACTGAACTATGATACTAACTCTTGGTGATGACGGCCACGATGAGCATATAGGAGTAGAAATCGAACTTTGAATACTGATAGTGTCTAGACATCGACCAATCGATCGCCTTCAGATTGATAAGCATACAGGCCACAATACCGGACAATAATACCGGGCTTAGCCTGGTTGGAACGGCCTTCTACCGTCGGGAATGAACAGCAAACATCGTTGTCAAATAGACTCGAACTAACAGGGCAGATATCATTGACGAGGTTTTGGCGAAGAAGTGAACGTCCTATAATACAATATGCTTTGGGGATGGACAACAGTAAAGTGATTAAAAGAGTACAAGGCGGATGCAATGATACCATTATGAATTTATTAATAAATATTGTAATAGAAGTTTGAAGCCCATGTGCTAATGACAGCATTAACCAAGTCGTATAAAGAGCCAATTGAACCAAGTGTCAGCACCAAAAACTGTCTTCATACATACAAAGAGTGCAGGATGCCTCGTTAGGTGCCACGAATGCAATCGTTACTGTTGATCCTTAATGGATCTGGAATCGCCGTTAGCTAGGGCTCAACAGCAGTTTTTTTTATTGACAATAGACAAGAGGTGAATGCTGTCAGAATATGTAAGAAATTAACTATCAGTTTTCTACTCGATATAGCAGCTCCGGCGAGAGCGCCATCGAAGTAGAATCAATCGCAAATTACCTCATCAGTAGCATATGAAAGAGGGCAGAAGGAAAATGACACTGAGGATGCTTACCTTTGGTCTACAAATCTACCAAGTAAATGGATGAAGGATTGTTGCTGCTGAGTTGAAGGATATGTGTTGGAAAGGAAAAGTCTTGAGGTTCGTATTTTTTTTAACCTTTTGTAGCCGATGAAATATTGCCTATGGAGCCCAATCGAGAGCTGACCCACAGTTCTACATCTCTCTCATTGGATGGGAGCTAGTTGTGATCCACAACCTAGTGCTCGGACCGGACTGGGCTTTGGCAGCTGGCAGCTCGGGTAACGGCTGGTACCTCTAGATTTGCTGCACACAGGAAATTTTGAGAAAGTGCGGACAAAATCCATCATCCCGGAATCCCCTCCAACGACAGAGAGCAAAGACGACTTCCTAGTTCGATTGAGCTTCATATCGCGGCATATTTCTCCCATCAGTCAATCTGTAAGTCAACTTCCACCGAACGACCACCAGCGATTTCCTATTTGAAGCACCATTTGTGCATTGCAAGAAAGCTCCAGCTCCCGTCATTGCAACCTTGAATCTTCATTCGATAAAATCAACACATTACCGCGTACATCTTGACCTTGGCCTTCCACCATGCATTTACTACTATAGCTAGCCGACAGCAAAGCGACCACTATTATTACCTATCTGACAGTTATCTGCACAGAAACTAGCCACCATGTCCGCGATCGTAGAGTCCCCGTCGTGGCGAACCGTCGAGGTTGGCCGTCTCGTCCTCGTCAACAACGGCCCCTTAACCGGCCGGATCGCCGCCATTGTCGAGATCATTTCCGAGAAGCGCGTAAGTGTTGCCCGGCGTCTAGAGAAATCAGAAAACCAAAAGAGGCAAGAAGTGGGTGGTTGACTTGGCAATTTCCATCTAGGTTTTGGTTGATGGACCCAGCTCCGAGGAGAAGCTCGTAGTACCAAAGGGACCCATCGCTCTATCCGATGTCCTCCTCACAGACATCAAGCTCGAGATCCCCCGCGCTGTCCGGACCGGCACACTGAAGAAGTTCTGGGAGAAGGCCGAGATCGACAAGAAGTGGCAGGACAGCAAGTGGGCCCAGCGCAGCCAGCGGACAGAGCGCAGAAAAGCCCTGACCGATTTCCAACGCTTCCAGCTCCTCCGCGTCAAGAAGCAGCAGCGATACGAGGTCCGCAAGGCCCTCGCCAAGGTCAAGGCTTCAGCATAAATGGGGAAGGGAGGGACGGCTCGATTCTGATGAAGGAAGATGCTCTCACGGCGGGAGCGGTTCCTGGTCTGCATATGGCACATGGGAAAACGGGGTTGACGGATTCCTTTTGCTGCATCGTCTGGCAAGACCTGTATGTCACACACAAAACTTATTTCTGAGGTGACCGGCGTCAATGATTACGGACCATTCACAAGCATTATTATGATCCTTTTTTGTCTCTTTTCGTGGGAGTCTATATTGCGCTTGTGCAGAATAGACAGCAGACTGGAGAGAGATGGACAGTTGTGCCTCGCTTCTAGCGCGATCCAGGTACCTAGACATTCATCGCATGTCATGCCATGGGCTGCATCTCCTTGAGTGAAATTTGATGAGAATGCTCGAAAGAGCGAGTTAGAATGATATCAGCCCATATACCATTGCTCCCAACACTCGATGCTTGAGACGTCCAAGGTGTAACTGGTAGGTACTTTGCGCACATCTGAGCTGATTTAATATTTGAGATGAAGGCTTCGGCTGGATATACGTATATTCCTTCACATGCTGTATCGACATCCATATAGCCCCAAAAAGGGAACGATATAAGTAATGAATTTTAATAGTAGTAACACAGTAGATGGAAGACGGGCAGGGGGTCTTCACAACACACTGGTAGGCTACAACAACAATGACGTTATACAAAAGAATAAATACTCGGTAAAAAGGGAGGTAACGTTGTTGCTTGCGTATCTCAAGAAATAAAATAAGTAAAATCCTTGCTCAGTATGAGGGTCGAACTCATGACCTTCGCATTACCAATGTTATATAGTGTTATATAATATTAGTACGACGCTCTAACCAACTGAGCTAACCGAGCTGGTTCATGTCTAATGTGGTTGTGACAAGGCTTAATATTCCAAAGCCATGGTATTTGTTCAAGTCTTGATGATGTGACAATAGTGAAGGTGATGCATTCAAGCTTGAAGCTTCTAGATTTGGTCATGACCTCTATGAATTAATCAACAGTATGTTGAAGATAGATTCCTAGGTTGGTAATTAGGTCATAGTATTTGGTTGACCATCCGCTGCGGTGGATCTAAACATTGAAGCTCTAAATGTTATTCCTGCTGACGCCTTTGTCTGGGTGTTGGCACCTGAGCTTCCGCAAATACGCCAATACTTAGAGCGTAATGTTATTGCCTATCCTTACATATAAACTACAGTAATTGACACATATAATATTCTAAATAAATAAATAAAAGCGCCCTCTTATGTTTGATGTGTATAGGTCTCGAAAGTGGCCGTGGCACGCGCACATTGTAAACTCTCTCGCTGATGCGTCACGCTGTAAACTCTGATGGTTTCTGAAAGGTTCAAGGTTATTGGGAGAATCAGCAACAACTAGGTAGCATTACCTACCGCAGCAGGACTTGCTGTCTAGGAGCGATGCTAAGCACACCTTAGACATGCCACCAGAGTGGGCTAAAAAAGCAGTGAAATGGAACGCACGTTTATTCCGCTGGTGTAGGTATAGTAAACAGTCGCTCAGCGTTTTACATAGTTTTTAAGGTTAAACCAACATTCAATCGTCCCTAACAGTTGTTTAAGCGTTTAAATCAGCGTTTATCAACAGCTTATTAGCGAATTAACAATCGATTGACCGATTATAGAGTGTTGCTTCCATGTTTGAAATATAATAGTCTAGATGTAGACTTGCGGGTATATCTTTCAATGGGCTGTATCACTATATCCAGTATAATGCATCTGTGCATGTGTCCATTAGGTACCTACCCAAGTAGAGTGTCCAGGTGTGGGCGGTTGGACCACTTCCGAAAACCCTAGCCAACGGGAATTGACATCAATTTGTGAATACCAAAGCTGCTGCAACTTTTCCTCGCCAAACTCCAGGTACGATTAAGTGACACTCCCCCACCGCTACCTTTTCCCCGTAATAACCTCCGGTTTGTGACTTCTGTAGGTGTTGTTTTTATTGCTACTTGTGAGTGCGATCTCTATTGCCAATGGTCTCTTCCCCTTTGGTTCTTAGGGGCGCTCTACAATTGGATCACAGCTGGTTTACAGGCCTGCCTGTCTATACGGCGAATTGATGCACCCTTCATCTCGCTAGCCTTGCTTCTTGTCCCAGCCTTCTCGCTCTGTACTTAACACTAATTGCGCTACTCCTTTACAGTATCATCACATCCACCATGGCCAACCCACGTGTCGAAGAACTCCCCGATGACGAGCCCCAGAAGGTCACCGTCGAAGAGCAGGAGGATGATGATAGCTCCGACTCTGAGATCGAGGCCGGCGAGAGTGGCCCAGCCGGTTCTAGTGCTGTGATCCACTCACGTAACGAGAAGAAGGCTCGCAAGGCTATCGAGAAGCTTCACCTCACCCGTGTCACTGGCATCACCCGTGTTACCCTCCGTCGTCCCAAGAACGTAAGTTGGAATGTTTCGCTTAGTCATAAGGGACAACCCGCAGCTGGCCTCGGGCATATTGTAGTGCTATTCTATTGGTGGAAGCATCTGTAACTCACATCAAGAGACTTGGCTTTTCTCTACATCAAATTCCCTCCGACGGATGACAGCATTGAACCTTATTGACAAGCTTACGCTAGATTCTCTTCGTTATCAACAACCCCGAAGTTTACAAGTCGCCCAACAGCAACACTTACATGTGAGCAATAGCCTGACTGGCGCCATAAGGCTGTATTGACTGATCATCAACCCAGTGTCTTCGGTGAGGCCAAGATTGAGGACCTCAACTCGGCTGCTCAGCAAGCTGCCGCCCAGTCCCTCGCTGCTCAGGGAGGTGAGCACGACCACGCCGGCCACGACCACACCCACGGGGACGCTGGCAAGGCTGTCGAGGGCGCTGAGGATAAGAAGGATGATGATGACGACGATGACGAAGAAGTGGACGCCGATGGCCTCGAGGATAAGGATATTGAGCTGGTCATGACTCAGGCAAACGTCTCCCGCAAGAAGGCCATCAAGGCATTGAAGGAGAACGACAACGATATAGTAAATTCTATTATGGCGCTCAGCGTCTAAAGAATTTATAGGAGGGGCTATATCCCGGCATTTCGGTCATGAGCCGCAATTTCGGTCGGTTTAGTGCATTGCGACTGGATTGTCATTGCGTGGATCAAGAAAAGAACCACAAGGAACATCCAGCGGAAAGGGTCATATAACTACGATACCTTGCAATATAGATTTCAAGCCACATTATAAAGTTCTCGTAAGCTACTAAACATGCGACCAGTAACACCAGCTTGTATCAGACATTTCACCTTTTATGTCATAAACTCGTACATTTTGCCGCCTTATCACATGCACTGCGAGCTCTTCAATTAGAATAGTGAGTATTGCAGGTCGATAACTACAAAAATTATTACTTGGAAGTACGGTAGCCATGAGATATAATTTTAAGAGTGTTGGGAAAATGCATATATAACGCAGATCACGTGATGTGGATCACGGGGTCCAAGGTCGGGGCGTGCTCCATCCCAAAACGCCGAGTTCTCCAGCAAAGACCAAGCAACCTTTGCTGCGAATTGCTTCAGATCTCCACTCATTTACGTCCTTCATCACATTGCAAACATGGCCGCAGTAAGTGTCTTCCTGGTTGTTGAGCTGTACCTGAGCTTAGGATGCTATATTCATTGGTGAATACACGCAATTGGCTCGTCAATCACCGCCCATGATGCATCTCATAAACGATGAGCTAATTTTCTCTCTTTCTCAAACAACAGCCACGCAGCGCAGCCCTGAAGCTCGACTGGGCCAAGGTAACCTCCTCCCTCGGCCTGCGCGGTCAGACCGTTGCCTCTCTACAGGCCTTCAAGCAGCGAAACGAGAACGCTCGCCGAAAGGTCCAGATCCTATCTGAGCAGCCGACCGCTGTTGACTTTGCCCACTACCGCTCCATCCTCAAAAACCAGGCCGTCGTTGACGAGATCGAGAAGCGCTTCAGCTCCTTTCAGCCCGCCAAGTACGACGTCTCCCGCCAGCTCAAGGCCATTGAGGCTTTTGAAGTCGAGGCAGTCAAGAACGCCGAGGCCACTAAGGAGAAGGTGGACCTCGAGCTCAAGGACCTCGAGGCCACCCTGAAGAACATCGAGACCGCCCGGCCATTTGAAGAGCTCACTGTGGTATGTTGCGAGAATGCCTAACAAAGGTGGTAGTTCTTAGTGTGGAGGTAGATGCTGACTTTCAATGTAACAGGACGAAGTTGCTGCTGCCGAGCCCTCCATTGACGAGAAGACTGCGAGATTGGTTTCCAAGGGCCGCTGGTCCGTTCCCGGATACAAGGTATGGCTTCTAACATCGATACCATCGATCGAGAGAAAGAAATTTTTGTATTGACCTCCCTCTGCAGGAAAAATTCGGCGACCTTTCCGTACTATAGACAACATGATGCATACCACCTCGTTCTTCCCTTTGTGTACTCTAGCATTGTAGATAGTCAGCCCGGAGAGGTCATGGCACTGGAATCACATCATTAATTCCCGAATCTGATGCAAAGGCATCCCATCGTGAAAGCCTCTTATTTCGTCTGCTGATAATGTCGTTGCCTATGGCCGGTGCGGAACGCACACCCATACCAGTGCATCGTTCTTGACCTATAGTAGCCCCTCGGTTGGGTTATGGTTGATATGATCAATCCTAATCAGCAAGCGTATCCTCGTTCTCCTCATCCCTTCCATCGCCAGTGTCCTTTTCAACTTATATGTGTACGACGAACGACGACGATCCCGGCCGATGTCTTATCTCGTTGCCGAATTCAACCAAGAAAGAGTCCTTCGCTCAGTTTGGCTTCCCCCAACTTCTTAACAGTCAACAGAAAGAGCCATATGTTTGCGGCAAATTTACCACAACGAGCGATGCATGTACCGCCTGTTTTCAATACCACGCTCGGACTTTTCTTCTTTTTTTGTCGAGTCTTTCGCCTCTAGAAATCACGCTATAAATCCTGAATGCCTTTTTACGGCACGCACAAGGCCTAGGAAGGACAAAGCCAGTCACGATAAATAGAGAGACCTTTCTAGGTCCACTACATAGGGCAGTTTACTTGCCACAACTATAACTAGGGCTGAGACTAGGTAACCAGCAAAGCCTGCCATTGTATTAGAAAGAAAAGGCTGTGTTTACCGGGTATTCTTTGGTACTCGGGCCCTGATCTCGAATACCAACTTCGTGGCGCTCATGCGCAAACGATGACGGATGCTCGTACGGGGATAGGATCAGGAACTAGTTGATGCTACCGATAGTCATTCTAAGATCCTGAAGCCACCCCTATTTTGCGGTTATATTGTAGTGGTATGTATGTTTAGGAGATAACTTCGTTCCTGGGGATTTTCTCTTCTGAGATCAAGACCTTTTCCTAACTCTCATGCAGCTCTTTTGAACTTCAACATCCTGGTGGCTGCTCAATATGAAGTGATATACCTTCTACCAGGGTATTGTTAAAAATTACCATGGGTTTCTGACTACCCTCGTTAATTCTCAGTACTGCCCATCTACTATACCGTACCTACCAAGCCGGTTAACAGCAGCCTTCAATAGTCAGGTGTACGACCCAACCCCTCTTAGATTATAGGTCTCGAGCAAACTGGCGAGGTCATGTACTGATGAAAAAGTATTCGGCAGAGACATCAGATAATCTCTAGCTTGCCGTGAACAGACCCGAGACAGCTGGGAAGTCCTTGTGCATGGCAGTGAGGTCGTCTACTAACTATGTCGTACGTGATTAGTACGATTGTGTAAATCTGGGGTTGCCAGAGTATGTCATGATTTTTTTACTGAGAGTTTGCTTGACTTGAGTGTAATAACCGGCTCTAAAGACAGGTTGTTCTCGCGATCATCGACGCTCGGCTAGCGTGCCATCGATTTACTTCATTCTATGTTCGTGCCGAGGAGATATCTTCACAACACAGGGGTAATAGGCCATGGTGTTTAGGACCAAGTACCAGGGAAGTGAGTCACATGTGAAGACGATGTAAAGACTGAGTTACAAATTAAGATATTTGTGCGAACACAGCTGTACTCAGAGGCAGGTTGTAGTACAATTTATATCACCAACTACATGTATGTATTTATTTGAGACCGGATGCCAATTTATTAGCTTCGCGAACATGCAGTATTTTCCCACTCTTTACATAAATTGAATTTCAGGCAGAGCTTTTAACTTGAAACTTTCTCATGATGGACGCAAGTGAGTTTTGGGATCAGCGAGATCTCGACGATGGTGTAATGTATAATAAAATCACAAGGCACGTCTACTACAGTAATAATCACCAGGCACGACAACGTCTCTTTTCAACCCTTGTAGTGTAGGGTAGGCTGGACATACGTGGAGGGAGGCCGGGCGAGAACACGAACCGAAACAATAAATGAGGCACCTACTAGGTCGCCCTAAATTGTGCGCCTCCAGTAATACCGAAGTTATTCAAGAGGACCTACCCCTTACATTTAATAATAACAAAATACACCAAAAAAAATATAGGCATATATTTCGCTTATTTATTAATCGGGTAGTTATTTTATTTTATTTTATATTTTTTACACCACTCATGGTTATGTTATGCTTTATTGTAACTAAAGGACTGTATAGTTCTTGTTAAGTGTGCCTCGTTCATTGTTTCGGCCGCCTGGCTGGTTCACCTGCACCTAACAGAAATGTAACGGCCAAAATAGGAGTTTCTAAAGACCAAGTAGTAGGTATGGTTGTTGTATTGGTTTTCTACCTACATAGGGTAAGCTTAGATGTTTATCATCACTACCTCCCTATGAAAGAAACGGGTCGTTCTAGCATATACTTCAATATACTTCAGCCCATTTCGTCATGGAGTACCCACGACATAATTAGTACTGTGTGAAAAGCACAGTCCATCTCCAACCGTTGGAATAGAACCTCCAGCCTGAGACAGACCGTGGTCGACTTTGCCTATTTTCATCGAATACTTCCATTCTTACCACGGGGTCTGCCTTGACAGACGTACAACAGTCCGAGTCGCAGACCATCGCTGCATAAATCGTAAAACAAGGAATAAGAACATTTATCCTACTTACTTACCTACTACTTATACTCTTACTCCTTTACATCCAGCCAGGACTTTCTATCTAACTGACGGCCGTGGCTCGCCCTTCAGCCCCCCGTTCTGCCAAGATGGACAAGATACCTCCTGAGATTATTTATGTTGTTTGCTCACTCCTGAATGTTGATGACATCCTCAGATTTCGTCTTGTCAATAAGCTATTCGCCGACATTGGTGCGGCCTATATGCTACCCGAAGTGACCTTCTACATGCACCAGGAAGAGCTTGCTCGTTTGAAGGAGATATCATTACATCCCACGCTTTCGAAGCATGTCCACTCATTGACCTACTTTGCTCAGACATTCGACTCGCCCGCAATCTCTTGGCGCGACTTCTTGCGGGATCACAAGCGGCAGATGACGTGGAACAGCAAGCTGAAGAAGCTTAATCTGACATCAAGTCAATTGATGGCCGAGTATAAAAAATACGTAGACGCCGTCGCCGAGCAGGATGTCCTCATAAAAGAGAAGCGCGACGTTGCTTTGCTTAACGAGGTTTTGCCCAGATTTCCCCAGCTCAAGGCCTTGACGATGTCGGCTGGTCATGTCTTCTACGAAGGGAACTACCGAACGCGCAGAAAGAATCATCTCGACGACTTCGCTCTTAGAAGAAGTAGTTATTTGGCAAGCCTTCATCCCGAGGGCAAACACCCGCTCGACGCTCTGCTCATGGCCAACGCCCATGCCAAGCGCGACTTGACTAGTCTCCGGGCCGGGTCGCTGCATTGGAGATTTTTCAAGAGGAGCGAGCGAGAGCTGACACGCATGTTCAAGCCACTAAACAACCTGACGTCCATCGAACTCAGCATCAGCGTGGATCCTGCCGATGAGAGAATCCGCGAGGGCAACTCACTTAGGAAGTGCCAAAGCGTCATGGCTAGAGGTTCCATACGAAAGATTCTTAGGTCTATGCCGCAACTACGGTGTCTGTGCATCGATATTCATAGTCTAGAGTTTGATGAGCAAGAGAAGGGGGCGTGGCTGAAGGACATCATCGAACCCGGCTTTCACTGGCCGAATCTCGAAAAGTTGGTGCTCGGCGGCATTATGTGCAACAGGTCGGAGCTCATGAACTACCTTGAGCTACATAAGAATACTCTACAGAAACTCTGCTTGCGAGACGTGACCCTCGCTTCCACATCGTGGAGAAAGCTTTTGCCAGATATCAGGAAAAAACTTTGTCTTACTGAGGCTTGTGTCTGCGGTGATATCTACGGAAAGTCCGAAGATTATGAAGACATGGTGGAAACCTATGTTTGGGATCTGCCCGCTGTTTCAGCACACTGGGAATATTGGGATTTGTCGGTGCCCGAAGTGGGTTCTCATGATATGCGGGAATCGATCAATATGTACTGTAGGCAAGGCGGGCAGAAATATCCGGACGAGCTGCCTCTAGTAAGATTCCCGCGATTCTTTGATTTCTCCCTTTTGGCCTGCCTTGGTGGCAAAACCCGCACAATCGAGTGTCTCCTGCTACCGTTTTTTCCTTGCCAGACCCTGCAATCTTTGGGCTTTTATTGTAATGACAAGTACTAACTTACGATTTTCTGTGCAGTGCGATGTTGTGGTGGAAAAAAACTACGAAGAGTATGTTATGCCTTTCTTCGAAGACGACTCGGATTCAGACGATTATGACCCTGGCGACGATCTCGATTTCGATATGTATCAATTGGAAGGGGAGGACGACGAAAATTGGGAGGACGTCTCGGACGAGGAACTTAGCGACGACATAAGCGATGACACAAGTGACGCCTCGATGGACAGCTTGGATAGGGAGGACGCAGCCCTCGCCTTTCACAGTACGACATCTCAAGTCTTTTATTTCCCATTTCAGCAAATATTTTACTTCCCTATGCAATATGCTCCTACATACTCCCGAACCCCCCAAAGAGCTGATTCTACATTACAAGCAGTAATTTCTAACTTCTGATTTCGTATAGTGGTGATGACGGGCGCGTTTGGACCGCCTTTTGGGATGGATGAATACCATGACGACGATGACGATGATGATAATGATGATGATGACATGGACGACGACTCGGATTTTGCTGCCGAGTTTATGGAGGCGCATCCATGGCTGATAAATTCCGCTCTGTCTGCCGCTGGTGCGGAGCAATATGATATCAACTCAGATGATGAGATGCCGGAGCTAGTTCCTCAGTGATGGAGTTTCTTATTTTGTATGTTGGGAGGGATGGCTATGTGAACTCAGAAGCAAGATATAGGTATAATGGCTACTTTTTCGGGCCGTGCTGGAATCACTTGGTATAAACATATACACACACATATATATAGAGGGCGCAAGCATAACGGGTATTTTGGGTATACACATGATAGGTAACGTCTGTATCTTATATTATTTGGGGGAAACACATTAGTTCCATATTGACTGATGGGATAAGATCTGTATGCTTGATTGTACTTTTCACACGGTTATAGTAGGTGGCCTAGAAGAAATTGTTACAAGGCTTATAGAAGGGTAGAAGGTAGAAGATAGCAGAGGTGTTGTTTTGCTCAGATCAGCCCAGATGGTCCGCAGTTGGTGTTCGAGCAGACAAGGGATAAGGGAGCGGACAATGACATGCGAGAAGCTCAGATCAATAAGTGCTTCTTGGGGTCTCGAGAGGCATTGGGGCGTACATACTACATAGTAAGCCGCCTGGCTACCTTGTTCGGGTACTGTTCGGGTACTGTCCGGGTACCAGTAGGTCACTTACCCTGTTAGGGCAAAGTCACCTGTGGAAAGGGAGCTAGCTTACATGTACCTAGGTAGGTACCTGAGTACCCGGTGAGTAATTAGGTCATTGGCTGGCTGCGTCTACCCGTCTTGACGCCTCAACCACGCTCCATTATTCATTAAGGTATTCATTATCTATTCATTCATTTTAGCTTGTCTTTTGTCCCACCCGTTCCACCACCACCACCACCACCCAATTCCCCATCCGCTATTCCCCATCATTATCTGTCGCCTCCCGTCCACCTACATCCGTAACCAGTTGAACCATCTCTCTCCACTCTCTATCAACCAACCCGCGAACCACTCAACCATTGTCCCGAGAACTGACGATCCACCTGTTACTCTCCACCGAACTCGGGATCAGCCATCACTCTACCGCCGACGATAGTACTGCGACGTCTATTTCGATGGCTTCCCTCGCCGCGGGGATAGTCGATCCCACCAAGGCTGGCAAGTATCGTGTTGTTCTGAGCGACGCATTGCTGGGGAAGGATCCCAAGGAAGTATACACTGGCATTAGATGTAGGCGCTGCATAACAACGAAGTCAATAGCAGATGCAGTTATAGACTAATAGCCAACACTCCAGATAACCACAAGCCATCTCTCTCCTCTTCTACAGCACCCCATCAGGCGCGCATAAAACCCAATACATCGACCAATTCCTCTTACGATTTATCCCTTCAAGATGACGGCGGCCGGTATGCCTACCAGGGCACCCGCGCTCATGAAGATAACCAATATGTGCTCATCTTCGACCCCGAGAGAGAGGTCTTTGTTCTGCACCGTGTCGACTCTATGTTCAACATGAATCTGGTGCGCACACCGACTAACAACGATGCCGAGAGCCTACGAGAGGACTATCCACAACTAGAAGCCTTCCGGCCGTCAAAAACGAGCAAAGCTGCGAGCAAGGCTCCTAGCAAACCTATCAAGCCAAAGAAGCCTGCAGCGAAAGAGACTAAATCCTCAGCTATCAAGAAAGCGGAGCCACCGAAACCCCCGCCAGCGACAAAGCCGAAGAAGACACATCATGACTCGGAAGATGAAAGCTCAGACGACGATCTCTTAACCATCGAAGACCCAGGTGGTGTCGCCCCCGCAACGAACCGTGACTTTTCACCTGGTTTCATCGACAAACCTCGACGGTTCTCTGAATTTGTACAACAACAAAACGAGGAGGAAGATGAAGACGACGAAGACGAAGTGGAGGTTGAGATGATTGAAGCTATGAATGATGCAGACGGTGAGGAAGAGGAGGAAGAGGAAGAAGATGATGATGACGACGCATCCGAGCACTTCAAGCTACCGAGCCCCATCACTCGCCAGATGATGGGCCAGAGCGTCAATGGTGGTGGTGAAAGCAGCAACTTCGGTACCGTAATGCATAACGCGCCAATCGATGAAGAGGAAGAGGTGTCAGACGAAGATGAGGAGATGGAGGACGTAGGGGGGGGGGCAGCCATCGCCCAAGACGATACGGCGGTGGATGAAATCGATCTAGAGGCTGAGCTGATGGCTGAGCTTGAGAAGGAGGACAGCGATGTTAGCGAAGAAGAGTAAGGAAGATTCGACTTGCCGATTACTTTTCTGGGCTATATGCTTTCATTTACTGGGCGAGCGTGTCTGCATTTATTTATCACTCTTTCAGCGTTTATTTTCGGATTATACAACAGGAAAGATATAGTGTAGGAAAGGACCAAAGCATTCATCGCGTTTTGGTTTTATGGGAATACCACCACCCGCGTTACCAGTGACGAACAGCGGATATAGATAGATGAGAGAGAGTTATGTCCAGGCCGACAAATAGAGCCAGGATTTTGTGTACTTTGACGTTTTCCCGAGCTTGGAACTCGCCTGCACACGACCCGTGACAGACGAGGCAACTCTAACACCTCCTTTAACCCAGCCGACAGCCAGAATTCCGCACACCTACTTGTTACTTGGCACCCTCGACGAGTGTTCACCTCCAGATCTAGACGGCTCCTATTCAGCCCAATGACCCATTCGTGGCGCGTGGTCAACCTAGCAGCTTAGTAAACGTTCGATCCCTATCAGCCGTCTGGTGATCTTCACGATTGAAGAGGTGACTGAATCTGCGGTAGTTATCATACGGTTTTGGAACTGCACCATTGCCGGTTGCGCCAACACTGCTGCGATCGATGTTGGTAGTTGTGAGAGGTGTAAGTTCATGTATTGCGCAAAGCACATGAGGTTTACGCTGCATGTATGTGTGATAAGATACTCACTATCTATGCAAATATCCTCTGATCTAAATTTCATACGAGGAATCACTTGATGACGACGCCTGGTTGGCGGCCTTTCTACAGTATGCAAGGGGGCTTTCCGGTGGTTTAGAATGTTGTCTAGATGACCAAGCTCCTCTGGGACGCGGTCGAATGGGTGGCATGTATATCCATCTTTAGCTTTTATCTGAAGATGGGAGTATCTGGCTCGCCCGAATACTCCGAGAGACTCATACAACTTTTGACGATGAATTCATCAATCAGGTCTTGCTCAGCGAGTGCGTGACGTTCGGGTGGCTGGAGCCTCTCGGCTTGCTCACGCTGCGACTCTACGGATACGGACTGCGTGGGCTTATATGATCATCGACAAATTACCTAGTCAAAATTTCAACTCTAAGACAGCTTCGAAAGAGCAAATGTCGAAGGTGCTCTGCTAATGGGCTGATAAGCTCTACACCTTGGGGCAACATGCGTTCGACAAGATTGGATCTTTGAAGTTTGACGCAGACGGTGCAATTGAAGTAGGTCCTATCGCAAGCGAAGGACTGGACTACTACCTTGTATAGGACCCTTTCATGATGCGAAAGATTACTATAGCTCTCGGTCTTACGAAGGATGAGGCTATTAACGTCTTCCAAGGTCTGGTGGTTACCCTGGAGGGCGCCATTACGTGACTACCAAGAATGGCGGCAAACCAATTTTCGCAAATGGACAGATAATCAACTGGTCAGCCTTTGTCAGCCCAATACCGTAAAGTGTGCCACTCCAGCCAACGTTTCATGCGGATCTTACACCGAAAGTTCCTTGTTTTGCAACTTGCTCCTAGACGAGCTGTGGGCACCCAAGCATCCGTGGCCAAAGCTGCTCAACCTGTCTGAGATATCTACGTGCTCTCACAGACTCCCTCGACATCATAAATGCCTATCCACAAGACTTGTGAGTACTCTACATTCCTGTTCAACACAACCTAGGTCACCACATCCACCAACAAGAACCACTAAGCTTGACGATGCCACTGGGGAGATGGGTATCAGTGAGTAAGTCGAGGCACTTCTTGGGCAAGTGGATGTTCCTGAACTTGTCCGCGCGGACAGCCCTCTTCGTAATGGAAAGCCCTGCAAGTTCTTTCCCGGGAAACATCTAGCAAGTAGTGCAAACTATCACGCTTGGATTATCTTCGACGATAGAGTCAAATGGCTTACTCTCATTTCTTCGGACTACGGCATTCAGCGATATGCCCCCAGATCTCGTTGATTCCCTAGCAGAGAGCGAATACATAACTCTTAAGTTATTAGATGTCCTTGGCGTGCCTGCCCCTGAAGCTCACGAATTTTTGGGCTTTCTTCCGACCCTAAAACCCCCATCAAAGTAAGCTACATACTGGAGGATGTGATGCCGTGGCAGCCCTTCTACGCTCATCAAGCAACGTGTGAGCAGAAGTTGTATGTTTACAATTAACACGCCAACATTCTCATCACGATTAGCCAGCTCACAAGCAAACAAGCTTGCTCCCTTATTCTACATCATGAGAAGACTAAAGAAGCTGCCATCGCAAGTAATCAGTTCCTGTCACCGGGAAAGATTCCTCAGAAACTAGGCTGCCCCCGCTCTGGCAGCAACTACTATTGCTCCCACTGGCGAGTTCTTTCTCAAGCACGTTGATGACAAAGGCTCATATATTCGTTAACGAAAACTACAACATTAAGGCATAGTATCGGCTGGTAGTTCGTGCGTTTCGTCCTTCTTTATGTTTATTTCCGAAGATGCTTTCACGATGATACTCTACAATACCAAAACCCGAAGATCAGTATGTCCAACGCCTTAACCCGACCCAACAAATCGGGCTATTCCACAACCTTGTAGACCAAGAGATAAAGACAGGATAAGCCAGGTTGAGTGGGCATTTCAGAAGGCCTCTAAGCATATGTGCTACGTCTACCTAACAGAGCAAGTGATTACTTGTTACATGACGTATTTAGATTCTAATGCGTGCACATCCTCCTCCTCCTTCGCCGAAACCCCCTTTCTCCAGAGACAACATAGGGAAAGGTTTCTTCTCCGCTACGAAGCGCCCGAAAACACAAGCTTCTCGTTGCCTGGCACCGGATTCAGTACATTCACGTTTGTGCCGGCGAGCAGCCCATCGCCGCCCTGCACGATGGCCGCATACGAATCGGCCATGAGCTGAACGCCTGATACAAAGTCTTGGCCGTCAAACTCGCAGTGTCCGCCATTCGGGGAGTTATCGACGGTCTGGAGGGCCGCGATCTGCTGCTGCGCTAGCCCGGCGTCCGTGACGACCTGCTCGTACGCCGCGATGGCTTTTGGTATGGCGGATTGCAGCTGCGCCTGCTCGGCCTGCGTCGACTGGAAGTGGATGCGCGTGTTGGCCAACGCGGCCGCCGTGTCGGCCGATACGTCGACTTGGGGCGTAAGAGCGCCACAATTGAGGAGGACTTGGCCTATAAGAAATCGGGAGTTAGAAATTACCGCTTGTAGTATAACATCAGTTCATTTTTGGGGTGTTTCGAGAGTATACAGAGGAGCATATTGCACATGGGAGTAAAATCTTTGCCAAAACGGGAAATGAAAGACTCAGGATGTCATACTCTGTTGCCCTGTGTCAGCGCCAGTAGCTGTACCATTCGTGACAGTAGCATTAGAAGCAGCGCCGCCAACGGAAGAGGCGAAGTTCTGCATAAAAGCAGGCATGAAGAAGCCCGAGAGCAACAGCGAACCACCGCTCACGCCTGTGAAGCTCACGCTCGAGCTGTCGAAGGCGAGGACCTGCGGTAATATCTGCTGGACCATGTCGTTGACGATCTGCGCATGCGCGACGCCGTCGGTGCGGTCGAGACCGCTACCGCCGCCCCAGAACAGGTTCGGGTCCGGCGCGAGGATGGCGACGCCCGCGAAGTTGTTCTGCACTGCTTGGTTCGGGAAGTCGAAGAAGGATTGCCCCCCGTCGCCGTGAAGCAGAACGTTCAGGCCGAGTGTTCCTGCTGCGCTCGCCGTCTGTGTCGAGCCAGAGACGCCTGTGTCTGTCGTGAATTGGTCTGCGGGTGCTGAGACTTTAAAGCGGACTGCTTGGCCGCTGCGTGGTCATCATGTTGTTAGCTCTCGGTCTCTACATGTGTTTATCTACCTTCGTTTGAGATGAAAGCCGCCTAAAAATTGCGAAATGATTTTGGTCTCGAGTAGGTAAAGATGAGATGGAGGAGGACCGACTCACTTCACCTGCGCCGTAGCATCCAAGATGGTACTCCCATCCGTAGCCAGTGAAACGCCTTGGGGTATCTGATCGGCTTGTTCCTGCACCGTCAATTTCTGCTGCTGCTGCTGTGCTGCACCTCCCTGTCCATTTCCTTTACGATTCCGTGGCGCCGCTTGGGCGGTGCAAAGGAAGCCCAAGAGAAGAAGGGAGCGAATGGTCAACATCGTACATATACTTGTACTTGGTGGGCGAAGATATAGGAATTAATAGTATTATAGGTAGAGAATGGGTTGGAAAGAGACAGACTAGCTGCCCGGTATACAAATTGGAATAGGCCCTTCAAGAGCTTGAGAAGGGAAAGAAGAAGATGAAAAGGAAGAAAGTCGCACTGAAGGTGAGGGCAAAACCATCTCTTGTCATGTTTTAGACACAGATGCTATTTGCGCGTTACTCATGTGCAGGGACATACATCATTAGGAAGCGTCGCGAGGTTGTTTGGCCCAAAATAATTTCCATACAACAACCGTTTGGAGTTGTAGCTTACTCTCTTGGCTCGTGTGTGTTGAAACGAATCTGAGACCAACGACGCAAAAAAGTACCTCCTATCTCCAAAATCCACCTTGGCAAGGCAGTAACCCTCGTCGTCTATGGCGGCCAAAGGTGAAATACAGCGGATTTGTAGAGTTTAAGGCTTAAGACTTGGAATGAAACTCAACTTCCTCAACAGCGGCCCATATATCGTGATACGATTGACGATATTCATGGCGCGCTCTCTCCCTCCTGAAAGTTCACTAGAGGTATTCACAATAAGAAGATCAAAATAATTTTTTTTTCATTATAAACTCATTTAACGTCTCAGTATATGGACATGCCTAATCGTCTGTCTCATATAGTGACTAGCGAGGATATTGAACAGCATCGCGGTCCTGACCTCACTTCTTAAGGGCTACCCAGCGTCTTTTAATGAGTAGTACGAGGCACTTCTTCAACCATCTCGTTAATAAATTTGAGAGTTATAATAAAATTCCGCTACTAAGCTATGCTAGTAGGTCGTATCACCGAAAGTGGAAGAAAGTATGGAAACATTAACCGTAGCATAAATATCTAAATGAACCGCCTGCCCATGTCTCCTAAACGCTGCGATATTAAACACTAATTACATGGGGGCCATCAGGTTGCTATAGCAACGCGAACTTAGAAAACCATCTACCTTATGTGTTCGTCCTACTCCCTCAGTTTGATATATAAGGTGTTTAATACTCAACTAAAAGCTCACAAATGAAGATTGGAGGTTGACGACTGTTCCAACTAGTTAGGGATGTATATTGGCAAATCTAACCAGCTCTCGCCTCTATAGCCTTGTGTCATGCTTAACTATGGTGTCGGGGAATTGCGGGGCTTAGACTTTCGTAATTTGCAAGGGTTAAAGAGAAACTACTTCGTTCGATGCTATACAGGTCTTAGAAATGGCGAGGTATCGACAAGAGACCAGCACTGCTTCTGCTAGTTGCCAAAGAAGAAACCTTACCTAGTCATCTTCCCTCCCCTGGTATTTCAGAACAGGCACTCTACTTGGTTTCGAACAGCCAGCGCCGGGTTCCCTTCGAAGCTAACTACAAACGAACCACAGCGCCAGACCCAACCAACCGGATTCCAAAAAAGAACCTAATGACAGTCTGCTTGTCACGACAGCACTGGAACTCTGGAACACGTCAAACAAAAAGAAATGATATATGTTGCCAAGAATAGCACGTGGGCTTAATTGTTCCTCATGATATAATATCCTCTATCAAGTGACCGGGCTCTTTCGACAAGACCAACCGATATACGATGGCTCTCATGTGAATAGAGGCCTTATTGGAAAACCGTATCACCGGTGCCTAATATCATTACATAAAAAGTCCAATAATCATTCCGCTTGCTTCCCAATGCCTTTATACAATAGATAAAAATTTGAATAAAAATGATCGAATGAAGATGAGAGAGCGCTAAGGACATTCTCCGAAGCAACACCTAGGGAGAGGAGCGTCGAAGTCTCGGAGTAAATAAATCCTTGTTTCTTCATGTACGATGAGCACTCATGTTCCAAGGCCGTTTCGAAAGTTGGAGTAGTCGCACAAGGAAAGTGTCCAATAATGGCCTACTATCATCCAAACGACAACTCCATATTATCAAAATCTTGCGCCGTCGATCCATGTTTCTTGATCATGTGCCTCCGCCAGTTGTCCTTACGAGGGAAAGATTTGCCGCCCTTGAACCATTGACATGTGGGTTCTGTACAATGATAAGCTTTGAGCTTCAAATGCCTGTCATTGATATGGCGGTCGAGATGTGTTTTGGTGCCAAACTTCTTGTCACAGCCTGCATATGTGCATTCATGAGTGCGGTCATGATAGCGCTTATGATGGTTGAGCTTGTGAATCTGGTCGAACTCTCGGCCACACTCTGGACATATCAATAAGCCAGACTGAGGTGAGGGCCTGGAAGAATATGGCGATATGCCAGGGTCAGGCTTCAGTTTGCCCTGTTCAGGTATAGAAGGGAATGGTGATGGGGAAACTGTGGGCCGAGTATCAGGCGTCCTTCCATTCGACTCTGCTGTCGAGCTTTGGCCAGGAGTCGTAGGGTATTCATATGAGTCACTGGACCGACGGTTCTCATCATCGCTAGGCAGGTCGAGGTACATGTCGGCGAAATCATCACCCTTAGAGGGCGGGGAGTCAACAGTATCCTCCTGTGTTGGTTGCTGGGTGATAATCTCGGGAGGAGGTAGGGGCATGGCGGGTGGTGACGCCGAGTGTTTAATCTGATAAGTGGTAAGAGCCGCTTGTTCGGCAGGAGTGGCGGGGTGTAGGATAGCCATGGGGTTTATAGTGAAAGATTCCGGCGAGACTGGAGGGGAGTGCGATAACCGGAAGGGAGAATGACCATTAGTCTCTGGTTGGAGGGGGTCGACATCCATAGGTTCCGGGATCTCAGGGCTCTTAAGGCGTTCCGGCTGTTGAGTCGGGCTTTGTGGCTGAGCCTCGAGAGGCAGCCCGTATGTGGTGGAGTCTGGCCTTAGAACGGATGACGGAAGTGCAGGATCTCTCTCTGTGGTTTCCCGAACTGTCGAATCAATACGACCAGAAAACCACCCATACTGGGAGTCTTGTGTTGGGCGTCCGTATCGTCCATATTGCGGTGGCAGTTGCTGCTCACCTTCTCGCCCAGAATCTGTAACATGAGAGCTCAAGTTCCCTGCGCTTTCAGCAATCTCTTCCGGCTCTTCAAAATAGTGTGTAGCAGTAGGAAGTCCTTGCCAATCAGCTCCTCTAGGTGATTCTTGACCTGGTTCTTGCTTAATCATGGCGGGATTCGCTATAGGTGATTCCCCAACCTGCTGTGACGACGGAGACTGCGAACCGGCACCGTCAGCGGCTGTCCCTTTGGAGGTGCGTGTCGACTGTCGTCGCGCGAGGCTACTCCAGATTCGCTTATGGATGGAACTGCTTCTCCGATGTTTCTCGGCCTCTCTTAATTGCGCCCTGTACAAATCACTCATCTGCCTTGAAGGGGGTGTGATGGCCTGAGCTGGGTCCGAGTCCATGGATATCCTCGTGTCATAATAACTGGAATTGGCAGCTTCGGGTGCTGTTGCTGCATGGTTCAAAGGCAAGGTTGTCGTGTGGTCTGTCGTGATGGGGACAGTTTGCTGGCGGGCAGGCAGTGAGAAATTGATATCCTGAGGTAGTGTATCGTAGCCAACGGCGTGATGGGTGTACACGTCAGTGCTTCTCATCCAGTCTGCTCCGTAAGGTGATATTGGCGACCTTTGTGAACTTGGATCTGAACGAGGAATAGGGACAGTGCCAGCAGGTATTTCATCCTTCACAGACGGAGG
Organism: Xylariaceae sp. AK1471; assembly: GCA_023159215.1. Lineage (NCBI taxonomy): Eukaryota > Fungi > Ascomycota > Sordariomycetes > Xylariales > Xylariaceae > Xylariaceae sp. AK1471. The sequence goes on from JAJKLI010000022.1 coordinate 116,461, forward strand.
GCGCCTACCGTGTGGAGGGACGGCCGTATCCTGTGGCAGAAAGCCTGACCAGGGTTCAGAGGCGACGGGCGGAGGAGCGGGTGCCTTGGAGACGGGCAATGCATCCTCTGCCTGGGAGATCCTAGACTTTCGCCTATAACGGAAGTATAGAAACCCTAGTACTATGAGCAAGATGCTTCCTCCTAGCACGCTGCCGATGACGGCGCCGGCAATAGCACCAGGTGATAGAGCATGGCTGCGCGGGGCAATGACCGCCCTCGAGTTCATGTTGGAAATCATAGATGAGAGAAGCGCGAGTCGAAGCTCGCAAGTAGCGGGATGATGATAATGATTTTGCCAATGCCAAGGTTGACTCTCACCGTCCACCCTAGCCTATAGATACTTTACCTTGAAATGTCGTAGTGAGCAGTTGCCCGGCTCGGTGGGCGAGACGGCTACCGGCAAGTGAGACTGCTATTGACAAAGACGAAGACGATGATTGATATCTGGATGACTCCAAGGTAAGGGAAGGCGACTTCAGGTATTAACGCGTCGGCGCGTCAATGAATGCGCAGCCAGCGAGCGAGGCGTTTTTTTTTCTTCCACTCAGGCGCTCGCTTAGAGAGGCCAGTACCAGCAGTTGGCGGCCTCAGTCTCTTCAATGGGACGATGAGGAACTGCCGCGGGCCTCCCAGTACTAGCGATGATGGATTCGCAGAAGGTTAGCAACAGACATGATGCGGTAAGAGTAGATGAGATGACGTTGAAATTCAGGATTTGGTGAATGAAGGACCTTCAGCCTCATCCGGGTCTTGGTCGTTAGTAGCAATTATTAAGGTAAGGTAGGGGAATAAAAGGGAAAAATGTTGGAGGCCGGGCAATGGAGCCGCCGCCCAGAGTAAATTGAGGGACAGGACAGGGTGCATGGCCGGGGTACATCGCTTATGTTCAGCTGGGCCTGTCCAAGTGGTCCAGTGGGAGTCCTCAGATTGACATGTTGCCCCATAGGGCATAGACTACTGCCCAGATGGCCCACCTATCCCCTTTCTGGACCCCAAATCCTTTCGAGGATCCCTGACAACAGTTGGTGGACAGTGCTTCGGGCTACATTTTTAGAGGGAGGCTCTCCCGAGATTGGGTGAGATTTATCGCTAGCGTGTCCGGGAGGCATCCTGTCAAGCCTGTGATGCATGCATTCACTGATAAATAGTACTACACTAGTATGAAGAGCACCAACAATAGCCACAAGCCACACATCTGGGAGGCGAAATACTGCCGAACAAATACACGCGAGCTGTCTTGCCTTTGGCGAACGGGATGATCCATTCACCATACCCCAGGCCCATCGCAAGCACATCACAAGAGGTGTAACTCAACCTCAGTCATGCCGACTCTGGTTTTGTCTACCTAAGTAGACTAGTTAAATAAACCGAATCTTACGAACAACCCCTTACAGTACTATCTTGTATCGTTCCATGTTTATGTCGTGACATGTGCAACTGTCAACAACGAATTGCATGCATAGTGGCTGTGCTCTTCTTTGTATTTAATGTGATTTGCTGCAGTATGATGCCGGATAATCCTGGCAACCTGGGGGTCCCTCGGTCTCTCCAGTACACACGCACCACAATAATAAGCGCGCGTTGCACCCTAGTCAGGTTTTGACTCTTGACAGTCCAGCTACATTATGGATGTGGCTGACCTACTTAGCCACATGATTGTATACCCAACAAGTTGGTTGACCAAATAGGGATGCCCCGTATAGTCAACCCCCCGAGTCAGAAGCATCCTTGGTCATACATTTTGAAGGTATTCTCAGCAGCCTATTAAAGGCATTGTATCACTTCAGTAAACGTGTTGTCATCTCTGGCTTTGATGGTGGTATGTATAACGCGGCCAACATCAGCCGAAATCGCGCTGTGTCGGACTCAAGTCACCCCAAGAAAGGGTACCTTCATCAATTGTTGTTGAGCTAGGAGATGTGTTCATGATAGAGGTGTTCGACGTCGCGAAGCCTTGAACCTGGATATGGAGAAATTAAATAATAAATCGTACATTTTGCAATCGATAAACCAAATTCCCGGCGATCTAGACTATAGATTTTGCGAAATGGGTAACCGGAGAGGCGATGGGCCGTCATCTCGATCCACATATTCCGGGTTCCACGGCGATCTAGTTGTAGGGACCGGCGGAAGGTGGTTAAGATACCAGCCTCCTTTTCCTCAGCTCAGCAGGGCTAAACTAAACCTGCCGCCCGCAAGACATCAAAACGGAACGCTAAGCTAGGTAATAAAGAATGGCTTTATAGTGGCCATCGCCACTCTGGATGTTAATGCTTGAGCCCACTGCTTGACTCCTACCACACCACCACTCTTATGATTCTATTTATATATTGAAGTATGGGAGGACTGGCAATGAGATTGGCAGAATGCATTCCTCAGCTGGGAAGGCAAAACACCCGCCGACTATAATATGTACCTCTGAGAGAAGTAGGTAGTAATTGTCTGCCATGTGAGTATAATCAGAGAGGCCGATGTTGAAGATGACGAGTGTCGACTGTTTCTTGGGAACCTCTCGATCTGAAGAATACCGTACCTGTCGGCGATCGGTGTTTTCCTCAGTTGACGATATTGCAAATGCCATTCATGTAACTGACTACCTCGATTTGTCGTGTGTGAGCATATGGTACCTAAGGTAGTATTTTGTTTCACTGCTACGAGTACAGTATGTTGACTATGATTCTATCCCTCTTCGAAATAGAGGGTATCCTGGTGTTAGTTGAATACTTTGTCATTTCGTGTTCCCTGAGCACTAGCCAAGCTACACCTCCTCCAGGATCTTGAACGTTAGTGCGATATTTGCCTCATATTCTACCAATTGAGCATAAGCTCTGTGGAGGGGTGCGGTCTGGATGGCGGGTTGGTTGACAATATGTGGATACACTCGGTAAGTGGTCGATTAGTGGCTTGTAAAGCATGTGGTTTACCCTTTGAGGGAGATTCGGCTGCAATATGAGATGTACATTGCAGCCGAATACCCGTCAAAGGGATAAAGTGGTTTGATAAGTGGCTAACACTAACAGGTCTTTTGCTAAGTAGCCGCTTATATAAATTGAGTGCACAAGTGCATTACAAGGAAGCCTTGTTATAATGTGGGGGCAAGCATCGCACTAACGTTCAAAATGCTGGGAGGTCAGGAGGAGGTCAGGAGGAGGTCAGAAGGAGGTGTACAACACGGAGAGAGCGAATTTCAAGTCCCACCCAAATGCCCCAGCCCCAGCCCCAGCCCCACAGCAACCTATGCATGTCAGTTACACATGCGACATCAGGTATGAATGGCAGACCTTTAAACAGAGGAATGCAGCGTACCTACAATCAAGAGAAGAATGGAATCAGGAAAGGTGTAACTTGGCTCGACACGTTAGCTTCGATGGCATGGAGTGGCATTTCTCCAGCCCATCAACTAGTGTAGCTACAGTATAATATAATAATATAATACCGTTGATTGGCGGTGGGAACTTGGCATCAGTCCCTGCATCATGCAATCATCACCCATGTCTCATCTCATATTGGATTACCGGATTTGATTAGACATCTTCCCAATTCGTCGTACGTACTTTGTTAGTCGGCATGTTGAAGAAGCATGTCCGTAACCTGTAACACGAAAGCTTCGCGAAACATGGAGCCTCAAGTATCGGAGAAGACAAGAAGAAAATACGAATAGCGATTGGATTGAAACATAACAGAAAAATAAAAGATAAAAATGTTTTATTTTCTTCCAAAGTTAGGTCAATAGAAATAGATACGATACTCTACGATACTCTACGATCGACGTCACAGTCGATGGGTCCTGGCTTCAACAGAAATCTTATTCTATGGGGCCGATCTTCCTGATTCTCGATCCCCAACTCGAGCCACCAAAATGCAAATCGGCCTCCAAAACATAGGCACAGCGCAACACACTACGCTTTATTATGGCCATTTTCGATCTGGGAACGATAGCAAACATGGCCGCATCTTTTAAGGAAAAGAAAGGCACGCCAGCCGCATCTGCGTGTGTTCGATGCTCTCTCTTTTCAAGCCCACCATACCGTAAACACACCGATACGCATTACGACTTACATCGCCTGGGTATCGAGATTACGACCTACGGCGTGATCAAGTCAACTCACCAGCTAGGCTATCGGGGCATTTCCCGGCTTCCACGGCCCAATTAATACATCACAACTGACATCAGCCACGGCGACGACTGGGTCAACATTTGAGCAGATAAAGTTTCGTTGATGGTCCTCCCGCGCATCGGCGACGGCTCTGAAATTGACTCCGGCCACTGATGCTTATATATCATGAGACTTTCACGCCGCCCCTTCATGATCTAGATCTATGACCGAATCAAAACTTACAAGTGCAGCCGCTGCGAGAGTCTAAGGCACAACCCTCGACCCCCGGGGTTGAATGTCTTACACTACCCACGGACACTGGTTGACCTCATACATTCATCGCGGTCTAGAAGCTCTCTACATCCTTGACTCTCACCAGCTATGCTGTTTGTCGTCACTCCCTTACGCGCCTGCTGAAGCTGCAAGAATTGGATACAGCACTGGTCTCACGTCGAACCGATGATTCAACTCCAGTCCTTTGGGCAACGCTGTGTTACACCACTCTCTACTGTACAATATATGATCGAGTCATTCGACCCTAGGCTCAGGGCCATACTTTCATCGCCTAAGCCTACACATCCTACATTTCCTAACAAACCCCCCGGTATCTCCTGGTTTCACTATCGACTTCTTAAAGTCACGTGGGTCTATCTCAACTCGTTGCTTGAAGGGAAGCATTCGACTGCAGTGCCTGAGAGCTTCCCCGCCTTGTACGTAATTCGCCATCCATCAACTCTTTTGTTTCTTCTCAAAGTGCCGCTTTGCGTTGCGGCCGAACTCTAATTCCCTCAGCTAGCTTAGCCGAACGTCACCTCCTCTAGGCACTATGCCAGAGTCCGATGTCTTGATATACATCGTGCGACACGATCTACGTATTGCCGATAATCCTATCCTTCACCATCTTGCGTCGTCTCCTGATCATGGATTTACACATCTCCTTCCTGTACATATTATTACTCCCCATCAAGTCGAGGTGTCTGGATTCCTCAAGGAGGGCAAAGAATCGCCTTTCCCCGAAGCTAGAAGTGAGGTTGGTCGCTTCTGGAGGTGTGGGCCACACCGGGCCCGGTTCGTTGCTCAGTCGATATGGAACCTGAAAGAGAACCTTACGAAGTTAGGAAACGACCTAACAATACGTATTGGGAGGTATGACGAGGTACTGAAAGACTTAGTTGAAAGGCTCAAACGACATCAAAAGAACGTAAGCGCAGTCTGGATGATTGCAGAGGAAGGTTATGAAGAGGAGCAGGACGAAATGAGTGCAGCTGAAGCTTGCTCGACTCTTGGTGTCGACTTTCAGAAATGGGTTGATGAGAAGTACTTCATCGACGAGTAAGTGGAATACCTGGCATATTATATTCGTAGACCTAACGTAGGCTCCGATAGTCGAGATCTGAAACTCGAGAGTCCCCAAGACCTTCCGGACGTATTTACAACGTATCGCAAGTTGAATGAACCTTTAAGAGGACGTCCGCGACCAACAAGACCTCGGCCGCTTGATGGGTCTCTCCCTAAGCCCATCGAGATATCTCAGGTCCCGAGTCAGTCAGATCCTTTCGAGATTCCAGTATCGCTTGAGGCATTCGAGGCGGCCTTACTCCGTCCCATAGAGCCAGAGGTACCGAAAGTCGCCCCTATGGACGAAGGCAAGTCTACCCATCCCTTCCGCGGTGGTGAGGACAACGCCTTAAAGCGACTGGAATATTTGATTAAGTCGGGAAATGCTTCATTGTATAAGTCTTCACGCAATGGATTACTCGGGATAGACTACAGCACTAAACTGTCAGCCTACCTTGCACAAGGCTGCATCACCGCTCGCCAAATACATGAGGAACTCCTACATTTCGAGGACGGAGCAGATCAGAAGTTTGCAGACACTGATGGGTATGGTCAAGGAGAAAATGAAGGCACCAAAGCTATTCGCTTCGAACTGCTTTGGCGCGACTATATGAGGCTCTGTACTCGAAAGTTTCGAGCCAAGCTCTTTTATCGGTCCGGGTTTCGAAGCGACCACACGCATAAATGGAAAACAGGCCGTACCAACGACATGTTCGCAGACACTCAATCGCAACCAACCGAAGAGGTCTCCGCCACACTAAAGCGGGTTCTCGAGGGTACGACTGGACAAAGCCTAATTGACGCATCCCAACGAGAGGTAATACACACAGGGTACACGTCAAATCGGGCAAGGCAGAATGTCGCCAATTTTCTCGCGAAACATCTAAATATAGACTGGCGTTATGGTGCAGAATGGTACGAATTTCTGCTTGTCGACTACGACGTGAACTCAAATTGGGCCAATTGGCAGTATGTCGCGGGAGTAGGTAATGACCCTCGCGGCGAGGCCCGAATTTTCAACCCTGTAAAGCAAGCGTTCGACTACGACAAAGACGGGGAGTATGTTCGATGCTGGTTACCTGAACTTCAAAAGGTTGAAAAGCTCGAGAATTTATTTCAACCATGGACGACGCCGAGGGAAGATTGGGAGCGATTTGGCCTGACAGGGCTTCCTATGGCAGAGGACCCGGTGAAGAAAATCAACTTCTCTGTCGAGGGCAAACCTAAAACGTCTCGGAGGCCTTTTCTTCGTAGGCGTGGTCAAGGGAGAGGTGACCTGAATGGTTACTCCACTCCTAAACCGACTCCACCTCGAGATCTCGATGAAAGCAATGAGCAACCACCTGCTCAGCATATAACATATCCGGCGAGAGAATTCGTACCCAACCCTCGTGGTGGCTTTCGGGGAGGCCGGGGACATGGAGGAGGCTTCCGGGGGCGTGGCGGATCAAGGCGAGGGTTTCAAGGTGGTCGTGGCGGATGGCAACAACCCTATTTTCAAGAACACGGGACCATACCACCCCAGTGGCCACAGCCTGACCATGCTCAGTAGGATTTACATTTTCAGGCTATGGCTTTCTATCAGAATACGTTCTTTGTGAGGGACATTCGCTATCCGGAGCTGAGCCCTGCGGAACCATGAACAGTGTAATTTGGCATCCTCACGATGAATTAAGGTTGTTCATCCTAGCATGAACCCGACTAATAATACGGTTGACCGCGGCGTCTCACTCACTGCTGGCACGAGTATGGATTGTATCTGGGAGAGATGCAAATTCTCGCTTCACGATACAGCGAGCTAGCATAGTAGAATGAGAGGCTTCATAATATTCCTGTAGACCAAGCATTTGTATCCAAACATAGCGACTACAGTCCTGTACATCATCGAAACAAGCATACATGCGTTAGGGAACAGTTACATGCTCTTTATACATAGGTAGGTAGGCAGCTAATTATCTCCTCGCTAAGACCCATCATACAAAGTCCACCGCCGCGCGCCTGGGCCAACAAGACTAGACTTAGACTACGCCAATGTAAAAAAGCAACCAGGCTGCTAAGGAAGAATCCAAAGTCGATCGCGGCATCATATTACTTGACTCTTGGTGGCCCCTAATCATTGCTACATCAGCGTGTATGACACACTTGCATGTTAAAAGAAAATGATAGCGAAGAGCAAGACAACTCATATGTTCAAGATGTGCTGTAGAAGCGAAGGAAAAGACATACTACCTTTTCAGCATGATTCCGAGGATCTGGATATATATGAGACTATGATCACCATGCTTTATTGATGACAATTAACCTGAGCTGCATGCCAGATTTCCTAGACGCCATCAAATGCTACGTTGCGCTATTGAATGCCCCTATCCCAAAGATACACCCGCTTCTCTTTGTAAATGCGACACACCTGTAGTCTACTCTACAACCTTAACCATAACATATATATACAGTTGACGATCCTTGAATCGGCCCAGAAGCTGCATTCACGCCCGCTCACCCTGCTCTAAAACCCTTCGACAAGCGGCCGGAGCTGGTATCCCTTGGGCACCACAAACAGGGCTTTCGCCTCAACGCAGGTCTTGCCCTTTTCCGTCTCGAACGTTCCGTGGACCCAGAGCTTGCGATCGCTCTTCCTGGTGCCATCCTCCCCCACGACGTCATCACCCTCGCCGACGACGGGCTTCGCCCTGATGACGTAGAAATTGTTCGTCATGGTCGGGGCGCGGTACTGCAGCTGTAGATTCGCCGTGACGCCGGTGCGGCTAGGGAACTTGAGGAGGGCGCACCGTCCAAGCGACTCGTCCAGCACGGTCGCCAGCGCGCCGCCGTGCACGACACCCGGCCACCCGGCCAGACCGGGGCCGAAGTAGACTATGGTCACGACCTCGCCGGTGCTCGGGTTACGAAATATGCGCTGGAAGGCGAGGCCCGAGGACCCCGACATGGGGCCCGATGTGATGCGCGTCTGTGCGGCCGAGGCGCCGCGCGGGTGGTTGGGCGACGGCGTCGTGGAAACCCCTGCGTATGCGTCCCAGGACATCCATGACGGGTCGGCCGAGAGCTGCTGTACGAGAGGGAGCGCCTCGCCCAGCGCCTGGATCTTGTTCTGTCGGTACACGTCCTCGTCAGATCCGGTGGGCGGTAGCGCGGGCGGTGCGATGGTCAGCCGGAAGAGCGTCCCGGCTGTTGTGCCGAGGAGCAGGAAGAGCGCTGCGTAGTAGAGGCCCCGCCGCCGCCGCTGCGGACGTTGTGATTTGGATGATATATCGGTTTGTGTTTCTATGGTTTCGGTAACGGTATCGGTAGAGGTAGGGGGAGCGGAGGAGGTTGCTCGTTCATGTGGTGTTTTGGGGGATTCGGCAAGGAGTGAGTGTGATATCGTGAAGTGCCTCGGCCTGGGATTTGGTAGGAGGGCTTGAGAAGACGGCTGTGGTATTATTGACCTTGAACAGCTCGAGGAATTGTTCTCGCGCAACAATAACCGGCCAATCGGCAAGGTAGAGGCCCGGCGACATAGTTGCTGCGATGGTCGGAGCATGTTAGCGACCAGTCCGAAGATTGGTGACTTGGTTTGGTGACTGATGGTATAGTAGAAAACGTAACTAATGTAGATGCATTTGGGGTGGCGTTTTGATGATACGGTGCCGAGGTTGAACTGGATTATGTTATTAACGGTGGTTATTAACAGGGGTTATGAGGCAAAGAAAATATGCTAATAAGAAAGCAACCTTAGTCTAGCGAAGTCACGAACCACTTGAGCATGATGAGGTTTATGATCTTCATTTATAATACACTTGAGATTTTTTATTCCCTTCCGAAAGCTTTACATCTGCGCAGTTCTTCTCGGGCTCACAGCAGTGGCCTTTACGGGATATGCAGTAAAATCAAACTACCCCGTCACTCTCACCGGCATAATTTAGAAAGACAACCTTAGGAAGCTTAAAGAGCGAGATGCGAGATGCTAAACATAACATCTATTTCTCATTTGTGCTGTGTTTAGGCCGTATCAAATCCAATTAGTCCCTAATTCGATTGACAACGATGTTTGTGCCAGCATAACCACTACGGGACCACCAAAAGAATGACCATTCCGGCATAAGCGAACTGGTTCACTTTTTCATATGCCTGCGTGCACGGTTCATAAGATCGAATGTGTAGGGAAAACAGATTTTATTTTCTGCAAGTTGCAGAGCTAAATGAACCATCTCTTATTATATATTGGCCTTAAAATATTCTAGCCGCTTCACTAAGAAACGCATATAATTATGGCTTTACGCTAAATGTCATCGAGGCGAGTTGCTGTTGTTTGCGCACGAGAACGCCGAATCGATCTCCCCGCTATTCTATGCGTCGATAATCTGCTAGATTACACCCTATGTCCCGCCAACCGTCAGACACGCCGCCAAAGCGATCATCAGCTAGTTGAGCTAGCACACAATCTTCTGCGCCGCGTTTCCTTTGCGATAGCGTTGGCGATCGTATACATAGAAGTAGTTTGATAACTCTAGGGTTAAAAGAGAAAACATCAGGCTGCCGGCAATAGCGAGCAGGTAGTTGAAGATGAGGATGCCCGAAGCGATCAGGAGACCGATAACTGACATGCCGAAAGTACACAGGAGCCAGACTGTCCAGTGTTCAACGATGTTCTGCTGTAATTAGGTGCTTGGAGTTGCACGGGATGCGCACCAAAAGATATTTGGCGGCGACGTGGATGTAGGAGCACATGCTGACGAGCAATCCAGTGATGCCAATGCCGTAAGCAACCTTCTAACGTCGTGGCTAGCTGAGCTTAGCGATGGAGACGTGGCCTACTAACCGCAATAACGATAGACGACGAGACTAAACGAGAGGTAGCTGGCAGTCACAATCCCCATGCAAAGATAGACGGCCTTGCTGTAGTCCCTCGACCTCCACATTCGGAGATGACGGGTAGAAAGGTCGAAGTGCCAGCACCAGAGCAGAAGATAGTTGACACCGAGGTAATGGCAGCGACAAATGTTGGGTTTCCGAAGACCCAATAGCCAAAGTCGTATTTGCCGGTTTACAGCACCGCGGCGGGATGGCCAAGCGTCGTCACGCTTACGACGACGATGAAGACAGTGATGAATACGGACAAGTACTCCCGCCCACGTCAGCCAGGCAATCTTCTCGGACTTTCGCAGGCTAGCTAGGATGAAGACTGTGATCATCGAAACGAGCATGAAGCAGCTGGTGCAAATCGCGTGGCCCAAAAGGACATTCAGCGCCACCGAGGAACCTAATATGACGCTGGCGCCGATAATGGCGAAGGTAACAAGCAACAAGATGCCGACGAATTCACGTAGCTATTTGCCGCCCACTACCTCGGTCATGTCGACGATGATGTGGCAGCCCGCATGGCGTGGTGGAAATTACCTTGGATGATGGCATAGTATATGTTTAAGAATTACCAACCAAGTACATCACTTGCGCTTGGAAGAGCACCGAGCACATACATGACCAAGGGTATCGTGAGTACACCGGTGGAAAAAATTACTATGTGCTGGTAATCCCGCCCTTTCGGGGAACTTTAACAGATCTCAACATATGTGTTAAGAACATTACGGAGGCGTGGATTCAGCTAACTGTACGGAAGTCCGTGAGGCCTTCTCCGCGCTTAAGACCTCAAGGGCATCATCTACAGCTTCCGCCTGTCCATCGTCTATACTGGAGCTGCAGCAGATTGAGGCGGAATTTATCTCGTCACCGGTTTCTAAAGTGTTCTTCGACATGATAGGCAAATGATAGGGTAGTGTAGGAAGTTAAGAATAGTTCCAGATGGGGGCGAGACTAAGCCATCAAATCGTGGGAAAGGAAGGATGGGTTTTCAATGTTTCAATGTCACACGATAGTAGGCGTTTAAGTCTGTTCTATAAGAATATTACTCCTCCTGACTTCAGACTGGGTTACAGCCTAGAATCGCTACCTTATCTACGACAAATTTGATCTATATTTATCGCTTGTTACATCATCGAGATAATAACAATGACGGCCCGCTAACCATTTAGGTCCGGACTCAGGAAAGCCTGGGGAAGTTTCTGAGCTATGGGGTTGTTTTAGCTTCGTTAGTACGGCCATGTGTCAAGTTGGGGTGACCTAGTTCAGTCCAAAACCCAGCTCTTTAGAGTAGCTTTTAGAGTCGTTAGAGGTCATTTTGACTCCATCATCCAGCCAGAGGTGAGGGAAGTCGTACAAGTAGCTGCACGGAAGATGGAAGAACTTGGTGCCGTTGTCGAAGTCATCTCCATTCCTCTATATCTTCAAGGCCCGTCAATATGGACGATTTAGCAGCGGATATCTGGCGCAGCTGGCATTATCGGCCAAGCATACGGAAGACGCGGGCTTGGTCTCACAGAGTTCGAGCCAGCTAGACTATATTGAACGGCTGACAATGTTTTCAAGTTGTTCACGTCAACCTAGAATACGGTTATTAACGGGCTCTATCTGTCAGGGAGATTCCGTTGGCTTTTTGACAAGGTGATCAATATAGGTCGACACATTAGGGATGCCTATGAAGACGTGTTAAAATCCTCTGACGTTCTAGTCAGGCCTACCACAAGGGCATTGCAGATAGCTTGCCTGTGCAGAACCCTCCCAGTTTAATTATTTGCTGCGTGCGTCGAGAACTGGCGAATCTTGTAGAACACGGATATCATTCTATGCCTTCGTGATCATGTATCGTTTCGGTGTTTCTTAGGTTCGCCCAGGCGTTACGAAAATATTGCCACCATTAATACAATGTGTACATAAGGATTCAACCTTTGCAGGAGACCAGTTTCTTTCTCTCTACATCTATTTATTTCTTTAATACCGATAGTATATGTTGAATAATTTGGTAGATAGTAATTCGGGTGGGTGGCGACCGATATCTGTGGCTACATAGGTACTTAATGCTGTATCCCTACGTACTAGCCCACGGTAGATACCTCTACTCTACTGTGATAGTATACACACTCATAGCATGCATTATTCTCAACTGGTGTGGCAAAAACGGCGGAGCATACCATCAGCGTCAGGTTGACCGCGAGCATCCGTTGGTTGTATGAGTCTCATGAATGCAGTCATCCCACAGCAACCTTCATAATATCTAGTACGCATGATGCATTTTCGCGGGAGGTGCCGCCAGAGGTTTCGTACAGCAGATGCGAAGTAATGTATTGCATGTGAGGGCTAGAAAAACTGTGTCAACACTGGTAGTCCTCGAAATGATATCCAGAAGCATCTTGAGAGGAAGGTCGAGCAATTTGGACTGCTGTAGCATAGGTACGGCCTCGAAAAGCTACATGAGAGGGCAATGGTAAATGGATTAGCTCAGATACCTCAAAAATAATAATTACAATCTTAGTACATAAGCACAAACCCAGTTGGGTACAACGAGGTCTCCCCAATGACATGAGCCATGATACCACTCGCAGTTGCTTGTCTCCATATAATGTGGCTTTGTGGTAAGCAACTGCTTCGATGGCATGTCTGCGCGGCTTCTGGTGCGTAATTCCGCTATCTTTCTAGTATGTGTTAAGAGTACATAGCTAATAAAAACATTGTTAGCGTAAGTATGTATCAATTCCTAGGGTTAGTTTGCTCATTCACTACCTAGTTTGATATACTAAGTAGGCAAATCCACGAAGAAAAGGCTGGAAATAGTGAACTATGTTGTTTGGTTGGCAATGGAATCTAGTAGTATCGGTCGCGGCGAAAATGTGAGGTGAGGCCGTATAGCAAAATTTCAGGTTATGACAACCCTTCATAGCTACAGATAAACTAAGGTTGCGTAGCAGTGCTTTAGGTGGTGTGACCCGGGTTATTAATTTACTGTTACCTAGATACTCAATCACACAGACACAGGCTATGAATGTAGTTTACTGAGCAGAAATAGATAGTGCTACTCGTAACTAACTTACCTACCCACCTAGACAGTCTGTCTTTAGAGACTTTGGGATAACTTCTTTGTCCCCAAGACAACGCATCTTATGTAGAGCACAAAGGGAAGTGTATCTACTCAGAGCCAGAGTCCTACGGATATCTAGTGGACCATCTCCCATCTACGAGGTCTAGGCTTTTAACACAATTAAAAGGCTAACAAGTTGGATGGTGCTTCAGCTAGTGGCGGATATCCTATAGCTAATATTAGGGTCTATGTAGGTAGATGTGGGCTTTAAACCTCACTATTATGACCCTTAGCCATGGATTGTATATGGGATAACGTGTGTTTACAGGAACAAGTTACGTTTAATACCTCATATATAGTTAGAACCCGAATTTCAGCAGCTGTGAATAAACTTGACTACTCACTCAAAGTTACAAGCTGACAGAGATGGACAACGTCAGTCCCTTTTGGCTGGTCTTACCCTGGAAGAGGTATCTCTCCGAATGACTGTTCCTGACTAGATTCTGTGCAGCCGTTGCAAGGGGCTGGGACCCACTGCAGATAGCTCAAGATCTGGCATGTTTTAGCGGCTTCAGCCCTGTCGGCCAAGCCACTATTAATGACCCAGAATATAATCTAAAATCTATTTGGGTCTAAGTCTATGATCTCATGAACTTATTAGACCTATCATGCCAACCATGTTGGAGATACCAATCGGGCTAACCTGTCCCCGAAGCAACCCAAGCGATCCACGGCGAGTTCGAATATGATTCCCATCGGCGGTCATGATCATGGACTGACTCTCGTGACATGAACCTTATAAGCACGTACCAGTCGACAAGATGTAGACATTAGCCAGTAATTTTAGAATTTTACTCTTCATCTCACTGTCACAGGACCAGTCGACTTTACCTTATTTTGGGTCATCTGATTTCGCGCCATGGCCTACGAATATGCCTTTGTGTAAGCGGATCCTAGTTTTGCAGACCTTGTCAATATTCAATAACCATATCACTAGCAATACATGTAAGGCTTTGTAACTAACCTTCCCTACTAGGCACCTCAAATATACCATCCCGCTCGCTGGTGTCTTGACAGTTATCCTAAAGCCGCTACTTACTCGATTGGATCTGTATAAGACTTTGGTCTTGATCCTGACAGCATTCTTTGCGACCTTACCATGGGATTCATATTTAATACGCCATGGTATTTGGACATACCCTCCAGACGCTATCCTTGGGCCGCGGCTGTTTGGGGTTCCGGTTGAGGAGCTATTCTTCTTTGTCATACAGACTTACATCACGACGATGCTTTACATCTTACTGAATAAGCCTATACTGCATGCTCAGTTTCTCACTAATCGTAAGGAGTCCTCCTCAAAGGCTCGCCGCATCAGAAGTTTTGGTCAGGTTTTACTGTCTGTGGCTGCTATAGCAGGCGCCATTCTTGTGGGGAGGGGAGGAGAGGGCACTTACGTCGGCCTCATCTTGGTTTGGGCCTGCCCCTTTGCTCTACTAACTTGGACGTTCTCTGGTTATTTTTTAATCAAACTCCCTCTCGCCTGCATTGCGACCCCAATCTGTCTGCCTACGCTTTATTTATGGGTGGTCGATGAGCTCGCTTTGGGTCGAGGAACATGGGCAATCGAGTCAGGAACCAAGCTTGGTTGGCGTCTGTGGGGAAATCTCGAACTGGAAGAAGCCGTCTTCTTCCTCCTCACCAATGCTCTAATAGTCTTTGGCTTGGTAGCGTTGGATAGGGGTATGGCAGTTCTTGACACGTTCCCTGAAATGTTCCCTGGAGCGTCAAAGCGCCTTTCTCCAGCTTTACTTATCAAAGCTATTCTGACGGACCCTGCGAGATATGATATGACGCGGATTAGGAGCATAAGAGAAGCTGTCAGTACACTCCGAAGGAAAAGCCGGAGTTTCTACCTTGCCAGCGCTGTGTTTCCCGGACGCCTTCGCATTGACATGATATTATTGTGAGCTATTCCAAGTCAAACGGTCTCATGGCGAGAGCTAACCACGCATCAGATACTCATTCTGCCGTGTTGCTGATGATCTTGTGGACGACTCACACACTGAGGCCGGAGCGCTCGAGTGGATACAAAAGCTTACCGGATATCTTGACCGTGCGTATAGCACGACAGGCAAGCGACCACATGCGACGGTTGATGTTGTCAGTTATGTCAGGAAAAACTTTCCCACACCCGCACAGTCCGCATTGGAGCTTTTACCCACAAGAATTCTTCCGTGCGGACCATTCTACGAGCTGTTAGAAGGGTTCAGAATGGACCTGGCCTTCAATCACGCAGAATTCCCTGTCGAGAACGAGGTTGATCTTCAGACTTATGCGCACCGGGTTGCTAGTACCGTCGGTGAGCTATGTCTCTGGCTTGTGTTCCACCATAGCTCGATAAGACTGCCTGAGGACAAAGAATCGAAACTAATTCAGGCTGCTATAACTATGGGACATGCGCTTCAATACGTCAACATTGCGCGAGACATCCAAGTCGATGCTGAGATGGGCCGTGTCTATTTACCCGCCAACTGGCTTAAGGAAGAAGGGTTGACCCCTCAAGATATTTTAAACAACCCAAAACAACCAAAGACAGAGCGACTCAGGCAAAGGTTGCTCGACCTTGCATTCAAGGAATATGAGAAATCACGACCTACGATGAATTTGCTACAGGATGAAGTTCGGGGTCCTCTCATCGTTGCAGTGGAGAGTTACGTAGAGATTGGCCGTGTGCTCCGAGAGAAGAGCGGCGTTCCTTCTAAGACAAGAAAGGGCCGAGCAACTGTTCCTCGCTCGAGGCGTCTATGGGTTGCTTGGAAGAATCTTTCAACCTCATGAAGTCGGTCCGAAGGACTAGAGCGAAGCTGATCGAGTAAAATGTTCTGGAACTTTGTGAATAATCACAAGCGCCCAGTATATAGTTGCTTTAATGATGAGCCCTTGTTTGGCGCTACATAAACTTGTAATTTACATAAAGTCTCGTATCTAAAGTTCTGATCTTGATCGTCTAGTACACTTCAAATAATCTCACCTACAGAACTATGTGTGTGAGCTGCATACTCCACGAGTGGCGTTCGCAAGATAAGTAAGCAACTCAAGGCGCCAGCAATGATGAGTGACAGCAGATACGTCGAAAAGAACAGACACTGCCTCCCGTCGTTGTCTCGGGTCTTCCAAGCCCCCTAGGACTCTACACAATTGTTGTGGGGACTTTAACAGTTCATGCTCGGTTGGCGCGGTCGGCACGTCTCAGCCAGCTCCAGTGATGAATCATCGCACCTCGGACTCGGATCCTGCTCGGACTCTTCGAGAGGCCAAACTCTACGCCGGGCTACATCAAGTCTACGTGATATGCAGGAACTGAAAACAATAAATCGATATTACCAGCATGGTTTGATCCACTTACTACCTAGGTAGCTGTATTAGCTGCAGCTGACAAGCGCATAAGCGACGATGAGCAAAACCTTAAGGCCCGCTGCACATCGATGGAGATTATTTGGTACAATGTTCGATTGCGTCTTCGATACTCTGTCTTAAACATCGTATCTTTGGCCAAATACGAGGCCACCGAGTGCATTACTACTTGGCATAATTAGAATTCATAACTAGAGTATAACTCAAAACTCACCATGAAGATGTGTTCCATCTTTTGGTTTCATCACTCGAAAGCCATCGCCCTACTTTCACTTCACACCAAGTCTTACATCCAAACCAACACTTACACCGTTGATTGTTGTTCAACCGACTGGCTAATTGAGGAATGGAGAAAGTACACCGGAGGAAAGCAATCGTCATCGGTAAGCTCTCAATATTAATCTTAGCCGAAGTACCCGATTTGCATGGTCTTTTCCTCATTGGGAATGAAATATGGCGTATAATTTGTATGTTCTCATACCGCTAACACTACAATATAGGTGCCGGGGCTGGTGGTATTGCCACTGCAGCAAGACTTGCGAAGGCTGGGTTTTCCGTGACGGTACTAGAGAAGAACTCGTTTACTGGCGGTCGATGCAGTCTACTTACACACGATGGTCACCGTTTCGATCAGGGACCATCACTCTTACTGCTACCCAAGTTGTTTCAAGAGGCATTCTTTGATCTAGACACGACACTAGAGGCTGAGGGCGTCGAGCTGTTGAGATGCCCGACAAACTACAACGTCTGGTTCTCAGACGGCGAGAACTTTGAGCTCACAACGGATCTCGCGCGAATGAAGACGCAGATTGAGCGATGGGAAGGCAAAGACGGATTCGCCAGGTATTTAGCCTGGCTCAAGGAGGCTCACGCACACTACGAGCTCAGTGTCTCCAAGGTGCTGAGTCGGAACTTCACCAGTATCTGGCAGCTCGCTGCGCCCCAGTTCGTGCTTGCTGGACTGAAACTTCACCCGCTTCACACTATTTGGGGCAGAGCGAGCCTCTACTTCCGGACTGAGAGACTCCGTCGAGTCTTCACGTTCGCGACAATGTATATGGGCATGAGCCCCTTCAAGGCTCCTGCTACCTACTCACTACTTCAGTATACCGAGCTTGCTGAGGGCATCTGGTATCCTCGCGGCGGCTTCCAGACTGTGCTCGCGGCGCTGCAGCGAGTGGGAGAGAGATTGGGTGTGGAATACCGACTCAACACACCTGTAAAGCAGATTTTGATGCGCTCTGACGGCAAGACTGCGCGTGGCGTGCAGTTAGAAAGCGGCGAAATACTTGACGCAGACATTGTCGTCGTGAATGCAGACTTAGTATACGCCTACAGCAACCTCTTTCCCCAGACGACAGCACATGCCCAAAGTCACAACAAGTCTCTTCGACAGAAGGACGGATCCTGTAGCTCCATTTCGTTTTACTGGAGCCTAGACCGCAAGGTCCCTGAGCTCCAAACACACAACATCTTCCTAGCTGATGAGTACCGGGAATCCTTTGACGCTATTTTCGACCGTCAAACTCTACCTGAGGAGCCGAGTTTTTACATAAACGTGCCCAGCCGCATAGACTCCAGCGCCGCGCCCGAAGGCCGCGACTCCATCATTGCGCTCGTGCCTGTAGGCCATCTCCTGGAATCTAAGGGCTTTAGCACAACGAATAACAAAAACGGGATCTCCCGTGAGCAAGACTGGGCCGCCCTCGTGTCGCGAGCGCGGCGGGCGGTTTTATCCACCATCACGGCACGAACAGGTTGCGCACCTCTTGAAACCTCCATAACGCACGAGATCATCAACGACCCGTTCACCTGGGAGTCCAAGTTCAACCTCGACAAAGGCTCGATCCTCGGACTGAGCCACAGCTTCTTCAACGTGCTCGCCTTCCGCCCGAAGACGAGGGCGAAGGGTTTCCTGAACGCCTACTTCGTCGGCGCCAGCACGCATCCCGGCACCGGCGTGCCTATTGTTCTCGCCGGCTCTAAGATCACCACTGAGCAGATCCTCGACGATCTGCGGATGCCTGTTCCGTGGAGGAATCGCCCGAACTTGATACGTGATCAGGGTGCTCCCCAGAATTCGATGACGGGGAAGCTAGATAAGATGCGTGCGCCCTCTCGCTTTTGGATCTCCCTGGTGTTTACATTGTCGTTCTTGGCAACTTTGTTTTGCTTGCGAAATGGTATACTTCGCCTTCGGCTCTAGCCGATTGGCAATTTATTGAATGTTGGTTTTGTTTGGGCTGGGAGTTGTATAATATTCATAATTATAGACGAAGCCGAATCAGATGAGCGCACATATTTAGTAATATTTCAGTAATAAACGTTTAAGTGAACCTCAATATACACGTGGCAATCCGCTGTGGCAATCCGCTGATGCAATTTTCTCTATGTGTTGTGTCGAACAAGTAGCCGCGATGTGAACTCGAGCACTTCGAAGTTGATTACCGCGGGCTTTTCAGAGCCCGTTCAATAGTAGCCTTATTCCCATATAATCCCTCGTCGTGAGGGAGTATTGATTATGTACGAGCGTAGCCTGCTTCAGAAGGGCCCAAATCAACTTACACGGCAGCACGGTGTAAGTCTCCTCGGTAGGTACGATGATGAGCAGCGCAATGTGAGAGGAGATTATTGTGTTGGGGTTTCGTGGTGTATTAGTATATACAAAACTGGAGCCCGAATATAGAGAAAAGAATATCAATTAGGCCGAGGTAGATTTTTTTGTTTTGTGATCGGCGTTCGATAACACGGGAGTGAGATCGCAAGGTAAGGGGTGGAAATCAAAAGAGTACTGATACGATGAAGAGCCAAACATGCTATTCTGCGTAGCGTGACGCTCTTTGAGAGTCTTCATACCTAATTGGAGTAAAAGAAAGACAAGGGCCCAGGCCGTCGAATGCGTGCTTGTCTCTTTGACAGAATATTGTAATGAGTATTCTATGATCTCGTCCCACGTAGTAACAACGCAAGGGAGAAATTGTACAAAATTTGTTGAATCGAGCAATCACATTCAGAGTTACACATACACTAGATATATATTAATGCATGAAACCATCAGCTACATTCCACTAAATCTCTGTAGTGATACTCAGTCGGATTGCTGGGATCACCTGTTGCTTCTATATCTTACATAGAGAACGGCGCACTAGGCTATGTGCCAGTTGACCAATGCTACTCACTGGGACCAATTAACGAGATTTCTATAGTTTGGTTAAAACACCGTTTTCACCTGGGGACTTTCATGTAGGCTTGCCCCTACATTTCCCTTAGGAGTGGATGTAGCTGCTCTTTGCATGTTGGTGATGAGCATTGTTGCCTTTAACGCTTTGAATTGATACATATGACATGCTTCCGAGAAAGGTGTAAAGATCAACAGGCACAGCTACCTCATACCAGACTTTCGAGTCAACCTCCGTTAGAACATCTGTCGAAAGGAATCCCGTCGGCAATTACAGCATCAGGCTATCTCTACAGAGTACATATATGCCTTTCAGGAGTTCGAGACGCCGAGGTGAATTAGTATGGCCCATTGATTTGAACTCCTGACTCCGTACCCAGTATGCGGCGTGGCAAGTGAAAGCTCCGCGGAGTAAGGCAATCGAATCTTGTGTTTGGATACTAGCTAATCAAGCATTCAACCATCGAGCCGCCCATCTATCATGCTACTATTTGTTGGTCCCACATGCGGTCTCAATATTACCCCTTTTTTGAAGTCATCCCCCAGAGCTCCTAACTTGAGCTTCAGAACGCGTATCCTAAAAGGAAAATTCTTTTATAATCGTAATACCCGTAAAGAAGTACCCCCGTAACCCTAGTCCCGTCTTCTGCTCCTGCTGCGCTCCCGACTCCGGCTGTGGTCCCTATGCTTATGATCTTTGATGACCAGCAGCCCCTCACTACTTTTATGACTATGATGATGTCTTCCCCTCTCCCTCTCGCGCTCCTTTTCTCTTTCTCTCTCTCTCTCGCGCTCCCTTTCTTTCTCCTTCTCCCTTCTCCTCTCCTCCCGTTCCCTCTCCTTTTGTCTCTCATACTCGCGATCCAACTCCCTCTCCCTCTCACGGACACGGTCCTCATGTTCCCGAGCTCGCTTGTCAGCGACCTTTTCGACAGCCTCAAACCGCTTGACTTCATCGGGCATGCGCGTGACGACGAGTTGCTCGCAGAACAGTCCCCACTCGCCGCTCGTACCCTCGCGCACGGCGTCCGAGAGATCCTCGTGGTACCGTTCGCGATACGCCTTCTTGATGGCCGCGAGGTGTTGTCGGTCCCAGTGGAAGCGCACGAGACGGCTGATGAGCAACTCGCGGCGCAGGCCGTCCTTTTTCGACGCCGTCAATGCGTGGCGCAGGAGTAGTGCGTCTCGGACGGGCTTGTTGATGACGCCGTTGAGGATATGCGCTAGTAGCTCGCCCTATGTTTGTGAAGAGTCATGTTAGTCCAGTGTGGCTGCACTTTTGGGATAATATTCGGACAGGAAAAGGATTAAGCGTGTATCGATCGTAGCAGAGTTTAGAGCCCAGATGAGAAGCATTGCACTTACGATCAGGTTCCCGCTCTTTCTAAGCGCGTCCCGTGCGAAGTTGGTCTTGCATACTTTCTCGTAGAGCTTGAGCACTTCCAATAGATGCTGATCGCTACGGAGCAGCACAATCTGCATCATGATGGTCTCCCCACCTTTCTCGGCGCGAACTGCTTTGTGCAAGGCCTCCACATCATCATCCACCAACGTATGGTTAATGGGCAAGAGTCGTCCATTCTGATCGCGATCCTCCATGCGCCGCTCCTCTAAGACTAGCAAGACCGCCTTCTTAAACTTATCCTCCTTGAGCTCCATCTTCATGCATTGCACCAAGGAGTCCTTGTACTTTTTATCGGAGAATGCGTCCTTGATGTAGCGGATCTCCTCATTGGTGCGACCCATGAGACTCTCGATGAGGAGCTCATGGCGCATCTTGTCGCCCTGATACCAGAAGTTGGCCCAGTAGGCCTCAGACTCCCACTTGCCGAGCGCGGTAGCGTAACAAGCCTTCATGAGCAGGGAGTCCTCGTCCTTGAGGCGTAGCCGGATGTGCTTGGCGATGTTAACGCCACGCTTGTCCGCCCCTATCTTGACGAGTTTCTTGTACTGCGACCGCAGCTCTATCACCTGCTCGTGGGTCAGCCCTGGCAGGATCTCAATGAGCGTCTCGGTCTTGGGCGCCCGGTGCTCGCCCTTGAGCGCCTGCGACATCCGCTCCGCATCCTCTTCCGGGTTGTAGAATCGGGCCCGCCGTCGCGTCTTCTTCTCCCCGCCTTCGCCGTCCGAGAATCCGGGTGACAGCGGGTCAATAATGTCCATCCCGCTCGTCCGGGGGCTGTGTGTGGCAATAAGAAGCGGGGACGGCATAGGCGACGACTGCTGATATGTGCCCTGGTAAGACTCGAGAAGGGGAGATGCGGGTGGCGCACCACCCGTGCTACCGAAAGATAGCTGGGCCGCATGATGTCCCGTATTCACGCTGAGCGTAGACATACGCGCGGTCATGGGGTTAGGCGAAGGATCTCTACGGCCATGACTTGAGGGATGATTGACCGTTAACACGTTCGGCGCCGAGCTCCGAGGATCTGCACCATAGGAATTACGGTGAGGTAGGCTATGTGTAGTGGGAGCAGCGTTGGCGCTCGAGTACGTCAGTTTCTCGTCAGGCTTGTCATAAACCCACTGCCCTGGCATAGTGTAATTATGAGTCGGCTGTGGAGGCTCGTACTTGTTGCTGGGCTTATTATTGTAGTTATTGGGCTTGGTGCTTGTTAAAGCCGCGGCGCTGCCGTACGCTAGATCTTCTTCTTCCTTTTCCTTCCTACGGCTCTTCTTCTCATCAGAATTTTGTGGCTTGCCTGCGTATTTGGCAGGCAGAAAGGCGTCCGCGCCGCGTCGGAGCGTACCTTGCACGGCTTCCACTATATTTACATCGCCTTTTGACTTCCGAGCTTCTTGGGTGTTGTGGTTGGAATACCGCGGGTCTCCGCCAGGCATTGTAGGCATGTCAATGCCCTCATTGCTGCGACTGTAGTATCGCGACTCCTGAGTCGGAGAAGCCATGCGATGTGAGTCTCTGTGGCCATTGTGATTATAGTCATGGGCAGACCGTCGAGGAGCAGCGTCGTCGTAGCTAAAGCCAGCAGGAGGAGAGGGCATGCGGACGGCGTTCAGAATAGAAGGGGACTCTGAGTCTCGTTGAGCCGCGGGAGACCGTGAGTGTCGACGTCCCTCATCTCCGCCTACACGCAAAGACATACTTGCAACGTGCGATGAGTTTCCGCTTGGTAACAAGTTATTGAGGCGCGTGACCACCAAGTCAGTCAGTCAGTCAGTCAGTCGCTCAGTCAATAGGGCGCCGCCTCGGATAGTTACTGGGAAAATGGGCAGAACTCAGCGAATGAGATTGAATACTGCGGGGTAACAAAGTGTAGGGCTGGGCTCGATTTCTTGGTATTCCCACAGCGGCGGTGGACCTCAATAGGCTAGCAGCACAAGAGATGGCGGTGGAGGCCCCTGGTCACGGTGCTGTCGATCTATGTACCTCTTCCGTTATCAACTGGTGTTACTGCAATCGATGTGAAGTTTCGTGCCCTTGAGGAAGTTTGTGATACCGCGAAATGGTTACAATCTGAATCGAAGGGAGAGCAAAGCAGATATTCCAAACATATAAGAGTCTTCTCCCCTGCCCCAGCAGGATATTTCGCTTGAATTCTGACCAAGAAGCTGGAGAAGCCGTGAGGCGCAGGATCCATCGCCTTGCCCTTGCTGGAAGTTTGTATCTTCTTGAGCTCGAGAGAGGGGCCTGGTTGGTCAGTTGAACGAGTTCCATCGACACTAAAGCGTGAGACAGTCCTGCATATAAGGAGAGTCGCGCCAATGCAAGGCTTTCTGCAAGGCCCATTTGGGGGCTATAACGAGTATCGCGTATGGCGGAGGACCCCGGGAAGAGAGAATTGCTGCATGCATGAACTGGGTCACTACGGATTTGCGACCAATACACTGAGGAGCTAGTAAAGGCTCCCGATGACCCTGACACTTGTCGTGTCGAGCGAGGTAAGGTAAATACCTTCATCAATAACAATTTCTTGTCAGCTTCGCCCCAATGTCGGTGTATGCCTGATGAAGAAAAGAGAGCATCAGAGTGATGCCTCCAGTTAGGAGAACGGGGCAGCCAGTTATCATAATATTCTCCCAGCCGCCTGTCGTGCGAGGGTGCAGGCAGGATGTAATAAGTGCCCACGTCAATGCAAGCATCAGCGGGTGCAAGCTGAAAATTGGACCAGGAGCGCACACGTCCAACGAATTTTGTGTGGTGATATGCATGAGAAACACTGCCCTGGCGCGGTGTCGAATGTAATCCATGGTTGCGTCCAAGTCGGAATCCCCATTTGGAGCCTTGAACGCAGCTGAGCTATTTGATAGCTTGCATTTAATAACATGGGTATATGCTTGGGAGTGGACCTTGACTTCTCGTAGTTACAATGCACAAGGAAATCTAATTGACGATCCTGTCTGATGCCGCTGTAACTTCATCATCAAAAACACACATGAAACGTGCATGGCTTTGCTTCGTCAGTTGACTTCGTGGTGCTCAAAACGACATGGCATTGTGCACCCAGACAGGTATTGAGGCGCGTCGGGGCTATGGCTAATGTTTCTGTACGTTGGGGACGCCAGTTTGCAACAGTTGCTTCACTTTGTCACAGCAAGACATATCTCCGAGGTGTTGTTGTATCAGCATTGAAGTTTGTAAAGATGCTTGAGTAAGTACTTGGATTGGTGCTAAGTCGAGCAGCAGCCTGAACAGCCTGCCAAATTGTGACGTACTGGATGATTGATGCAGTTGGCCATTCCCCAGTCTCGACTGATTCATGCCAACTTGTGTAAAGTAAGACCTTTAACGCCAAGGAGATCTGTGCTTCCTTGTCAAGTCATGCTGTTGTTTTCTCCGGCCACGCACATCTGAAAATAGCCACTTATGTGAGCATGCTAGCTCAGAATCAGAACTCCGAACGCCAACGCATAAAACCCATCGCCCCATAAACATAAAAAGATTCGCCTCATGGTTGACATATCGCTGGCGTTTCTATCTCGACCTTGTCGACCTCTTGTTTGCTCTCGGCAACTGCTGCAAATACCTGCGGTCCGCAAGCGATACACGGTTTCCGTACTGAATTCTCATTTCTCGCCTCTTCCTTGACGTCTAAGTAGATTGGGCCGTGGCCGGATCGAAAGCGGCGAAGCCTGAAAAGGGAGGTTAGCTCGCCATGCTTGTGTACTATATTCACGTTCTCTCTGACTGGAGCCTTACCTTGCAACGATTGGTTTCCAGAGCTCAATGACGAGTACCACAGCAATGAAACTGAGCACCAGACTCACGACGAGCATGTCTGCATAGACGCGCACGCGGTGATAGTGAAGAGTCTTTCCGTGGGAGAAACATGGGATCCAGATGTATGACTCTCGCGATGCCTTGGTCTCCCACTCAACAATGGTAGCTTCCGGCTCCCAATCCTCGGTACTGGCCCTTGTCTCCTCTCTGACAATGCTCGAATCGGCGAATGGTGACTTGTTGGTCCAATGATGGGCCAGTGAGGTGATGTAGGAAGACTTAGTTCTGCGAGGAGATCCCTTTGGCGGTGACGCAGCGCCGTCTGACGATAGCGAGGATTGGCTATTGCCAAGGCGTACCCGCTGTGCCTTAGGTGCCTTCTTCCCTGAAACTTTGCTAGGCGTTCGGATCGAGGTCTTGACCGGCAACTTGATTCTCGGCTCCTGTCGCAGGGTAGAGTGGAACGAGTCGGCTCGGCTCGGGACCTTGTCCAGGGCCATGGATACCGGGGCGGCGATGGCACATGACGAGAATGTCAAAAAGTAGAGAGCTGCTATTAACTGCATGGCGGGCAATTCTAATGTTCTCCAGATGATTGAAATATCATATGAGAAAGTAAAATGGAGCTTGTGGTTCAGGTTCAAGAGCTGGAGAGATGAACAGGCGAGACACAGTATGCCGTGCGGATACTTTTGAAGCAAAGTGATTATCAATCTGCTGGTCCGACAATTCTTGTTCGTTTTTGAGGATGGATTTGCACTATGTCGCGGTCGCCGAAGACAAGAACACGGCTAAAATAGACAAACAGAAAGTATTGGAGGGGGAGGGGACGGGGATGAGATGGGGATATCTGCCGACTGGATAGATATCAGAGGTCTAAAATGCCGGCGAGTTTAAGCGAGATGGGTTGTAGTATAGAATGGGTGCAAGTGGTCAGTAGAGAGACGGCCTGCCTGTCTGAAGTAGGTGAGTAACCGTTGCGTATATGTGACAATGGGAAAATATTGTGCGAGTGGTCAGGTATGACAAGAAGGGCGTTTTAGTAACTCTTCAAGTAGCAATAGTTATAGTGACTGTTGCTTGCCGAGGCCGGTTGGCCGCTCCCTTTATGTATATACGTAAAACGGCAATTCTGGAGAAACATGTGATGGTGAGAAAAGCAGGAATCTGCGGCAATAGAGGCAGCTTTCGTTTCAAGCAGGTCAAGTAGGTCAAGCAGGTGAAAAGTGACACGATGGTCTGGTTTCTTCGCCGTATCTCAAACTGGTACCGTCACGAAAATTGGAAACTTTTAAGAGGGCTTAAAAAAGGGCAAGGCATATATATGAGTAGGGATAAGGGAGTCTCAGAAGAATTCATTGAACTAGGCAACCATGATTCTAAACCCCCTTGAAAGGCGATAGGCGATGCGCGCGCGAATATGAAGCTTGGTTCGATTTGCTAATAATACCTGTCTCTTACCTCATGTATGTAGGTACAGCAGTACGATAATTACTATATATGTATATATGTATGTATACAACGACTAATTCCATCCCAATTTCTGGATTTCGACTAGGGAATTACAGTTTCAGCATGGTGGATCAAGGCCTCCCCGTCCATTCAATTGATTCCGGTCGGCCGTAGCGTGTGTGCCTGCAGGGCAATCCAATCCAACCCGATGCGATCCAAATGAACGTAACGATTGTTGTTGTGAAGAGCTGCGATACCCGTCATTTAGATGAACATCTAGATGAACATACAGTAGCTGACGACACAGGATGGCGTATCTAGTAACCCTCTTCATCTATTCATGCGTGGCCCAAGAAACATGGCCATTACCGAAAGAGGAAGGGGAACAGGCACAACACGTAAATAGGTACGTAGCATCATGTTGATGTCGAATTATGGCCATCAATAATACTACATAGTATAGTATGCTGTTCGTATTCCGGCAAGCTCTGCTAGTCTACCTTAGGCCTAAGTAGCTTGGCACAGCCCAGGAGAGGCTATTCGGACCACTCAGCGCCCCCCATATAGTTCGTTGATACCCGTTTTCGGCAGTCCCCTCCATCTCTACTATCAATGCCTACGTACGTACATACGATAGACAACCTACACAGCTACTACACATAACATACTCGTGTATTCGAACCATGTCCAGTCTACTCCGTAAAGACCTCTATTAGCAAAGCATCGGGTGGGAGAGATACTATGTATCATCAGAGGGGCCGAGATTACGTTCGTCCAATAGGCAACTTTCCCCCTTGACGGTAGAAGCTAGAAGCACAGCCTCCTCCCAAACGGCGACATATCATTCTTAGTCCTGGTCTAGACTAGACGAGTTATGCGCATCCCAGCTGAAGAACTTTGACATCTGACAAATTGATGGCTACAATACATACGTATATTGGTGGTATACGTGGATCTTTTTCGTGCGAAGGGTCCGAGATTCAGGGTCCGTTGGCAGCAGTACGAAAAAGGGCTGACGAGATACTTCCACATTCCACCCGTGAATCTTTAGACAATAAATGGTCGATTAAAGTTGCCATGATCGACACGAATTGCAACATGGGTTCGATTCCTCTCACGTATCTATACCGTTTCATTTCGACTTCCCCGCTAGCCGAAGAACCATTGGTGCCGTTGGCCGCCTCCATCTTCGCTCCTTGGCTATAAGATGGTGTATGATAGATAGGACGAGCTGAGCGCTCGGTATCCGACTTACTGAACTCAACTGACTAACAAATGCGAACATGGAAGCCGCTAATGTGGTACAATCGTTTAAGGAAAATGGCCGCTCTCTTGACAACCTCCACGGCAAAGTTGACGTTACTGAGCAGTATACTATCGTTGGTCTTGTACTGAGAGTTATTGATCGGAATCCGACTACGCATAAAAGGTGCGTTAAACCACTCAGCTCCGAGCTTTCATCTTGCTAATAGGTCAGACGTGGAAATCTTGTTTCTGTCCAGTTCTAGGATGCGGTGGCCATGAAATTTAGGTGTGTTGGTTTCTGTATCTCTTGGGACTAGTAAGTACTATCATATGTTTCTGTCTTGCAGCTGTATGGGCGGCATTGAATGAGGATGACCTCATCGGTAGTAGTTAATGGGCACTGTTTACATAACCGTTTGGGCTATTATTCGCAGGTATAATACCAACTCCTTCCCTTCGCCTACCATGAGTGCTACGTAGACTTAAATGGTTACCGGGAGAAACAGACATTTGGTAACAGGAACCTTGGGGTATGTATGTGTATGTACTTCTGATGATGTGTGTCGTGCATCTCCGATCATCAGGGGGGGTGCCCGCTGTTTTATAGTGCTTGGTGCTTGGTGCTTGGTGCTTGCAGGAAGATGACCCACTAAACCCTTACTGTAGGGGTATTTTTTTTTCTAAAGGAAGATACCGACATACCGACATGCTCGTGCCGATGCCTGATGCTGTGCACCATGACACTACCTATCTACCTAGGTATACCTTAGGTAGTCTTCTACTCCATACCTTACCAAGCCTTTTCTATGCCACCTCATCTCTAACCCGCCAATTCGCAACTCGCAATTCGCAACTCGGTAATCCGGATGGCCTGCCATGGATATTGACTTAATGTAACAGATCGTAGGCTCCAGATGGCTTAGTGAATCACAAATCCTGCAGTGGGAAACATGGCCAACCTTCCACTGCCCTCACAAGAAGGGCCGCACCCTGTCTTGACGCGCGCCGCCACGGTCCCTATCGAGATACATTCTCCTCGTTCGGGACGCTCGCACCTCGCCCCCGAAGATGCCTTCAACTCCCAGCTCTCCCCGCGTCGCGAACATACCGCCGCCCATGATTCGAGCAACGAACTGCGACCGAGGAATGCGAGATCGAACCTCGGAAGCCGGAGCAGGAGTCGCCGTCGAAAGCGCAGTTGGAAGAAGCTGCTTTGGGTCAAACAGTCCTGTATGTTTATTTTTATTCATTCACTCTCTATCACTCACTCATATCTACGGCGCTACAGTCCCGGACAACTATACAGACCAGGCTACATTCCTTGAGAACCTTCAACGGAACCCTCGACTCCAGCCCTACGAATTCTGGCCCCTTGTTGCCGATACCACTGTCATCCTTCAACAAGTTTGCTCTGTTACTATATTCGTCGTTTGCTTCGTCGGAATCTTCCAGGAGCGCGTTTCGCCTGTCTCTGTCGTTGGCTGGGGAAGCTTCGCAACGTTCGTCGGCTGGCTGATTTGGGATAATTGGGTTGGCTTAGAGGACGAAGACGAGGTACTACAGAGGCGTCGCAGTAATCGCAACCGCGCTGCTAGGGAGCAGCCGAGTAGACGCGATCGCCCCCAGTCCTCCGTCATGGGCGTTATCCCGTCTGCCATCCCCTCCGCCACCCCCTCCGCTGCGAGTTCTGTGACCAACCTGGCAGCTGCCGAACGTGCCTATCCCCAGATAGCCATACGCCAGTCCCATTCTACCTCTGTCGTCTCTCTTCAGTCAGGTCTGTCACAGGCCAGCTATCCTGCTCGCCTTCCCAATGATTCGTGCGAGGAGCTTAAATACCGGTCCTCATCCCCCACCCCAATCGGCCGAACGAGTCTACGTTTGGGCACTATCAAATCAGCCGTTCTCATCTACTTCACTCTTCTGGGTCTGTCACCCATTCTCAAGTCATTGACGCGCTCTACCTCATCTGACAGCATCTGGGCCATGTCTTTCTGGCTGTTAGCCATAAACATCTTCTTCTACGACTATTCCGGAGGTGTCGGCGTCAAGTTCCCTGCCTCACTTTCCACCAACGCTGCCCTCATGGCATCCACCGTGCTGGCTTCGCGGCTTCCTTCCACTGGACAAGTGTTCAGCCTCACCTTGTTCAGTATCGAAGTCTTTGGGCTCTTCCCCGTATTTAGGCGGTATGCCAGACATCAAAGCTGGAAATACCACGTAGCTCTTTCCGTTATGCTCGTTATGGGGGCTGGCGCTGGCGTGGGCATGATACTGGGCGGAGAGAAAGATGGCGCTTGGCCGTGGAAGAGCGGGCTATTAGGCATACTCGTCGCCGCTCTTGTCGCCATAGTGGCCATGGGCGGTTGTAGCTGGTGGCTAATTGGGCTACAGAAATACAAGAACGCCATCAACGGGCCCTGGGACCAAGCACGGCCTATTATCATCAGTCGTAGTAGACTTTGGGATGACGATTAATGAATATATGATGAAGAAATGATGAACAACTACGTAGCCTCCTCAACCACTCAATGATTTGTCCCGCCTCGCTCCTGGCGCGAGCTACATATATTACGAGCTCAACCTC
Organism: Xylariaceae sp. AK1471; assembly: GCA_023159215.1. Classification (NCBI taxonomy): domain Eukaryota; kingdom Fungi; phylum Ascomycota; class Sordariomycetes; order Xylariales; family Xylariaceae; species Xylariaceae sp. AK1471. The sequence continues at coordinate 146,898 of JAJKLI010000022.1, forward strand.
CTTTGCGGTGACACTGTTGATTCCTCGCGAAGGAAGACAGGCACGGGGATGTAGTCAGTCAAACGAGTTGGTTTCCCATCATGGCATCCGGAACGTATCTCGCAACTCGGCGAGTGTTGAACTGACTTCGTAGTAAGTGCAGCATGCTAGCATCTCCTCAAATCGTTCAGGCTGTGAAAGTTTAGGCAGATACAGCTTAACCAAGGCAAGGAACTATATCCTTCCTGGCCCGGACCCAGCTGCTCACATTGTGTGCTCTGCCGGTATCCGGATGACCCTCACCGTAATTCACGATTCGGGGTTAGTAAATTCTGAGGAGTGCTTGTGGATGAGTTTTGACAAAAGGGAGCATCATCGGCTTGCTGGTTTCCACTTCATCTCACGTTGATTATGCTCATTAATGAGAGAACCACGCCAACCGGTTAGGAGCTTCAGGTCCTCACTCAGACTACCTAAGTGATAGCTTCCAGGTCAGCATTACGGGAAAAGCGAAAGGAAGGCGATTCATATATGACGATGTGACTCATCTAAATCTATCTAGCTGCCGCACGGCTTGAGTTCCTATAAATCACAACGGCTCACATGAACAGAGTATAAGGTTGGCCTTTCATTGCTTCTTCCAGGGATTTGTATAAGGACATTACCCCTCGTCGACAGCGCCATATCTCATGATATCGCAGGTCGGCTAGAGTCTCAAGATTATCAGGCCATGAGAGAGAGTTTGGCTTCGAATACCATCTAGATGTAGACGAATTACCTAGGTCACCCTACTTACTTGGCCCTTTCATGATATCACGGCTATCTTAGGCTTTTCTTATCCCTCCTCATCCCTCCCATCCCACATCTGATTCCCGAGGCATTGCTGCTTATATGACTGCTCAGCCGGTGTGGTTGTAGCCGCTGGCCCAGAACAACCTTCAACTCTCGATCTTGGATGACTCTTTATGGGATCCTAGCTGCTTTACTATGTGACATGATCGGGGCGAAGTAACGGAAACCTAGCTCCGAGTGTGCGAGTCTTCTGAGGGGAAACGACCCATTTACGCTCTTTGGCAGAGGAAGTAGTCGAAGTCTGAGCTCTGAACTGATAAATAGCTTAGACGCGAAGTGTGAATGGTGCCATCAAGTTGAACCTAGTCGATACTACCACCCGCGCATGGTCTATAGGTATGCTGTATATTGCCCTCGCCCAACCTGTGTTCATTTAGTTGATTACTACGTGAGTCGGATGGTACGTTCCATGGTCAGTGATATAGTAAGCTAGAAGGCATTGTTTCCTTCGTTGGTTATAAACCGATTAAGCCCTAATCCAAACCTAATTGTAGTATAAGAGTGTATAGACATACTGGTGAGTTGCTTCACTAGGCCGTTTCGGTGACTATGGTGGTGATGATAGACTTGCAAGTCGAAAGCCCAGTCAAGGCCAAATATGGATGCTCTCAAAAGGGTACCGCGCTTGTTGTCACTCGGAAGATACATTGACTACTCCTCGTGGAGACGGTACCTCCTAGATCTATTACGAGTATTTTGACAGCCTAGATTAGGGTAGCTATGAACAATATACAACTCAGATTGCCAGACATTTGTTAGTCGTGACAATGCTTAGTTTCTCAATACAAGCAGCGTATCATAACAATACTTGATCATATCTATAAAACCGTCAAGACTATACCTATCTAGCTAAGTGTTACCGGTAGGTGTAAAGAATACGTATTTGTTGCTTACAATTACAAGTGAATGTTGCTCATCTCTTTCACATGCCTGCGGCACTGTTTGTCGCTTTGTTTTTTCTTCTTCCTTCTCCAACCCGCATTGACTCGACGCTCCTCGATGGGCAGTATAAGACATGCAGTTAGAGGATAACTTGTGAGACGGGGCTGATATGCAAGGGAGCCCGATTCCGAGCTGCCTGTCTCAGAACACACAGACTTCCGGAATTCCTTCTCTGGGACCAGGTCTCATGCATCTTGCATCTCATGAATCCCCAATAGGAAAGTGCTGGGTAATCCGGGTGGTTTAAATCGACTGGATGGATGTGTATCCCTTGCTGTGGTTTGAGCACATGGATCAACGCAAGGATCGTATTTCGAGATTTGCGTATTACGGTATTGTATAAGTATCAATTGTAGATCATTGTGGAGGCGCTCTGTTCTCGAAAAGATTCTTGGCGGTTAAGAGCTCCATTCTAGCAAGCTTGCTATAGGAGTCAACGCACAGCCATATTTTCAGTGATTCCCTTAGCTAGTGATTGGGCGCAATGGGGAAGGAGAGCGTAGCATCCATAAGGATTATCATTTCAATTGAAGAGAGGGACTACAGATAACAGGGCCATCCATAGGTTTAGATGGCGGCAGCAGTATGTGTATGTGTTTGTGTTGCTTGGCATGTTTTGGTTTTGGGGGATCGAAAGGCACGCAACGTCACCCGCGGGGCGGCGTGATGATGGGCTTCGGTTGATCGACGAAGCATTTCCCCCCCGAAATAATCCTCGATGTGGAGTCTCAGATCTGGGGCTTTTTCATTCTCGGATCTCTAACCGAAAGCCATAAGCAGCCCAAAAACCGTTCGGAGTAAAGGGACGGGCGCTTGATTGAGGCTCCCTTGTGCTTGTGCCCGCCCATTTGCCACACCAAGACTTCATGCTGTGCGCCAACCGAGATTTGACCCGACACCATGGACGAGGGCTGCATTGTCGATGAGGATTTTGTCCTCTCTCCTCAATCTTGAAACTTATCTACACTACACCAATCGCATTACCATCCATTCCGCTGCAAGGTGCAATACTGCAAGCCTCGTGTGGGGTTCTCAACCGGACAGGTTAAGTCGGGAGCCTACCGTATTCCGCGGCTCAAAGAGCGAAAAGATTGCTACAGTAGGAAATAGAGATTAGTGAGGTGCCATACCCCCTGACAGGGTGCAGGAGGAAGTATTTGTCATAGCCCGGTGTGAGCCAACTGCTATGTACCTATTATGTAGTGCATAGCCCGGTGCTGGTCTATTTCGGTAAAGAGTAGGTAGACTGTGGACATACCGTGATTATCGTTGGCCTAATACTACCTGAGGTATTACCTATCACTTGGGTACAGGCGCGGAATACTAAGCGGAATCCATGCCCAATATAAGGTTGCATCGTCTCTCGAGCCATGCGACGACGGCTCCTGCAGCCACATCTTGTCTCTCGGGTCCGGTGGCTTGCTGTGAGATGGCGCTATAGTCGTCGGACTGGGGAAGCTTGAAATCTAGTTGTTATAACTAACATCGTCTGATGGCTACAGTACAGATATGAGATGCCAACAAACCGGTATCTGCTTTTTCTGCTTTGTCTTGAAACAAGACGCAAGGTTCAAATCGACGTGTGACGATTTTCTATGTTCAACGAGTCGTCGAACTGCGGAATTGATCAATAAACCTCCGTATTGTCAATCCTACATGCTACTTCTGTACTGGTAAGGACTAACAGGAAGTGACCGTGCGTGCTTACGAGCGTACCAGTTACACAGTCTTCATGCACGATTGCCAAAGGAGGATAACGAACCCTTCGTATTGCTCCGAGTAACACGGATGATACCAAAAAGTACGATCTTATTGGGAATGCTCAAGGTCTTTGACGCCGTGTCACCTCATACATAACGAACCTCGTCCGTCATATGTTTAGAATACTCTACCTGTATCGTGGGATTCTTTCCTACATACGGAGCACAAGCAAGATAGGGCTCCATAACATTGGTTGAGAACATGCGACAAGTGTCGAGATCGGTACGAGCTGATTCAGTACATACTCCACCCGGAAAGCTCTTGTTTTCGGCCAAGGATCGCAAGAAGTCTAGACTCTAGGAGTGGGTGCGTTCATGGCCGCTAGCGACAGGGTCCTTTATTAAGGATAGCTTAGAGTCTGGAGTCTTGGACGGTGATGGCATTAGGCAGGCAAAGACGCGACGTGGGGGTATAAGAAACTGCATGGATTTTGTCATTCAAAATACTCTATATAGAGTAACATAAGTATTCCGTTAAGGAGTGTCCCGAATACTATAGATGCATATTGTTGTTATGTCAAACGATTCCGACTCATCACGGCCTTGGACAAGTTGTTGAAGTTTGCAGGCTCCCGAGGTATGCAACACAGCAGACAACACATACAGTGACATATCTACGTTCCGAACAAATCAATCTACCGTCACTCAACATTGGGCTACCCAATTGCGGGTCATACAACGCGGACACTTCCTTTCTTGGGGTATGCTCCTCGAGGCTTACAGGCGACGGATGATAATGATGATGCATTCCGGTTACCGACATTGTCTGGCGGCGCCTGGTCCCTGGTCCCAGGTATTCTACTAGCAGCGACCGCCCGATGGTTCTCGACCACATACGTAGGTACTTTGACTACATGATAATGAAAACAGCCAGCAGATGGAAGTTATCTTGTAAACTTCGAAATAGGGACTTAGTCCATATAGTCGCAATCAGGTGCAATTCATGACAGCGTACCATACCGTTTTCCTCCTACGACATGCTGTAGCATCTCAGTTTGCGCCATGCAGCTGCTTAGACACTCGCGGTTACGCCAAGGTCCCAAGGGTAAGCTCTAGCCCTGAGCCCTGGACGCCACGCATGATCACACATGGCATCGTGGACTTCTTGGAGTTGCACAGATCTAGTGGGCATCATCTTGCCAGCTATCGACGTCTCCAGAGGTTGCCGGCAGAGAGCCGGTGCCTAAGGCAGTCATGGCCGTTGCGAAGTTAATTTTCATCTGACTACCTGCCTTGGGGGCTAGGTTGTTCTCTATTGCGACGAGCGATAAGAAAACGTAGACCGCGGCGTTCTTCGGAATCCTTTTGTCTGTCAGCTTTTGTTGTGTGTCACACGACGCTTATTGTTATTATTATTTTTCGGCATCACACGACGAAAAATTCCCATGAAGTTCTCCTGAAATCGGGTAATACGGTGACGTTATTGCTCTAAAATTAAACCTTCCGTGACTGAGCGTGGACGTGAGCGTGATTGTCATCTTGTAATTCGGAGTCTATGAGTCGTCAGACGCCGCCGGCAAGGGAAGCGTCCAGCAGCCATCGATCGATTGTCAGGGAGCGAAGCCGGCATGGCCAAGACTGTATTCTTCAATTGAATAGAGAGAATAGACGAACCAATAAATGAATAAATAGTAGACCGCAAGCGCAGTATTTTCGTTAAAAATTCCCCGGATTAGACAAGGCTCAGTATAGTGTAGACTTATTACACACTGCGGTACCTCCTTGCTGGATTGGCGCTCGTCTTCGCTCGCCCAGCCAGTCCTAACAAGTGATAAGTCTACTATACAAAAAGGAACCAAACATGCCCGTTATAGGCTATCTCTAGGCTAGTAGTTGCAGGAAAAGAAAATATCATACAGGAAATTTGGAAGATTGTCATTGTCTCACACCCTTCATTGGACAGCCTGCCACACTCCTCTCGCATGCACAACTGGCTGAAACTGATGGAGGCCATGCTTGTCAGCGTCTGTCATTCCTATGTATCTGCTGCAGCACACACTGAAGCGCTCAAGTGACCGCACCCATGCTCGGAAAAAGGTCTGCAGCATGCAGCATCCCTTCCGAAATTTCAATCAATTGCACAATGGATGCAGCTACTCCTACATAGTCTTGCACTTACGCTCCGCAGGGTCAGGCTAGGTCGATCTACTTATGGTGCCTTATTCTGCCCTCGGTTCCTCATAACAAGAACTGTCGACTTCTGAATGTTATGCTATTATTATGTAGGTGTGCTGCATTACCTTGCGTGTTCATATGACTGAGTGCTGTTCCTATGCTAAATGCATCATAACAGCGCCTGAGAACACAGTACTAACCAAGTACACTCACCCAAGAACAACCAGTAAGCAGGGTTCTTACTACAGCTTTTCGTTGACCAACACGCCCCCGAACAGGAGGTGGTGCCAGGGCACCCTTGTTTCCTAGACCTTGCTGCATCCGAGGACCTCATCCCATGCCGTCTTCGAGATCGCTTTATGCTTGCGACTTGATCCCCAGCGATGGTGGTAGACACGGCAAGTACCAGGACGACTTATTAGGAGAGGGTAGCCTTATGGTCTCTCTCCCCCCAAGATACCGCGAGATTGCTTGCTCAAGCGTTTCTTGGCGCCTGGTAGACGGGCTGCGTTATCGTTGTGACGAAGGAAGCGGCACTAGCTGAAAAACATGGTCGCTGGCAGGACAGATTGCTGAGGAAAGATCAAGATACGACACGTCAAGACATCACATATGCGCGCTGGTGCATCATCGAAAACCCCCCATCTTCTCGGTTGGTCGATGGAGATTTCCCGCAATTCAATGTGCTGTACAGTAGTCTACGGCATGTTTATGTAGAATAGCAATTCGGAAACAGACTGATTTGCGACAATACCTACTGCCATTGGCAACATCTGTTCTGAAAACAACCCCGTTATTTCTATTCTTACTGTATATAGAGTAGCCTAGTCTAGTAGGCTGCTGCATTAGACGGTCATCCCCCCAAAACCAAAAGGTCGGAGACCAGAGTGTGCTGAAGCAAGATCCAGCCGCAATCGCCAGACTCCGCTCCAGCTGAACGAAGCTAAGCTCGCATCGGATGGCACATCGCTGATCGTATGCCAAGGCAATAAGTCGTCCTGGGTGCCAGGCGGCAGAGGAAATGCAGATCGGCTCATACGAGAAGAGCGGCGCTACGTTCTATATTTTCCCATTTAAGAAAAGAATAAAAGGCTCTCGTTTTGGAGGACAATATAGACTTTTCTAGACACAAATCGCAAGGATGCTCTAATATGATCTGTGAACAATAGTCAGCGTTGACCTCCCGCATCTTCTTCAATTCAAAAGTTCCACTTACTTGTAACCAGGATCTAGGGTCGGTCGCGAACGCCCAGCCAAGCGATCAAGGCCCCTGCCAGATGCATATTGGATGACAGGGGAAGGTGGAAAACCCTGGTCATCCATCTCATCGGGGAGCTCAGCAGCAATTTCCAAATCTCGGTGTTGCTCACTGCGCAGTACCTAGGCATGGATGTCCAGCTTCATTCCCCGTCAGCACGAGCGATCATGACCCCGTCTCTACAGAAAGACGACGAAGTTCGAAACTTAGGGTCCTTGTTTTCTGGGATTTTAAAACGTGACCGGTCAATGACTTAACAGATATTTCTATCACTAAAGAAGCAATAGGTCTAGGAAGTATCAAATGTGAGATAAGACCTCGCCTACATATGCGGACATTGTACCTACACACATATAAGCAGTTGTATGCATAGTGTCATTGACTAGATACCTACAAATATTACTTATTATTATTATTATTATTATTATTATTATACTCATCGTAATAATGTTCTATTTATGCCACTACTAGTACAGATGCAACCCAGAATCTTGGGAGCATGGAGCCCTGGAGTGGGTTTCAAGCAGGATGTGCAGGGTTCTAGCCTTGTCTTCTCTCACGCACATCTCACTACGGAGCGAGCACATTTGTAGACTTCTGGGTGTTGTTCACGGTTTATTGCCAACAACTGGGAGGTTTCCTAGTACTTTTCTCTCTTTGCTGGATTTCCCATCAAACAGGTCGTCCTTCGCATGCTCGTGAGGGAGGAAGAGAAATAGCAAGACAGTCATCGGCAATTTGAATTATTCTTGAATTCTGTTTCTCTTACCTTTTTCCAGAGTTGAGGGAATCTCGTCCACGCTCGACTGTTGGTTGCTCGACCTGTACATCTCCTACGTCCTTCCTTCTTCCTTCCTTCCTCCTGTCTGGCCTTGTCTCACAACCTGCATCGGACAGGCAAAGTCACGCATCCTAATCCGCCTGCAGCGTCGGTGTGATCCGAATTATTAATCTGCATCTATTCCGGGGCTACATTAGATGTTTTGATTTTTCAGTTCGTCCCTACAACACGACAGTCAACATTACACGTCGTCCCCGGGGCTGGGGTATCAGGCTTTATTACTCCTTCGTCTTCCCTACACCCCACGCGCTTGCTGCCGATGGCCCAGACCGTGGCGTGAATTCCCCTGCCCCGAACAGTCTCTGGTCACAGGAATGACTTGAATTTAAGCCTAATCTGGAAAAAAGACAAAAGGCCATTCAGATAAGACAAAGTTTCGCGGCCCCGAACTCTGAACCCACCCCAAAAAAGGCACCAGTCCTCGCTCAGCGAAGCATCTCTACCGTATTGCTTGTACACGTGTAGGTAAGGCAGAAGTAAGGTTTAGATCTAAATAATGCTCAGCTGCTCACTGTTGAAGAAGAAGAAATAGGCCATATTACAGGGAGCAGGTCTTCGTGTCGCCTCGGGATTTTCTCAACTCAATTTCATTACACTGGAGCACCGAGGAGCGCTGCCCCTCAGCTGCCAACATATCAGAATAGAGATTAGTTCCAATCAAAGAGGAGGGTGAACAAAACTATACAACGGGGGACTAAGCCAACTAGCGACTTCAGCTGAACCAAGCTAGTCTAGGGTTGCAAGTTGTCTCTTCCCGGTCCCTGAATTAGGCCAGATTCCCGTAAAGGGTGTTTCGTAGACTTGCAGAAGCACGATTGCTAGCTGCAAAGAACAAGTATCCGTTACAACACCCAAACACGTGCCACAAGATGGTGACCCCGGATAGTGTACATCCAAGGCCATAATCGAAGGTACTTCCCACTCTCCTGGTACACGCGGTACCTTCACAGGTCAAATCGACCACCTAAAAGACATGCTACTAACCCAGCCAAGAAATAGAGTTCCAGAGCTCATCTTAGGCCTAGCCGGGTCAGCCTATACCGCGGAGCAAGGGCTAGCACCAAGCCCATGCAAGCCGTAACTGGCAGCATATATTTCGACAGACGCCTCCCGATGATCGACGTCCCCACTACTTACACCCGAGCATCTATCAGTTTACTTTAAAGCTCACAAACCCACCTGTCTAAGGAGACAAGGTATAGGAAGGTCAAGATAACCACGTTTTGGGCTGTGTCCGTCCCAAGCCATCAACAACCACGGTAGAACGCCCAAAGTCATCTAGGAGCAGTGCCCTTCGTTTCTTCACTTTGCAACCGTTCACCGGACTTCCACGGTTTCTTACCAGTACCTACTGATTCACGATAGCAACGCCGCAGCGCCTCTGGTTCGCTTCGACTCTATTGTGTTAACAAAGATCAAATCACATCTCGCTCTTCCCCAGGCGCCAATTAAGCAAACATCACACGCAGTGGGACCTAACAACCAATCTTTGGAAGACGTAAGGGCGCGAAGAGAGACCAGCTACAACAATCTTGTGTGTACAGGGAAGACGGCGAACACAGATTCAAGCTTCGAAGGACCTGACGGATTTACATCGATTCCAGAACACCATCTTTCGAGTGTCAACCCCACTGTATCAGCAGTCACATACAACGCCTACCTATTCCCTACTGCAGCAATCTTCCCTGGATCCCCCTCTCTCGTTGCCGACGGAGAGCAGCTCGTGTAGAAGAAAGAATTACGAAGTGTGAGCGGTGTGGGACTGGGAGTACGAGAAAGGCAGGGGCAGAGAGGAAGGACAGCATTTTGTTTTCATCCAGAAAAAAGCATGGAAACCGCCGCCACACAGAGCTTCCTCTCTCGTCGACCAGCAGCTGGCGGTCTTCCTCAATTCCACCTTCCTCCTCCTAATACGTCCTTGGACCCCCAGATACCTAGTATGGTAGCTCCTTATTATCGCTTTCCACAACACTACCCTTCACCCCCTCCTACCTCCTCCCCCTCTGAGTCTCGTCAAGAGACATCCTCGCCATGCTTACAGCACTCCTTCCCCCTACCCTTTCGCAGACAGCCTCTGACTTCATCCTCAGGAGTGACGGGAAGTGACAGTCTGAGTCCCCTCTCCTCCAGTATCAACAGCAACAGTTCGCACAGCTCCCAGACAGGCATTACACAACAATATCACAACCAAAACGGCTGGTCTATGCCAAGTAGTCAATCTTACACCTACGGGTCAATAACTCCTGGGGGACAGTCTAGCATGATGTCGTCAAATTACAATCGTCACATCTACTCCCCCGGCGGATCAGGCGCACCAGGAGGAGCAAGCCAGCCCGGCTACAGCTCTAGAAACTCTCAATCACCGGCAACCACAGATGGTTTAGCACATCCGTCATACGATAGCGCCAATCACCCCTTTTCAATATCCCTATCCGGTGGTGGCACGAGCCATTCGAGCTTCTCTTCGCAACCCTCCCACCCACAACATTTGCAGATTCTGAATTCGCAAACATCGCAGCCTCCTACGCCTGCTGCGACTGCTTCGTCCGACAACTACTCTAGGGCGCCACCAACTCCTGGACATTACGCGGCGTCATCATCCACGCCCCAGCAATCCTCATTCCCGGCATTTCATCCGCCGCATCCTTCCCCTACGCAGCTCTCTCCAACGACAACGGGGGCTCCCGCAAGAGGTCCCTCGACTCTGGGCTCACAGCAATATTCTCCTATGGGTGCTCCTCCACACTATGGAAGCAGGCCCTACTACCCAACAATCCCTTCGGGCATGGGAGGTGCTGTCCTGTCAAATATGGGCAACCCAGGAGGCCAAATGTCTATTATGGGGGGCATTAACCCCCTAGGCGCCTACCACGCGGGACATCCGCTTGGCCACCATAGCCTATACCCCGGGGCCCCAAACTCGCACCAGGATCGTCCCTACAGATGCGACACATGTCCCCAGTCGTTCAATAGAAATCACGATCTAAAGAGACACAAGCGGATTCATCTAGCTGTCAAGCCGTTTCCATGTGGACATTGCGACAAGTCCTTTTCCAGAAAGGACGCCTTGAAGGTAAGCCATACCGCTGATGTTATCACACGGTCATTACTAACGAAGGACAGCGCCATCGGATGGTGAAGGGCTGTGGCAATGGGAAGACGTCACCAAAGAGTGACGACGACGGCTCTCCAATGAAGACAGATCCCGACGAAACACCAGATTCCTCACGGAAAATCAAGAACGAGCCGGCATAAAGAATTCAAAGTCAGGGAACCTTCAGGGCGCTCGCCTACCATATACCACTTTGTCTAAAAATCTACATAACCTACATGAAGTTTGGAATGGTTACACGATGACATCTCACCATCAGAATGGGACGAAAAAGGAGCGGGTTTGGAGTAAAGGTTTCAGGTGCACAGCGACAGGAATTGATTCAGAAGGATACCAGACAAAACGGCAAGGCTCATCGGATCATACAGGAGGTACTATTATAAATTTGTGCCTGGGGCGTTTCTTCCGGTCCGGGACAGCATTTGAAGGGACTGCCTTAGCTTGCCTTTCGCTTTGTTATAGGACCTTGATTTAAGGTTCGTCCCATAGGGAGATTCTAGAAGTGGGATTGCTTGGTTGTATTACTATGGATTTCGGAGGTGAAGAGATCACAACCACGATAATTCGGTATCGATCGACCACGGGTTCGAGAACTATCATCCGACTCTAGTTCTCGTTACACTTCAACGATATCGAAACTCAAAAATGCGCTAGACTCTGAACGGTCTACCTGCACAAAACAGGCGTGTACGAGTGATGTTAGCCTCACGGTCGCGTGAGGGCTAGTTAGTGTGCCATACGCGTTTACTATGCGGTTCGCAGATTTCATACGAAACAAAGGGACAAGATTACGCTATGTCTTTACAAGTACATCCTTAATATTGGTCCTGGGTATATGAGTGTGAAATCGGAGTTCAGGTGCCATGTATTTGTCTTGCAGATACCCATAATTGATGAAGTAAATGGTTTCGTCAACCACTCGATGTCCAATTTGCACTTTCTAAACCATAGTATAAATTGCCCAATTTTGTCGGTTCTTCACAAATGTCTTGTTATGGGCCATTTTTTGCACATTTAGTAAACAAATTCCTTCAAAACACGTCTCTCTGAATACTGGACAGAGAGCTCCTGCAGGTTCCAAGGACATTTTGCCTCGGTAGTTCTGACCCTTATGAAATACAAGTTGTATAATATTGAGTCTATCTACAAAATCGTCACTTTCTATAGTGCGTCTAATTGGTTCTAACGTCCCAGCAAGACGGCAGTACTAGACCCAGCCAAAGTACATGGGCTAATAATAGAGTATAAAAATAAATAACTCTCAGCTAGACCTTATGTCTATCTAAACTCAATCGTAAAGTAGGATCCGTGCGGGAAGTCCCGGGGGACATCGACCCCCAATGTTTGCAATATCCATGCTCTGGCAAGGTTGAGCAGAGAAATCGAAAACAAGGGAGCCTTGTGTTTGAGGAGATTGAACTGAGCTATTACATCGCCCATCACACGAGAGTTGCATGGCACAAACAGACATGACAAGAAAACGTCAAAAGGAACCTCTACGCAGATGCTGATATAATATGGTGGTAATCTGGCCTGACCTAAGCAGAATAATTGGTTGAACTCTCCTGAGCTATCAAAAACGTGTCTCTTTGGCAACAACCACGCCATATTCGCACCACAGAAAGTTTAGGTATGTGCCACTTTTAGTAATTATTCCTATCTGGACAAACCCAAAGATCAGACTGTAGATGAAGATGACATCTAAACGCAATATGATTTCTCATCACCTCGTTAGTTCCAGAATACAGCAAAGGGCAGGGAAGCATCAGCTGCACTATATTCTTTTGTGATATATATGCTTAGAAGGAAGAGTAATCACGAACTACGTTAGTGCAAAATTGTTTCTTCTTGCTCTTTGTTCACCGTATGTATGTCCTGTAAGCATAAGCTCCAAGCTGTAAGTACACATATACTAGGTGGGTAGATGTAAGCTAGACTATGCGCACTAGCCTATCTCTCTCAGCTTCTATTGATTTATTTCGCACCGCTCTTATCATAGATGAGCAGTTTCGGGTGACCTGAAGTTTGGAATTGTAAGTCTCACTGATCAGTTCCCAGGAATCAGAAAAAGTACAGGCCAAGGGCTAGTGTGCAAGTGGCGGCGGCTATGGGCGTTCTTGCAGCTCGTTTCCGCCCCTTGTTTTTACTCATTTTTCTTTTGTGGCACTGCTGGGGTGTCCTACCTCTTAAGGATTTAAAGAATTAAAGAGAATTGATTCTATCAGATTGGCTGGTCGATTATCTGACATTAAGAAGATGCCGACCTTAGAGTCTAGGTATTTCAACCTTGGAGATAACGCAAACCTCGCGAATGCTCACCTCCTTTCTATTGCTACCACCCGCTTTTCGCCTACACGTTCCAGCAATACGTATTGCAGTATATTGGTCGTAATCAGCGGCAGGCAACTCCCACAGGGGTGGTTACATAAAGTACATACGCAAGTATGCTAAAGTATTTAGGAAACTTGTGGCTTGTGAATAGTCTTGGCTCAACACCCCCCTTGGTACAAAACCATGCATCGTCACTTGTTGTCCACCAACCCTCGCTTCATTTTCCGCGTGGCGTGGCTTTTTTGAGGTATGTATCTCCATGGAGTTGGTAAGTAAGAAGCAAAGGGCGGCACCAGAGGCGATATCCTTCCGCTCTTCCCCCCCAAATCGAAAGGGTGGGCTTGCCGCCTGTTCTCCTCTCCCTGTCCATCCACATGGTGAGGCTGAAAGATGGCGTTTCGGTGACCTTGGCACCATTGCATCACTAAATTGATCTACGCTAACTACTTACATGGGCAAGAGTCTGGGGTTGTCCATTGTCGGATTGTTAACTTGGAAGAGATGCGGTATGATATGGCAATATCAATTTGGCCAAACCATACATACACTACATTCTCGCACATACTGTACGTATACGCGCCAGAGGGGCTCCTGAAATTGATTTGTTCAGCTCTCATCCCGCGCTAATGCCCGTCTTAGGTTGAGAATGCAGATCAATGCAATAGCTGAAACAGCAGATGTGAGTCCCGAAACAGAGAAAAAGCAAACGACGCAACGTCGATCCTGGTCACCAGCGACTTGGGTCTGGCGCACCCCCAACAGACACCAATCCTTCATTTCGGTGAGTACGGTCCTCTAGCGTTGCATTTACTTCGTTCGCGGCAGTAGTAGTGATGGTACGCAGTAGGGGGGGGGGGGGGGGGGGTGGAAACCAACGCGTCCTCGTGCTGAAAAACGTTAGGAAGGCCCAGAGTTACCCAGGCGGCGCCACCAAGATCTTTTTGCCGCCTCCCCCAGTAACGCCTGCGGCGTAGTAAGCATACATTGAAGGTTGGTTCATGCTTGTTCGCGCCCGCCCAGAGCGGGCTGAGATCTCGCACACATTCTCGAAGACCGTTACACAAGCAAGGACGAGGGCTCCTTTACAAAGTCCAATCGCTCTCCAGGCCGATCATTCCTTATGACACCGAGGGACTGAGAATAGATGTGGGCATTAGTCCTACGAGAGAGCGGAATTCTATCAAACTGTTACATCCGTGTTAGCATAATCAGTAAAAAGTGCTGGTGGTCTAGGTTGATAAGACAAGTCTTATGGAGGAATTACTTCGCGATCAACATATCGGTACTGTACTGTACCAGTAGAATATACCCCATACACGTAGTATAAGTACATGATCTGTCACGTACTGTAGGTACGTGTCACAGAAGATGCCAGATCTTATTCTCCGCCTTGTGTAATCGGCGACTTTCGAATTTCATGTTCAAACTGGCGTACACACTCGGTCTCGGATCATCACATGTACTTCTTATTAACAAGTATTATTGTACAGAGCCAGAAGAAGGGGACATCCAATTGTTCGGGCATGCCCCCTGACAGACCGAGCTGAGCTACAGGCTGAGCGTAATAACTAGATACTGGCCTCAATGGCAGGAAGGGTTGGCGTTTCTTTTTCTGTTTTTGCTTCAAATCTTACTTCTCAGCTCAAACCGTAGCATAGACTATTATTCTTCCTTTTATTGATTGTAATTTGATTCCCCTTTTGATAGCTTCGCAACACGAGGGCCTGCTTGAAAGAAGACGGTAATGGCCCCCTATTTCCCATGAGGAGTCAGGGGGCCAGGTCTGGCATTTAACTCTTATTCATCAGCCGCAACAATGCTATTTTGATACCTTTAGCCCTTAATAATATCGAATGGAGCTGGCGGTAAATGGGTAATCATCGTTATTATTATCATCGCTATTAATATTTACGTTCGCGTGTAGTTACCTTATGAGGCCTAACAATATTGTTTTCTAGACTAGGCCACACAATTCAGAACATGTACATGCGTCGTACAGTGACCAGACCTGACTAGCCTTTCACCTAAATTGTGGCTTGATTCTCTAATGGTCTTGTCTGATGCTTGGGATGTCAAAGCCGGCGTGAGGCCACCATACTAGTAAACATGCTTCGGAGTAAGTTCCAGCGACAAGATGTCCAAACGACATCGGTCACGTAGTTCAATTTTGAGGATTGGATTCAAGCCAATAGCTTGTTTCCAAGTGGCGGAAAGAGGGGGTAGTCAATATATGAACGCTAGAGAGAATCCATCAGCGTTTTGTTCTTGAGCAATCTTTCACTGTCTACATGAGAATCGGGCCACTGTTCTAGCTTTTCCTTTCTTGTTTTATGTGCGGCGCTGCTCTGGAGCCTTGGTGTAAGCTTGATTGGATTAGTAAACATAAGATTGAAAAAGAGGCAAGAAAAATATGTGATGAACGTTGTGTTGCCTGCACGTAGATGAATGTATAACCGGTTTCCCGTGTAAGCACCACGGGACCCCTAACTCCCTTCCTGAACGGATAAATTCATACAGGTATCACTTCGGGACTCTTTCTGAGCCGTATAAGTTTTTTAATAGTGATGTTAACCGTGACACTGCTCCCCTTCTAATATCGCGTGCCGCTCTCCCGGATGTCGTGTCTCCTGTTAATATGTTCGGATGGGGATATATTGGTCACATGCACTCCGCCGCTTACTTCCGAGAGACAAAAGGACACCATATGTTATCTCAGACAAGGATTGTGTAAGTTCTCTCTCCTCCATCTATCGATGTAACCTCCGAGACGAGTGACGCTACTGTACGTCCGTAGCACAGCATTCTGGGGGGCGTCCGGCGTTGCTGTCTCTTGTATTCTCCGTAGGAACACGAGACAAAGCGGCAACCACGCGGACATTATGTGCGGACCTTATGCGTCGTCTCCGCTCTTCCTGAAATGACCTTCGCATGTGGCGGGTCGCTGCAGCTATCGGTACACAAACGTGTGAGACAAAGTATCAATATCACTGGGTCGTCCTGCCTAGCTTGGAGTGGATGATAAGACGATAGGGAGCGTGGTGTAAATACCTGGATGAAGTCATGTAAGCAATCATAGTGAATAATTAGTCACAAGCTATCTGAGTTCGTCTGTATGGAAAAAATATGAGCAGGTGTAGGGCAACGCTAACTTGTCGGGTTGTTGATGTGAGCTAATCTACACATAGTCCTGATATGTGCATCAGGCAGCCCCTCACTTTACAGAGCTATGTGTTCGTATCTCAGAATTTAGTGAGAAGTCTACTATATTGAATATTTTGGAGTGTAAGGTGTGACAGAATTGTCATTTTGATGCCTAGCTACACTGAAGGAAATAATGTGATGGTAGAAGTCTTGACTATGACTGATACAACCATAAATGTTCCTTGCATGGGAAAATTGAGACGAGTTCGCTATTCGCTATAAGACCTGTAACACGACATTTATAACTTTGCAATTGATTAGCTTCGCCTATCAGACTGTAGGCAAATCGACCGCGTATGTCCTGAATACAACCGCTAAACCAATTTCTCATGGAATATTGCGGGTAGAGACTAGCTAATATCAACCCGATAGAATGCCGACAGTTGACAACAACTCATTGGGGAAAATGACTATATACCCTGGGAATAAACCAAGTTTGACTTGTTTCCTTCACTTCTCTCTCTTTAGATAAATATTATAGCCTTCACTTTAAGACAGTGCGTGACAGTAAGTCAATATGCGGCAATCGAATGTTAGTTGAGTGCAAGAGGAGGACACGCAGCGGCCTTGATTTTGTGCATGTTGTTCCGTATAAGTCATTTGGTCATGAACCTGTCGTATCCCAGTATTTGACGGTGAGATAAACGTGTTTTCGTTGCGAGCTTGTACTTACGAGACGTTGTAAACATTAATGGAAGACCAATCCCATCCTGAATTGCTGTGTTTGTGACTATTCTGTAGGTGTTTAGGCTCCGTTGTTACCCGTGTCAAAGCGTGTCACTACTGCTGCCGTAGTTGAAGGCCAAGATTAGCGACTTTCTATCAACAAGTATAGTTCCCCCCTACTCAAACAAAAGTACAGCGATTCGTAATAGTGGCTTTAATAGTTATTATTTACTGCTGTCGACCGGAAATATCCCTCTCATAATCGCTGTCACGATACGGATTATCGTGGCAGAGAGAGTCACTGTACCTCGCTTGCATCTTTGGAAGTTAGGTCGCTCGAGCCTGTCAAAGGTGGGCGCTGTTAGGGTCTCTTTCAACACTGAAAAGACTTACTCGTGCAAGGCCTGTCCTTTCGTGAGTGGGTGCGCCTCGAACCTTTGATAGAGACCTGCGGGTATCGCTTGGGGAAGTTCACAAAAGCGAGAACAGTGACAGCGAACACGGCCTCGAGGAGCTTCTATGCGGCGAGGAGTCAAAAGCGGCGACTCTAGGCTCGAAGAGCTAGTGGTACTAAACAAGAAGCTTTAGAACTCCATGTCTTCTATTTCGCTGACATTTTGGTGGAATAACAAAGCAAGTTTGGGCCATGAGGGTCCAGACGCGCTGTTCATTACAGAAAAGGGGCACGTGGGTGGAATGTTCAAGTTCGATTTGCGGGGCGATGGTATTATGAATGCCCTAGAGCTTGGGTTCGGCGTCCATGTCGTCTCTAGGCGCGGCCTGAGAGAAGTTTATAAAGATTAAGGGAGTACGTATGTTCACAAAACATGGTACTAACGAGGTAAGCTGGAACCGATACTCCCTTGTGAAGAGAATACGGACGGATATCCGAGGTCGAGGCCGGACATTACTAGGATGACCGTTTCCGTCTCAAGTAGGCCATGAAAATTTGCATCACCAATGTAGCCTAAGTGTCCCTATCCGACTTGAGCTATCACGATACTAACTTCCTTATCCCTTGAACTTTGTTCAACGTACCAAATTTCACTGGCAGTGGGACCAGTGCAATAATTGCCTTTCAAGGGGTAAGCTTTGGACAAGGAAGCGACGATATGGCCAGGAAATTTTGTTGCAACAAGTATGAGGCACGCTAAATATTTCCCTTTGAACTTCCATGAAAGCCCCGCCTGTTCAAAGAAGTACTCGAGCTAATCATGTAGACTATAATCAAAGAATACACCCAGGCCGATGAGAACGCCACCGTTTCGAACGTACTTGAGCACTAGATCTAGGGTTGATTTGTGTTCAGCCTCGGTCAGAGAAGAATCCTCAGGGAGGACAGCCTGAGGAGGGGTTTGACGTTCTGAGAGAAGCTGCTCGACACGTTCCTTAGTGGTGACCACCTCGACAGCACAGTGTTCTCGTAGCAGAGCAAACCATTGTTTCAAAGGGTAGTTTGTAAAAAAGGTAGTCAGAGCCCCCGTAATCGAGCGACAGGAGCAGGGTTATTGGCTTTTCCGCGGTCTCAGATATCGTGGGGTGCTGTCAAATATTGGTGAAGCGGAGAGTGAATGCAGGAGACGAGCGAACGAGCAAATGGGTATTTTCATTAGGTGCTGTACTTCTTTGGCCGCTTCCGGTAACTCTTTGCTTGATGATTGGCAGTACGTCGTTTACTGTCTGGTGCGAATCTGACCTTCGAATGTATCTAGAATGTGCGGTCATAAGGATGGTGTAGCTTGGACTCTTGCGCGTCCTCGTTCTGGCCGCTCACACTTATTTTCGCGGCATAAGAAGGTGAAAGGAAGCACTGAGGAAATATATTAAATTGACGAGGAAGAGATTGATAGAAGATGCCCACGTGGTAAGGTTGAGAAGTATGGTGAGGGTTCTTATTAACGTTAACAATAACACAATCAACAGTGAGACAATGCCCTTAAACTACACAAGGCACTTAGATGGTTAGATGCCTTGGTACTTCTCGTGGGGCAAACAACTGATCAAAATTGCAGAAAATGGGATGTGTTGGGCTAGGTTGGGTTCGAGTGGTAATGGCAGTAGATATGGGCTATGGCCAAGAAGCAAATGCTGCAGCACTCAATTCATAGTGACCTAATACCCGGGGAGATTGTCCCTGTCATCATATTGAGCTACATGTCCACGAACCGAGAAGTGCAGAACCTCATTTGGGCTTTAAACCAACGGTGATTCCGGCCCAAGCACCTAATTTGGGTGGATTCGGATACTGCTCTAGAAGGACCTTATACATCATGAGCTTCACCTCATTCATATCCCCCTTCCAGCTGTCTATTCCTCTTTGAAGGCCGGGGTGCTTTCCATTCCAAAAGTAATGTAGGTAATCTTCAGGACTGGCGAAGTTCAAAGCTATAAATGATCTCGTCGAGCTGATATTTGTGAAGCCTACTGCTTTCATTCCGTCTTCCACTTGCTTCGATTCCATCCACGCCTCTTCAAGGTGCGGATTGACTCGCTGATATTGAGGCTCTAGAGCTTCACAGGCTAGATCAAAGGGACACTGTAGTGCTTCATGGCCACTTTCCACTACGAAAAATGAGGTCAGTAATGGCCGTTTCTGGGGTGCTAGAAGGACATGGCTACTCACTGCCTATTCCTACGGCGACGGCACCGCCGGCCTCTACCGTATCATACGCCTCCTTCAGGGCATCCATCTGTTTTGCCCCGCAAAATTGTATCATAAAAGACAAGGCCATGTGCGAGAAATCGCCTTTGGGTATGATGTTGCGATCTATGTTGGTGGCATCCGCAACCGCCGCCGTCACACCTGGGATGTTCTGCTCTTTAAGGATATCGATCATGCCCGGGGCGAAATCGGCGGCAAAGATAGGCACATCGGGATGCAAGTTGCGGAATGCCAGTGTACAGGCACCGTTTCCGGATCCCATATCCAGGAATCGAGAGTCTTTAGTAATAGCTTTCTTCTTATCTAGGTCCAAGACCAGATTCCTCAGGGTGGCACTCTGCGAATGTATTAATATATCGTCCTGATTATAGAAGTCTTGCCATCTAGGACCATTCAAGGCGTGGCCCCGTGGATTTTAGAAGAAGAAGCAGGCGTTTCTTACTGGCAAAGGATTAGCTTCGAACATAATGGGGATTTTCGAAACAAATAATTTGGGATTAGCATGAGATGTTTAATACATACCAGTACCCGGTTTGGCATAATGGTCGTACATTCGGGAGGCGATCGTCCATGCCTTAGCAGTGGTGGAGATTCTAGTAGTAGACATTTTGGTGTTGAGTAGTTTCCTCGTCTCTTCTACCTATGTTGACTACCCGGCCTTGGTGACTGCATTACAGATGATGTACAGGGTCATGCACACATACACACATATATATATATATGTGTGTGTATGTATATGCTAGTGTTTGTGTGCACCTTATTTTGAATGATAAGAGCAGGCATTAGGCTGCGCAGCGACGAGAAATATAGTTATATTACTACTCAAGGAGCTGTCGTCATGGTCTGAACCTGGGAATGTCGCAGATGTGGCTGGCCATTAGCCAACGACGAACGTTATCCGGTGCATCCGCTATCACCAATGATCCATCTCATTGGTCCCCCAGGAATAATTAATCGGAATCCTGCCACGCTCAGCATCCTGCATATTTTACATGCAGAATGCAGACATCGTGTGGCAATGTACGTCTTGGCTAGCATGGACTCGTACTCGCTTCATCACTATCGTGAGAACCGTTTCGGACCCGAAAATTCGATTAGGCAATGCTAGCTGTGATCTCGTCCGCATCAAAACATGCGCTGGTCTAGTTACATTAACACCTCTGGCCTATTGAGGCCGCCGCATTGAACATGCGCTTAAGTAATAACATCGACACCTTTATTATATTTCGACACTTTCACAACCTATCACCGTACGAGGAACAACACTCCTCAACAGGTTCCTAAGAGAGACGGATCAAATTCATCTACGATGGTTCTCATTCTCACGTAAGCTCTCGCTCTCACGTCACTATATGAATTTAGTTGCGACAGCTAAAAACAATTTCTGTTCATCTACCTGTCTTGGACTATACGGTACACTCTCTCATGTGGTGTTCTAAGGTTCGGAATTGGCAACTGTCATCATCATGCCACCTCTCGGCCGTGCCTCCAAACCTCCTAATTCTTGGAACACCACATCCCCATAAATAGTGTCTAGATTAGTGTAAGTGGCCTTAGGCTTTGCATTCGGATTCAGCCCATGGCAAGTGAAGTCGAAGTCCCTCACGGTAAGCAATAATATGATGCGCAGTATATCAAGCGACAGATTCTGACCTAGACATGCGCGAGACCCCCGGCTGAAAGATCGAAACCACGACCGAGGGATTCCATCGCCGGTGAAACGTTCCGGCCGGAAATCGTCAGGTTCGGGGTAGTATCTGGGATCAAAGTGCATGGTGTGCCAACAAGGCACGATGATTGCATCGCCAATTGGGTACGTGCGATTGTTATACACGAGTGTCGCGCTGTGAGTACCACAGTATGAGCAATTTCTGTGGCACTGAGGAGGGCTGAGATCTTTGTATGGTTGTAAAAACTCACTCTGAAGGGGCTTCTCTGAGGGCAAACCCGACTGGAAAGATTCGGAGCGTTTCCTTTATCACCGCTGTGGTGTACTCGAGCTCGTTCAATTTTGTCGGATAATCCTTAAGGGTCTGAGCAGTTGATGATCTATCTTCCCCAAACACTTTATTATGCTCCTCGCGTAGTCTTTGGAAAGTGTATGGGTTTTTCGACAAGAGCATAAAAACATACTAAGGACCATGAGCTGATTTCAGTTCGGCGGAGAGAATACGAGTTTCATACACAGAGAGTATCGACAACTGTACCGTGTCCAGCGAGGAGTAGCACTTTAACACTATATCATATCAACAAAATGATATCGCTTGGGGAAATGGCTGAGGCTCACTTGGAGATCAGGAGTTCGATTTCTTTCTCCTCAAATATGACCTCTTTCTCCGATTCGATAGACCGTTTATCTAGTAACATCTCACGAAGCATCAAGTCCAAAATACTGAGGATTTTCCGTTGTGAAGGCGCCGTATCCATAGTCTTCACCATACCTAATCGCTCCGAGATCTTAGCTCTTATAGACTGGTCAACACGCATTTGAACACTTCGCTTTTCGAGGACCACTTTTATCTTCGTCAGTGGGTTCATGGACTGAGACTCTTTAGCTAGTTTTTGAATTATCTTCAAGTCCCTGGGCGAATTGGGCGTTAGTTGGGAGCAAGCAGAAGCATATAGCAAATGTGAGATAGGAATTTTAGCAAAGAATCAAGATAAACAAAACCATATTACGCACTCAAGATCTGCTGAGTGTCAGTGTGATATTCTTCGATAAAGTCAGCCATTCATAAAATCCATGGAAGCAGGAAACCAGTGAGTTTAGGATGCTGCTGCCGAACTGAAATATGAGACATACTATGCAGGATACAAAGTTAGCCAGTTCCAAGAGTTTGAATTCGGAAACACCACGAGAATTATACGATGCAGACATACCAAGTACCCCCCTTAGTTTGGGCATAAAGTGGAAAGTCAAAGACGATGCGTCCAACAATGTCAAAAACGAGCTTAGAGGCCTCTGCTTCCATTGAAAAAACATTCTTGCTCCTTGAGAAGTCTTTCAGTGTATCGCAGAAAAGCAGGGTTTCAGCCACCATAAGACCAACCTGAGTCCTCACATGGGATGTAGAGAAAGCCGGCGCCATGGCATGATGGAGTTGCTTCCAGACCGTACCGTTAGCGGCCGCAATGGCGTTGCTGCCCACCAAGGGCCCAAGCGACTCCTCAGCCTTTCTATGTCTGCGATGTATAAGCATGTCGTCCTAGATTAAAGAACCACATTTTATACGGCTCTCCTAGGCATTGTTCGTGAGTCCTAGCGATGAAAGATTCACTTACTGCGAAATATCAGCTTTGAATATTACTTTGATCTTGTAGATGTTTTATACATACCACTCCAAAGCTCCGTGCCACCTGCACAGCATCCATTGGTTCCGGCTCGGTCAGGACGACCTGATCATAAGCCAGGGGCCAGAGGTCCAGATACCAGACGCCTTTCAGATTGTACTTCTGAGCGATGACGGTAAGGTACGCCTGTGGGTGCATATCCGGCGGAAGCGCGCCCGCGATCTCGCGCATGAGATTGAGATGGCCCCAAAGAAAGCTGTGAGGCGGTTTGGGCTGCATTTCCCATATTTTAGGATCTAGCTTGCGAGATGTATAAGGCGATCTGCGGAGGCTAGACTCACCAAATCCCTGAATCGTCGCCGCTGACGGTTTAGACTGTATACGAGATAGACAACACCTGAGCTCAGCAAGAGTAGTGTGAGCTCGACGGCCCCCATTTTCACCTCTGCCTTATTTTAAGGCGTATAGCTTGAATTGATGGTAGTGTCCGAATGAGAAGTCGTGCAGGTGTGATTCGACTTCGTGTTGAAAGCGGCAGAGATGACTGAGGGATTATGGCTAGTGATGATATGAATTGCGGTCCCGACTTTCTTATCTTCAGGAGCTATACGGTATGCACCTCTGCTAAATCGGCTGTTTTTAATGCATATAAGACGGCGTCTAGCATAATGTCTACCTAGGTATCTACCATGACCCTGTTACTGTGATATTGAAGGAGTTTCTAAGGAATCCACTACATACATATTACTACGCTCGATTACTGGGCAATTGAGAAAGAAAGCAACATCATTTTATTGCACCTGTATTCTTAGGTGACTATTGTATGAGAGTGTGAGGGGCTTAAGTTGAGTCATGCACCTCTCGTAAAGGATTACCGACTGAAAAGAAAATACTAGGTACAATATTCTAGTGAGACTGATCTTTCCAGGCGGGAGCTTCGGGACGGATAATTATGGGCGATTCAGAAGAGCTCAAAATTGTGGTGCAGAGAAAATACACCGCCTGTCAAACGTACCGTTAATTAGGGGGGGTTCACATCGTCACGACGTTGCAAGTTCCTTCGTTATATGTTTACAAATCCTGATGATCGTATATCAAGAGCAGATGCAGGTAAAACGACGACGATACCCTGATGCCACGTTGAACTCAGGAAAGTAAGAGATCCGATTAATTAGATGATTGGCAAACAATATACTGAGCTTGAATAGTATTTGGTGTTTCTACTTTCTCTTGCTTGGGAGTGCAACAAGAAGAGAAGTCCTCTTCTTGGGATCATTCTACGCTACTATCTTCGGTTTGTTCGTAGCATTAGACTAATTCACCACCATAATCAATTCACTCTTTAAAGAGCCCTAGATCGCCACGAGTTATACTAGCTGTAAGCCCATCGATGGTTTCGCCGGTAAAGTTTTCTAACAAGTTTTTCTCGTCCTGTACATGCTGAAAGGTCCGCACCACGATACTGCCCAGAATGTGAATCTCTTCGGGTGACAGTTTCTCGAGCACCTCTGGTGAGGTCTGTGCTTGCTCTACTTTGTGGATGACGGCTTGCTGCTTCTCAGGCGTGATTTCAAAGGAGCTGAGCGCGAAATCCACGCCATCCGCTGCGGTTTTCTGGACCCTGGCATCCTCTGTCTCAGTATCGGCTGTTCCTTGGATGACCGGTTGGAACATTTCGAAGGCCATGTCAAACCCCTCTTCTTCAGCTTTCGACAAAATTTGCGCCTCTTTCATTCGTAATTGTCGTAAAATGGTCATTACCAACAACAAGAAGCGTGTGTACCGTTCAGTCACCTTAGTAGTGTGCCATTTGGCCGCGGCTCTCTCGTCGCACTGGCCTCGGCGTGAAGCCTGCACGGTAATTGCGGCCGACAGCCCAGATGACAAGGCCAAATGCACGCCAGACGAAAAGTAAGGATCCACAAAGCAGCCCGCATCGCCAACTAAGCGGAAGTGTGGGCCTGCGTACTATATAGAAATCGAGGGTAAGAAGTTGTCATCTATGGTGAATGTTTCGATGATATCGGGGGTACATGAGCAAACGGGAGTAGAAACTCCCAGTTTGATTTTTGCTACCAAAAAGAAGGGGTGGGGGGATACAGGATTCAGATATCACTTACGGCTGAGGCACTATACGACCAGTCGGATGCCTGTTTGATGTCCGACACAGGCTCAGCTCCGCTCAGCATCGCATAGATCTGGGGGGAGAGCTTCAGATATTCTTTATAAAATGCCTTTCCTTCCAAGCCAGAGGCCGTCTTCTTAGAGAAGAAGAGATCTTGTCGAGCGACTATACCACAGGATAAGGTACCGCCATGTAGGGGAATGGACCAGGCCCAGCCGCTGCCATCTACAGGTATCAACAAGTTAGCACAATGTGCTCATGAGCGTCGTATACTTCATTGTTTCACCTGTTAAAGCTTCGAAGAAAGGTGAGTTCTCGTTCTCGCAACCTGGTTTAAAACGCTTGGCTCCTTTCCAGTACGCCCAGTTAGCAATATTTTTCAATCCTCGATTGAACCTTCGGTTCTTCAAGTATCTAGTTGACATGAGGCCAAAACGACCACTAGCATCGATGATGTAATCGAACTTGATAGTTCCATTGGTACCATCCTTGCGCGACCAGTTGGCGGAAACAGGCCGCCCTGGGTTTGCCAGGCGTACCTCGGCGTCGAAACCATCTTGCTCAAATGGTTCGAACGTGATTGAATCCACTTTGGTCATTTCAAAGGTTTTTGCGCCGCTCTTGGAGGCGTGACGAAATATCAATTCGTCTGATTCAGACCGAACAACGTTCCACGTATAGCCTCCGGGGCCGAGTGTGGCCGCAAAATTAGTATCTATTTATCTGATCAACTTTTATCTTCTTTATATTTTTAGACAATTCGTTCAGCTCACATACAAGCTTCCTTCTTGTCGGTAATCTTGAAAGTTGCCCCATACTTATAAACCATATTCGTTAGCAACCGAAGACGCCTACGGCGGTGAAGGGGGAAACTAACTTTCTTCTCGAAACCATGGCGCTCAAACTCTTCCTCAAGATCTATAAGTCGCATAAAGAATCTCAAAGTCGGCAGCATACTCTCTCCAATATGGTACCTTCCAGATAGATTGATTAGCTCTCACCTGTTTCCAATGTGAGCGATAGCGCACAGGCTCAATGCCGCTAGGGCAGGTCCATATGGCCAGAACAGCTGTGGTACAGTATTATTTAATATCTCTCACCTATATTATATGTTTCTTTTATTCATACTTCTCCTGTCTTCTTCCTGTTTGGAAACGTACCTTGGGAACTCATCGGCTTCAAGTACAACAACATCAACGCCTTCCCGTGCTAGCAAAGTAGCAGCGTATGACCCCCCAGGCCCGCCGCCTACAACAAGCACAGAAGTCTGTAGTGGAATGGACATTTTGTAATACTGTGACACAATTGGTCTTAAAGTGGGAATCAAGGATAAGGTATGTTCACAGAGCAAGCGAGAATTCAGTGACAGAGAAGGCAAGTGTGAGGCTTGATCAATGATATGATGATAGACAAGAAGTTGAAAGGGCCAGCTTCAAAAACAGTGTGCCGATGGTGGTTCATTAATATTTGCTATGTTTTCCTTACTGACTGTTACAGTTTCAACTGCTAGTGATTTTAGCATAACCATGTTTATCGCATAAAGGAAGATATTCTAAGCCTGCCAGCGAAGTGCACTTACCAAGCCTATATTAAAGCTAATATTCGTTATAATAGCAACAGTAATATGGATTGCTTGCAAACATATCATAGTAGGGGCCTAGACCTGATGACAGAATTCGAAAGATCGATGGCCTTATTGGATACAGCATATCCATTAGATGGCTGAAGCTGATAGGTTGAAAGATCCCACAGAAAGCGATAATGTTCATGCGGAGGTCGTGTGGTTTCCATGCACATATCGAGTGCCTCACGATTGGAACCGTGAGATCAAATGTCTTGATACTATGGTACCGAGCTTTCCGGAGAAGAGTTCTAGGTGGCTCAGTGTAGTAATTACCTAGCTGCAACGATAAGGCACAGCGAATCCTGCAAATATCAAGCGCAGCAAATCCCATACACATATATACTACATGCGGACTTTTGGTATACTACCTGTCAGCTATAAAGTAGGGCGGTCAGTTAAGCCGGAACAAAGTGTTCTTCCACTCACTTTAGCACTCTAGACTCTCGCTATGGGATGCCATTTGGATTGACTGATTTGACTCCGTTCCCCAATCCGCACGCTGTTCAAGGTGAGGTGTCACTCGCCAGTGCGAGTGCACATATAAGCAAAACGCTAATAAGAAGTAGCCATGCCGCTGAAATCCTTTGAGGCTGCAGGTAATCGATGCATTCATGTATGGCGCTCCCCCGGACAGGGAAGTGAGACCTCCTACTCAATTACGAACTGATATACCAGTAGGCCGATTGGATAATATAGTAATCACGGTAGCCAAGGCTTTTTGCGGCCCCAAATCGGGCCCTTGTATATACCTCAGGGCGCCACCCCCCGGTGTACGTACTCGTAGCACAATAGATGTTAAAAACGGACGATTATAGTATTTTTGAACAGCACCTTGCTTCCTTGTTGAATATTAAAAATTACCGTTATTATTATAATAAAAAGTTTTATGATCGTAAAATTTTAATTTTAATTATTAGATAACATTTAGATAACATTGATAAAAATGAAACTATCTTCTTAAAAAGGTTTATTAAATATTGATAAAATTCTTAGTATTATTTTAAATATTAAAATAATAATAGATATTCTTTTTTTAATAAATATTTTTTCAAGAACAGCTTGTTTAAAACGGTGTTTTGCATAACTAAGAATGTAAACGCTGTTCGGAAAAAACACCATTTTACAATAATTTTCCCAATTTACGCAATTATTTATCCTATGAGTACGTACACCCCCCCTGGCGCCCTAAGGTATGTCGTGTAATGTGATGGCTAGTATCGGGGCATGACACATTGTCTTCTATATGCACATATTATATACAGCACGATGCAAGATAGCTCAGCTTACCGTTTCGCTATACTGTACTTGCTCTTTTCCACAGCTCGAGCACTGGGTGAGAGTCAATTACCAGTGCGTCATTCGCATGCATTGTACCATGGATTAAATATGCTTTAATCTGCTTATCTTATCATATACTGGCATAAGAAGAATCTAATGGGTTGGGTATAAGGGCGGAGGATCTCTGATATACTTGATAACCAATCTCTCACAAACTATCCTACGACCTAGCTATCTTTACACCAGTTCTTCACACATTAAGCTTTCTCAATATGTCCCACTTCAGCCAGACCGCGCTCATTACAGTGTTTCTTTGGGCCACTTTTCTTGCTGCACAAATCATTTACCGACTGTTTCTTCACCCGTTGGCGAAATTCCCGGGGTCATGGCTTGCATCATGCTCCTATCTATATGAGTTTTACTACGATGTCATCAAGCGAGGCAAGTATGTTCATAAGATCGAGGAAATGCACCGCCGCTATGGTCCCATTATACGAATTAATCCGCACGAACTCCATATTGTTAGTAGTAGTTCTCATCCCAGTTTAACCACCTTCAAGCAAGAACCTTCTCTTCAGGCTGGTATTTTGGTCCCAAATGCTCTGCATGCTCCGGAGCCCCTACAAGTCTCAGTCAAGATGATGTCTACTGATCCTTGATGTTGCAGTACGATTCCAACTATTTCGATTCTATTTACTGTGTTGGGAAGTGGAACAAGCCATTATACATGGTATACGTAAGTAATTATCGGTATTACTTTTTTACAACTCTAGTCATTTTTGAAGCGAACGGGCTCCTATTCGGGCCAGAATCATGTCTTAAGAGCTTTGAATGCTCCTAAAGCCCTTAATAATCTCGTCCAAGAAGGCACTTACTGACCCTGACTGTTGCAGTCGTTAGATCTCGGCCTATCTGCGTTCGGTACAACCGATCACAAAGTTCATCGCTTACGACGCGGCGCGCTAAACCCGTTTTTTTCAAAGCAAAAAGTCAATGAAATGCAGCATCTCATTCAGCAGCACATCAAAAAGCTCTGCGACAAGCTGGAAAAATATCGCAATACAGGTATACCGATAGACTTCGAAAGTGCGTTCGGGGATTTCACCTTGGTACGGCATCTCATCCCCTCTACTGGCCACTACCTTTTACTAATAGTCTCCTCCAATTTTAGGATATCATATCAGAATACTGCATGGACAAGAGTTTAGGGTTGCTCGACCGTAAAGACTTCGATAGCTCCTTCCGTCAGGCATTCCGGGGTCTTGGCGAACTTGGTCACATGGTAAAGCTGTCCCCTTGGATCATGACAATTTGTGAGTTACTCCACGCCTGGCCCTCTGGGTCATCATGCAGATACCTCAAGGTTTGATTGCAAGGAGACACTGCTAACACCAACTGCTATTTAGTCAGCAGTCTGCCCAAAAGTCTGGTTCTCTGGTTCAATCCCAACATCAAGCTGCTCTTCGACTGGGATGACAATTGCTTAAGAATGGCAGAAGATTTACTGAGACCTGAAAATAAAGCGTAAATTTCCAATCCCCTTTGTAAGCCAGCGAGTTAACCATATTGCAGGGTCAAGGGCCATCCAACGGTGATGCGCGAAATTCTTGCCGATCCAGAACTGAGTCCATCAGACAAGACAGCCATACGCCTCAAGTCGGAAGCCAAAACCGTCTTGAATGCTGGCACTGGTACTATCTCGTGGGCGTTAGTTACCGCCGTCTGGTACTTGACTACCATGCCAGATAAGATGGAAAGGTTACGAACGGAAATTCGAACTGTTATGCCGGATCCTTTATGCCCCGTTGAACTAACAAAGCTAGAACGTCTCCCTTACTTCACAGCAGTATTGCATGAAACACTTCGTCTTGGCTTCGGTGCCCCGATGCGATCGGCTCGAGCTGCCCCGGATCGCATTCTAACCTATACAGATCAGAAGTCTTCTAAAGAGTGGCAAATCCCCCAAGGTACTGCAGTCAGCGTAAGTGATCTCTAGAATCCATATTCGACGTTTAGCAAGTCCTGGAAAAAGTCTCGTCTACATGACGAGTTTCTACTCCTATTCGTGCGGCTCCTTAGATGGTTACTCCGGACAGCTATTTCTAACTCGACATCTCTCTAGATGTCCATTCCCCATTTGCACTTTGACCCAAACGTCTTTACAAATCCTCATACCTTCCACCCAGAAAGATGGCTTGTACCGACAGAAGAACGCTTTAAACTCGAGAAAGTGAGTTACATCAAAACCTCTTCCCCCTGTTTCGGCTACTATCTTGTCTCAAGAGCCTTGCATAATCTGAAAACCTCTTTACAGTACGATCGAAAGTCGTACTTACTGACTCCACATGTTGCAGTACTTCGCTCCGTTCTCTAAAGGCTCTAGAAATTGCCTTGGCATCAGGTACGGTCAATAAGTGACGTTTCCGAAAAGAGTATCACCAGCTAATTAAAGCCTCTTAGCCTCTCCTGGGCTGAGTTGTATATCTCGCTAGCGCATTTCGTCATGCGAATAGACCTAGAGCCATACCAAACAACACACGAACATATCGAATTCGTTAGCGATATGTTTCTTGCCGAGCCGAAAAACTGGAAGGTCAGTGCTTGGCATCTCCCATATCCCAATGTCAATCGACCTGATCACCTGAGGTCCCTTCGCTTCGCTTTGATGATGGAATGCATATACTAACTGTACAGCACATATAGGACGGGCCCCGGTTTCTTGTGAAGTAAAGCCACTTCCAAAAAAACCAAGAGACTACTTTTGAGGTTTCATTTCCCCCCAAAGCTAGAGCAACCGCAGCGTTGCTCAAGAACAAAAGAGTGAAGGATGAAACATATGGATAGGCTGTAGTTAGGCTGTGACTGGCACAGGAAAGCATCGCCTCAGGCTACACGTACGCTCCAAGAAATCCCGTTATTAGTCGACAAGTTCAATGGTTATGAGTCTAAATCGGAGTTCTGGACGCCGCGATATGAGCGTGGTGTGGAGTTCAGCGCGATGCGGCGAATACACGATGGGTATAGATGCTTTGCCGGAAGAAACCTGACATATACTGAGTCCTATAAATCTCACGTACGGTTCCATGTAAACGAGTTTTGACGTAATCTCAGAAAAATCTACAAGATTGAATGTAAACCAAGAGTCGTTATGTTTTCCGCTCACCCAAAAAGCATGCAATATCTTGCGAAATAAATAGTATTACTAAATTGCTATGAAAGAAAGACTCCTTAGAACTCGGTACACTCGAAGTCAAAAAGGTAGAAGACAACGACATGAAACCGAGGCGCACATCTACTAACTTTATCACATTGCCTACTTACCGGCACCTATGTATTTACTACCACCATCGGAAGTTGTATATGGGCTCTTAGTAGAATCAGACGTGGAGGAGTCGCTGCGAGGCTCACCATAGCCCACATTAGAGTTGCGGGCAGTGGAATTCGCAGGATGCTTCATTGAGTCGGGGTTGTTTACATATGATGGCTTCGTGGAGCTTGAGGTGTCCTCTGTGTCAGTAGGCATTGTCGGTTGTGGATAGTAGGGGAAGCCAGGCAGGTTTGGGGAAGAAGATACCGGTTTGCTTTGTCTTTGAGTGTTTATGAGTGTTCTGATGACGATGATGGAGTTCTGAATTGGGAGTATCGAGAAAGGATAGGAAATATATAATCCTAATTACCAAGAACCACACCAAAAACCTGTTACAGACAATGCCTGAGTTGAGCAATACATTTTTCTCAGTATTAAAAGTGCCTGTTCACAACACAGACACTGTTTGTATGCCCGTAGTTCTGATAATAGCATATGAACAAAGGTCAGTTTCTCTCATGGAGAGGGCTAACACAGGACAAGTAGAAGGCGAAGCATACATTGCGACTCTTACTGATTAACAACCAAACCAATCGAAATTTATCACACAGCCTTCCCAATGCTGACTCTAATCTACAATCGAACTGCCAGTAGCTTGGCTCGTCTAAATGAGCCCCAGGTGAGTTGTATACGGTTGGAGTATCTTTTTCTGAGAAGCACCGTACAGATCTTAACTGTGCGCATGATCCCCACTTTTGTACGTAACAGCTCTGCGTACGCCCTCTCCCTTTTTTCCTTGTCACTCACACCAGCTCACTCAGAAACATTCGCTCGGCGCCTTATGAGATAAAAGGGAATACAGCCCGCATTCGAGGGTCTTACGTGCTATATCGGCTTTATTACGTAGAAGGGTGATATATATCAGATACCACTGTTGAAAGGATCAACTATCTAGTGCCCATTACCGCTTACAGTCTAACTATAATGTCTTCACCACATTGTGGACTTGTATAGAATCGCATAAGGTTCGTAAGTTCCCTTGAACACCGATTCATAAACGACGGCAACTGGTAGCCAGCAATGCCAGAGGTTTGGCAACACTCATTCATTCCTCATTTGATCAAATACATACATCGCAAAGAGGCGTATGAGTTGAGCATACTACTCATGTCATTCTCATGTGAAGTAATGTCATGTTTTCTTGTAAACGAAGAATATGGTTTCAGGTGGCATCAATGACGGAATAAATCTTGTCCAGAATGAAGCCTCACAGAGACAGTGAAAGGCAAGATGTGTGGAGAATGATGAGATGAGAGTGGGTGATGAATGAGCGATGAGTGAGCGGTGAGTGATTGATGAGTGATTGATGAGTGAGCGATGAGCGAGTAAATGAGTGAGTAAATGAGTGAGGCGGGGTACATGCAGCAGCCAAGCCCCGCCAGGTGAGCGGGTTTGAGAAGGTTTCTGCACGCTAGTGAACCCTGAGAGCGGCGCTAGGTACTGGTACATGGTCAGAAGCCAGAAACCCAAACGGACCAGGAGATCGATCGTCATTGATCCCGTGCGTGGTAAGGGAACGTTTTGCAGCGGCTTCAAGACCAGTCCTTTCGAGAAAGAAGCAAAAATATCTGTGTAAATACCCCATGCGGGAACTTGAATATAGTAGTTTGAGTGCTGATAAAGCAAGTTGGATCGTTGTGCCGTTCAAACAGAACGACGAATATGTAATTTGATTTGTCCCTGCTGTAGCGCTTGCTGTATCACCCCTTTCTCCCGTAACGCCGTGTAAGACCCGATTCATTACAACATAACCGCTATATAGCGTTCTCCAGCCTGTGTGCCGCCAATCTATTCCCTATGGTTAATCAGATAGGATACCGTCCGTCGAAGGGCCTTGGTCTCCTCTCGCTTCCCGGCCAGCAGGTTGCTGACACCGTAATTGGTAACGTCTCTCTGTTGGTATCTGCACGTTTCCGAAAATGTGTCGTCTCCTGCGTCCTACAAGTTCATATATTTCTATGGCGATTTGATGGCGCTAACCGTGCTGCCTTGCTTAATGGTCGCTGCTTGTGCTGTAGAACCTGCCCACAAGCAGGCTGCCGAGGAACGTACCACCCAAAACGGCAAGGAAATAACCCACGTTCATTGTCATGACGGCCAACATGCTACACATGGCAAAGTTAGCGACAAATCATTCCAAAAGCACAAGACGCTACACGCGACAGCATCAGCTTACAGTAAATATCCAACACCCGCGATGACAGTATCCAGACCAGCGCGTAGGGGGTCAATAGACAGCCTAAAGGGGCGGTGGATTTGTTGTCTGCGCTGAACAACGAAAACATCTTCTTCGATGCCGTTCTCAGAGAGCGTCATGCGCTTGGAGAGGTCGTCGCGGGAGATCTGCTCTGATATAGGCTGCTTGCCCTGCACGACAACGTAGCGGCGCTTCATCTCGGCATCGAGCCACCGCGTCTCGGCCAGTGCCTTGCCTGCTAACAACAACCGGAAGAAAGCGCCTAGGAATATCAGGAATATGATGGTACCGGCGTATGCGCCCGGCGTGTTTGGGGTCCAGGCGTCTGAATACAGCGCCGTCGCCATTTCATTGGTGAAGACGGTCATGTGCCCGCCTCCTGACGAGTCGGAGCCCATATCCATCTCGTCATGAGAGTGACGTGGTGACAGCATTTTTGCGGTCTCGGTCTTTTGTTGTAGAATTAAGGACTTTGTTTGAGATTGGTGAGGAGAAGAGGTAGAAGCGTGGGTTTGTTCTGTTTTAAGCAAACGTTGGAGAGGGGAGACTTTACGGCCGTTCTCGAGACTCTCGTATGCGTGATCTTGGCGGGATTTGCCGTTGTCTTAGACCACAGGCACAACTTCCCGAAACAGTGCGAAGGGTGTAGTACCAGTAATGATAGATAGGTTTTTAGTAGGTTTCTCACACGAATCCTCACTTTTCGAATGTAGGACACCTCAAAGAGAAGGAGGATAGTTGGCGGCAAAGGCGGTTATAGGTTATTCTCGGAAGAAGTAATGAAGGGGGTACGAGGGCTGAGAGGGAGGCGTTGTCTCTTTGACAGTATCGCACTAGTGCTCCCTTTAAAAAGGAGACAAATTGGATAGGTCAGGATCTTAGGTAGAGATTTGGATGCAAAATGACAAGTGCAAGTCTTGAACAAAGAAGCATCAAACTAAGCAGCGGCCAGGCCGTACTTCAATGAAGACCGGCGTGTTGGTTTTCTTTTGTTTTCTTGCTCAAATGCACTCATTTATTTGGGCCCGTGTCCCAGGGTCAGGTAGGTATCTTACCAGACCCGCTTAAGTGGAAAGCTGCCCCTCCCTCAGTGGACAAACCCCACTCTTATCTGTCCAGATCGGGCAATTCGAATAAGCGTCACTACCGCATGCACCACCCCTTGAGAGTACTGGTACTTGGTAAACCTTAACAGTCTCACGGCTCTAATACCGTATAGTTTTGCTTATTCCGAATAGCCCACTCATCGAAGAATCTTGACTTTAAGGTCTATACACTCTCCATCATGTGACCCAGAAATTGTACTAAATTGCTGTAATGTAGAGCCCAAGATTAGAGTCTTATCGATTGATCGACCGAGTAGATAACAGTACATCTCTCTATAGGGTAGAAGGTCCGGAGAAGTGGGCCCGCCAGTATTCGGAATAAGCAAAAGTATACAGTAGACTATCTAGTTGACGTTTACTATTTAGTCTAGGGACTTAATAGAGCGCTATCTCATACTCAACCTCTATTTTAGGGGGCACTAATTCATCATGATGTCAAAATCACAAATTGAAGAACGAAGTCACCATATATCAGCTAGAAAAGTCTTGAGACAAATACAAGGGAGAGGCCAGGAGTCGCATTTTCCTTTATTTCACTGACTAACAGCGAGCATTGTGGCCTACAGCACACGGCTGAGACCAGTACTCATCACCATATATGATCTCATCGATCCCGAGCAGCCAAATTACAGTGTGACTCTACGCAATAAAGCCATACCACTCAAATAAACACACGTATAATTTTAGTAAACCCAGTCGGATGATAACCACATAATGATGTAATTTGGCCATTCTCTAATAAACTGAGCTCGTAGTGGCATTGTACAAGTGAACCTACTCTACATCATCAATCGTGTCCATGTGTATAATACGCTAGCATACCCGCTGGTATGGGAATTAGTGGCGAGCGTTAAAGCTTATTTTGAGAATGGGCTTGCTTTTGCTCGAGGAGCTCTTCGCGGCCCTTCAATTCTGGCACGTCTTCCCTAATTTCTGTCACGTTAGAAGATGGTCAGAGTATAGATAGTCAGTCGACTGTTTCTGAATACCTATCATGACCATCTTGTGATCTGACAACTAAGAAGTGCGAAAAGGGATACATAATCCCATTCGATCTCTAACAACAAAGAGTTAAGATCAAACCGCCGATAACGCATTAGCGCTTGATATTTGTCATCGCCGTCATCCCCATCCTCTTTCCCGGTACATAGTATATACAGGTAACTCGCGAGTTGTTCAGTGTGTTTTGTCTGGCAATTTTGGGCTCAACTACTCCTGCACAAGTGAAAGAATGAGGCGCTTTCGCCAGAGCGGAAAGCGGACGCCTGTCATATAGGGACGTAAGACCGGCCTTTTCATCTATTCGATTCTTAACATCTCTTCTTAGTGCCATGAAGAAGCAGCTGGAATATCGTCATAAGCTATAGCCAACATCCCCCCCTTCTTCCATTGTAGCCCAAGCGTCGCTGCTTAGAACTCATGTGACTCCCCTAGCACGCTTAGTATATGTCCAGTTCATGAATCTAAGTCAAACGAGGCGAAGTTAATGTCCAATTCCTAGCGTCACTAGACAAGTAGCAACGAGACGTTAGGACTAGAAACCAAATATTGTAACGAATTAGTCTGCACAATCCAAGTCTTGGTAGCCCCTCTTGTAAGCGACGTGTCCTCTGAAACGAGCCGTTGTTGACGATTGATGTTGCGAAAAGCTGACAAGCCGAGTTCTAGCGTGCTAGCTATCCCCCACCGATTTTCTTTCTTGCATGAAAAAAACTTTTCTCTGAGTTGAACTTGCGAATGTTTTGGTGGAATTGCTCTCCGAAGTCAGCAATGAGAAAATCAAATGATCTTCTTATCCCACCCAGGTTGTCCGGACTCGTTAATGCGTGGCCTCTTTGAAGGACTCGATGTTTACTTTTAATAATTTCGAATTTTATTCACCAACTGTACATATTTCCATGGACTAGCATGTTCTTGAATGAATCTCGACCGGGAGAGGTTCCATGTTGAGTCTAAAATCGTCGCCTTTTGAGATCAGCTTTTCTAGCACCACCTGTCTTTCTTGCCAAAGCATCCGCCGCTAAGTGAAGGTCGCAAACCCTTTCTTAGCTTTAGTTCGTTCTGCCCTCGGCTTTCTGCCCGGAACTCGTCGATCAAGCCGCTGATATCTTCCACATAGAAGTAGTCAGGGTGAATTAACGACCGAATAATGACATACGTAAATAGAAAGGAGCTCTAGAAATCATCATCTGTGGTTCTGGGAGTTCGGTGCGCTTTATTCCTTAAAAATGCAGAGAAAACGGAGTCAAGGGGGTATTTGGACTTTCGCTGAGGTTTCGCTTGAGCATTATAACCATAATATCCATAGCCCCTAGGTGCTTCGCCAAGAACCTATGCCAGGGCGTTACTCCTGATTCGCCCTTTTCGTTAGGACCAGCGCCCGTGTCGACAAGCCTTGAAATGGTATCAAGGTGACATTGCTCCCAATGCGAATAAACCTTCAGCACTACACACAGAGGCGATGTTTTCCCGCCACCAAAATATTGGGGGTTTCTTTGGAACTTGGTCGATACATAGTTACTTCCCCGAAAGTTAACAATGTTTGGCGCCACCGGCGATCTATTGCTTCACGGCGATACGTTACTGTTGCCTTCAAGCTGTGTCGAGGAACATTGGGGACAGGTTTGCGAGGGATAGTGTTGGCCGCAAGTTCGTAGCCGTCGAAGATTTCGATGGTCGCCTTGTGTACCGAGTTAGCATTCCAGAGCAGTTCATCTCGAGGAACACTGATGGTAGTGTCCATAACTGATATCGTAGCAGCTTCGTCTTCTTCCACAGCGTAGTTAGCGTAGTGCATACACTTCTCTAGCAGAATTTCATATTTTCAGTATTTTCAAGAGAATTTTCCACAAGCATGGCGTACTTAAGGAGAAACACCAACGCCTTCAGCATCGACAGATTAACCTTGAATTCGGAAAAAGTCGCGAACTGTCCGGGAAGGACCTCTACCCTGCTCACCTTGAAGCAAAAGAAACCACCACAACGCGCACTCACACGCCGAATACAGGGCTTCAAGCATCCCCCGAGGCAGCCGTGTCAAAACTAAACCTAAGTATGCGGCCTCTCCGCCGCGTAATTATTATCCTGCTCTTCATGTTCTCTTGCATAATACATCGTCAGAAACAGATTTTCTTGCGCATTAATAGTTAACTGAAGGGTTTCAGACATGTATCGGTAATAAAACGGGTCAACAAGATCCAGAATGTGCTTAAATATCGATTCAGGATCTGTCGGAAGGGCTTCAAGGCGCTTTGAAGATTGTTTAGGATCGCTGTTGATGAATCTGTCTAGTAGCGGTCTCCTAACTAGAGATACCCATCCAATCGATAAAAAACAGCACTTGAAAGTTATCGCGAAGTGTTAAGCAAGTGACCTATGATTTTGGTAGAGTGTATCGATAGACCATTCATTGGCAAGGGCAAGGTCGCCAGTTTTGGTGTCCCGCTATTTGTCAAACCAATATCAAACGCCAGCCTAAGGCATTGACAAAAGATATCATAGAGCAGCTTCTGGAGAAGGCCTTTCAAGGACTTTTGCATGGCCGTCTTAGTACTCTAGAGGTAATGTGTCGTAATGGTAACCTCTTTTGAGCTACTCTACTCTCGTAGAGCCTCTGGGGCCTTCTTGTAGCCAGCAATGAACTTTGTCAATATCGATTTGCCTGCTTATACTTTTCCAAAACCCTAAAAAATTTCGCTAGCCATCCTGAATCATGTCAAGATCCTAGTCTGGAAGATCTATCCGAACGTCGATTTGTGTGCCTCTGGATATTCCCATGATGTAAAGGTTGACTTTCGAAGTTAAGGCTTCTAAGAATTTGTTGTTCTCGAGCTACCTCTTCTAGATCTTGTTCTGTTGAGGTAAGACCTGACAGGATATTCTCTATAGAACTCATATCCGTGAGATATATATTTCTCGTCAGGTGCTGCGTTCTCAACCGCCCACCTTTAGCGGTCACCCTTTTTAAGCTGGGAGTATTTTCATTGAAAAATTTAACCGCCGCATGTTGAATGTATCCATGGAGACTTGTCGTTTTGTGTGCAAATGCGAAATTCAACCCAAAGATGGTATGTTGAACTGCCAACGATGTGTGTGGCCCCCAATATTTATCAATAAGGAAGTGAGAGGTGTCGGTACGGTTTGCGAGAGCTCTGCGAGATGCCTCGCTCTACCCGCAGTTGACCAGTTTTGCCTTGTAGGGGCAACGCGCCCTTCCCGAAACTCCATCACAGCTACATAGTACAACCCTGCCCAGACGCTCTGCCTTCGGCAGTGCAAAACAGAAGCCCAATAGCTAGCCCTCCGTTGACCTACGATTGCATGTAGTCTCCGGATTGGAATGCCTACCATACGCCTTAACGCTTTGGGCTTTATACCAGTAATTTCAGACTCTCTGGACAATTCTGCTTACGAGAGTTTATAAGCTCACTTGCTCGTTATTTAATTTGCTGTAACGTTCACGTAGTCGATGATATGTCTTCAGCACAGACGACTGATTTCCCCGGTCGAGGTGCCATATCTGGACGGAGAAACGGTTGAAACTAACTACCTACCTAGGAGTCGATGGCTCGCATACGGCTTCTGGTTTTTCCTTTGCACAGCCACCTGTAATGGTAATGTAAGTCGTCAACGTAGAAATGTGCCGTATGCTCTTCCACACGAAAGATATATCATATCATACTAGACGTGTTATGTAACGCCGAATAGTTTTCTGGATTCGGGTTGGGGAAATGGGTACATGAACGACCTCGGGAATATATGGGTTGAGTGCACTCACTCTTGCAAGTCCAAACCCAGTGGAGATTAATACATAGATAGCTAGGCATATTAAGAACGAACGCTTTAGCAAACTATTTCTAATTACTTCGCAACCGGGATATTTATATATAGTAAGGAGTCCCATACTCTATCGTCTGCATCTAACCTGTACATGCAAAAGGCTCAGTAATAGCGAGCTAAGTATTTATAAACAACGCTTCAAATCAAGGAAACGAAGGCACTAAAGATTGGTAGATGGACCACCACTGGACTCGAATGCAGGAAAGTCAGAAACAAGCTAGCTGTCTCTTATATCTAGAGCATGTTCGCCGTCATACCCATTCTCACTCTGTCGGTTTTGCTTAGCGGCTTGACCGTGAGAAATACGGGCGTTCGGGCAAGCTTGTGTTAAGAGCCATTAGAGCGGACAAATAGCAGCAGACTCGTGGAAGAAGAGCAGAGTGATGCCTAGAGTGAAGATTAACGATCCAACTTCTTAGAATGTGCCTCGAGCACCGCTCTTTTCGTCGATATGTCGGAAGCGCTCCATCTCTTTCCTATCCTTCAACAAACAAGCGGCAGCAACAACAAGCACGGCATCTACACCGACGACACCGAACAGGGCCGTGAATATATTGTCGATGAACGTGTTACTAAAACGCGATAACGGCGTGCTGCAGCCCGTCATCAAAGCTGCTGCTGCTGGGCTGGGACAGGCGGAATCCGTATTGAAGGCCGGGGAAGTGCTGTTGAAGTAACCGCAGCAATTGAACTAACGAACATGGGTCAGAACACTTGCCCCAAGCATCGAATGTAATCTAGCATTTACTTACAGCTACCTGCATGAAGCTCTGAACCTCTTTAGGCTGTGCTATCCATAGTTGAGAGAAGGTATCCTTGATCCGCAATGTGAGAATCCACAAGTCGAGACCAATAATTAACGTGAACAAGGCATCGATGACGATCAGCACGACGGCGAATTTCAACCAGCTGCGACTGTTGGTCGCCAGAGCCGGTAGGGTGCTAGCGAAGGCGACGAATGTGAAGATGCCATTGCCGATCCCAGCTGTAGGGATTAAAAAGTCAGCGAAAGCGAACAGCGCCTCTGAAGCTTCATCCTCAATTAGTATGGCTTCACTGGGTTCTTTTCTCACCTGAGAAGGGAAATTGTTGGTACAGTAGATCGCGAGCTGCCTCGTTACCATCGACCGGCGGGTTGAAGCATGTCTTCTGAACGATGATGGAGAACCCCAGTATGAGGGCACCAGTCGCTGCAAAGAGGATATCGATGCCCACGAAAGCTGCGAGCACTTTGTTCACCATCGCGATAATACCAAGAAGACCTAGACGACCTCGTCTTTGGATTTAGACCCGAAGAACGGCACCCGTGTTCCACCTCCTTTCTTCTTTTTTTCGCGGTCCCGGGGACCGTACCTCTATTCCTCTGATGTACCCTCCCTATATTTGTCGATTATTGTGCGATTAAAATCAGCGACGACCGGCGTCCTCTACGATTGAAAGTTCCTGTTGATAATTGGCAGGGGGGAAGCGAAAAGAAAACCTAGTGGCGAGCCAGCGACAGAAAGAACGTAACGTCGGAAGATCAATCGACAAGTAATGATAACAGAAAAGAAAACTCCGATGGCATGTTCGAAATGGCTGGAAAAAAGAGAATAAGTCGAAGTGAAAGTATCGAGTGCAAAGATAGCAAGATTAGATTAGATGAGACGGGGTATGATACAGAGAGATGCAAGCGCTGGGCAAGGTCAGAAACACCACGCTCCACAGTTCTCTTGTTGCCTGTATCGATTATTTGCTATATAGGCACTGCTAGCGTAATGGTTAAAGAAAGAAAGGAGCTTGAAGTGGGCAGAGAGAGTTGACACGCACGCCTCTTTGAGAGGATGATGAATGAGACAGCCCCCAGTCGCAGAAGAATGGCCTGACTGGCTTTACAAAACACGGTTCAAAACAAGCGATTTTGGGTGCACCCACCATAATGCGACTCGGGCACGATAGAAGCTGGGGGGTATGGCTTGACTTAAGGACCATAATGCGCAATTCGTGACGGTTGTGGTTTCAGAAGTGGTGTAATTAGGGGGTCTGTCTCCCGTTTCTGAGGCAAAATACGATGATGCGACGCTGCCCAGACCTGGCCGGGGCTCCTTGGAACCTTCAACGGCACGCACGTACTAGGCGCTGAGCTGTGCATCGTATGCCTGTCCGGCTTCGATCCCAGACCAACCAATTAGATTTCTCAAACCCTGGACTGAAGCGTGAATCCATGGGAATTTCCCAAGCACCAAATGATGTTCGCTTGCATGAGGCTCTTGTAATGATATTTATAACAACTTGCTTTCTCGAGGTTATGACTGACATACAATACTACTGTGCTCCGTACCTGCATGGAGATCAGCACCATTGGGACTGAATGCGGTACTCTACATAGTAGAACTCTTACTCTGTAGACTCGTCGCTTAAACGAAGTCGTATTAAAAGCTGTCCTTCTAGAAGCTCATTTGTGAACGCGTACAGAAGCTCGACTTTACTCCACGTGTAATTTGTCGCGAGTCTAAGTACCCAGAGTGATATGATTTCGTCTTACACACCTGCAAAGTCTAATACCTAGCCATGTTATTCTACTATTATAATCATGCCACATCTTCAGTCAAGGGGGCTGCACAGAAGATCCCAGTGTAAATTTAGGATAGCTTGCAAGGAGCTAGAACATTAAAATAGTAGCAATAATAACCCCTGAGGTATGTTAGTTCCTAAAGACGCTCTGCAATGCCCATTTTAGAAGGAATAAGCAAGGATGTGAGTGATTAGTGGAATTCCTTGAAGATGCAGCTACAATAGGCAAGCGATGTCGACCTTATTCTCTAGTGTAGCTATCACCAACAGAGTTGCAGATAAGATGTGGCTATACCTATGCTAAAACACAGTACAGCAGCCCTCTCGCTTGTTTAACCAACGTGCCTCGGAAGCAAGCCGCCCGCAAGCCGACGGATGTTCCCCCAGGAGCGGAGGCTTGCCTGCTCAGTTCCGCACAGAATAGTGTAGATAATAGATTGCGTAGTACGATGCGGAGATTGGTAATCGGAGCGGGACCGGGCATGGGCTGACTGGATGAGAATTCCAGGTGAGAATCACGGCAAACCGCTTTCTGAGTTTGCGTTCCGAGACTTCGGGTTTGCGGATGCTGAATGCTACTGCTGCTGCATTGGAACTGTGATGCGCATGGATAGCCGCTTGATAAAGAACCTCGAGATGTGATTCCCTGGCTGTGTCAGTCACGGGCAAGGTCCTGTGGTATCGCAATAATTGACACTGACACGATTAGTTTGACAACTAGCACAGAGCACAAGCCCTACCGGCGTTCGAGATGCCTTAAATCTAGCGTGCTACCTGTGATCGCGCGCGCCGTTACATATTATTCTCAGAGAATAGAGAATACCTACACTGTCTTTGTCGTTCTTCCGTACCTATGGTATGTGAGATCGAAAACGATCTCCTAGCGGTCATCGTGTAATAGAGTTGTCGAAGGATCACGTATGGACATCGGGGCTGCACGCGCAGGGGCCGCCAAGGGCTCACCTCACCGCCAATTTCGAGAGCGGAACGAAGCGTGACTAAATGACCATGCTGCATGATTAGTACCAGAATCACTCGTGAGGTATTATCATCTAGAGATATTGGGGGCTCAAAGTTCTGCCCTGCCCATAAGTTGAATTAACGATCCTTCACCAAAGCGTGGACAGGATGCAGTTTGGTTCGTAATCTCTGGAACGAAGCGATGGATGCAGCTGAAGTGAGAGTTTTGCAAATCACTATCAGCTGCATGTGTTTTGGAACGAGACATACGGTAGTACGGTACATGTAACATAACCGTGGCAGGCAAGGTAGGCTGTCTATCTGCCGCATTGCACCAAACCAAGGTTGGCAAGTTTCTTTAACCGCTAAATCCTGGGGAAAGGTTCGGCGCTTTTCCTACCAGGGATTGGATCACCGTCACCTTGGATTTCTTTAACCATCAATAGTATTGAAGACTAGCGAAGTCGTATTGGAAATCGCATTAAACTAGTGCTTCAACGCCTTGATGGCTTGGAAGCAAGAAATAGGGGGGTCGGCCTCATTTTTTCGCGTTGGGTTTCGCCGCAAATCCTCGAACATTTTTAGT
Organism: Xylariaceae sp. AK1471; assembly: GCA_023159215.1. NCBI lineage: Eukaryota > Fungi > Ascomycota > Sordariomycetes > Xylariales > Xylariaceae > Xylariaceae sp. AK1471. Next base: position 190,543 of record JAJKLI010000022.1, read on the forward strand.
AACCCGCGCCCTTCAGAATATACTATAAGTAATTCCATAGCGAACATGTACCTAACCTTCCAAGTGCTGTATGGCAGTGTTTCTTGAGTCTTGTTAATACTTTTCTTCATAGGAACAGTCATCGAAATGCAATTTCAGGGAGCGGTCCGCCAATGTTACCTACATGATGCAGGTGACAACAACTCCCCTGTTCCACGCTTGACACTCCCGAGGTCCTCCGTCTTGAGGGACAAATCTATGTTCCCCGCTTTCCCCCTCGACGCAGCCATCTGACCTCTTCAATATTATTGATGTCCTAGGGCTGCCTGTGCTATCAATGTCTGCGAAGTGCATTCCCTACACTGACTCGACCACACACCACAAAAATCTCCCTGATTTCGCATGGGCACTAGAGAGGCGGGCGTAGTGGTGAGGTCAACTGCAGAATGGCCCACAGGGCGCGTTTTGTCCCGCGGTAAATATTAAGTCGCTCATGCTGCATGGTATCTACCTATCTAATGAGATCCTAGATCATTATCAATAGTGGCGGTCATCCAAAAGCACGACATTTGGTTGGTGAGCTACCTATGCATTCATGTTGGATAGCGCTGGCTATGCTAATCATTCGAAACCCGTGGCCTCGTTTTTCTGCTCTTCTAGCTTTTTCAAGAAATATTAGAGAGAGAGAGAAAGAAAAAACGCCGATAACATAGGCTAGCTTTGGCACACTTTTATCACCACTAGTGATAAAGAAAGGAATGTGAAAGGTCGCGAGTATCGACAAGTTGCCTGTTTGCAGCAATCCGTTGGAATTCAAGAGGGTTCTATCCTCTCAACAGACCTACAAAAGTCCCAATCTGGATACACTCCCAAAGAGTCGACCTACTTCAATCTGATTGGCTAGGCAGATACTGCCTAGTGCTTCCGCCCCCTGCTGGATGCCCCCTCATGGTGCTGGGATTCGATGCATGTTGTCCATACTGTGCGGGGTGGGATTACTACATATGACAAGGGCAGCTCAACTGGTACAGTACTTACTACCAGTATATGTGCTGTCTTTTCCCAATCCAAACCACTCTTGAGCAGGGGGGCATCGGGAATGTGGAATTACCCCGAGGGGGCCCTTTCACTATATTGCAGTTGGAAGTCTGCTATCAATATTGTTGCATCTCCATTGTAGTTCGCCATTGTGAATTGAGTTGTTTAGCTCTTGCGGAGAGAAGCCAAGCCTCAAGGATCTGTCAGCACTAGTGTAGCAAATTCACACACTTTCTCATTCCAAATCCACGATAGCATTACTGGAGGTTGGCGCTAGTAGTCAGCCATACGTTGTACTCTCAGAATCCCACCCTCGGGCCCTCATAATCCACGTACTACGTGAGAAGTTACCGGTGATTCCGTCACCAGATTGTCATTGCTCTCTACACGCCTAGGTCAGAGCATCGGGAACCTATACACCTCACTTCCACGTTACGGGTAACTGCCCCGTCCGCGCACAATATTCCCAGGTAAAGGCTCGCGGATATTTCCAAGAGATATTACACTCTGACTAAAAACGATGTTTTTTTATTTTAAATATGAGTCAAGATCTACTACCGCCTTATCTTTTCTATTGATATACTAGAAAACCGGGAGGTTCAGTTTTCATATTGCTCTGACGGGCGGGCTCAGATTGGTTGTTGCATCATACATCTGAATTATACAAGTAGTTGTTGGATAGTAAAGAGTGCTACAATGCATTGTGGAGCTCTAATCCATCCGAGACCAGCTCATTAAAGACCGAAGCAATATTAAGCAGTCGCAAGCAGATATCAAGCCAAACTTGAACTTTAGCATAGAGTTAACTAATTACGCTGTCTCAACCAGGCCTTTTATCCCAACTTCATCTTCCCATCAATAGTTGCTTGATAAGCCAAATGCTTATTACTGGTCACTGGCGTGCAATATAATCACAAAAGTTCAAACAGACCATCTACAACATTAATTCAAGAGGGTGATCTTTATTTATACTAACCTAGTTACCAATCCTGTCATGTTCTGTTAGATAATTGCTCTAGTTTGTTTTATCAACTCGCAGCGTGGTCTAGAAACAAGTGAAGTAACTACCTAGTGACCCCCAGGGCTGTCTAGATATTCCACCGTGTAATGAGTTAGGCCACTGATCTGGATACAGCCTATGAGAAGTCATCAACAACCATCTTTCTCCTTCATGCAGCAAAGAGCTTCCAAACACAAAGAACTGTCAGCCTTGCGCCTTCAAGTTGTCTAGTGTACAGTTATGGACCATAGGGCTGATGGAAGGGATTAAGGCAGGCAGCTGGCAGCAGCTCATTCTACGGTATACCTACCTACCTAGGTAGGTACTAACTATCCATTGAGATTTGTCAGGTCGACTCAGATTCCTCAGAATACAAACATGAATTCTAGGAAGATGTCTTGCCTTGATTGGGCTGGCTGTAAGTTCGGCTTCGTGACCTGACTGGCTAGAGACCCAATCCCCCCTGCGTACTCCTACCACAACCATACTAGAGAGTTATTAGTTCTACGATGTAAGTACAGCATGTATCTCGTCAGCCTCCCCCAACATCCCAGAGTTGGAGCTTCACCAGGTTTTTTCCACCGCTTCACAAGCATAGGTACTTTTTCGTTCGAACTGCCCAAGGTAAGGAAGATACAACATATGCTTGTAACCAATAGAATGATTTGTGTAGATCTTGTCTACTAGGAAAACTAAAGACATCTAGGTTATTAGTCATCTAACAATTTGCTCCTGTAGAATGTACCCTAGTGTGTTGTTTCCTTCAAGTTCTTCAGCTCAGGCTCTTGAGCACAATACACAACAATGGGAATAAGATTGCCGGGTTGGAACAAGGATGAATGCCCACCCGTACACAGTGTTCAAGAATGAGGGGACTGAAATCAAAACTTGAACTAGACTAAGGTCTGCAGCAAATCATCCACCCTCGTTACAGTGGTATCACTAGTAGCTAGCATGTGCAGTAGTCGTGCAGCTAGGCTATTGATTGGCCGGTGATGATGGATGGCGCTCTTTCCTCCGTGCACGATCGAACCGGGGATGGGTAAGAGCCCACAGCCCAGTGTCTAATTCCTGCCAGTTCAGATGTCGTCTACTTATTATATTCTGCAGGTGCCCTCGCCCTCCCACCTCTTTTTCGACTAACGCATGTATCTTAGCACAGTGTTAGACACGGTACCTAAATTCCCTTTCCATGCATCCACCCTCACCTCCGGCACTAGCACCCACTGTTCCCCCCAGTAGTTGTGTCCCCCGCAGCCTCCTGGCGGCTTTTACAGCTGTCTGGCAAGTCTGATGTGTGGCACGAAAAAAAGGGCCAAAAGCCCGTTGTGCTACCTTAATTACCACCTCGCTATCCTCTTTTCAACCATCCCGCATTCACCTTTCCTGATCAATCACCCAAACCCAAAAACGACAAGAAAAGGGAAAGGCTCGACATCTGATACCCGACCAGACTTCCAAGCTTTGCCTTTACAGGGGAAGTGACATTCAATCGGCGGCCGCTACATTGGTCCATTGAGGCTTTCTTTTTCTGCTCTTTTTCCAGTGGTTCAAACGGTTTTAGCCAGGTACGCGCGCTCATCAGGGAGAAGGTGAAGTTTGAACAGGCAACAAACATATTGGACGGATTGCATCGTGTCGCATCATTTCATTCGTTGCAATTGACTTTTCCACCTAATTGCCCTTTGGGACAAGTCAACCTGCCAAACCCTCCAGCGCTCCAATCCATCCTGCCCTACCTACCGGACTGGGAACCTACCGTACAAGGCAAACACCTCTCCCGCTCTGGCCTATTACCCTTCACCTATCTCTCTCGACAGGTACGTATATCGCATACTATGATGCTATGATGCTATTAGTATTTCTAGTATTATTTTCATGATTGCAGTTCCATGTTTTATGTCTCCAGTCCTTTCCTTTCTCGTCCCATTCGCTCAGTTTGGTCTGCTTACTCGCTCTCTCTCTCTCTCTCTCTCTGATACCCTATCTACAAGCCCACCCATCTACCTACATACATGTACCTTCTGCACCCAATACATACAGTGCAATCAGTACCTGTGACATCTAACAAAACTGGGTCAACACAGCGCTGCACCGTACCGCACAGCACGCACAGGGCCACCTCTTCCTCCCACCCCCCCAGAGAACCAGAAAACAAGCCTACAAGCTACAAGCCAGCCCTTGGTAATCATACCGAAACAAAGCAATAGTAGTGCCAGCCAAGTGTTTGGGAAATTCTTCGGCACTCGCTTCCAGATTTGTTCTGCCTGCACACCAGACTCGATACAGTAGGCGCCCCCAAACCAGGTTTCTGCGACAAGATTCCAGCCTACGACAACAGAGCCTCTCCGCTCAACGCCAGATCCAGTATAGGCCGTCGGCACCACGACCAAAACAGCATCTCCACCATTTTTTGCCTGTTTCGTTCGTGATACCATCCAGGACCACTCCCGCAATGGCAGACATCACCGACCAACACGACCAGAGCACTCCCCAGGAGCTGGACGATGGCCATGTAGGCAATGGCAACGCGGCCGCCCCCGAGAACCGTGGCGTTAAGCGTCCGCGCAATAGCATTGCTGATGACGATGACGACGACGACGAGAAGGGCGGGCGCGAACGTCGCAAGATTGAGATTAAGTTCATCAGCGATAAGTCGCGTCGCCACATTACTTTCTCCAAGCGCAAAGCTGGCATTATGAAGAAGGTATGTCGCCAACACTTGCTCGTCACCCTCGTGCCACGTAGCGCTCGCGTCGAACGCGTTCTGGCGCCCTAATCCTCTTTCCCTGTAGCCTATGGCATCGTCGCGAAGCAAGCATTAACTCTGCGAACCAGGCATACGAACTATCTGTCCTCACTGGCACGCAAGTACTACTTCTCGTCGTCTCCGAAACTGGTCTTGTCTACACCTTCACCACCCCTAAGCTCCAGCCTCTCGTCACCAAAGCAGAGGGCAAAAATCTGATTCAGGTAAGCATATCTTTCTGTCGCGCGACACCATCATATTCGATGAGAAGCTAACGAAGCCGCTGCAGGCCTGCTTAAATGCACCAGAGCCGAATCCTGGGAACGAGAACGGCGTCGATGATGCGAACCAAGTCGACTCGCCGGAAGAACCGCCCAATTCGCATCTCCCACCGCAGACCAGCCGGGCGGGAATGCAACAAAACCCACACATGCCAGGTAGCTACATGCCCAACGTCCCAATGGATCCTCAGGCCATGTACCAAGGCTACGTACAGCGCGGCGCCCCTCCTCCTTACGGCATGCCTCCACAGTCTGGCATGCCTCAACACTCTGCCCACCAGTCCTAATTGTCGCCTTCATGGTGACTTGCTGCCTTGCGCTGATACCCAGAATATAATGCATTGATGAGGCTCTTTTTTCTACTCAGGCATTCTTATCCAACTATAATTTTGAGGCTACGATGGCCCGGCGTTGTTTGGTCATCGTGACTTCTCGCAATGTCAATTTAGTTTTCTCATCCGATTTCCAATCCCATCTTTTCATACTCTAACTTTTGTTCTTGGTTTTGTTCTCTGTTGCGTGGCCTACCTCGAGATATCCCTACAATCAACACTGGAGAGAAGGCATTGTCATTTTGTAACCCTCCGTCTCTTAACCGTGACCGGCAATAATTGATACGATCGGAACCAATATTGATCCATCTCGACCCATTCCCCAGTACCTACGGCTACTTTATCTCGTTTCGCACTAGAGTCGATGTGGCACCTACTCCCACTAAATTATGGCCCCGAATTCTACTAGGTAGAAAGGCCATTCGTCAATGATACCGAGACGAACTGTACTGTCGGCGCTAGCGATCTGGTTGATCACTAGACCTCACCTCTTATTATCGACTTCGGTGTCACAGCCATCTCTAGATTAGCTGGAACAGCTCTTAGTTTACTTAGGGGCTCGGAAGAGGCGAGAATTCTCATACTAGACGGTGGTGGTTCTTGGCTGGCTGGCTTCTAATAAGGGAACGTGCAATGATTTATCGTGTTCTTGACGGCGTCGGCTGCATTTCAAAGGGATGTGAGCATCTACCCGAAGAACTCGAAATACGACCTGGAACGACAGTTACGGACCCGTCTCAAACATGGATGCCTCCAGCTAGATTTATGCGCCGAATCCACAGCACCCTAGCTCCATCCTCTAAAGACAGGGAACTACACATTGCCACCGATTGTTGCATGGCCCCGACGAATGTAGCCCTTTGAAGGCGTGGGTCCTGATGAGCACACAGTATTGATGAATGGCGGACGAGTTCTTACGACGTCGACGGATCGCGATGAGCATGAAATCCATAACACTCTATTTAACCTACTGGTCTCTTCTATATAAGGCCCCTCTCAGACCAAAATCAATTTCGAAGGCTCCGCCCTTGATCATCTAGCCATGGTCAAACTTTCGCTTTCTGACTGCGACAATATCAAAATGGTCTACCATTGAAAGCCATGGCGCTATGGGAGGTTCATGTGCCTTTGAGACAAAACGGCCTGGACAGGTGAGACTCTTAAGTGTTGCGCACTCCACTAAGATCTCAGGACCATGGTCAGCAATTGCTGAATCATCCATGCTCTGGTGGTCATCTTCCCTAGTGTCTATATGACCATATCAACTAGCCAAATCTAGTTATAGAGTTTGAAATATTCGATCTGATGGTTGGTGTGACGAGGAGTTGTGGGGGTTCCCAAACAAAATATGCGTGTTGTCGCTAAGGCATGGAGAACAGGTCATCCTGGAGACGATTTGTATCATAGTATCATCCTTCCATTAGACCGTGATCGGCAGCAGCGAGTAGTAATGGAGCTTCGCATTTGAACAAGTTTCTTTCCTGCTGATGATCTGATTCATTGGGCCCATGGCAATTAATCATCTCTGTGTACATAATGAACGCTTGGCGGTCTCAAATATTCACAACCTGCCTTGACTCCCTTAGAGGATGTTAAAAGTATGTCTCTCAATAACATTTACTCCTTTATTGTTATGTGCTTGACGTGTTCCAACAAGAGCGGGGTGGGGGGAAATCGTCGCCTGTTGAATCGGGCCAAGGTGACGCTGATAATCCTGGAGTTTCTGATGAACAGGCTTCTAGACTACTAACTGCTGTTCACGCAGCTAGGTAGGTACGTGGCCTGGTTGGCAGTTGCCGCGAGAATGGAATAGGAAGCGGCGGAGTCAGATATTTGTAGATGGGATATAGTGTGATGTTGGAAAGGGATGAGATGAAATAGTTCGGGCGAGTCTTGTGGGGTTGTCTGGAAGCTAATTGCTTGCATATGACACGGCAGAGACCAAGATTGCCCAAACGTGATCGTCATTCTTGAATACACAGTCTTGCGTTGATGCAGGGACCTGTCCAGAACGCCTTAATATGTACCGGTACTCATGCACCAGATGTCTTGGGGAAATTGTTTCTCTTTACGTAGCTGCGTATCTTTCTCCTGCATGGTAACTGACTTCGTCTTCAACCGTCTCAACGGACTTGTAGCAGTGGAGTCTAAGATAGCAGATTGATAGAATCTCGGGTTGTGACTTCGTGGGTATTATCATACTTCGCTGTTATGCTAGCTTGTATTTTGGTTCGAGTCTCTTTGTCAGGTAGTGCCGAAGACAGGTTATCCACAGAGACGAGCTGTAACGAATTCTCGAGGTCCGCCCAGTTTATCTTGACAAAGGCAAAATTGATGGCCATCGATATTTTAGATAGCCTTATAACGTAGAGGCGACGAGTGATCCCTACGAACAGAAGAGGAAATTCGATTAGCAATACTGTGCTCGGGGACAGCTACGGTATCGAATTCCGAGCAATGAGGTCAACCACCTCCCGAAGGGCTGAGGTTGATGCTAAACCCCCGAAACACCTTCACCATTGCCGGATGCGATGAGCTTCAGGTCTAGTTCTGCTAACATGAAATGCTGTTCTGCAGATAGCCTATTATCACTGAAACTACAGGGTCACGAGAACTCCGGACTCGCTCAGCATGCCGCACGCGGTGAAGGCAACAAGTCTAGATCTCCTCTCATGTAAGCTCGGCCGTACGTACCTGGTATATGCCACATAAAGCCTGTGTGGTATTATCTGTCTTTGCCCTGAAAATCGAGAGAGAGAAATCGATATGAGATTTCGTCTTCGTCGGTGACATAAGAGAAGGGTATAGAAAGTAGCGCTTTCCTCGTATCGGGATAAGGATCTCAAATGCCAACCGTAGAGATTCGAGAACACGTGTAAGTACCTATTCACCACATGCGAGCTCATGAATCTTCTCGTATCCTGCCGCACGTTTTAAGGTCCCGGTTCTTTCGCCTGATTTAGGGGCACTCGCTCACATATCCCCGCATTCACGAACGATGACTTCTTTGACCTCTCGTAATACTTCCTGCGTACAATAAGGAGAGAATCGCATTTTTGAGGGGTCTGATCAACTCCTCTTCCTATGAGCCATATATCAAGCAAATACGTTGCATAGGTACAGTCATGCTGACTGCCAGTTATCAGTCACCGTATGGAAGTCAGAAGGGACATGCACTTAGGCCAAGGCTAGGAGGTCAGATCTTGAACCCAAGAGACACAATACCTCTCAGGTAGTCTTGTACGCCGGGGAATTCAAGCAAGACGCTATGCTGCTTGGGAGATCCGGAGACAGACTGGCAGGTCGGTAGGTATTCTGGTAAGTGCGCAGACAAATGCAGACTTTACAATCCTATGAAGCTCTGGTGTAATAACCGCATTTATCTCTCGATATTCAATACTATAAGGCATCGCTGTCTGTTATGTTTTTCTCAATCACCAGCAACCTCCGTCAAACAATAACAGTGATGGATGTTGTCCACGCTCTGCTCAAACAGCTAATTTCATGGTCAAAGGTGCCTCATTGGGGCAATCCATCAGATGCAAGCCACACATATGTGTGCGTCGACGTCATGGATGAGTGTGCAAACGACACAGACCTTCTCGGATTCATCAAATGCGATGTAATCCGCTCCGGCCAAACAAGGTCCTTATCGTAACCAGGAGGAATGTTGAAGCTTAACATTGATGGGCTATTATTTATTTGCTTGTTACAGCTGCTCACAGCGCGTTAAACTGAACATCCCGTCAAGTTGTCCAGGCATACACAAATTATTTGCGCCTCCCTATAACAGCTATATTACAAAATTATATCAAATATGACATCACGTTAAAAAGGCTAGCAAGTAAAGATTTCATTGGGAACGGAATTGAATTGAGATAAGAAGCGGTCATCTATTGAATCGCAAAGTTCTCACGATCAAGCATCTTCCGTCAGATGGGAATATGCTCTTTGATTAATGACCATACACTTGTGAAGTCAGTTGTTAGAACCACCACGCATTTCGAACCCGCCCTGTGATTGCTCGTTATCTGTGCTCACCGCTTACTAGAAAGCAATAGATGAACAAGGCAGACCACAGAGCAATACCTAAAACCTGCCCGGTCCTCTGCTCCTCGATTATCGAGGAATAGGTGATTGGGCAAATCGAAGTATGATACAAAGTGAACAGTAGTTATAGACAAGTGCAGAGAACCACCCGAGACACAAAATCCTCATAAAACGTTCGTATATCGTAATATTCGTGAAGTTGGTAACAATCTGGTTTCCTCCTCATATCAACATTTCCCAAATGTTTTTTTTTGTGGCTTTTTAGTTTGGTTGAAGGGATGGACAGCGGAGCAGTCCAACCAAGCCCTTGAGACCGATCGCCAGAAAGTTGGAGATGCTAGCGACGGCCCAGTTGATTGAAGAGCTTTTAGTGGTAAAAGTGATGCATAGGCCTAGAAGCGTCAAGCGACGGGTGCCGCTTAAGACAGCCCTACGCTATCGTGCACCATGGATAGGAAAAACCCTCGTCTTCTCAGCTCGCAGGCGCTCCCAGCAGAAACGACTAAACATCCCTGAGAGAACCGAGATCGATCGAACAAGGCCGGGGGCTGCAACAGCGGAGAGACACGTGTCGCCTCGCGGCGGCGATTAAGCAATTCAAGTCGGGACCTGCGTTCAACAACGCATACGACTTTCTCTGCATCTTCCACCCAGTTTCCGAGAGCGTGGTTGCATCGATCGAAAAGCAAGTGAAAGGAAGAAAAAGCCGTCGCGCCGGAACAACATATCCTCAGGCCGAACTACAAAATCAAACACAGCTACGCAAGGTTCGCGTCATCATCCGCCAGCAACGCGCACACAGAAACACTCTGTATCGAGATCTCTACCGTCTCAGTCGAAGGGGCATCGGGACGTGGGAGCTGCACGGTACGGCGAAAAGTATCAAGGGGTGCCACCGAGGGAAGGGAGCGTGTATCGAGATCAGAATGTGCTGACCGAGTGTGCTGAACAGTATTCGGAATGGAGTAACTAGGAGCGACGCTCAAGACCACCAAAGCGATCGAGCGTGTTTCTTTTGTCGCTTCAAATATTGGCGAGGAACGGAGCGTGGAAAGCTGACTGACTTCGTTGGATAATCGGGTATGGTTCGAGCGCTCTCGGGCTCAATCGATCAGTCGATATGCGCATCAGCGCATCGTAACGGTGGCGTCGGAGCAGTTTCGAGACAGACAGACCAAGATGATCCGTCGTCAATCGATCGCATCTCGACAACCGGTAACCGCGGTATAGACGGGGTGCTCTTTTGGTGCCGTCGTGGGTCATGAAGAGGAGCGAGGCGTGTGGTCGCTCAATCACTCAACTCTTGATCACAGGATGGAAACTATTCGTACTGCCATCATGAGAGCCAACCGCCTGCCCGACCTCCAGACGAGAGATGGGGTTTGCGGCTGACTGCCTCAGCGAGCATACCGAGAAAGAAGGGGGGAAAGAGGCCAAGTTGGAAAATGGGATGCGGCCGGTTTTATTAATAGCTAGTCTAGTGTATGACCTTATTGGGTGTCGTAAGTCTTTACTTTACGTCAGGCTGGAGTTGTGTGGACAGGGGGTTCGGCCAAGGTTTGAACTACAGTAGCAAAGACAGGCATAACCTTGCCTGTGGTTCAGACTACTCTCCTAAAGAGGAAATACTTGAAGTTATGAATGGCTTCCGTCATGTGGATTCCAGCTTGAATTATCTATTACTTACCACGGCATTGAACGAGTTATACTATATCTTGCTGGATGTTAGAGTGCTTGTCTAACTGGCTCGACTAGCGCGACCATCTTAATAATGTTTAGGGAGGAAAGAAAGTACCTGAAGTCTCGGATGTTACGAAGCAATGGCTGGCTCAAACGACAAATGCGGCAACAGGTGTTGGCATTGTCGGCGGCTATCGGCGCAATTCCGTTGACAGACTCATACGTCATACGAGATATCAGTAAACTTTTTTTATGTAACCGAGTGTCAATAACACGAGGCGCAAAACAGGTTTCTTAATCTCCACCTTCCCGCCACTTTTATCTGTCAAGCCACATCATAGACCTTGAAAAACGTGTAAAGTGTGGCTTGGCAGGTCCGCTTTAGGAAATGAAATTAATATAACGCCACATCATGATGACATCGTACCTCGACATCACTCATGTTGTTTTTGACGTTTCACATTTCCTAACCGGATATGGCACCGGCTCTTCTCTAGGGGATGTATGTCACTGCAGAGGTGGTTGCATACGGACACAAAAAGAAGGTCAGATGGTTCTAGATCGCGATTGCTGCTACTGTACATAATGTACATACCGTACAGTAGAGCGTTTCGGGAACTAGATAGCCGCCGTCCCCAACACTAACACCGATATAGTCTATGACGTCGATTGGCACTCTGACGCCGATCTGCGCATATGATAGATTGCAATAGCGAAACGCCTTTTCTCGCTGAGCGCGTCACAGCAGTTCGGTTTTCTAGCTGCTGTGAGAGTGCCGTATCCCGAATGAAATGTACCTAATTGGTCCTTGACCAAAGGGGTAAGGTACCTACACACCTCTAGTGTATACAACACGGGCAATATGACACCTGCAGGGCGTTCCTCTTAGCCGAACCCAAGCGTCCTTTCCATTGGGCCTATGACCTAATTATTCCTTGGTTGTATTCTTGGTTTGAACCATCTTATGGCATATTGTAGTATACTGGAGAACTTTCCATTTTGCACATGTCATAGGGGGGGTTGATCGTGGTCCCCTCTGATACGGCCGTTTGGCCCACCAAGGTTGGTTTGTTTGCTACGTCAACCATACACATATATATATCAGTTCAATTGCTCGTTCTTTTGCCATCCCGTTAGCTTCCAATTCGATACCTACAAAACAACACATCAACAGCACCACTACTATCAATCATATCACATCACACTACACCATACCTGCTCCAGCAGACCACACCATCAAAACCAACATATCCACAAACCAACACAAACTACCAACAACAAACCAAACCTGACAAAATGGGTGCCGTACTCAGCTGTGTAAGTTTCCGTCTCTCTCCACACATCCTATCCCGTTCAATACAAAGCCCCCTCCCCTAACCCTGTAAACGACATCCATCACATCCGCAAACAAAAACTAACCCGACTCCCGCAAACAGATCCAAAGCATTTTCCGCACGATCGGCAACGTGTTAATGGCCATCGTGAACGGCATCGGCAACATCTTGCACGCCATCATCAGTGGCATCGTCGCCTTCTTCGACATCATCATCAGCTTCCTCAGCTGCGGTTACTGCGGCGGTCGTCGTCGACGCGCGGGTGGTACCGGCAGGCGTCACCATACGACGACGACGAGCCGCATCTAAGTCCCTCACCTCCCCTCCGTCACTCCACATATTCACCACAACTGTTTAGAGAGGGAGAATGTGTGAAGTGGATGGAGAAGGGAGCTATAGAGGGACGGGAGATATGATGTGAGGAGGAAGATGAAGAGGAAGAAGCAATAGCTGAGGCTGAGTTGAGCTGATTTGAACGGCTTACGATTTCACGATACCCCCTTTTCGCGCGGTTACACTAGTTTCGTTTCGTCTGTTGCGACGCATGAATATACAGAAAATAAAACTGTACAACAATGTTACCACCATGATTCTGATTTGTCGTCTTACCACATTCTGGAGTATCTTAAGTAAAAACATTGAATTAACCTATACCTTTGAGTCACATAAAATTATGTATTCAAATTGAATGCAATAGCCGGCATACCTTGGATTACATTAGACATTGTATACTAGTCCAATTCGCCGGAACAAGTTGCAATGGTCTTTATTTTTCGTGCGCGACATTTCTTCCTGGCCTTACTGACAGGATAAGGTCAGTAGAAACTTCTCTACACTACACGATCACATGTCTAGATCAATTAGATTCCGATTAAAGAAACCGTGAACTTTCCTCGCAGCTTCCTTTCCAATTAGGGGATCCAGCTCCTCAATCTTCATGTTCGCTACCTCTCGCACGTTCTCCGTCTCCAAAGTGAGATTCTTGAGATTCTGGGGCGTGACACCAGGGACAACACCCAACATCTCATGAGGCTCCAGATTAAAAGCCTGATCCTCTGCCCTCATATCCTTGTCAAGCCCCGCGCGCACAGCGGCAATGGGGTCCGGTTCGGGCTCTTGGGTCTTGAGATTCTCAAAGATCTCGGCTGTCTGGTAGGGGCTGCTGCTCCAGATGACGCGGAGGCGCGGGAACGCGAGCGTCAGGAGCACAATCTTCGACTGCAGATCCGAGGGCGCCTCGTTGGGGTTGACGGACCGCAGGTTGCCTGACAGGTCAGCGAACGGCTCCAGCGTGAACGATTTGTTCTGGTCGAATTCGATGAGAAGCATGGCGCTCTTATAGTGCTGGAACATGGTCTCCGCTTGGTTGTAAAGCCGCCCGTCCTTGAATGAGCTGATGAGATCGCTGATGGACTTACGCTCGATGCAAATGTTAGGTGATAGAACGTAGTCCCCGACGGTCAACATGCAAGGTATCACGTTCAAGTTGCGACCGTGCAGCAATGATGGTAGCGAGGAACGGAACTCTCGCACGTCGACAACAACTCTCGGTTGTTCAGCCGTGGCCATTAAGCGCCCACCACCCGCTATTCTGGTGTTGACGGTTCGTAGGAATGCTTCTTGGGGATCTTCTACGCCGTGCGCGTCGACTGTCATGACTACGGACATGCTGGCACGCTCCTTGATGAGTTTCGTAAAACAGTCTTTCTCGCGCCGAACCGATGCTAGGTACCGTTGTTCTTCAACAGAGCCGCCGTAGAACATGAAATATACCCTCACATTTCGGTCATTATGCGAAGATCGATAAACCTCGACTCGCCGTATAAAAGATGCATCCGGCTCATACATGATGATGTACCGGGGTTTAACCTCTTCGAGTACATGCTCGTCTTGGTCGCCCTCATAAGCATGAATCATAACCAGGTCCTGCATTTCATAGAGTTCGAAGTAGTCGTCCATGTCCTCAAGTGGATCAGCGATGATATCTGCCTTCTGATGTGCCTCTTCCTCCAGCATCTGTACCTCTTCCATGAGGTCTGCCACTTCGGCAGGTTTCTCGAAATACTGCGCAACGCTGCCATTGGCCGTCCTACCGGGGGTGGTAGCACCTGCGGCACCCCCGCCGCGTAATCTTCGCCTCTTGTTCGCGGGAGCCCTCCCTTTGTAGGAGCCTTGAGCTAACCTTGGATCGACTGCTCCCTCAAGTGCCTTCTGATTCTCAGAGAACAATTCACTATTCACCTTGGCAAATTCGCGTTTCCAATTAAGATAGTTGCGAAGCCTTCTCCTCATCATGAACGAAGCGGAGGGTTTGTGATCTTGTTTCTTTGGGTTTGGGTTCTCGTCTGCCTTGGGCTGCACATGCATGGTCTGCAGATAATCCCTTAATTGGCGGCACGTTGCCGTATCCGAACACATGATGAGTATTGTTTGATTAGAGTCACCTCGCATAGCGGGTTCAAAGTAAAGGTCTCTGTCAATCTCCTCGAGGACCTCAGCTAGGAGAGCCCATTTCGGTTGCTCTTCAAGTACGGGACGAAGGGAGTCAACCGAGCTTTGAGCATTCACGTTGGCTTTGCTGGCAGCATACACTCGCTGTTTTGCGGTACTGAAAATAGTATTTGCGGCATCGAGGAATAGCCAGGGTGACTGATTCTGCCTCGTCGAACCGGGTTGTGGAGAATGCGCCGCATGAATAGTATCTAATTGCTGAAGGAAGGAGACAGCATCCAAGGCTAGGACGGAGTGCAGTAAGCTTCGGAGGACAGTCAAGTCACTGACTATCTGCTTCGTCTTCCAGCTGACGCGATGCCAGTTGGGATCTAGCTGCCGCCGGACCATGACATCAAAATTCTTCAGCAAGGCGCTGTCGAGATTCCAGCCATCCATCTCTAGACCGGCGTTGCCTTTCTTCAGTTCATGGATACTCACTTCGACACACTCCATGATTGCTTGCTGGATGGCATTCATATCGTCCGTCATGGGCACTTCGAGCTCGATTACCTCTGCCTTCTTCTTCCCCTCGAGAGAGCTCGCGACAGTCACATGGAAACGGGGCCATAGGGATGCCTTTCGTAGAAACATGTTTCTCATCATTGTAGCTAACGGAGAGAACCCGATCGTAAAGGGGTCCGGATTGTCTGAAAAGGCTTTAAGGAAGCCTGTTTTGTTCTTCTGACGATATATGCGGAGGATGAAGGCTTCAAGAGAGGTAGCGACGACTTTGTCTGCATGCAACAATACGACACCGGTTATACTCTCAGTCCTGAGCAGGCTAGTCAAGAGATCGACGACGAGGATTCGCGAAGTGATGCTGTAAATGCCACCTTTAGCATACATCTTCTCTCGAGCGGCAACGCTGGTGAAGTCGGTATTGACGACAGTCAGACCCCTGGCTTTGGGAGCTATGCTAATAGCAGCATGTTCAGCCAGGGCCTCGCCAATCCAGGCATTTTCCCTATCTTCGGCACCGATGAGTATGATGAGGTTATTCCCGGCGGCATCGAAGCTGTGGAGGAGATTCGTGACCAGGCGCATAAGGCCGAGGCCCTTCGCAATAACGACGAGCTCATCTTCGGCGCGGAGCTCCTGGAAAAGTTGCTGCTGATACTCCTAACATGCCAGTCCCGTTAGCGCGTCGCCAGTAACCGTCAAGGCGGTTCTCATAAACATACCAAAGGCAGTGATAGTTTCACTGGTTGAGGAGCATTGTTTGCAGACATACGGGGCACTTCTCTATCGACGGGACTCGGAGAGGCGCGACGATACGATTCAGCTACCAATCGCGTGCATATTGGGATGTAATGACCTTAGGTAAGGCTTATCCGGTACGTATTACTGCACCCACGCAGCAAGAGCCTTGTATTTTAGACCGATGATAGCCCTAGTTCTGCCCTGGTGTGGGTGTGGCAGATCAATTGGAAAGTCAAGATCAAGGAAACCCGGGGTTCAGGTTGCAGGTTGCAGGTTGCAGATTCGCGCATCATCCGGACTACTTTAGCTGCCGCCACTTTGACGCCGAATCACGGGACTTGCCTGAATCAAGGTACGTCATCACCAACGTAACTTGTATGACATACCGATCAAGCTCGAAGTTATAAAGGCCATCAAGACAGACAAACAATCTTCCTTTTACTTTCTTTAGATACCCCAAACCAAAACAACTCAGAATCATACAATTAGCCTAAACTACCTAGACGGAACATCTCCAAAATTCATATAAGTGCATCTACATCTGAACTTGCTCAAAATGCCCGAGAACCCTATTAGTCAAGTATGTCTTATCCAGCCCACCTACCTCGTTTACAATGTTATTGAAGACCAACTACTAATGACTACTCGTAGGAGTCTGGCAAGTCTGATGCCAACACGCAGTCAAACCCTATAAGCGACGCGGCCAAGAAGGCAGAGCAATTTGCTGCTCACAAAGCTCACCCAGGCCCTGCCATTCCGAAAAGCATGCCTGAGCAAGAGGGAACCAAAGAGGAGCGACAGGCCCAAGCCAAGGAATTGAACAAATAGAGAGAGAGAGAGAGAGACAGAAGACAATGACTAGCTTCAAAGCGAGACTTCGTCAGCCTGTAGTTCGACAGGAGACAGACGCTAGAGCAAAGGCGCTGTAATACTTTTGTAGTTGGTAATGATATGATACGACGACTGTTACGAATAAAGAAGGGAATTATCAAGATACCGAATAAAAGCTGCCTATTAGTGTGCTTTTTGGACCTGAAATGCCAGGTGAAACAGCTGCCCAAATGTTCAATAATCCTAAAGGCGAGGCGATTGAGCGACCTATATTCGGACACCTGCTTGGCCTCAAGTGGTACGAGTAAGTTTAGGCAGCTGTAACTAGAGCTTGCGGACCATACGCGCGTCGTGATTAAGTATAGCCAAGAATGAACTCGTCATCAGGATTGGAAGAAAGGTAAAGATTTGCTAAACACCATCACAACGGTGGACATAGGGAATGGGTACACTACGGGGTCTACATTACATGCAGTGGAATGTGTAACTGCCCAGGTGGTGAAGAACATTAATGGTGCCGAATGCCAGTGGGAACATTACCTAGGTAAGTACCTAGGTAAGTACCTAGGTAGTGTAAATCGCAACAGGCAATGTCATTGTGGCGGTGCGCACGTAAGGTGTCACGGTTAGTGGGGTAAAACGTGGCTTTTCTTGAATTGTTGGATCCTCGTCGTTAATGATTTCATTTGATTGGTGATGCCGGGAGCCTGTATCTCCAAGTACGTACTCGCCCCAATATGTTCATACCCCCATTCATCTATACGTTTCTACCTCCGACGTAGGCAGTTGAGTTGTTGACATTCACATCCAATTCGAACAATAAAAGTACACACATAGCCTTTACTGCTCATCAGCCAGGATTTCTAATACCCGACTACTGATCCGTCTCCATTAGCCTGGTATAGGTATCCTCCACTGGGCCGGATCCCTCCGTCATACCCGACGTTTCCCAGAACTCTCTCTGCTGGCTGCGCGCTCCAATCTCGTTTACTACCGACGACTATTGTTTCCCTTCAGCACTCCGAGCGCTACTATACATGCGCATGATCGCTTGGGGCATCTTCTATTTGAGGGAGAACTGATCATTGTCCCCTGCAAGTTGTCGTGGCTCGGGTTTCCCATGATTATCGTATACGAACCCTAAACGGTGCCTCACGATCCTTCTCCTGTTGACGTCGACCAAGTCCAAGCCTAAGCCCGACCTTCACCTCACTAAGAATGCCCTCCATTCTTGGCGAGGAGGACAAGGAGACTGTCAAGCGAGTTGTCCCCAAGCAAACCAACAAAATCCAAGCAGTCGCTGTTGCCAGACTCTATGTCGCATATCCAAACAGGTCAAAATGGACCTACACAGGGCTCCAGGGTGCCGTCGTCCTCGCCAATGACCTGGTAGGGAATACATACTGGGTGAAGATGGTAGACATATCCGTGAGTGTCTAGCAGTTGCAAATACCTTTGCATACACGCTGATTCTTCTGTAGCCTGCTGGCCGAGGTGTCATATGGGACCAGGAGCTCTTCGATACCTGGTCTTACAATGCTGATCGAACATTCTTCCACACCTTTGAGCTCGATGAATGCTGGGCTGGTCTGTCCTTTATCGACGAAAAGGAAGCGAAACAGTTCAAGAAGAAGATGGACGACAGGGAAAAGAATGCCTCAAAAGCCACCAAGAACACCCCTTTTGGCGGCGCAACACAGCAGCACCACAAGGCTGGTGGTTTCCTGAGCGGGCTCTTTGGAGGTCATAGGCATGTCTCCAATCCGACGCCGCCCGAGTCGCCACGAAACAGCCTTCCACCGCTACAATCCCACGCGAGGTCGTCTTCAGGAAACCTGAATGGTTTCCTCAAGCCACCCTCTGAGTTTGCGAAGCTGGAGGCATATGATGTCCACTGGCGGGAAAACTTTGGAAACTTCTTGTCCGAGCAAGGGCTTACTGATGATTTCATAAAAGACAATCAAGATTTTATCGTCGATTTCTTGAAAGAACAAGGTGGTAATCAGGCGGGTTCTGCGGCCCCAGCACCACCACCACCTCCCCCTCCACCAGTGAATGGAAGCACTGGACATGCGCGAGCACCGCCCCCTCCGCCCCCTCCTGCTTCAAGGCCAGCATCCGACAGCGTTTCTTCGTCCTCCGGCTCTCGTCGGGGAGCACCTCCGCCTCCGCCCGCGCCACGAAGATCTGGAAAGTCAGAGACTGTACAGCGCGAGCCCACGCCTCCTCAGGAGCCTACACCTCCTCGTCCTCGGTTCAATGCGCCCCCTCCGCTCCCCGACGCAGGGAAATACGCCCAGCTAGATGCTCCTCGCGTCGCGCCTGCTGGACCTCCCCCCCCTCCACGACCGCCCAAGACGCCGATGGACGACAAAGAAGACAAGCCTGCTCACAGGTTTGGAGTTCCTCCTGCCTTTACTGGTCAGCGACTGAACAACGTGCCACCTCCACCCCCGGCCAGGAGCCCTGTTCCCCCACCACCACCACGCGAACAGCTTCACGCTATACCTCCACCCGTACCTCCTACTCTTCCACCCAAAGCGCCGGCTTCTAGCACTCCTTCACCACCACCTATCCCGAGTGCCTCTAGGCCAATTCCTGTGCCGCCTCCGAGGAATGTTCCACCGCCGCCTCTACCACAATCGTCGGCGCCGCCAGCACCACCGCCTCTGCCGCCCCCGTCAGGAGCTGGTGCTCCCCCGCCACCTCCTCCACCGCCCCCACTTCCTTCCGCTGCTGGAGTACCACCGCCGCCACCGCCACCACCACCCCCGAATCGCGACTCTGGTTATGCCTCAGCCGCGCCGTCAGCAGCCTTGCCTCCAGTAGAACCAGGGCGTTCCGCCATGCTGGATGGTATCCAGAAGGCTGGTGGCATCGCCGCACTCAAGAAAGTGGATAGGAGCCAGATCAGGGATAGGAGTGCGGCTACGATTGGAGGATCAGACACAGGGCCCCATGGTAGTGGACTGCCGCCAGCTGGCGTTGCCCCTGGAGGAGGAGAGGGTAGCATGGCCGATGCCCTGGCGAAGGCCCTACAAGTACGGAGTTCAAAAGTTCGTGATAGTGGTAAGTCACGCGCCTCGATATTCATGATTGCGGGGCTCTCGCTAATAGCACGTTATAGATGACGAGAAGAGCGACGACGAATGGTAGAGTCTGGTCGAGGCTGCTCGTTTCCAGCAGTGTGAGAATGTGGGGTCAAAGTGGTTGAAGATCAGCCAGGTTTGAGGCCATTAGGACACTAATATTAGGGTTGGGGATATCCTGATGATGTGGCACCATCGGTGAATGAGAAGCCCAGTCCACCTTTTTCTGCGCGCCTTGCGCAACGCCTGGGAGGTCCGAGTACTTACGAAGACGATACGATTAAACGGCATCGCGCCTCGGCTATGGTATAAAGTCACCTGCAATATTACCGCCATTCGCGATCTTTGCTTGGCAGGGACAGTTTTCGTAGCTGGGTTAACATTACAGGTGTTAGACAAGGATACAATAACTGGAGCCTCACATAGTAAGGTACGGGTTAGAGATAAACAGGCTTGGAACGCTCCCATGTAGTTGCGTGGATGACTGAAATAAGGGGGGGACGGAAGACCTCTAGAAACCACCTAAACGCCATGTTTCCCACACGCTCCCAAGCTAGAATTCGTTGATACCAATTATCAGAGCGACAAGACAAGTGTGGTAGAAGATGGGAAAGAGATGGGGAGAACCAGGGGAAGGGCATGGAGATAGTTGTTAGTTTTGGAATATAACAATACAAATTAAGATAAGTGTTATTGAAGTCGTGTCTCGATGTGAAATTTACAGAGTATAGTCACTGGCTGAATGATTAAGCCCTTTTTTGATGATTTTATGTAATCTAGCTATGTAGCTGTGAAATATCGCCTTTCAGGTACTCCGCGCAGAAGCAGTTGCGTTCGTAGAGTCTCTCCAGCTTGCGCTGGTCATGGCCCTAAGGGATGGGCATATCGAATATCGCTACTGCTGATTCGTGTCTTACAGAGGCTTTTGCACTGGCCCGAAGTCATTAAGTAACATAAGTGTATGGACCTGATCAAAATCTACGTGCTACTACTGTTTTGGGAAGACGTTTCGTATTCATGGCTACCAATATCACAACTAAATGAGAACGGGTGAACAAGCAGAAGAAAAGACAAGGGAAACTCCACAGCGAGTCCGATGACGTCTCTCCCACCATGGACTCGAATGCTTCCAGTTACACGCATAAATGCGACTCCGGCCGAACGCCTGCACTGCCCAAATTGCTGTCGGGGAACCCACACGACGGCTGCGTATGGGGTAGAGAGAGAAGACAGACTTAAGGTTTCACGAGGTGTCCCGGCCGAAGGGTCTTGCAGAAGATCTCTCAGTGGAACCGGGATACCCAGATGGACAGTGACCCCTTTGTTTCCTGTAGCCCATTTCGCTTATTGTGGCTTCCCTTAAGATATCCTTAGTGGTCCTCGATAGTCGTCGAGGTTGTAAGCTGAAAAGGGCGATAGAAGATGAAAGACCAGTACTAAAAGTCTTTAGATTTAAGATCTTGGTATTTCCGGCTCGGTCTCCAGTAGTTGATAATGGTAGGCGAAAGGCATATAGTACTGGCGCAAAGGGGTGGAAGTAGACATGTTTAGATGTCATCGATCTCGATCTCCTTGTTGTTGGCAGAGTCGGAGTCCTCGTCGGAGTCCTGGTCGTCGGCGAAATCGAAGTTGCATTCGCCCTCGTCGCCAGGACCATATGTATCGGTCTCGTTGATTCTAGCGCTCTCGGGAAGCTCGCCGTATTGCTGTTGCGTATAGTGTCAGCATGCTAGATGTCTTGGTGATGACCTAGATGGGAGGGCAAGTGTCATACCTTCAAAGAGCGAGCCTCGTCGGCTGTGTACTTGATGAGGACGTCGCCTTTGTCATCTTGATAATCACGAAGTGATAGTAGGATGATCTGGAAGTGTTGTTAGTGGTGTTTATTAGAGCCATCAAGGATATTTAGTTTGCTTACATCGCCGTTGTTGATCCAGACCTTCTTGCGTAGTTTGCCACGAATGTGAGCGAGGCGCGTCTGTCCGTCGAAGCAGGAGCAGGAAAGTCGGCCGCTGCCGAGCATCTTGACTACCTGGGCATATTCCTGGCCTTCCTCCTTGAAGCTATCGTCGAGTTAGTCTTCTACGGTACGCTGTCGTATTAGATAGCAGGAAACGTACACAAGCTCACGCTTCTCCTTGTCGCTCTCGTTCTTACCCCTTCTCCGATTCTTTCCTCCCTGTATAGATGAAACACGTCAGTCAGTCAGTGTCTGTGTTTGGCGACGCTGATGAAGAAACTATTGATGGATAAAATGGCAGGTCGGTGGCGGGGCTGAGAGGGGTGGCGGCTGTAAGACTGTGCGTACCTTTCCCTTATTCTTAGGCATATTGACAAGACTCTCTCAGAGGTCTTATGTTACGGATATGTAGTCGGAGTTGAATAGTATGGTTTTCTTGTTGGCGGAAAATGTGCTGGTCGCCTCAGCAAGTTGTGCAGGGCGTGTGGATGGATGGGATGTTGGTTGTGGTGATGATGTATGGTGATTGCGGTGGATTTAAATGGTGGGATGTTTTGTGGCTACGAGGGGCTTTTGTTATCAATAAATCCTGGTTTGAGAGAATGAATAATATAAATAGCCGGGGCGCGTGAGTGGGTCTAGAGTGGATGCCTTTTTGAAGAGCCAAGCCGCCTTGGTTTTAGCGTGGGTGGCTTTGGGAGATGGCTACAGGCGGAAACGCAGCTTGGTGGGGCATGTTCGCCCTTTTTTTTATTTTTTTAAAAAGTCCCTAGAACTGGAGAACCGGGGGGCAAGATTCAAGTGCTTTCTCATTGGTTGTGAGTCTTGCGCCAGTTCCTAGTTGATGCATAATTCGGGTACTCTACTATGTACGTCAATCAGGTATCTAAACTTTCCAAAATAAAATCATTTGAAGCTTGTTGCAAATGGACAGCATTCTACAATATCCATACTCTCTTATGTTTACTCCAGCCGTGAGTTTAGCTTCATCTCGGACGGAGACATATATATCTGAAGCTTTTGTTCACTGCCATTCTTAGGTCCCTATAGCATACCAATTGCCAACATTTCACCTCTGGATACCGACTCTAGCCTTTATTCCTAGAACCGGATTCCCAGAACCATGAGCTGTCGGCAGCTCGAATCTTCGCACATGCCCCGCCCAATATCATGAGAAGAACTATATCCCGACTAGCATCTCTAGGCTCCCCGAATGCCTATGTCCAGAGTCGACTCCCTCCTATCAGTGTCAGCAAACTGATCAATCCCGCCTCTGAATACCTTCATGATCCTGTCACCGAGATTGAGCCGGGCCAGCATGTCATTTCTATTTGCAAACGACATAATATCGGCTTTCCGAACCAGCTGTGGGCCCTGAAAGGCATCAAGTTGGAGAAAAACCCATACAAGCTAAACGTGTCTATCTCACAGCGGCACTGCTTCGAGCAGAAGTCAATGAGGTACTTCGACACGTTCGAGCACCCGTTTGCCAAATCCATGTTGGACATCTATATCGAAAAAACAAAGGAACCGTTATGGATATCTTGTCACGCATATGGGGCATCACCGTTTCCCAACAAGAAGGCCTCAAAGAAGGTTTCCCATGCATTGCGAGATGCCTTAGCGGCGGCGGGATACGATCGTCTCGGCCAGAGGGTGCTCGTCGACGGTGAATCTAGCGCCATAGCCGACTTGTACGGAACGCTACGTGTCATTGTTGGCGATCCTCAGGCCGTATGCAACGCTAAATTCGTGGACCTTCTGAAGAACGCAAAATCGATAATCTCGGGCGCCGAGATACAACTACGGAGAGACAACAACGGTCAACATCTTGGAAAACAGCAACACCGTCCACCTACACGTAAGGGAAGTAGGTCTCGCCATTAGTCCCGACATCATGGTGGTGAGCATCAGCACAAGCACGCAATGGCATAGTCCTATGAGGCGTATTGAAGTACAAATATGATGATGCCGCTTGGCACTGCTACGAGCGCTTAAGATGTAATTGACATAATCTGCGTAATTCTTATGTAACAACCTTGTATAAGTGTATGTATGCGGTTTCACTATGGACATTAAGTTAATGGACCTGCTATTGAGGTGTCTAAGTACATGTACATTTTTTTGAACAATAAATGAGAGCCAACATTATTGCATGTGATGTGGAGATGGCTTCGATGAGAAGATAAGAATCATAACTTTACTTCTTGAACAACTGTCCTCATAATGTCACTTGTAGGGAAAGGGCAGGTTAATTCAAGTTCGGATGTTAGCTCGACATGTACCACATGTGCAGGCAGGTACATACATGTATTATCTACATATATCTAATGGTAGTTGGAAGTCGGGAGTCGGAAGTTGGAAGGTGGAAGTTGGAAGCTGCAACCGGGGTTCCACATCCTTGCGCAGCAGCCGCAATCCGAAAGTCACACGAAAAGACGAAAGGGGGCCAGAGCTCTGATGCCAAGCCAACCATCCAAAGCACCCAAAGCACCCAAACAACATCATCATCAAAAGTCAACATAACTTGACCACTTCGCCAGGCATCGTTCGCCCCAAACATCTCGCATATCTGAAAGATAGCACGCCAATTGAATCAGCGATTCCTGTGCACGCCGTCTGACGTTATCTTCGACATGCTCGTGTCCCTCACTGTCGGCAAAGTCGATGCCGGCGTGACGGTGCTTCTGACTCCAGACAAACGCCTGGTATGCAATGATTTACCCTCGACTTCCCCAACCCTACCAACCCCTCGCATTCTATCGCGCCATTGTCATTCTATAGCTAGAACGAGAAGAAGCCCTGCTCCTGCAACACGAAAAACTAATGGCAGAATCTCCCAGATCGAATTCCCCTCCATCCTACTCCCACCCAACATCGTATCTGGCTCGATAGTGGACATCACCGTCGCCCGCAACCACACCTCCGAGTCCGAGTCCGACAAGCGATTCGCCACCCTACAAGACCAGATCTTCTCCTCCTTTGGCGCCTCGGAGCCGAGCACGCCCATTCTCCGCTGCCTCAATGCCACCCAAACCTCGGTGGTCCTCGAATGGGACCCCATCGACCTGGCGACCACCGACCTTATCTCCCTGACCTTGTATAGGAACGGTCAGAAGGCCGGCAACATCCCCAAGGCCCGAGAACATCGCACTACTAAAATAAGTGGCCTCGCTATTGACACCGAATACAATTTCCACCTGGTCTTGAGGACCTCGGGCGGCACTAGGAGCAGCAAGCAGGTTGTAGTGCGCACCCACAAAATGACAGATCTTAGTGGCGTCACCATTACGATGGGCATCCTACCCTCTCACATACGCGAAGAAGTCACGGCCGCCGTGGAGCGCATTGGTGCCAAGGTCGTTGACAGCGTCCGCATAGATACCACGCACTTCGTCACCACCGAGGGTCGCGGCGTCGCTTGGGAAAAGGCCCGGGACCTGAATATTCCTGTTGTACGGCCCGAGTGGGTCACGGCTTGCGAAACGAACGGTCGCATTCTCGGTGTGACTAAGTTCTACCTCGATGCTCTCCGGCCAGGACCGCCAAGCGACGGTCCTACACCGACAACCACCCCAGCCCCAGCCCAAACCCAGAAGGAACTTCCTGCTGCACCAGCACTAGCAACGGCGCAGAACGATGAGAATAAAGACGCCGCCGCCGAGAGCAAGGGAAGAGAAGAAAGCAGTGACGAGGAAGATGACAAGAAAGACGAGAATAACGAAACAGAGGATCGGGCCAAGGCGAAACCTGCCGATGAACAGAAGATGAGGCTCGAGGATAAAGAGGAACAGAAGGTCGCCATCCGGCCTGGCAAGCAAGATACGTTAGAGGATTACCACAGCGGTGACGACGAGAGAGTACCTGCGCCGTCACCTGGAGATGGAGCATCTTTTCAAGATGTCGCTCTATGATATTAAAGATAGTGTACATGAATATTGTTTAGTTCAGCATGGAGTCGGATCAAGACGGGCTGAAATGGGCTGAAAAGCTATAATGTACCAGATTACTCCTTTGATACCACATGACTTGCTTGTAGGCCGTTGTGGTGTTTCCCAACTGTATAGTATGCGTGGGTCCTAACTCTGCTTCTTACTGTTAAAGCATACTTGTTACAGCTAGGTTGAGCTTGCCTAGCTTTCGGTGAAATAATGGAGATCATGTCATCACAAACACTGAAACTTGCTAACTTGCGCCACTTCAATCCTGTTTTTAAGATATAGGCATGCGATACAGGCTGGTAGAAGGTCAATCAGGGTTGTCCCATATGCTCTTACCAAGAGAATTCGATGTCAGGTTATTCTTTCATGGGTGAGGAACACGGACGGCATAGAATAGCATCGCACGTATACGTACTAGATCACCGTGTGCCCACGAGACCTATGTATCTAGTGTATCTCGCGTTAGAGGTACAGCAGCCCGCTACAAAGCTCAGAAATGCCCCGAAATGGCACCATATTAGGAAAAGTACATTGCTCACTTACACAGCGAGGCTAGTTTCCATATCATAACCAGACCAAAGCAGCAAAAAAAAGGTTTCATTTTCAATCCTAGTTCGCAGTGTCATGCGTTCACGGCGGTACCTCTTCGCCTCTCCAATCCCAGCACTTCCCCCTATCCTCGATCGTCCTGCCCGCAACAACCTCGAGCATCTTCTTCACGGCGAATTCAGGACTGAATAATTTACCCTCAGCCACATTCCCCCAGAATTCCCTGCTCAGACCCGTCTTCACCGTGCCGGGATGATACGCGAACGCTATCGCCTTGTCGGCGCTGCGCGTCCGGAGATGTAGGTCGAAGCTCTTGATGGCTGCAATCGTCGGGGTTAGTAAGTGCCTTCTTGAGCGAGATTTGTAAGGGGTTCCAAGAGCATGCAAAGCTCTCAAGACATGATTCTAGCCCGAATAGGAGCCCTTTTCACTCTTGAACATGACTGGGATTGGAAAAAAAAATTACACTAAGAATTACTTACTGCTGTTCACGCCCGCCTTGGACGCGCGATAGCTGTACCACCCGCCGAGCCGGTTCTCCGACGTAGAGCCCACGCGCGCCGAGTTCGTGAGCCAAGTGGCGTGTGGGGGGATGCGGAATCTAGCGAGATGCTGTTCGCTGTCACCGCTGGTATTGCTATCACGGCCCGTAGTCCGCACCTGCACCTGCACCTGCGAGAGGTCCGTCCCCTTCCGCGGCAGCAACTCCCCGAACCACTTCATCAGCATCAGGGGCCCGAGCGTGTTGACCCTGAACGTTTCCAGCGCGTCGTCGTAGTCCACCTGCCGCGGGTGCTTCTCCGGATGCAAGATGCCCGGCACGGCGAACGCGAGGTGCAGGTGGTGCGAAGAGGGCGGGAAGAGCTCGGCTGCTTTTGCGGACGCCGCCTTCACGCTCAGCTCGTCTGTCACGTCGAGATATGTCACGTGTAGCCGGGATGCGACATCTTCGCGGCTGGTCTGTGTCGCGTTGGTCGATGCCGCGGAGGCATCTAGGAGAGATTCTTTCACGTCGGATAAGTTGGAGCGCGCGGTCGTGAGGATGGGCAACGTAGTGGAACGTAGGAGACACGCTGTCAGTGCATGCCCGATACCACGGCTTGATGGGGAGATGAAGATCCAAGGTTTGGACATTTTGGTACGGGTGCAGGTGGTTATGATCGTTTCTTGTTCAGAGCGAGCATGAATGTCTCTCTCTGTAAGCGCTGATTGGTTGAAGGGGGCTGTAGGATGCCGAAGAGGGTAATTCTCAGATAGGCAAGATGAATGCGACAGGACTAAGTTGGGGGATAGATACTGGGACACTGTCAAGTTGCTGTGGTTAAGATGTAGGTCATGTGTGCAATCTTTGCTCATCGTTTAATTGATGTGTTCGGACTTTGTGAGGTTTGAGGATTGCTGATGATTCATTATAATCATTGCTGATCCAAAGCCCACATAAGCAATGTGACCATCAATAGTTTCCGTCCTCAATGTTGACTTGTGAAAACAATCAACTTCGTGAAACAAATTTTCATATATGAATTCGAAGGTTATCAGATGTTTTCATGTACAATTTTCGTGTCACTTGACCATGAAGCCTCCTATCATGACCCCGTGAGACACTATCATTGCGCTAGGTTTTTATACTATGTGAGCAACACCAGGGCTTCTCTTCGTGTACACGCAAGTTCAAGTCACACAGAGGCCAATTGTAGGCTGATTCATTTCCTGCGTATACTAATCACCTCCGTTAAGCCTATATATAACCTATAAAGAAAAATAAATAAAGAAAAATAGAGCTCTTCAGTCATTGACCTAGTAATCTCACCAGCTTTCCCAACCTAAACTCAGTAAATCACGCTATCATCTAAACATGGATGAGATTTGAAGTATTCTATAATCGTCTAGTGAGTGGTCATAAGATTTAAAAAATAAATAAATAAATAAAAAACCCCCCTTTGGGCGGCAGCGAAGGGTTCTACGAACTAATGAGTGCTCATAGCTTGCCATCTCACTTCTATCCCACTAGGGGTCGAGAAGGAAAATAACATCCTGATAATATGGTTCTCCTCACGGATACATGACCAAACGGCCCAAGTATCTAGCGCGCTTTCTCCATCTCGCCTCAAATAGTCAGCGCCAGCCGGTACTATCTTTTCCCGTACGTCCTCTTAGGATACTGCGTAGCCCTCGAGATCCCAGTCGATTTCATTTGCCTGGTTGATCGTCTCGCGGCCAAAGAGGATCGCAGCAGAACGGAAGCGCATAGGCACGATCGTTGAAGCACTATATCTTGAGACTTCGGCATACCTTGTGCAAATCCCACGAACAAAGGTTTCGGTGGCGACAAGAGCCTTGAGAATGCTACTTGCTTGGACATATCTTGCTAAATCATGGCTTATAGACTTGAGCAAGACTTTAATATATAGTCATTGGCAGTGCAGAGATGCTAAGAACTGTGCCATATCCACATTCACGCCTCGGCCAGACGTGTTCGAAATCTCCTAGTCGATGTCGGCAAGAGCGGGCTAGGTATTGGCCCATCTGACTGGCTTCGGCTTTTTGCAAGCACGTCTCAATTGGGTAGGAGAATGGCCCCTGGGTGGCAGTCTCCAAGCGAGACGAGATTCTCGTCGTGGAGGGGGTTTCGATTGAAATCCTGAAGTATGCGTGCATAGAGCTCTTCTGAGTCGTCCGTCGTAAGCCGCCGACGGATCGGCTTCACTGCTGCTTTAAAGATGAGAGATCTGATTAGGGTGCGACTAAAAAGCTTTAGGGTAGCTGCCACGTCGTCACTTTTCTACGCCGCTTGTTTGACCCGTTCCACGGTATCTGTGAAATGAAGCTTGGCGAAGAATGTGCCTATCTGCTCGCCCAATGCATAGCCTATTGCAGCGATGCCGTCATTGCTGAGACTACTATCTTTGAAAGCTCGTAGAGCGAGAATATCCCAGAGTGTCACGAGCGGACCGAGATTCTCAATGATCAGAATGGAGGATTCAATATCGTGGTGCAAGACCTTCGGGATTCGAATACCGGTCTACTCGCCAAGGCTAGTTAGAGGTCCATCCTCGTGAAAGAGTATGAGCGCACCGGCTTCGATTTGCTACATTTTTGAAACCTTCACTGTGCCTCCACGATGTCGGCAACGGGACAAGGAGCAGGGGGCGCACATCAGTCAAAATGCGCTACCATTTCATCCTGCCTACTTTATTTTGGCATCCCGGCACTTAGGGTAGTCTTCTATCTGCCTAGAACAACTCTAATAAATGTACTATTGGGAAACCAGGATTTGAAATCTGATGACGGCATTGTGTGGTCGCTTTTAAGTTGTCTCTACGT
This sequence comes from Xylariaceae sp. AK1471, assembly GCA_023159215.1. Taxonomy (NCBI): domain Eukaryota; kingdom Fungi; phylum Ascomycota; class Sordariomycetes; order Xylariales; family Xylariaceae; species Xylariaceae sp. AK1471. Next base: position 220,373 of record JAJKLI010000022.1, read on the forward strand.
TGCGCTAGATTGTATTAATGACTCGACAGAGCGTTCATGACTCAGTGAATATGGAGTTATCTTGTCAACACACTCGAGTCTTGGACTTCTCACAAGCACTAGGTTGTCTTCACTTCATCGCCTAAGAGTACAGTAAGATGAGTTCCACTGGAAGCGCCACAGCGGGAGAAAAAGGGAAAAGAAAAAATGATGAAAATAGAAGACAGTTCTGTCAGGCTATAGTAGAGTTCAGATCCGCATGGAAAACGTGTCAATGTCGTCTGCTTTGTAAGTATCAGCTTGCAGCCTTGAATTCTTAACTTCAAGAGAGCAAGTTTAGAGCCACAGCGATGTTATCCTACAAAGCGGGCACTCGAAGTGGTATTAATGGTGTTATCAACATAGCTCCTACAATAGCAGCAGTGGTCGCGACAGAGATAAACCGTTAATGACTCTACTTAGGTAGAGCTCTAGTATGCATGGAATTAGAGGACTGTAAGCTTAGTCGCCTGGCAACCCTAGTCGACCAAGATGTACGTCCCGTCTCATGTAGTGATATGACTGAATATAGAAGGATGGGCTGCATCAAGCTTCAGAGCCTGAAGGGAGCGAAGGGATATATTCTGGTACCTGTCAAAGTTTCTCTTTTCTGTTCTTCCGCTTGTACAATCGCTTTGTGTGACGGCGACCAACTTTATGATCCGTTGTGTTGCTATAGGGTAGTTGTCAACCTCGATAGAGGTCTCAGAGACCTAATGCTAGACTCTAAACACTCTTCAATATGTCAACTTTGTCTTTATACTTAGCGTACCCTCTATTCCAAGATCATGGGATTGTCGAGGGAACCAAAAACCGGCTGACCTACGTCCAACTCTATAGGCGTGAGTCCAGGTCATATACGAAGTAGTAGGCAAAGGGTTGCATATATTGGTCATCTTGACAAGAGCTAGAAGTTTAGTTGCAATGTAAACTTTCATGGAAGGTTTCTCCCTGCAGCCTTCATCCAACCGCCTAGGATGAAAAGAAAATCCTCAGGCTCCTCTTTTATTTTCGCCGAGATTAAGATCTTTGTATACACAGATGGCAATGCGAATAGAATTTGCGCTCGTCTGTCAAGTCAGTCTGTCGCTCAATGTCTGGCACACAACAAGATGAAAAGCCAGCAGAGCAGCTGGAAGAGGACAAGCGACAACGACGACATAATGAATTATCACGCCCTACGGTCCCTACGGCTGAAGATTTCCCAGATGTGGTCGAGCATAACAGCCCGGAAGCCGAGTCATCTATTGACCTAATCCAGTTTTTGAAGAAGACGCCTCCTCCTCCGACCAACTACATGTCTATACCAGAAGACTTCAGTAGCTCTAAAGACGATAAATGCGAAAAGCTCAAAGTTAAAGTGTTTCATTTTCGACATCAGCGCAGAGGCCGCAAAAGCCATCCACCCCTTATCAAATTACCTGACTCTGCAGTCGCCGCCACGACGATCGATGGACATCGCTACATCGCCATTTCGATCCCTATCGAATACTCACATTTGGCACCGCTCCCTAGCTCTCAATATCCCGTGCACGATTCAATAGAAGCAGCATTCCAGCGCGAAATCGACTATAGATTTGGAGCATGGAGGAACATGCCCACTAATCGTCTGGTGACGGTGCTCAATCCCGTTGCCGAGGATCACGAGTCGTTGTCACCTAGCTCGCTGCCGCCAAGATCACAACCAGACGAAACAGCAGTGGTTTCTACTCCTTCCAGGAGAGCACAGCCCTATTCCGCCTCTCTCTTACCTAACCATGAACAACGTACTTCTATGCCGGGCACGACTGAGATGAGTGCACCGGGGCCGAGCGACCCGGATGAACACACGCGAATAATACAGACAGCTGAAACCTCGTCAAATCAAAGCTCTAGGAACTGTACGAGATCAACCCAACGTGAAGCCGCGGCTACCGCAAGTCAAGATATACCAGTCCAAGCACTCTCGAAGAGAGATGTAGTGACATCTAATACTGGCCATGTCCCAGGAAAGCCAGTAGTCATATTAACAGTGCCATCGCGAACATCAAGTAAACGAGAGAAACAGATAGCACCCACACCGCCTGAAAAAATAGAGAATGTCGTGGGTAGTCAGAGCCCGTCTGCGAGTACCAACGGCGCCAGCAGTGGGAACGGTGGTAGTGGCCACAGCAATGGGTACCATCGACCACGCGGCTCCTTCGCCGATAGCATAGTTACGACGAACTCCTCCCCGCAACTTCTCAAGGCGCAGACCGCCATGGCATTCCACTCGGTGCCCATCGTAGTTCGGTCGTCGGGTGGCAGTGCTGGTACCGATGTCGGGTCGCCGCCCTTGGATCTCAACCTTTCCGAAACCGGATCAAAAATAGAGAAAGTCGATCACTCTATCCAGACATCGTCGGAATCGTCTGCTGTTAGGGAATCCAGCGAAATGGGCTCTCTCTCATGTTCAACACCAACGTCGAGGGAGTGGATGCGGAGGAGGAAGAAAAGGGGGAAGGAGAAGGAGCCTGAGTTACAATCATACTCATTTATGCCCGGCATGCCGCCTCCTCTCCCGAAAACACAACCAAGTGCTATTCTGGGACACCATCAGCGAAAAGATACCAGCTCTCCGACTCCTTCCACATCTTCCTCTCCATTCACACCGACCTCGGCCAAGTCGTCAGAGTCGGCTCCCTCGGAGAGCCCATCACATCAACGGCAAACAAAGCGTGGGGAGCGCGAGGAGCGAAAGGCACGCTATATCGCCAAGACGCTAGCAGAAGAGAAAGAAACGCTGGAAAGCCTCTCGCGCGAGGAATTGATACAGCGGTACGAGGCTCTGCGGGAATACCACATCTACGAGAGGGAGAAACGGCTGCGCAAGTTCGAGCGCAACCGCGACACGTGGGTCCGCGCCGTGCCGGTGCTTCTCGAGAACCTGAATAGGTTGTTGCAGGAGCAGCATCGACTTCTCAAAGGAGCAAAGTTGACTTATGCTTTCCCGCCGCCGGCGGGCTCGTCACACGATCATCACTAACACCAGCCGCAGCACCGGCGGCCTCGCTCCGTCGAAGTCTCATCTAGCTCTAGCCGTGGTTTCGATGCGCTCGGGATTCGACGGTCTTGGAGCTTCTACTGTAGCAGCGAATTCTACTCAGCTCATCACCACATCGCAACTAAAACACAGTCTACTACAAGCAGGCCTTGAAAAAGGGCTCGGCACTCTTGATGGATGGGATGTAACAAAAGACGAAAACGAAGTTTAAGCAGAAGAATTGCATATCAGTCAAAGCTGCCACCATCGTCATAACCCGTGCAGAGAGAGATGCTGGATTTTCCAGCACTAGGAGTGGCGGCAGCATTGTTGATGCCGCCGAGGATGCCGCGAGCCTCTTATTAGAGAGCTCCAGGACGCAGCGAGGCTCGCACCCGCTATGTGATGAGCCGAAAATGTAGTATCTCCACGATTTCACCTAGGAGTCTCGTAAGGAAAGGGACGACTGAATGACTGGGCAACGAAAGAGGGAGATGCTGATTCCGGAGAGAAATATTGGTGAATACTTTGGTCTGTTTACTGCTTTCTGTTGCACTTCTTGTACTTCAAACCTTTCTCAGATTTTCGATACCATCATTTCACATCTATATTACCTGTTATTAGTTACTGATGTATTATTATATTAATATAATCTCTTAGAGGATGTTGCGATGGCTACTACATGTGCATATATCACATGAAAAATTCATAGTGTCTATCCCATTATCGTGGTGTACCCCAAACGACATGTTATCTTGCCTGAGAATTGTCAGCGCTGTTTTCTGGAAGATGTGCCTACTACAATGTCTCTTGTGACGGAAAAAACGACGCCGTTAATCCCTCAAGGGTTAACGGTATATATAAGGCACGTCACATCTCTCGAATTCTGGCTTGTTTAATCATTTGTCATATAACCTTCGAGGATGCCTCTTTCTAATACCTACCTAGCTAGTAAAAAACAAGGTACGCATACACTATTTGTCAGGCCAGTCTTGGGGCTGAACTCTGTCTAGGTGTTCTTCTTAACCAGCGAATCCTCGGTATAGAGTTTTTTTTTCTTTTTCTCGATATCTTCCTCCAAAAGGGGTTAAATTATGGATTGTTTTTTTATACAAATCTTAGTGGAGAAATGACGACCGAATTCACTATAATAAGAATCTAAGCCCAGGCACATGTGAAGCCAGAGAATAAAAGCATAATTATCTGCAGATTATCATGCGTCATGTAACTGCGCTTGTCTTCTGGCCGCCATACTGAGTAGACATGCTGGATTGGCCCATGGTGACACGCGTTGAAAAAGGCAGCAATCAGGTAGGTTCTTGCCATGGCTCGGCGTGCCGGACAAGGTGTCTTCAGGATCTACCCCTGCACATGATTGTATTGTCACATTGTATGTTCTAAAACCGAAACAACGGATAATGTAGGTACGATCCATGTACAGAGCGATCCGCAAAAGCCAAGACTCCCATAATCGCCAATTATCGTCATCGAAGCTTTTTAAGGGTTGGAAGAGTACGTGCCAACCCAGAATATTCCGCGTGGTACAAGAGTACTGTCAATGAATGCAGTGGGATTCGCCAATGCTGTTTCCTAGTATGCCCATGCTGATAACAACCTTTTAAAGCTTATGCTTCGGAAGATCAGGAGAGGATGGGGTTGCAAGAATCAAAAGCACGTAATAAGAGACCAACAGATGAAATGTGGTTGGACGTGAATAACGGCAGAGCTGACAGAAGATAATGGTGGTCCTCCATGGCCATAAGGCAATAATAGAAGGCCAGATTGAAGTATATAGGTTACTCGGGCTGCCGTGAAGGAGATACGGTATGATAAGGACCAAGTAGAATAACAGTACCGGGGCTTCGCGGCATTGGCATCCACAATCCTGTGTGCGTAAACTATCGCCGACGCCGTTTTGCAAGCTGTTCGATTGGATAAGCTTAGCAGAATCTACCGAATTCTGCACTTTTTGTACGCTCGATCTCGATGGTGCCTCAAAGGGAAGGCGTCAACTTACCCTTATAGCCTTTTACTCATCGGGCTCGAGACAAATCTACTCTGCGCCATCAGGATACGTTTCCTGAAGATGGCTGCCTCGTACCTCAATAGGCAAGTGCACGAGTCTCTACCTAGCTATCTACCTATCCCCGGTCCAGCATAACATCGGTTAGCTGTTGAAATTCGAGCACCAATTCGAAGCTCGGCAAGTCTAGATGCGGGCCATCGCAAAATGTGTCTAAGCCACCTAGGCTCGTAATGTCCCTTTCTTTTACACACATCTCCAGAACGCCATAAAAATGCATTGCATTACCACGCCTTTCCGCCATTTTCTTGTGTCATCTATATCTACAAGGAGGGAAACTTCCGCCGAGATATCAACGAGGTTTGTTCGGTTTTCGCTTGATAAAAGGGTCTGATGGGCCTTTCTTCTTTGGTGGCAAAGGCTTGGGTGGTCGAGAATTCGAAGGTCCCTTGCAGCTATTGTTAGCACGGTATTCATTACACCGAAATCGTTACAAACCTTGGGTGCATTCAGCGGGACCGATGAAGGCGCCCTGCCCACAGCCGGTGAGGGATTGGATGGTATTCCGAGAACGGCCATGGCTGCTGGGTCCTGCGGTCGTGGCATCGCCCGAGGACCAGCTGGTGGCAACTTGCCGATTGCCTCCTTTGCAACCTGAAAATCTCTAGTTTAGTCATAGATACCTTGTCACGGATCAACACATCAGTGGCTTACCCTCTTCGCTGATTTCCCCGCGTCGCCGTCATCTCTAGGTCGCTTGAGGCTAGATTCATGAATGATGGGACGCTCTGAAGTCGATCGTCGGACAATGGCCGGCTCACCGCGCTCATTGATGCCACCAAAGCCTGAAGATGTCTGGTTTGTAGGGCGGTTCCGTTCGATGATTGTGTAAGTTTCTGATAGCTGCGGTGTTTTGTATTTGTTGGGTATTGCTGGCTTCGCAGGAGGTGCGTCTTCCATTATGACATCTTCAACCTCATGCTTACTTAGGGGCAGCGATGATGACCAATTATTCGGCTGCGTCTTACCGCCATAACCATGCACACTCTGAGCCGGAGGTGGTGATGATCTAGGTAGCTGTACAGGGAGACTGGCAGCCTGAGGAGGTAGCTTAGCGCCTGGCTTCTTCAACATACCGAGAACATCTCCTGCGGTGTAGCGATTTCTAGCCTTGGCGTCCTCGATCAACTTGTTCCAGAACTCTCCTTGCACAAGAGCTCGAGAATCTCCCAGGATCCAAAGCGACGATTTTGCACGCGTTAGACCAACGTTCATACGCCGGATATCAGTCATGAATCCAATACCACCCGTGGAACTTGCACGGACGCAAGAAAAGATGATGATCTCGCATTCTCGACCTTGGAAGGCATCCGTCGTGTTGAACTCGATGTGCTCCGTAATTTTATCCCCATACCGGCGGGCAAATTGGTCACGAAGCTCAAAGAGCTGCGCCTTATAGGGGGTGATGATACCGATCTTACCTTTGAGATCCACCTGAGGGTGATCGAGGGCAAATCGTTCATAAAGTTGCATTGCAACTCTCAATTCCTCCAAGTTGACTAGTGATTGACCCCGGCGGCCCTTCGACTGGATGCCTTTGACATCAAAGAAGCGATAAGGACCGAGGAGCTCACTTTGATGCCACGGCTGGTGACGGAGCTTAGCCATATCATCACCATCTAGAAGTCGTCGTTCGTAGAATTCCTGACTTGGAAACAAGCTAATTTCTGGGTGCATACGATATTGAGTATCAAGGAGGTGAACGTCGTCAGGAAAGTTTCGCTGCATCCGAACAAAGAGACTCTGATCATAACCATAGCGGGCAGCGGATTGCGAAAGCACTGTAGGTGGCAATTGTTTCGGATCTCCAACCAAAATGCACTTCGAACATCCATACTTCAAAGGAATCAGCGCACTGAGTTCAACGCACTGAGCTGCCTCGTCGATTATGACAGTTTCAAACTCGACGGCCAAGTTTTTGAACATCTCGTGGCCACTGCCGCTAAGGGTAGCACATAACACCTGAGCGGAGTCGAGGATCTCCTGCTGTATCTGCCGACGCCGAATTTCATTTTCTCGGGCAGCGGTATTCCCGCTGTCCTTATCGGCATCAATCTTTGCGCCAATTTGGGCCTGGCGGCGCTTGTATTCGTCGAACTTCCGTTGCAACTTGTTGGTTTCAGCACGATCTCCTCTTTCCCGTGCTGACTCGAGCATAGGACGGAGTTCAGCGAGCTCTGTCTTGATTTTACCAGCTTCTTGATGCATCAGCTCTCTTGAGCTAGGTCCGCTATTTTCCTTCTCCGTCCCTTCCACCCGAGCTTTGACTAGTTCATCTAAGGTGACATCCCGGACACCAGCATTGATCGCATCACTTCGCCCGAGTCGTAGAACATTAATCTTATGGAAGGTTCCATTCATGGACTTCACACCTGCCTTTAAACGTAGGACAAGCTCATCAACAGCTGCATTGCTGGGGGCGCACACTAGGAGCTTCTTCGCCGTTCCCTTGTTGCCTGCAGGTGCCATACCATCGGGTCGTTTAAGGGCCATCCCGGTCGAAGGAACAGATTGGGTTCCAGCTAGTAGTGCGCCAACCATAGCGATAATAGTCTTCGTCTTTCCGGTTCCGGGTGGCCTACTTCATGTTAGCTAAATTTCTAGAATACCTTGATAGCAGTACATACCCTTGGACGAGCGTGAAGGCATCATTCTCCTTTGCATGCAAAATGGCCTTAGCCTGACCCGTATTCAAGTGGTAGTTCTTCATCGCCTTCTCCACAGCTTCGTCACTAAACGAGAGCATCGGAGACGGTTTAGCTTCCAGAATCTCAGGTGCTAAATCATAGTACTGCAAGCTCTCCAAAGACGCATATTCACGCTCAATTGTGATCATGTTGGTGATCTTGATAGCATAGAACTCTGATTGGGGCATTAGAGTCGACAGCATAGGCCCAGCGCGACTGCTCAGGCGGTATTGAACTTCAAGACTGCCATTCTTGAATTGAATCCGCCAGATACGAGCAAGGCAATGCAGCTCATCTTTTGCCTCCAAAGGGTTTGGTGCTTGTGAAAATAGAACAATATCCCCCTCGGAAAGGAATCTATCCTTATTGTTTGCTATAGGCATGGCCGTGCTCACTTCAATGAACTTATCGACATTCATCCGATTGATGACTTTGGTTTCGAACGGCTTGGAAGTTGCCTCGTCCTTGGCAGTTACGAATGATCGCCATGCTTCGTTAATCAGCAACGGCAGAAAGGTCTCTTTATACTGTTGCGGGCCGTTGTACGATTCAGCTACCCGAGAGCATGTTATGCCGTTAGGAGGATCGCTTCCTTCGTGGAAGATATCCCACTCGAGGATAGCCTGATGTAGCACATCCATGGGAGGAATAAGCCGAGCTCGCATGTCTTTCGCAGATCGCTGTAACTTCATCTTCTTTACCGGACCTCGGGGGTTCAGCTTCATTGCCTGTATGCGATTCTGCGTATCGTCATTATGCTTAGGGCCAGTCCCCGTGCGCTTTAGGAATTCGGCATCATCATCTGAATCATCCTCACCTTCAGAGGATGAGTTCACCATGATCTCACTCTTCTGAGCCGGGGCATATTCTTTGCCATGAACACCCGAAAGCCCTTGAAGACCGGAACCTTCGCCGACCACAATTTGTTTCGGAGCCCGAAGGGCTCTTGCTTTCGCAATAGCTTCTGCATCGCGTTTACGTTTTTCTTCAGCTTCTCTAGCTCGTTTCTCTCTAATTGATGGTATAGAAGAAACAGGTGGAGGCTTAGGGAGATGTCTAGGCACGGCCTGCCGAGCCCTCATCTCTTCAAGAACAGAGCGGCTCTTGTCAGAAGACGACGCCTTCAACAACTCACGCACATCGTCATTCCTCGACTTGAGAACTGGTTTTACCCCTGACGGAACACTTGGACTCTCACCGCCTGTCTTGGACCATGCATCAAGCCTTGTCTGCTTTTTAGGGCCCTCGACCTTTTTGACGGAGAGGATTTCGATATCATCTTTAGTGTCCTCTTCGCCCAGGGCCTTAATCAGCTCTGCACGCTGTCTTTCATTCATGTTTGTCATTATTTTATAGCGGTTGTTTTCGGACCTTATGCAACTATCCTTGATATAGGTCAACGACTGCTTGGGCGCTTCCATGCCGTATTCGCGGAGACGTTTGAGGAGCTTGCCCAAGACATTGACAACAACGCTAACAAGATAAAGATCTTTGAGCCGAAGCATCTTGCAGAGGCCTGTACAGTGAATCCGTGGTTGCTCTAGTATATCTTTCATGGATTGTTTCGAGGCATCACCGCCGATGCCTAAGGTGTTGGTAGACCTAGCACTCAATGCTGATGATAAGAGTCCGTCTTGGGCCAGTAGGGCATCAGCATGTTCCATAACCTCTCGGCAGAAGTTCTTCATTGTTTCCATGTCAACCTTCCGGCTCCAAGCATCTGTCTGGAATAGAGCATTTTCTAGAAATACCCACTGGGAAGTCCACCAATTGCTGAGCACGTCTTGTTCGGCAATTTTCAAGTCTCGTGACCTTAGTATGCCGGAGGCCGGGTTGCAAAGACTATCAAGAATCTCTCCAGAATAGCGAAGAATGTTGCCCTGTGAAGACCAGAGCGACTTCTTGATTGTAATGTCTTCGATGACTTTGGTATATGCTGACAATACTGGAACAAAGTGCATTCCAAGAAGTTTTAGAACTGCACCCGACCTCCTATCTTCACCTGTGATGGCTTTAATGAAAGATGCTCCCGCTTGGTTGACAGGCTCCTCGCCATGTACGAGCGTTGCAACAATGGGGTACATGGTCGTAGGTTCCAGGCACAGCTGTCCTATGGCGGTCTGGTTAAAGTCTTCTAGGCGGTCCACTACACGTCCGATCACCTCGGTAGTTTTCTGGAATTCAGAATTGAAGTCATCCTTGATCAGGGACAGCTTTTGGTTTTTCGGAGGACGAAAAACCTCCACTGTGACCAGTGGCACGAAAGCCAGTAACATTGCCTTAGCAAGCTCGTTGGCTCCTGGTTGAAGAACCTCTAAGAAAGCCTCCCATAGAGCAGCAGAGTCCCGTCTTACTTCCCGCTGGACATGGCCCTCATTCTCTTGAAGTGCATTATACTCTTCGCCTGTAATCCGAGAGTCGAGTGCCAAAGCAGATCCAATCACTGACAACGCTGCCTTGGACATTGAAGCCTGCTGTGGATCAGAAGTAGACAGCTGTGCTAGTTGAACGATAAGATCCTTGTACTTCAGCGTGAGGTTCAGTAGCGCATTAGTATGAATTGTTGACGAACCCGCGTGAAGTCTGTACTTGGGAGATACGAAGCCAGCCAGCGACGAGGAAAGGGCTTCGGTAGCGCCACGATAGCATGCGAATTTGCCTTCAAGCGATAGTTTTGGGTCATTGGCGAAGTCGCCGAGAAGATGATGGACCAACTTGTCACAAACATCCGTCTTCTGGTTCGGAGAGATTGAGTCTATCAAGGGCCTTACCCAAGAGATGGCTGCAGGTCCGTCTGGGGTCATGTCATGCTCACCAGACTGTAGAAGCAGCGGTCGAAAGGCGGGGCTTCTGATTATCTGCTCGAGGATAGCAGGTGGTGACCATTGGCTATAAGCGTCCCAAAAAGTCTTTGGGGACTTTTGTATGAGACCGCAGAACACCTTGAGTACAGCCTTCAAAACAGGAGCAGCTTGGAGTTGTGGCATCTGCGATATCATCAACTCGTAGATGGTTGGCTGCACATCCATGCCTCGCAAGCCTTCCATAACGATGTCTTCATCTAGGACCTCAAGGATGTACAAAAAGCCTTGCCAGATGCGCTGAAGAGTAGTAGCATCAGTATTCCTACTGTTGGCCTTCAGTATAGCATCCTTAAGGCTATCATATATGGCCCAGTCGAAATCCGACTTGGTGACTGCAGGCTTCCGTTCAAAGGTTTGAACCGCGAAGTCTCTGCGAGTCTGGTCCTCACCAAAGAGGAAAATGGACATGGCGGGGAGGATCTCGTCCAACTTCAATGGTTTCCGCTTCTGAATAGTCGTGAAGACGAAATTGAAGTGTTTGCGATTTCCCGGTGTGCTTAGATATGCTATGCAGCATAACGATTCGTAGAGGGAAACCAAAAGGTCCGCTTGCCCTTCTTTTAGGAAAGTGCTTTGGGAGACAATGCTGTCGTGTTCGAGTATGAATTCTTCAGCAGCTATGAGGCCTTGGGTGATTCGTTCGAAATCGAACTGGTTTAGACGATCCGTCATCTCGTCTATCACGGTATCTTCGTAGATGCTTTCCGTTTGGTTAGCGTAATATAAGGACCAACTAGGAAACTGTCATGACTTACGGTCTGATATCTTTGATAAAGGCAGCGCGGCCCTTGTGCCAATTCCGCACACAGCTCGCGCATGTTTTAAGGAAGGAATCGCATCGGGCATCGAATTCGGGACGATGGGGACCTGCGGCCTCTCTGGAAAGACCCAAGATCAACGAACAGTTGTACATGGAATCCAACCTCGCCTGCCCTTCTTCAATTCTTTTCTCCTTCTCTTCGCGGCTGATATTGGTGACCGCATCGAAATCCTCGTAAATTTCGTCGTCATCTTCCGAGATTCTCGGACAGAAGAGGTGGACACTGGGAGAAATTTCACGAAGCTTCGCAAAGCCGGCGTCCAGGACGTTGTGTACTCCAGCCATCATGAGTCCGTATGGGCATATCGACCGGTCGGTGGCGGGTAGGTGCAAGTGCAGGAAGCAGAGCGCTCACGATGAATTAAGCATAGATATCCCAACTGACCCTCCTTGGTAGTAACGCTACCTGTGCGCAAGAACTGGTCACAAGGAGGGCGAGGAAGCGTTGGAACTCGTTAGGAAGCAGCTGATGCGGTTTGTTGGAGTCGAATGTGCTTATGGAAGATTACGATGGATGGATGGATTGTACATGGAATTAGATCTGAGATGAGAGAGAAGTTAGTCCTAGGTCTCGAAGGGCTGAAGGAATTATTATGGAAGGTCTGATCTGGGACTGCGAGGGGTTGCGAGGGGTCGTGAGGGACTGCGAGGGACCTTCTGCGAGAGAGAGTCCTTCTGCGAGGGTCCCTCGGCGAGGGTCCCTTTGACAGGGCGACGAACCTAAAGAATAGAAGCGGAGCTGTTAGAAAGAACGACTACAACAAGATTAAATCAAGAAAATAAAGAATATGGTGTTTAGATAGGCCCGTGAAGATTCGGTAGACAGCAGCACAGGTCAGCGCAGCAACGTCTTCCGCTTCTATATCTCCGGAAGTGGAAGTTCAGTGCTAGATTGTGATGCTATTCAGAGTCGGCGACTAGCATCCAAGCAAGGACGTGTCGGGCCAAGGCAGACGGACAGTGATATCGATAACCTAGGAACGTTTAAGTGCGTGCAGCTGCCGGGCTAGCGTTGCCAACTGCCCCTCAACCTGTACAATGTACAGTATATACAGTGGAGTGTACTGGGTACCTAGGCACTTGAGTATTATTGTCATTGCTACAGGCTTTCTACTGGGATGCTCACATTCTGACAATTTCCTGGTTACGCTCCGTGTTTGCTAAGAACTTGTCGCATACTAGATAGATAGATTGCCTATCTTTCTGTAAATAATGTTGACGGCTACTACATGCCACCCACTTCCGCCAGCAAACTGTTTGCGTAGGTAGTTAAAACGTAGACAGGTAAGTCCATCGAAAGCAAAGGTCCTCATCAAGCTCCCTCCAACCCGTCAGGTAGGTAGCAATATGGTATCGCCGCCGCGAAATCCCTTTCTGGGCTGCGGACTAAATTCTGCTGACCATCGCCAGTCCCGCAATAAGTAACAATGCCATATCTCTCTAATTGTCATATGTGTAAATGACTGAGTGCTTTACGCCTTCCCTCGTATGTGTATGCCGTCAGAAAATGAAGATCTTGTAACTACACTTCAAAGTTCTCATTCAGGAACAGTGCTTCGTCAACATCGGAAAGCTCAGACTCTGAGTCGTCCTTGTCATCGGCTTCCGTAGCTTTTTGTTTAGGTCCCTTTTTCGGCTTGGCCATCTTCTTCGATCGCACAAGGAGGTGTTCCAGCGGGCAAACGACAGCATCCCATTCCTTTGTTCCTTCCGCTGTCGATGTCTTGCATCTACCGCACGTCTGGCCGTGGCGGATGAAGAGCTGGTGGAGACCGTACTTGAGATGGTCAGGGCATCGAACCTCTAGATGGCCAAATACATCATTCTCGTCAGCTTTGATTGGAGCCCAACCCAACCATTTTGAGAACCTGTGAACATGTGTGTCGACCGCGAAGCAGGGCATCTGGAGGCAGAACAGGATGACACAAGCAGCTGTTTTCACCCCAATCCCAGGGAACTTTGTGAATTGCCGCATCGCTTCATCAGCCGACAACCCTCGCATGTGATCAAGCGAGAGGACGTTCTGTTCGGTCTTCAATACTTCCAAGTCCTTTTGGCTTTGAGTCTTCTCGGATGCCCCACAGACGTTGGCAGGGGTGCCTGTTTCCCTCTCTGCTAGGTACGCTTTGCGTCGCTCGACATTCTCTTGATATACCATGTCGAGGGTGCCTTTAATGTGTTTGGCCTTTATTTTGGCCAGTCCACCTTCTTGAATAGCACCTACAAGGTCCTCGATCGGGGAGAGTCGCACCTTGTTCCAATCGACACTGCCCTTTGCAAGTCCATCTTCGAGGACCCCGTATTTGGTAATAATGCCTTTCAACATCTTCGCCGCCCCGGCAAAGGTCACAGCGCCACTCAGGAGGGTCCTTATGAGGGCCTCCAGGACGTAAGGGACCTCTCCACAACCTGTGATTTCCAGTGATGGAGCCGGGATTACCTCTGGCGATTGTGGCTGTACATCGTCGTGCATGTCTGCGAGAATACGGTATACTTCTTCGCACTGCGCCGCACTTGGGGCCTCCCAGTCCGGGAACGGACTTCTTCCTGGAGTCAACCCGTAGGGGTTATCCTTCGTCTTCTTAGGCACCCGCTTAGTCTTGGCCAGCACATCCTCGCCATCGCCTTCGACTTTCGCTTGTTTGCGTGTTCGCTTAGCGCGCTTTGGTGTAGCGTCTTGCCCTGGATCGTAGTCTTCTTCGTCCTTTATTTGCTTGCGAGTTCGCTTTGATCGTCTCGCTGCAGTCGCCTGTTCCGGATTATCGTCTTCTTCTTTGATTTCTCGGGTGACTCTTTGCTGGTTCTGAGCTGGAATTCCATCTTCAAGATCTTGGTTTGCGTCCTCTGCTTTCCCGCCAATAGATTCTTGTGCAAGCTGTAAGTTGATGATATAGTCAACAGCCTGGCTCCGAGTTTTGCGTGTGGCTCTGTTGGGTTTCCCTAGCCTAGGCTGAGAGCTGGAGTCGGCATCATCGATATTGCTGAGGTCTGAGGCCTGTTGCTTGGACATTCTCAGTGATGCCTCTTCAATGTCACGCTGTTCCACATCACTTGCGTTGGCGGGTTTTTGGTCGGCTGTTGATAATGCAGTGGCTGCCACCAGATCCACCGGTTGAGGTTCCTGTTTAATTGTTGATGGTGCAGTGGCCGCCGCCAGATCCGCCGACTGAGCCGTGGCGGTAGTCCGGCGGCCCATATTGTGTGGGAGCACATCCCATCCACCTTTGACAGGCACCGCATTGGCATTGGCTCTAGCTCGAGTGCTTCGTCGCGCCATGTTGACAGAGAAGTAGGAGAAATATTGACAAGTTGAGTAGGGTAGTGAATATAACTTGGTCGGCAATGTTGACTCTTATGTTGGTAAAATTCATCTAGTTAGTGATATTATACTTGTCGGTGATGATGGTTATATCAATGAAGTTGACTTAGTTAGCAGTGCTATAGTAGTCGACGGCGATTCCTGGGTTGGTAGGATGGATCGTGTCGATGACGCTAGGTAGATAGGTGATGTGTAACTTTATGGTCAATGGTGGTATTCATGTATGAAGGAATGGAATGGTAGAAGTCAGTAACCTGTTCTTTAATGTGGGGCTGGTGGTAACTTCCTCAGTGCGAGCAAGATAGGAGCAGGTGCTTGGATATTAGCACCTTCACTGATAACGCCAAGGTGAGAACGGCACCAGTGTGAATAAGATGTAGGTAGGTGGGTAAGAGTGGCCGTGTGGGAATGGGAGTAAGGGAAGGGAAAGCTCAGATCATGGAACGTTCGGAACCTCGGCTCTACCTGTCGGAGACGTGGTTCAGGTAGACAGTTCAGGATATTTCCCTTTTAAGGGATTTTCTCTAAAAGAGAAGGTGAGTGGGCAGTGTATCTAGGGGTGTATGCATGCAGCAGTTAACGAAGGGGATATGGGGTATTGATCAGCCAATGACCACATCTGAAGCTCTCGACGTCCAATTATGGCTAAGAAAGAAGGGTGGTTAATGTTTGTTTTTCTTCCGAGTACTAAGCTTTGCAGCTCAGGAGAAGTTGTGCATGAGGATTTTGACCCAGAGTGATGGTTAAGAATGGTAGTGATGAATGTTGCGCTCAGGGTACTGAAGCTTCATATTTCTGCAAGAAGTTGTGCAAGATTTTGACCTATAGTTGGGGTTGAGAATGAGTGATGGTGGTGGTTGTTGATTTCGGGATTCTGGAGCTTTGTAGCCCTGGAATAAATTGTGTAACGAGTTAAGGAAGCCAGTCTTCTACGTTTCCAGTTTAGAGAATCTGTCCACACACTGAAAAGAAAGGCTGATTGATAGCAACCAATGGGAATCTCTAGAGGTACCGATGTATTTGGCAAGGCCATCCGATTACAGCAAACAAAACAGTAATGTTTAAAAAAGGTTATAATGGGTTATATCTCCGTTAATCGGATTTTCTATACCTCCTGCTGTTAGTGTTGCACTGACATGATACTACCTGTGTCTTGACTTCTCTCATTGTGCCCAAGTGATGCATGCTTTATATTGTTGTTAGATCGTAGGGACAAAGTTTGTGACTAGTACCGTGATGCCTAGTATCCAAGCCTAGCTTTCTAATGCGCGTTGGGTAGGGCTGTGCTGTGAACCTGTTGATGTTTGTTAATCGGTTTTTGTATATCCAGAAAACTAACAGAGAGGTATCCCTTGAACTTAAAGCTTACCTTCTGAGTTAATCCCGAGAATTTTGCTTCTAGCAATAAATCTAATAGTCAATGCCTTAGTCTCTCCTCTATAATGCAGTATTTGCCTTACGAAGAGTTAATTATGAGATTGAAATGAAGTGAAGCGAAAAGGTGTGTTTTGTTTCGCCATGTACTACTCCTTGTCTCTCAGGGTGCAGCGGTTGCATAGGCCAATTGACTTTAGCTGCCTACCTAGGTATTATATATAGTTAGGAAGATACTATCCTCTGCAAAGAGGTACTTAGACAAGAAAACCTTCCTAGATAGGAACATGAGCCTACACTGATTTGTTTATCATGAATAATAGTCTCAATATCCTGAGACTAGAAGCTAGAAGTATACAGAGGTTCTGAGACCCCCCCCCCCTCCGACTATTTCAGACTTCAGAAAGATACCACTCGCGCTGCTTAACCATCCACACAAGACTCGAGCCGGCAAGAACGAACGTAAACCACATCTCCCTCACGCGAGAGGTTTTGTACACGAACACTTCCCCACTATACAGGAACAGAGTTCCGACAAAGGTCAAGATAGCCAGGTCATAGACCTGAGGGTTCGAAATGTTATAGGCAGCATAGAATCGGACGAGACTGGTGTAGAAGTTCTTGACACCGTATACTCGCGCTAGGAGACCGTCAGGCGGCGGCGCTGTAGGCCCGCTGAATTGCTTGAGAGATGCTGTCGGACTGCCGACGTAGCATACCACAGTGTGTATGGCTGCCAGAAATGCCGGCTACTTAAGTATTAACCCTCTGATTCCAAAAGCTCCCTGACGTTTGTCATTGTCATCGCATGAGCGCTGCTTACCAATAGGAGGAAATATGGCAGGCAGCCCTCATGCCGAGGTAGGAAGGCGGCCATGTCCGGACTCCACGACGGTTTGAAGCGGCGCAGAACAGCGGAGGGTCAAGTTGTTTAGTTCAGAGGACGAAAACACTAATTTCTTGATATCAGATTGAGAGAGCCAATGTATAACTCTACTAATATCATGTTGAATATAGGTACCTTATATGCCTAATATGTATTTGCTGGACAGGGGGCCCAAAGTCCTACCTCGGCGTCGGTATCGGCGTCGTACAGGCCACGGAGTTATCACCACCTGCTTTGAGATCACTTGTCATTCCGAATCCGGAGCTAAGGTAGGACTTTCATTTTAATGCAAAACTAAGCCATAGGAAAACCCTGTTCAATCCTGTCTGTTGCAATATGAGTTCTAAATTGAAAGTAGTTTGGGAAGGGGTTTGCGCTATTACGAAGGAGAGAAGTGGGGAGTATGCGTTAATACTTTAGGATTTTGGCATGTCGCTCGCGCGGAATATTAAATACGCAATCGTGGGCATCGTGGATAAGCGGAGAGAAACGCATCTTATTGGGTACAGACTCTACTTCACGAGGTGGTGGACATTGAACTGATTTCAATATCATAATTGACGTTTACAATAAGTCTTCTGTTTCCCTATACTAGCCTGCATGCCAACTCTGTTGGCTCCCACTGGGATAATACAAAGATGCGTTGGAAATACCTGGACAAGACCTTTCAAGAAAATCGCTCGGCAGTACTTTCTTTGCACACGTCATTTGATGTAAGACATGGTATACTATTGTCCTCTAGTCATCGCCGTTAGACACCCAGATACTCGTAGAAGATGTTGATGAATAGTGTAGTAGAGCCCGCTTGGGAACCTCTTGCGGATAGGAGATCTAAGTTCTGAGATTGCTGTCAGTAAGAGCTCTTGATAAGCACAAGAAGACAGAGAAAATGCTAGCAATGCTGTGATCAGAGTAAAATTATCTTCATTAATGATCAGAAGTCGAACATTTGAAAATTTTATAATATCATCATACAACATTATGCACTTAGGAAATAAGAACGGCCACATAGAGCTGGTTCTATTACATTTCAAGGTTTGAAGGGTAAACATCAAGGGCAAGATGGGAAGAATAAGCTGTAGGCGAACTTACAGAAGCAATTTCGATTCGTGTGTATTGATATCATACACGTCACACTGAACGTGTAATATGGTATTGGCGCAACACAAAATAAGTTCAAACATCGTGGTTGGCCAAGTTGCATTGGAATCAGGATGGATGAAGAGAAAAAAGCTAGCATTCTCAGATAAATTTTCGCAAGTTGCAGTGGGGCGGAGCTGAGCTCATCAACCTTGTGTGTAATTGGTTTCCGTGTGGGCGGCGCTAGCTGGTCAAAGCTCGCTCAGTCAACACGCCAGCACGCTTCGGCCAACTTTGGGGGCATTGTGGAGCAATGTGGGGCTCACTCAGCATCATTCATCATGACCTAATTGCTTACGTTAGAAGCTTGAACCTTTTTGGGGTGCGTTAGCCCCTCCATGACCCCTCCAAGCCCCTCTAGACAAAAAGGCTTACAGCGATGATTAAGATGGCAAAGAGGACAAGACTCGAAAATTCGTAATTGGATAGAGACGTTCCTCTTGAATGAATAAGTATTATTAAAGATCCTTCCTGCTAGTCTAAATCTTTCAAATTACTACTGTCTGCTTGCTAAGGAGGCCATATTATCAGTAAGTTGTAAAAGTGCTTGGTCAGTCGCACTTTCTGGAAGTGCACTGTGAAGTAGGTATATATGAAGCGCTTCATTCTCGCTTTGTCTATCTTGGTTGCTTCGTTTTCCGCCATCATCTACAACTTGAATACCATTAAGAGCTTCATTCAAAATACAACCTTGAAGTACTATCAACCAGCTACGGCACCTCGAGCACCCAAGCTACCAACTACACATATAGTTCCGGATCTCACCATTTCGTCTTCCAGTAGTTCACTTCAACACATGAACGCGGCCAGGAGCGCAATGTCGAAAGCACTTCCACACGCCAAGATCACACCCCATCGCTCAGCGGCTCGCGGGCACTCCGAGCATGGCTGGCTGAATACTTATCATAGTTTTTCCTTTGCTGACTGGTTCAACCCCAGCTTCACACACTTTGGGTCCTTGCGGGTGCTGAATGAAGATCGTGTGAAACCTAACTCGGGCTTCCCTACTCATCCTCATCGCGATTTTGAGATCTTCAGCTACATCATCTCTGGCGAGTTGACCCATAGGGATAGCATGCTCAAGAAGGGCGCCGAAGGGGCCCAGTCAGACAAGTTTTTCCGCATGCATCGGGGCGACGTCCAGTTCACCACTGGGGGAACGGGTATTGCACATTCGGAACAGAACGAGCACATCAAGGATACGGTCCACTTCCTTCAGATCTGGGCGATTCCATGGAAGCGTGGCCTCACCCCGAAATACCATACACGCCATTTCGACGAGGAGAACAAGAGACAGGGATTTGTCCCCATTTTGAGCCCTCTAAAAGGTGGCCCAGAGGCCACACACCAACAAGAGCAGGCCGCCGAACCCATGATCGAGAACACCATTCCAATCCAGTATGACATAAGTGTTTTATTTCCTGTTTTGGCAGATTTTACTCCCATGTGCAATATGCTCCTGCACACTCCCGAACCCCCCCTGCCCCGGAAACGAGATGATTTAATACTACAAGCGGTAATTTCTAACTCCTGATTTCTTATAGTGCCGACTTCGTTATGGGTGCTGGTATTATTGCGCCAGAGAAAAGATTCGAGTGGGTAGTCGGCGCCAATGCCACTGAAAACCCCAAGAGGAAGGTCTACATTCATCTTCCCATGACAAAGGGAGGAAAGGCGAAGATCCGATTGGGTGAACGAGAGGAAGTGTACAATGAAGGTGACGGCGCATTTATAGACGACGTCCGCGCTGGTGATAAGCTATCTGTCGAGAGTGTGGGTGAAGTTGAAGCTGAAGTTGTGCTCCTTGACACGGCATAATTAGATGGAAGGGATTAACATTGAGTTTTCTTGCTAGCGAAGGGTATTCCATTGCGGCTATTCATAGTAGATATTTCAAGTAATTCAGGATATATATATCTTTTTATTAATTTATTCACTTTATGTTCATTTGAACTAGTTTGCTGTACTAACTAGTATAGGTCGTTTCAACAAACTGCGTTTTTGCTGCCCACGTAGCCCCTACGATGCAGTAATACTGCACTAGCTCTGAATCTCCCAATATTAAGATGTAAACTATGCGTATAAACCCTTTACAGATTAATCCTGGAAATAAACTTTTATGTCACTGGGCTGGTACACTCCCACCTCTATCGTTTGTTCACCCCCTGGCGAGCCGGCAAATATTTGTGCTCCGCGGCTCGGAAGAGAAACTATTGTTCGTAAGTGCGTCGCTAAGAACATAGCCAGTCACTTGGCAATCATGTTGGACGTCGCATACGCCGTATTCGCTACCAGGGGTGTGAACGCCGTAAAAACGTTGGTACAAAACCTCTAATCAACCCTGGCATAAGGTCTTGCCGCCCAATGCAAAGTGCAACCTGATGCAGCTTTCTCATAATTAAATGAGTATTGGACCAGAGTATCACTTAAGGCAGTCGCTGGATACAATCCTGATAACCGCGGGGTTGCGTAGTATGCACGACATAATAGTTGACAAGAGTAACAGCGAGAATAATAACATGAATATACGTTTGAGCAGGGAATGATGGAGTATTGTATTCCTGTAGGTATCAAAATAGAAGTTAACCCGGTTCAGAGCAATGATCATGAGAGGGTTTTTGATGATGACTGAGGAACATGTGACTGATTGTAGGCATCGATAGGGGCTATAATTAAATGCGAGTATAATATAGGTAACCATGGCCACTTGGCACTAATGAACACTGTAAGATGATCTATGAGGTCCTGATAATTGTGGTCACAAATGCAGCCAGTAAAGCCAGCTTATCATAGTCCTATATTGCTATTGCAATTTAAAGTGAGGCTCGCTCTGCACGGGTCTTATATAGAGCTAGAGCTCCTGCCTACGTCAGGTCTTAGTTTTGAATCCCTGTGTGTTGACTGGCTTAAGCTGTTACACAGCTGTTTTGGTGAATAGGACATGGAAAAATCCTTCCTCTGCCAATGCCTGGGGCTAACATCGACAGACAAGTGAAAGTAGAGTTTAATTACTGAAGGGTTATGGTTATGGCGAGCTGTTAGGTAAAATAATCTGACGACTACCTCAGGAGATACACAAAAGACATGCAGAGAGGAATTGGCCAGATTGATGTGCCTTGGAAGGCTATATCGTGAGAATAGGCAGAAACTCTGGAGCAATATCCATTTTAGAATGGATGATACTTAATTTGCGGTGTCGCACTTCTAGCTGGACGGTTGCTTTAGTGTTTCTGAGTTGGCTTGAAGAACCAACATAAGAAGTGTAGAGAGCAAATCTCACTGGGAACCCAGGAACCACGAATCTGTAGGCCTGTGTGTTATGCTTACTGCTCATTAATTCACATGTCTATCCCTGCCAAACTGATGGTACTACTTGGCTCCCTTATAAACCGGTAGCCCTCCGGAACGCACTGTTGGTAGGTATGCATAAGGAGGATACTTATATGTTGGTTGGATGGGGAGTGACATTGGGGGCCAGCTGGGGTGTCTGTCATTTAACAAGTTTGACTGGTCTCACATGTGAACCCATCGTGTAAGGAATATTGACATGCCCAAA
The DNA here is from genome assembly GCA_023159215.1 of Xylariaceae sp. AK1471. NCBI lineage: Eukaryota > Fungi > Ascomycota > Sordariomycetes > Xylariales > Xylariaceae > Xylariaceae sp. AK1471. The sequence goes on from JAJKLI010000022.1 coordinate 242,121, forward strand.
TCACAATTGGTTGAAAGGAATAAATTTTTAGGACTTTCTTCGATCTTCATATACGACCACTTAAAAATCGTCCTTCTCCTTACGAGACCAAGGCAACTATAGTGGCCTACTAGGAGTAGGAGACGGGCTATCGGCACGTTTATGCGAAGCGGCACAGCAATTCGAAGACGCTTGGTGTGGTGTGGAGGAAGCTGTTGGTAAAGTAGTCGGCCCACACACACCTGCATGCTGCTCTTTGTTGGTAAGAAATTGCGACGCTGGCTAGCTGTCAGAAATGCATTTCTGACTTATTTTATTATTGATCAAGGGGTACTCGACGAGCGGCTTCATATGCGTTTGGTGTTATAGACATGCGACGGCTGCTAAATTCTATTGTGAGGGAAAGCTATAATTGTAGTAGGCATATCTGATTCCACCACATGTCGTTGAGTGTTGTCGATAAGAACCGATGATCATTTCCTCTTCAATGAAATCGCATCGATCTAGACTAGATGAGCCGCAAAACAGGTGGTGTCTGATTTGGGCAAGTCTCACAAAGGTTATTCCACCTTGGCATACTAAAAGTCCAAAAATGGCCAGACCAATTGCTGACGGTTGTAGCTTGGTAATGAGAACCATTGTCCAAAAGTTCCATCTACGATGATTCGATGAACATGGGTGTCAGCTCGGCGCTATGCCTGTTCCTGATATAGCCGCCCTCCTGATCTCCTGTTGCTTACAGTACTCCACAGGACCCTCGCATATGCAGATAATTTGGAGGAACAGAGACATTATGGGCATGACTTTCGGCCCTTTAGATATCGCTTCCAGAACTTTAGACCACCATACATTCATACGATAATACGGTAGGGCTAACACAACGTTACCATAAGACACTAATGGGGAAATGAGGTTAGATATATTTCACTGCTGTTACTCTATATTTGGTATCTGGGTATGGTAGTATTGTAAACTATGGTGATGATGATGCCTTATTAGCTCGCGTAGAATCCTTGCGGGATTCTGGAATGTCCAGAGCAAACCAACATGACCCTCCAAAGTTCCAACCCCCCCTGAGCGGGCCAGGACGGTCGAAGTTGAAGTAGAAGTGTGACCAGACCTCCCACTTTCCTTCTTCCTCTCTCTCACATCTATCTCGCTCGACAATTAGCGGCATCGTAACTAGCTACTGCAGACCTTTGGTCTGCGTCCTTTCGTTGATCACACTAGATCCTGACGCTCATTACGGCTTTCGCCACTATACTCTCTTTAGCAACTCTCATTGATATTGATTGATTTGAATATAACTAGCTATAAGATGTCTTTGAAGAACACAATACTCGCGGCTACAATCGCGGCCGTCTCCGCCCTCGCCGATTTTACTCCGGACTACAAGCTAAACACTTACTGGGTAAGTGCCTGTTCTGTGTCACCTCTATCAGCACTACTCACAGAATATTCCTTTTATAGGGACAATCAGGCGTTGGCGACACACTCGCACAATACTGTGCCTCATCAAGCATTGACTACGTTACTCTTGGTTTTGTCAATAACTCACCAGACCATGGAGGTGGCTATCCTGGCACGAACTTCGCAGCTCACTGCGCCGCCGATGTGTACGTAAAAGATGGCCGAGATACAAAGCTCCTAAGCGGCTGCTCGTTCATCAAGGAGGACATCCGTACATGCCAACGGTTGGGCAAGAAGGTGTTGTTATCAATAGGAGGAGATTATACCGATGCCAACAACTACTCTATCTCGACTGGGTCAAAGGGAGTCGAGTTTGCCAACTTTATGTTCGAGGCATTCGGACCATATGTGAAGGGCAGCACAGTACCTCGTCCCTTTGATATCAGTGTCACAGAGCATACCGTCCTCGATGGATTTGACTTTGACATTGAGACTAAGTTCGGTATGATAGAACTGTCCTTGGACTACTCTGATAATATATTCACTAATGCTTCTGTTTCTAGATAACCAAGATCCTTATATTGCAATGATCGCCCAACTGCGCTCTCGTATCACTACAGCCGGTGCGGATATGATTCTTACTGCTGCTCCTCAATGCCCTATGGATGGCCAGTTCTTCGACATGAAAAACATCCTTATTAATGCCCGATTCGACAAGATCTGGATTCAGTTTTATAACAACGCAGTCTGCGATGCCATCAACGGAGGCTTCAACTACAGGGACTGGGAGACGTTTATTTTGGGTACCGTGAACGCTGCTGCTGAACTTTACATCGGACTGCCAGCGAGCCCTTCCGCCGTCAATGCCGGCGGTTATATCAGCCCCAAAGCTGCGAAGAATCTTATCTGCGAGTACAAGTCATATTCCCACTTCGGTGGCGCTATGTTGTGGGATGCCCACTACGGCGTCGAGAATGTGAACAATGGCAAGACCTACTATGAATCGGTTGCCGAAGCCCTGAAGTGTGGTGGCTGCCCAGGGGATGTCTGCGCTCCAACACCACCGATCACGACCAGCTCGACCTCCAGCTCTTCGATAACGACATCACCATCTACATCAACATTGACTACGATTACGGCTACGATCTCAACTTCAAGCTCTGTGACATCGACATCAACATCGACATCAACCTCAAGCTCTACAACTTTGACATTGACCTCAAGCTCTGCGACCTCGACTACGACGTCTAGCTCTGTGGATTCGACCGCAGCCTCCACCTCAAGCTCTGTAACTTCGACTTCGACCTCAAGCTCTGTGACTTCAACATCGGCACCGACTACCAGCTCTTCGACATCGATTTCGATTTCTATCCCTGTAACTTCGAGCTCTACAATCTTGACTTCCATCTCTAGCTCTGTAACATTGACATCAACTTCGAGCTCTGCGACTCCAACTCCTACTTCGACCTGGAGCTCGAGCTCTACAACGTCGACATCGGTATCAACCTCTAGCTCGGCCTTGAGCTCTACCATTACCTCAGAGTGCACTGATGAGCCTACGTCCAGCTCAAACATTATTTCAACCACTGGTAGCTTGACGGTAACTTCGCCTAGCTCGTACAGCAGCTCTGTTGCCCCTTACTACAGCTACCCAACTCTGACGCCTACTTATACGGTGGACACTAGTTCGTCATCCTCCGCCGTTTCGCCTAGCGAGACGACGACGTGCACAGATGATATTAGCTCGACTTCTTCTGTCGGTGCGGACACCGCTAGCCCCACGGCTTCATACCCTATAGTGTCCTCTGGCTTTACCACTGTCAGCTACACAACCAGCACCGTCGTGACCACGAAGGTATACACTGTGACATCTTGCGCTCCAACCGTGACCAACTGCGCAGCCAGCGGTGTCGTCGTAACCGAGACCATCCCTTTGTACACCACCGTGTGCCCTGTAACTGAAACTGAGACCGCGGGCGCAACCCCGACGTACCAAGCTGGGCCTCCAAGCTATCCCATTGGTGGTGAAAGCTCGGCGACTTACTCATTCGAAGCGAGTAGTTATCTTGTTGGTAGCGAAAGCTCAGAGACTTATCCCGTCGAAGCGACTGGCTACTCCGAGGGAAGCCCTAGCCCATCGAGCTACCCTGAAGCGCCGACCTACCCGGTCATCGTTAAGGTCTACCCGACGGCCGGTACCAACAGCACGCTGGTCTCGGACTACAGCCATGGTTACCCGACCACGACCAGAGGTAGCGGACCTAGCACCACCGGATATCCGGGCTCCGGATACCCCACTGTGCCTGTTGCCACAGCCGGCGTTGGAAAGACCGTGACTCTCGGCCTTGGAGGCCTCATCTTTGCTGCTTTCCTGGCCTTGTGATGGATGGCTTGGCTTTGAGTATATGTTCGGTATGAGTGAGGTGTGTATAACTTTAATGTATTTACATAGAATTCTACTAGAATATATGTTGTACATGTGATTAGTTTAGCCTCAAGCCCCTTCCGAGTGTAATGTGCAACGTGCGGCCGAGGTGACATGTGAGTGAGGTGACAGGCTATTGCCTAGGAAGAAGCCTCAATGTGTTTCGGTTGGCAGAACATCAAGCAAGCAGTAGTTGAGTAACGCGTCTCATCTTAACAGGAGGTATCTGTACTCACCTATGAGTTCGTGAGGTCCCTAACTTTGAGGATCTACCGGCCCTAGATGATGAGTTGAAAACAGAAGTGAAAACCTCATCTGATTGTGAGGTGAATACCAACCCGAAATGATGACTGGGCATAGTGAGGATGTACATGTACTGCCTTTTTCCTAAATATTATTTTGTGTCGCTTTATTTTCCCGGGTATTTCTGAAGCATGCGATTCCTGCTCTGTTTCTTGTTGGTTATGGCCCCTGGCCCAAGCACTTGTGGGTCGAGAACTGGAATAGGAATGTGCGTAGAACCGGTTGGTGTATGCTTGGCTTGATAATTGTGTGCACCAAGATTGCCGCTATCACCCGCAAGTAGCATCAGTGGTTTAGTGGTAAAATCCATCGTTGCCATCGATGGGCCCCGTGTTCGATTCACGGCTGATGCATTTCTTTTACTATTTTTCATCGTGAAGGGATTTTTTTTACTTTCCTTTTCTCATATATACATATGTTCTGCTTTACTTTATATGCAGTAACATCTTTGAGTACAGCTGGGTACTCTTCTTGACACAAAATGCTACAGTGTCTGTATATACTATTTTGTTATGTAAGAAGAATATGGACGGGTCTATTGACTCCTAACTCTTCAAGATGTTGTGCCGCTAGTTGCATGTTTGACGCCATGATCTTCCCCAATCATCTTGTCCGTTACACCTGGGATCTCATTCTGACACCAGACGTTTGGGCCAGCCATATTCGCGAGCGCGAACCCGAAACCGTCGCTTTTGCCCTCTTCGCCAACGAGCCACTCGGGATCTATGCATCCGATCGCAATCTCAATTTCCTGATGTGATTCCTCTCGCCAGTAGAGGAAGCTTCCGCAGTTCGTGCAGATGCCGCGCTGGAAACCAGGCGTGGCGATGAAGTTTTTGAGAGTCGACGAGGCGGAGAATGTTAGGCTGTCCTGTGGTATTGTGTGCGATGCAAAGAATAGCGATCCTGTGCTGCGGCGGCATTGCGTGCATTGACAGCTCCCGCTCTGTCTTTTATCAGCTCTATATCGAATTTCAAGTTCCGCCCAGCTTATTATTACTCACCGATCTTAAGAAGTCATGATTTTCGGGGAAGTCGACTCGGTACCGGATTGATCCGCACAGGCAACCTCCGGTAACATACTTCGGCCTCGGAAAGCTGTCGACTGTCGGCCTAGACATTCTCATAGGTTGGTAATATCTCCAATTGTGGTTTCCTTTTTACTTTTTCGAATTGGTATGATACTTGATGGTAGCAGCATGGCACAGTGAGCAGACGTCGATGTCGGCGATATAAGTATTAAGTATTCATAACCCCGCTGCATGTCAAGTGCGCCTTACGGCGTGTCTTATGGCGCAGATCCTTGCCACAGCATCGTGTCTAGATTGTCTATACAGAATTTCTCGGGGATATTCCCACTATTACTGGGCATGTCCTGCCGTGCAAACGGCTGTATCGTTCCGCCATCGTCTTAACCTTCAAATTATCACTTTATCCCTACCCCGAAATGCAGTTAAACCGTTCTAAATCTGAAGTGTCAAAGTTCGAGCATACCCATTGAGATTTGCCCTTCGGCGAGGTGATAGAAACATTCTTCGCATGGAAGTTGTAACATTGCTGCCAAGCGTGTAAGCTGAGATCGCATAATGAATGACTGATAAAGGGAACTTACCTCAGGCGATGAACAGACCAATGTGCCGACTTTGGGATCATACTTTGACGATGTTGTCCCCCACATGTCGATGAAGTATATATCCGAGATGGTCATGTTAGAGGGGTACAACTCGCAGAGCGTTTTGTTCGATTGGCCATAACATTGGTTGACCTCAATCGCCCAGTCATTGTTAATACTCTCATATCTCTCGTATGTGATGTTCTTCACGTATCCAGCACCGCCACCTCCGGAAAGGATAGGCTGGAAGTCTGAGTGCACGCCCGGCCAGACCTTGATTCTAGCCGCGTCGCCAGCATTCGACATCGTATTATTGTAGATATATACGTTTTCGACAATGTCGTACTCATCGATGTACTGGCCCAGAGAGCCCACAGAGATACCGTGGGACCCATTGCACTTTAGACCTTGCACGACGATATTAGTGCTGTTTGGCTTGAATGAGACGCAGTCATCCGTGTTGTCGATGACTGAATTCTGGATGACGACATGCTCTGAGCGAAACGTGTCCCAGCCATCAGAGTTCTTCACCGGATTCGAATTTGAGGACTTGGCTGTGAGGACCATATCACTGATGAGAATATCTGAACTATTCGCAATAAGATTAAACCACTGCTGCACGTTAGCTTCCAGTCCAATCACCGCAATTCACTGCCGTGCCTACTCACGTTGGGTGGGCTGATCATGCGGATCCCCGTGACAGAGCCGCTCTTTAGCCCATCCAATACGAGAGAGATCGGCCGAAGTAAAGAGGAATTCGATTGGAACGCATCCCACCACGGCTGTCCATTGCCGTCGATTAGGCCTATGCCTCCACCATAGATGTTGACGTCCTTTCCGCCGATCTTCCAGAACGCAGTTGAGTTCTGGAAGGCATACTTGAACGAATTGGCTACCCAATAGTCAATATCGGCCTTGAATGTGATCGATCCCGAGAGGGCGACGTCGACACTGTCTAGGAACGTCAAATCAAGTGCGGTGGCGATTGTGTAGTTCCCACCAAGGACAACAGTGCCGCCGTAATTGCAATCATGGAAAGCACGAAGTATCTGAGGCGCGTCGTCTGTCCCGCGACCGAGTGCTGTCACAGAGCATTCCTTCGTCCGGGCCGGTGAGTGCGGTTTCGGTCGACCGCTGTTGTGCGGGAAGGGTTGAATATGCGGCCGTGAGATAACAGCATTACCCGTGTGCGTATCGATTGCAGGTGTTGCGGCTGCTAAGGCAGCTAGAATGACGATGGCTGCAGCCTCTATGACTTTCCGAAGCATCTTGATTATTGTCTCTAAGCGTTCCAAACAGAGCACTGATCAAGTAGCATTCATATTGCGGCCACCTGCATCTTTAAAAGGGCAAGTCTAAACTCCTAGGCAACCCAGCAGGCCGGTAAATTTCAACAGCCATCTCCTAACCTTAGTTTAAGACAACCTATCAAGGCCTTGATACTACCTTGTCATGTCAAGGTATTTTTCCATCACTCATCAGCTAGAATGGCCCGATCTTAGCGACACTCGCTAATTGAAGTAACGACGACTTCGTTGGGGAAGCTGGGGTAAACCAGGTGTTGGGGACGTAGGAAATGATCAGCATATGGTTTAGCCGGATAAGGCACCTTTCTACCCCCTCAAAAGAGATTTCTCCGCACATCGTGTTGATAACAAGCATTTCGTCCAGGGGTGCTGGTTCTCCACCACCGCCGGGGTTTAATGGACTACGAATTGAATGTTCCACCACTCACACCGAGCTAACGCCAGGACTCAATGTAATGTCACCCTGAGAAGTCGCCCCCGAAGTCATGGAACCCTTAGAATATGAAAGCATTGCTTAAGTCGTCAATGAAGAAGTATAGTTTCATTATGGGGGCTAGAGCTTAAGAGCCGTGTTGTCGACGAAGCAAAAACGTTGTTGATTCACACCGTCTGGCTGAGACGTGCTGGCACTGATTCCTGATATCTGTTAAGCTTCATCTTCATCTACATGGCTCGGTTTAAGGATCTCTTTCTCTTGACACTGGGACTCGGTCAAGTCACCGCTGTCACAACGAAAAATATCCCAGCTCAGACTTTTAGGGAATGCCAGAAGAAGACTCGTAATCCACTCGATGGTTGTCCTTCCGGAACGATCTATGTGAGCCAGACGGATAAGAATGCTGGGTTTCAAACGATCCAGGGCGCCATCTCTTCGCTTCAAAATGACACCACTACCTATGTCATTCTAATAGCACCTGGAGTATACACGGAGCAGCTGAACGTAACACGGCGAGGACCGCTTACGCTCTTGGGCGTCTCGGATCGTCCGTCGCTCCAAGAGTCTTACGCAAACATCAGCTACGACTCGCCGCATGCGAACGATGTCCAGGTCTACTGGAACTCGGCTAATCACGACGCAATCTTTCCGGACAATGTGTATACCGGCGTGCTCACCGTCGGGCCTAATCTGAACGCCACCTTGACGGGGTCCGGTCCCACGGGCTTCCCTGTGCCGGATGGCACGCCGTTTGGGTGCACGGATTTCCGAGCGTACAATATTGATTTCCGTAACGAGTACGCTCCTTACTCGAACGGCCCGGCGCATGCGGTGGGTGTCAGTCGTGCGAATGCTGGGTTTTACTCTTGCGGCTTCTACAGCTGGCAGGACACAGTGCGTGCCTCCATTCCTAAGCAATTGAGGGTATTATAATTGATATGAAAGTACAGGTGTACATCGGCAAGCTAGGCAACGCATACTTCTACGATACCGTTGTAGCGGGTCAGACGGACTTCTTGTACGGCTTTGGAACCCTCTTCATTGAGAATTCAACGCTGTCGCTGCGCAGCTGCGGAGGCGGCATCACGGCCTGGAAGGGAACGAACACAACGTTTGCCAACAAGTATGGCGTCTACATCTCGGACTCGCTAGTCCTCGCGGCCAATAACTCCATCGCGCCCGCCATTACAGACAAGTGTTCGCTTGGCAGGCCGTGGAATGCATTGCACCGCAGCGTGTTCATCAGCACGTATTTCGACCAGAGCATCTTGCCTGCCGGATATACACCATGGGCCGGGCAGGTTAATGGCAACATTGGTGTCAATACTACTTTGGCTGTTTATGATGTCTATGGCCCGGGATACGATGTTGCGGCTGAGAAAGGGAGCAATATCACAGCGGTACTTGACAAAAAGAAGGCCGAGCCGTACCTTAGGCCAGTGGACGTCTTCATGACACCTGAAGGAAAGCAGCCCAATATTAAGTGGATGGACTCTTCTGTACTGTTTTCTAGCCGACATCTCAAGAGATGAATACTGGGGTACAGGTCGTAGCTAAAGATAAATAGCACTCATTATTAAATTTAAACAGGTGATCCAGCTAGTTACCTTGTCAGGCTATCCCGATGGGAGTAGACCACATAGGTAGAGAGATCAAGGCTGTTACGAGCATGGGACTAGGTAATGAGTGTTGTTATTGCTCAAGGAATCTCATTATTCTATAATCGGTGGTCCTTGCTAGTAATACATAAATCGCTTTCTTTGTTCCAGAACGGCAGTATCATGACATGCCCGGCCCGCTCCCCCAGAGTCGAACTCAAAGAGGGCTGCCTACACTAACATATCCTAGTGATTTTTCACAGTAGAATATTGGAAATAGCTTGATTACTGTATAAAGAATTCAATCCACCTAGTTAAGAAAGTCGTCACGTGCTGCCTATAACTGGTTCGAAGAAAACATATGAAAATTAAAAGCTATATCTGGAGGCTTTTGCTACCAACACTGTCTTATTTATCAAGTATGCTTTTCTGTGGGTTCGACTTGATTCGCCTCGCATCTCTGGAGTCTCCATTTCATGCCGAACCTGGAGATCATGACACTTCCTGCCGAACCGACTACAAACCCAATTAAGGCAAGCATAGTGAAATACCAACCGCTTCCTATTCGATTCATCAATGGTTTCAAACCCGCTATACCAGCAGCTGCTAGTCCACAACGCACAATGTTACCTGCTGCCGCTGCCGTGCTTGGTGTCTCCTGGAAGATATCGACCAATAGGGTGTTGAAGGTCTACTCGCTAATTAGGCATGTCGTCCGTCTTCGAACAGAAATACGGACTCCCACTTACTTGGACAATGCAGGTCTCAAGGGCGCCCAGTACGAATTGCAAGATCAGTGGACCACTGACGTGCTATGTAACTATGTAAGCACACATTGTGATAGATGTTACGGAAACTCACCACTCGTTTCTGAAGGAGCCAACCGTAAGCAGAAAGTGTAGCTAAATGTGCAACGTTGAAGAAGGTCACTAGACGGATTCTCGCTTGCTCAATCGGAAACTTTTTCAAATCGTCGCCCTTCACTTTATCGAGTGTGTAGCCAATTTCTCGAGCCTTGTATTTATAGTTATAGTTCATGAGCTTGCCTGTAAAATGTCAGCAAGGGATGAATATTTCGCATTATTACCGTATTTACCATTGGCGTAACCCCCTATGATGACTCCGACGCCAATAGAAATGTAGCAGGCTCCGATGACTGACTCATCAAAGCCGTAGATCTCCTTGAACTCGTTGGTGATGGACGCTTGAAGACAGTAGTAAATCAGATAGAAGACACCGCTCATAAGAAGAACTAAGAATGCATCTTTATAAAACAATATGCGAAAAGAGCGTAAGGGATTGAGGACACGAGTGGGCTTCTTTGTTGGGGATTCGTCTTGAGACGGCTGTCCAGCCTTGGGGACCTGGATACCGAAGATGGTGGACACGAGAGGTTTTCTCCATCTCGATGGCAGAGTCTTCCCATTACCAACAATATTTCTCGCCGTTTCCGGGAGAAATAGCAGAATCAGGACCAAGACCATTCCCCCCGCGATCAGGAGAAACCAAAATACCCAGTGCCATCCAGCGCGACTCACCAGAGCGCCGCCAATAACGGGCGCTAAGACCGGTCCCACGTTAGCAGCTGTGATAGCGATCCCCTGCATACTGCCTCGCTCTGCTGGCGTCGACACATCTGCAATTACCCCATATGATATTGCTATGGTGGCAGAACAGCCTAGGCTCTGCACCATCCTGAGGACAAGCAATGCGACGGAACTATTCTGCAGCGCCAGCGCAAGGTTCGCTAGAACGTATACAGTGAACATGATGACAAACACAGGGCGTCGGCCGAATATGTCTGCAGCATCGCCGAATAGGACCGGCGAGATGCCTTGGATTATGAGGTATGATGTAATTGTGAGGTCGACGAACTCGGGTGTGGTATCAAGGTCCTTCTGTATCCGGACAAGACCAGGGAAGTAAATATTAGCTGTTAGAGGAGAGAACACCATAGATAGCCCGATTATGGCCGTTATGAGTTTCTTCTCCCCTGGGCTGAAGGACGAGTAACGGTCTTGTTGGCCACTATCTTGAGCGAATTCGACGTCGTCAACTACAAGACTTTCGGGCGGCCGCTGAGCTTTTGGCTCGTCTGACGATCCCGCCATTGGGACCGCTAACCCTAAGAATTCCCTCTCGGCCATTTTCAGCACTTGCAGGAGGGAATTGATTATGTGATCCGAACACCGCGATGACTTCTATAGCAATTTTGAAGGATAAAAAAGAAGTTTGGGATACTGCGCATTTTTGAGGTATTGGGAGAATGAGGAGGGATGATCTGCGTCACTCGGCATGAAGTCTCCACCTACGATGGATTTACGGTACAATGACTGAGGTTTTCCCAGTGCAGCTGGTCCTCCCCGTAAAAACAGCAATGAGAAGTATTTGGGTGTATCTAACGAGGCCCCCGTACAATTGGAATCCTGCCAAAAGCTGTTTCCGTAACTCTTCTCAAATTATCCTCGCACAAGTTATCACATGACCCTTCTCAGCGTTATGAATGTGCAGATAGGCTCCAATTCTACCGTGAAGTAACATAAGTAACTATTAACTGGCCGCCTCCTTGTAGGCTGAACTATTCACACCGAATTATACGTTGCTTGCCCACATAATTAAGAATTCTCAAACGTATATACCTTCGTCAACCCCTTGTGTGCAGTACTTCTCTACCAGTCGCTTCATCTCATCAATTGCTCTACAGTTTATGTTAGTTTAGGGCTGCCCGAATAAAAGTGACACATATGGCTCACAATTTTCTCATGCGCTTGTTACTCGGCCAGCAGATTGAGACCATAAGATCTGTCCGTCTATTTTGTTGGTCAGATTCCGTCAGGACACAGAAGGGCTTATCTTCACTCACAGAGCATACAACGCATGGCGATCGTCCTGGTCTTCCGATGGCTCGGTCACTTCGGCGATTTTATAGTAAGCACGCACATGTTGTCTATTCGTACGATATCTTGCCGCCCTCCAAAGAGCGAAATCAACTAACACTGTTAGACTGGAAACTATTCACGATGTCGGGAAGACTTACACTCGTTATGACCATAAAAGGCACAAGGGTCATACAAGACTGGCTCCTCCGTCTGGTTGTCAACTGCCACGTTTCCGTGCCAGAGGTCTCCATGAAGCAGCACAGGCTTCACTTCCCTCCCCCCTGATTCCATTGGCCGTAAGAGCCTTGGGATCACCTGCTCAACAATCAAGGGACTCAATTTGTCTAAATCGGCGTCAGGCCCGTGCACAGCTCGTTCCCTTTCCATGGTCGACTTCATCATTCTTGTGAAGAACTCTTCCCATGAATCGCACCACGTTGTGTCAACAGGGTTATCGCCACCAAAAGTGGTGGTGTGAAAACCGAACTTTCCATTGGGTGCCTTAGTCGTCTGGTGTAGCTTGGCAACGACAGATACAAAATCAGTCGCCCCAGGCATCTCGTCTGCCATGTCACGGAACTCCGCTAGGTAGAAATGCTTTTTAGGATCTTTCGAGAGGCAGCCGGTAGCGACTGGCTTTGGTACGTTATCTGGTAACGCTTCATATAAAGCCTTACTCCCTTCAAGTTCGCCTAGCGCCATGTCTTTGGCCCTCTCGGCAGTGTATACCTGTTGATTGTGAGTATAGCTCATGAATTTCAAATTCGAATCTCACTTTGAGAAAATATGACTGTTCCGTTCCATCTGAGAGCTCAGTATCGACCTTGCTACTGATGGCCCAGAAGCTTGCGCCATAAGTTGCGACCCATTTTATCTTTGTTCCTTCAGGTAATACTACCGTGAGTGTCAGCCAACAGCATCACCAACCTTCATGTTGGCACTGTCTGCGATGGGCATTAGAGATACATACCGGCCTTAACACATTCATCTAGCTCCGTGCCCTCATAAACTTCATCCTCTGGCACCGTCGGAGCGTTGAATTCAGCATCAATCAGTACCATCTTTCCTTGGTTGACAGAAGAATAGAAATATCTGGTAGTTTACACTTAGGACCTTTCTGCGTGGACATTGGAGTTGCTATAAGTACTTTAGACATAGTACCAGGAGAGGACCTCCGAGAAGGAACCCCTCTTTGCAACTAGAGTTGGCTGCAGGCAGCATTCTGCATGCAGGTGTCCGAAATCCTGTGAATACTAACATGGATGCTTCACAAATAAGCTGCTACTCGATGCAGATCATGTCGGCTATTAAACCGTATATGGCTAAGTGGGTGCAGGGGCACAGCCTGGGGTAGCAATATTCCTTCAGATGTGACCTAATAATAACCTAGCTACGACATGGGGTGGCGTTCTACAGCGCTTACAGTACACCCTTAGCCGTATCCATTCCCGTCATCTGGGTACGAACGATCTTTGTTGGCATATTCTGCCTCATGCTTGGGGTGAAATTGCTACGTAATCGCTCTTTCCACCCGGAATGTAATATATACTCACGACCATAATGACTTACAGGGTGAGTAATTCTTCGAACATTTTGTCCGATCAGCTTCTAAGAACATCTACTCATCGTGGGCGCAGAACGCAAGCGACCCGGGCCCAACAGCAACAATAGACAATGTTATGAGAGAACACATGACGGTAGAGACAGCGCCATCACAAGCAAGTATAGCGAAAGTCCAGACAGGTTTTAGGAAGTTTTCGTTGTCAAGGCGAAAGGCCGTCAATGGTCCTGAAGACACTTGGGGCCCATACGGATTGCATCTGCTTTATGACCCTCCTGACGCGCTCATTGACCTGATATTTGTGCATGGCCTGCGAGGTGGCTCTATCAAGACATGGTGCAAGAATGAAGACTTGAAGTACTTTTGGCCACAAGCTTGGCTACCACGGGAACAAGACCTCCAGAATGCTCGCATTCACTCTTTCGGGTATAATGCCGACTGGGCGGACACGAAAGAAACAGCACTAGATCTTCATGACTTCGGCCGCGCTCTACTCGCAGAAATGAGTACGTCTCCGTATCTGAGGAGAGCCAAAGAGGTAGCCATTTTCACCAGAACGAGGGCATAATGGTATTGATACAAGCTTAGACACCAATTCTTCTTGTCGGACATTCGATGGGTGGCATTGTCATGAAGAAGGTAAGGCCAAGTAGAACTTCTTGAACTTAACTGACTTAAAACCAGGCTTATATACTGGCACAACAAGACCCTAGGGACCATGGTCTCGCTGATCGGATGCGATGCATGTTCTTCCTTGCCACTCCACACAGAGGATCGGACTCAGCGAAGCTCTTGAACAATATTCTACGCGCAAGCACAGTGCTGAGTTCCCGGCAGTATATATCGGACATTTTTAAAGGCTCCCCTTCTCTGCAGATCATCAACGATGAGTTCAGAGCATTCACAGACAAGGTCCAAATATGGTCCTTCTATGAAACTTTGAAAACTAAAACGAGCGCTACGAGCTCTGTACTCATCGTTGAACGTGATTCCGCAGTACTAGGTAAATCAGCAGCTTCCGCACGTTTTTGATAGGCATATCTTTCTCATCAACATTGTAGGATATAAAGGGGAAATGGCTCAGCCACTCAATGCCGATCACCGTAGCATTTGCAAGTTTGACAGCCCGGCGGATCCTAACTACATCACCATTAAGAATACTTTGTCGAAAGCCGTGGAAGACTTGCTAGGAGACGGTACGTCTTTAGACTCTCTTCTTACTCATTAAAGACTAATATTCGCTACAGTATTCCTGAGAAGAGCTGAAGAAACAAAAGCTCAGCTTGGGAGCCTTGAGGCTTTCTTAATGATTTTAGACAATGCTGAGGATGACCTCATCGCAGTTGAATCAAACAAGACGGATGGGACCTGCGAATGGGCGGTGACCATGGAATCATTTGCGAACTGGAGAGACGTAGGTGATGAGGAACCGCTATTCTATTGGCTTACAGGTGAACCAGGGTCCGGTAAATCGGTTGTTGCTACGCACCTGATTAGAAACTTACAGGAAATGGGCGCAGACGTATGCTTTCACTTCTTTCATCATGGACGAAAAACGCAGCAATCTGTGGCAGGATTTTTACGACAGATCGCCTACCAGATGGCTATTCTTCACCTGTCTGTCCGCCAAAGCCTGTATATCATGCAGGAGATGGGAGTGGCATTCGACAAAGACGACGAGCGCGCAATATGGAGAAAGCTTTTCATGAACGAGATCTTCAAAATGCCTCTACAGAAGCCTCAGTATTGGATTATAGATGGGCTCGACGAATGTGTAGACTCTTCGAAACTGTTTGGTTTAATATCCAAATTTGACTCGGCGTTTCCGATCAGATTCTACTTCGTTACCCGAAGACGAACCGACTTCGATAGACACTTTAACCGACTAGAACAGCGACTGTTCACTCACCACATCAAAAGCGACCAAAGTCTTGAAGATATAAGAAGCTACATACGCAGCCATGCTACAATGCTTCCTGTTGATGAAGAGGAAAGTGGTTCTTTAATTGACAGAATTGTGAAGAAATCGAAGGGAATTTTTCTCTGGGCAAAGCTAGCTCTTGAGGAGCTTGAGAACGTGTACAGCGATGAAAGTGTGGATGATATACTGAACGAGATGCCTGAGGGAATGGTCTCAATCTACGGCAGAATTTTGGAGATGATGGCTAGGAACACTCGCGAGATCAAGCTCACGAAGGCTATACTCACTTGGGTTATATGCGGAGCTCGGAGCTTAACGATCCATGAATTGCAAGCCTCATTGAAACTGGACCTAGCCACACATATCCGGAGCGTGGAGCGGAGTATCGATGGTTTATGTGGACAACTCCTCCGGATCGATCAGGTTGGAACTGTCCAAGTTATTCACACTACCGTTCGCGACTTTCTACTTGATCACGGTCTGGATTCTCCATTGGCGATACAGAAGGATAAAGGCCACCAACGATTAGCCGTAGTCTGCTTGCGATACTTGGTTTCAGATGAGATGCGGCCTCCGAGAAATCGCTCTCTTGTTCAGGTCCGGTCCGATACTATTTCTGCGTTCGCCGAATACGCGTGTACGTCGTTCTCGGACCATGTCGTCGGGGCATCAGCGCAGTCAGACGAGATTCTACTGCTATTATGCCAGTTCTTTCGCACCAATGTCTTGTCTTGGATCGAATACATTGCCCGGCACAAACGCGATTTATACTATATCACACAAACAGCCCGAAACCTTCGCAACTATCTTGAACGGCGAGCAAAATATACTTCGCCACTTGGAGATCATTACAGAATTGTCGAGCAGTGGACGTCAGACTTGATACGTATTGTGGCTAAATTTGCACGTAACATACTGAGATTCCCATCTGCAGTATTTTATTTAGTTGCGCCCCTCTGTCCCAAGGAATCTGCCATCTTCCACCAGTTTGGGAACAACTTGAGCGGGTTTAAATTGCACGGTTTGGGTGACGGCAGATGGAACGACTGCGTCTCTTATATCGATTATCGAGGAGTCAGAGCGCTGTCCTTGGCGGCTGGGGACAACATATTTGCTATCGGCCAGAAAACAGGCCAAATCAAACTCTACCACTCAGCCACTTGCCAAGAAAGAATCACCTTGAACCATGGAGAACCGGTTAAGTTCTTGAAGTTTGATAACTCTGGTCAACGACTACTCGCTTCAGGAAACCGTCTACTGAACATGTTCAATGTTGATGGAGACTTAGTGTGGACATTCAGTCATCTTGATCCAGTAGTAACGGCGGCATTTTCAGAGAATGACGATTTTATCACTGTTGCGACTAAAGGAAGCTCAGTAATTTATTTCTCTGCGCAGGATGGTCGACTTCTGCCAGGGGAATATCTGGGAAGGCAGGGCTGCAGGCTACTGAAGGGATCTACCCGCCAAGCAATATTACATGCAGACATATCTCCCGATATGAAAATGATGGCAATAGCATATCGTGGACGCCCGGTACAATTATGGAGCCTTGAGAGAGATGTTAGCATCGGCACCTGCTGGTTCAAGAGGGATATACCGGGAAAACTCTGCTTATCGATCTCCGAGGTTCTATTCAACCGTAATCCGGCCGTGGAGCTCCTTGCCGTCGCTTCCCAAGATGGTGAACTGGCGATATTCGACCCCTGGACGCAGCGGGAGCTCAAGTCGGTGTCTGGAGAAGCATATACCCTTGCATGCACACCCGAGGGGAGAACCCTCGCAACAGGCGACATGTTAGGGTCAATTAAACTCTGGGACTTCGATACCTTAACGTTGCTTTATTGCATTAAATCTGACGATTTCGAAGTTCGCTCATTGGCCTTTAGCGGCGACGGTCTTCGTCTTTACGATATACGTGATGCGAAAACGAAAGTTTGGGAGCCTTCGGCGCTAGTGAGAAAAAGCTTGTCTGATGAGTCCAGCATAAGCGAGTCGATTGCCCTACCTCCGACGGTAGTTGATCGAGGCCAAGAAGCGACGGAAATAACAAATATAGCTACTATGGGAGATGAGCAATGTGTCCTCGTTGGTAGAGGAGATGGCACGGTCGTTTTGTTCGACATGCGCGGCCCGAAGTTGCAAGAAAACCTGTACGCCTACCAGCACAGCCTACTCGTAACACAGGTATGCTGGAGCCCAGGAGGCTATATAGCCACAGCTGATGCCTCCAGCGTCGTCCAAGTCTGGGCTGTTGGAAAAGGCGCCGACGAAATGATGGAAGCTCGTGTCAAATTGCTGGAGGCCGAATTCCTAGGCCCTATTCAGAGCATCGCAATCAGTCCCAGTGGATCGGAACTGTTAGTTTGTGCGGCATCTTCAGACTCGATATATCGGATCTCCAAGGTAGAGAATGAAATAGCCTCCAAAATCTCAAGTTGCGAAGACCTCAAGCCATCTAGTCGCGCGTGGGCATGGCTTCCAGAACCCTTAGCAGGAGCTGATATCGCGCTCGTATCTGATGCGATCATTCATCTCTTTCAAGTTCCCGAGATAGCAGGCGATCTCATCTTGAAGGCAAAGGCTATCCTCACATATGGGGGGAACCCGCTTCTCTTAGTAGTTCGCAAACTAGTCTTTGCGAGCGCCTCCAAATTCCTGGTTGTTGAGCTAGAGCCTAAGCGAGGGGTTTCTTCACAAAAGCTTCTGGTATACTGCTTGGCATACCTAGCAGATGAGTTGCCAACATCTCCAGATGATTTATATTTCAGTCTCAAGCCCTTGCTGTGTTTGGACGACAAGATGATTCGAATAATTATAGGCTGGCACGGGAATGTCCTCGTCTTTCTGGACACAGACTTGTGGATCTGCTCTATCGACATGGCGTCGGTCAAGAGTGGCGAAAGGACAGTTTACACGAGAACGCGACACTTGTTTATCCCATACGAGTTAGTTGGCAGCAACAATGGTGTTGCACCGGTGTTGGTCGCTGGGACCAGTATTGTTTTCCCCCGCGAAGGGTCCGTCACAATCATTGAGGATGCATTGTCATCGGCCTTTATCAGCGATGAGATAACAGTGTGATATAGTGATTACAAATCTCTGGTACAAGGTCACAAATTATATCTACTTGATACAAAATGAAGGGCGTTTCTACATATAATGTAATCGAGGCAGCTTTTGAACACTGGGCGCAGCATATTATCATCGCATCTAGTGAGACTTTTATGGCGTGCTTTGGTGAGGGCGACATCGCAGACAACCTTTTGCTTTTGTCAGAAGATGAAGACGTCAACTTCGTGGGCTCATATGTCGTCTCGAAATTTTGCAGCAAGCGAGTCACTCGAGGATTCTCACGTCGATTGGTAATCATAGGTATTCATGCCTTGCGTATCAGCAATGTTATCGAGAAGCATGTGTACGAACGTAACTTCCCCAAACATGTTGAACAACCGGAGACGAAGAAACGGAATGCCTAGAGCTATGTTAGTAATAGGGATTCAGGGAGGATATGTGATTTACGTATTCAAAAGAATGTCTAGGGTTTCAGTGTTCAATGCCACGAAGATATGATATCTACAGTAGAGCTACAGTAGAGCTGTCTACTGATGACTGTAACGGGAACCACCATCACACAGAACATGTGGGAGTTCGAGACACCACTGTTAAATAAAAGGACTCAAGGTGTACCGAGGTTCAAAGATGGACGTAACTGGCGCATGTACTATTCACCTCGAGGCGCTTAGTATTAGCTTGAGAAAGCTACTTCATAGATGGAAACATCTAAGATCGAGGTACCTGTGCTGAGACAGCAGTGTGAAGGCACTTGTTCATTCTTGGAATTTGTAGACAGTTAGACTTCGTGCCGGCACCTATTCGCGATCATACTCAACGACATCGCATCCAACTACACAGGTACTTCGCTGCAATCAGCGATGTCCAGTTGAACCACGATTAAAGTATTAAGGGCTTTTTAGGATAGCAGGTATGTTTGACTTCAGACACCAAACCACGAAGTTACGTTCCACCTTCACACACCACCTTGTCCGCATCAAATACTTCTGTACGCATGTTCTGTTTATGGAGACTGCACCCGACTATTTACCATCCTCACACTTCTTTCCTACTGCTTCCTTCACCTCGAGGAGAACTAATATGATATTCGTCGTATGGGGTTTTTTAACCGTGACACCATTTCCATTTATCTTTGAGCAGCAGCCCACCTTTCAGTCACACCTCCATCCAGCTTGACCTCGACAACAACGATTCAATCGCCCATACTTTCTTGGTGAGTGCAATTGGTCTTTTATACCCTTCTGGTTCTAATCATCTCTACTTAAAGCCTCGACCTATCTCCTAAAATGGTTACCGAACTCCAATCTTCGCAGTGGAACAAAATTAGAAACACCTAATTACGCCATCCATTCACTGCGCTGTGATCGAGAAGGTGCACCTACACTCCTACTTCTATTCTTACACCATTCACTGTCGCATTTAAACTATTTCAATCATGACTTACTTATATGTACTCAGTTGTGAAGCTAATATGGATTTTGATTAGGTGCATTCTGTCGAAGTTACAAAGCGCAAGCCTTTAGGCTGCTTTACATCAAACTACGCCAACATCAAAGATCTGATGGCCAAGAATCTACAAGATGCCTCATCACGGTCGCCATATTGACTCTGTCATTGTCATTCCAGATGAAGATGATGTCAACTTATCAGAAATCTCGCCGTTAGAGCAAGGTCTACGCGACCTACACCATGCCCGGAACGAGCATCGACGCGTCCCAGTGATTGATCTGACCCAAGATGAGGAGGAACAGAGGAATGTGCTTCAATATGAGATCCAGATCATTGACCAACTAGATGGCATAGGCACATCCGACTCAAGCCGCCGCCGACCAGTAGCACCCCAGCGCAACCCTCCGATACCCACACATTTACGAATATACTCCGTTCGCTATAGAGGAACACTGATCAAACTCGGCACAGTCGTCGAGGTAGCCCAAAGGCCTCGAGACGAATACTCCTGGCAGTTTCTCCACGTCCTCGACATCTACACACAGGCGCAGTCCGGCATCGTTCTCCGAGGCATAAGACTTACACGACATCGTTATATGCGTGGACTTCTGCCGAGAATGAAGAACGAAGTCTGCGCTCTGTACGACATCGACAAAGCAGACAAGCGACCTGGCCATGTCCAAGCCCTTGTTGAGATTTCGGTAGCAGATGTCATCAGGACACGTGCCTTGACTCGGACCAACGCTGCATTCCCTGCCTATCGGTTTCACCGATGGCAGTGGAAGGATAATGAAGAAATTGAGAATAAAGCCGTTCTAGTTCAACGATGGAACTATTGCAGGTACTGGCCGACAGCCATAGCAATGGCAAGTAAGAAATCATACAGTGGCTCAGTGGTTCGCCTCAGATACCATGACATACAAGATAAAGACCTCAGAGTATCTGACAATCAGCTCCGCAACGAATTTCGCAGTGGCATCATTCGAGGCGGGTCTTTTAAAGGCGGTCAAGCTTGCATACCGACCATCGACCTCGATGCGATAGAAGATGACGGCCAAGCTATCATGATAAAACCTAACCAGAGATACACAGTAGACGATATGTTCTGTGGCGCTGGGGGGGGCTCTTGTGGTATTCGACGAGCCGGCTTGCAAATAAGATTAGCATGCGATCTGGATACGGCTGCTTGCAAATCTTACCAAAAGAACTTCCCAGAAGCGTCACTGCAACAGATGAACATCTTCGATTTGATTGAGCAACTGGAATACTCTACAGACCACTCGGATTTGATGCATATCTCCCCTCCATGTCAAGTTTGGTCCCCAGCACACACGAACCCAGGAAAGAACGATGACGCAAACGTCGCTGCTCTATTCGCTTGTGCAGAGGTCCTTGAAAGGCGACGTCCAAGGATTTCCACCGGAGAACAGACCTTTGGATTGCTTTTCGATCGGAATGAACAATTCTTTAACGCACTTATTGGCCAATATACTGCATTGGGGTATTCTTTCTCATGGGATGTACTCCATTTCAAGGAGTACGGGGTACCCTCAATACGACGCCGTTTAATATGGATTGCGTCTTGCCCAGGTGAAGCCCTCCCGCCTTTCCCAATGCCTACCCACAGCGAAGCGCGTGGAGGCCTACCTCCTCCAGTCACCCTTCGTGAAGTATTTCTTAGCATTAGACCACGTGATCCCCTTCATGATGTTGCAGGTATGCTCTGCAAGGCCAGGAACAGCGCCAAATTTCCTAAGAATTCTTACGATGACAGGACTCAAATCGGAACAGTCACGACCGCCGGGTCGGACTGGGGCCATCCTTCAGGACAAAGGAATTTCACCTTACGAGAGCTTGCGTGCATCCAAGGATTCCCGAGAAGTCATAAATTCATTGGAACCATGACACAGATCAGCCGTCAGATCGGCAACGCTTTCCCGCCCGTGGTGGTCGAAACGCTGTACCGTCATCTATGGAAGTGGCTGTTGGAACAAGATCGGGTTGTGGCGTACCAGAGCGAACTTATCTCGACCACTCAACAGGATATCATTATACTTTATGACGACGATAACGATGATAATGATGAAGTGATGGTCATCGCATCACGGTCTGCCAAGCCTGGGGAACCTATCTTAACAGAAGATGACGACGATGAAAACTTTGATGATCAAGGAAGCAGTCGCAGTAGAGAAAGAAGTGGAAACCGGGTTGAAGATGCAATCCTTATTGATGACTCTGGTGACGTGCTTATGTCAGACCTCACCCAAGCTGAATGTCCTCCGAATCTCTCGCGCGAAAGTTCGCGTACTCTGTCGATGGAAAGCCTTCGTTCGCACATGGAGATCGAGACTGAGGTCATAGCGCCATGCTATCTACAGCCAGAACTAGCAAACTAGCGAACTGTTGAAGTTGTCGGTTTTACTCCCGTTGGAGCTGTCGTTTGTCAAAGAGTCATGTGTGGCAATAAGAGCCGAGAGAAATTCGTTGTACAAAAGGCAGAACCAGGGGGGCATCACCAGTGTTGATGTAATAGAGAGAAACCAGCTGTTGGAACTGCACAAAAGTACCTTACTTCAGGAATAGAGAAAGAAAAATTTTGTTCGTTCAACTTGAGCGGGATTCCTGCGCTATGTGATGCCCAGTGAGATCTGATACACGATGATATTGAATCCAAATGATAGGCTGCTCAGATAAAATATCGTGGTTTTTCGTTGCTTGTAGAGGCGACTTAGATGATAGGCCACGCCTCTTACTCACCGCACCTCCTGCTCGGCCGGTATCTAAACTTGAACTACGAACTTTGTAAGGCAAAGCCAACAATGTCACGCTATGGCCAAGTCAGAATCAGTTACATACGGTTATGAACAGCCGCGCAAATTTTAACCCAGTAGGTATGTTAGCAATATGAACATTCGGCACAGAAAGGTGCGGCGGTCGCCCCGGTTCCATGATCCATCCATCTGCCTTTCAGACTGTCAGTGGTAATACCTTGGCAAGTAACCGCCAACTTATCAGAAAGTTAAAAGGTTAAACGTAATACTTTCCATGATACTACGCTATTTATGCTGACACAACTGTCAAAAGGAGGTTTGTCGCTTTTATCACTAACTTCTGCCGTACGGCATACTACGGCCGCTACTCGATCATAACCCCATCCGTTCCATTCGAGCCATACCAGTTTTACTTCTTAGCGCCCTCAGCTTTTTCTTCTTTCGTTTAATCTACAGCTGCAATATCTAGGACATCTCCGCTATCAATCTACCAACCGATAGGCCCGCCTCAGAGGAGCATCAGGGTCCTTGAGCTGCTACCTGGTGTTTTTAGTAGCGATCTAAGGGGCATCCTTCGCACCGTAGCGCTGGATGATAAGCCGTGTCACGAAGCGCTCTCCCACACTTAGGGCACTTGAAATGAGGGACGGAGTATATTCGAAATGCGAAATACTATGTCATTCGTTAGAAGAGCTTAATAATCTGATGCTCTATTCATGGGCTACCTAGCTCTACTAGCCCTTATTCTCAACAGATCCGAGTTCCTCCAGCCCAGCCATTGCCTCACATGCCTGTTCCCATGACTTGTCGCCCTCGTAAAGTTGACTTCTTAGATAAGCCAATGACATCCTCTGAACAAAGCCGAGCCTCTCCGGACTCTCGTCTTGTGTCTCTGCAGCATCCCATCCGCTTATGCCACCAAATCCATGGTGCCCGCCCTTTACCCGCAGCAAGCCCTTCGAACCCGGGCCATGCGTATACGAATCCCAGTGCCAATCCGCTCCGCGGACAGTCAAATGCGGGCTGATATCATCCACCCCGCCGATAGCTAGTGTAGGTGTGACCATCGTGCTGAAGTCGACGCCGTAAAACGGGAGCAATTTACGCCCATTCTCAGACATATCCGTGCCGCCATTTCCAGTGCCACCGAATAGCACGCCGGCTTTGATGCGTTGGTCGAAGGAATTAAACACAGCCCCATCACGCGGGTCTGTGTTTTTCGCGCCGAGGAGGAGACTCATCGTCATGCCACCGAAGGAGTGGCCAACGCCAGCCACCTTGCTTTTGTCGAGACGGCCTTTGAGGCCAGGTACGGCTTTCTCGACGACATCAAGATGATCCAAAATCTGAATCATGTCCTCTGGACGCGACCGCCAGTACATCTCGTTACCTGGCGGACTTGGTAGGCTAAGGGTTCGGGAGGACAAGTGTGTCGGCTGGATCACCACGAAACCATGCTTGGCCCAGAATTCGGCGAGGGGGGAGTAACCGTGGAGAGAAGATAGCCAATTGCTTCGTCCATGACCGTGGGATAGAACAATTATAGGCAACGTGGTCCCGGACGTTGGTGCGGTCACACGAAGCTGCAATTCTGCAGGACGGTTGGGGCTGGGAATGATAACAGGAGTGAACGAAAGGATAGCAGAGGACGGGTTCACTGGGATCTTGGCAGCTGCGCCAATGAGAACATGTTCGGTAGCCATTTTGATAGCGTTGAATCGTATTAACAAGCTTGTGAAAGCAGTGCTGAGGATGTTGATGGAATGAAGCTAGAGACTGGTATAGATATTGCTGCTACTCTGGCGCTTTATATACAAGGCAAAACAGTTTGATCTAAAGAGCCCTGGCCACTCTTCGCTCTGCAGATGACGGCAATAGGACGTCGAGATGGAGTTACGGCCTTAAGGAGACCACACTACGCCCTTTACATATCAATTGTATCCTAACACTATTGTGTGAAATACGTGTATCCGAATTGTTACTCTGAATCGTAACGCTTGGGCTGCATTATCGTCTGCTATGTTGTGGGGCGTTGGTAATACGCGTATTGCGACTCATGAGCTAGTGTAAAAGAAGCTTGTGGAGTGAGTCCGAGCTAGTAGATTAGATCCCTGATCGCGATTGGTATTGATTGACGACTTCCTGCTAGTCTCGGACTTAGGAATGCGCTAGTTATCCGGCTCCATAATTCCGGCTATATGTTTATATCCTTTTTCTACACCAGTTGTCTCAATTGCAAGAGGCGAGCTTAAGACTAACTGTACTATTACATCTCGAAGCCTACCTACGAGGTAAGCATCTACTTTTCCCATTCTTTTTGCTCCTCGCTATATTTGATGGCATTTGAATGGTCCCTGCAGTCCAGCTTACCACAACAGATCATAACTATACTTACAGCTCGTTAGCTGCCTTGGTTGCCAGCACATCACTTTTGGGATCGCTAGAGTGGTAGTCTTGCCTATCTCGTTACAGGATAGTCCCTAGTAGTGCTATAGTTGCAAGTTACCACTACCCTATCGAACCTGCATGTTACACTTGCAATTTCGACTTTATTCCTTCAATTTCAATGCCTTGCTCGGGGCAGAATAGACTTACGCTCATTGGGCACGCGCTATTAGGCTCTTTATATAGGAATATCATGTATTTCGTTTTAAATTATATATAATTAATTCAAATCGAGATTAAAACGTGTGCAGTTAAATATAGGGGTGTGTCAGTCGTGGTAGTCCTAGTGCCTTTATAGACGGGGACATATATTCCTCAAGGGGTTGGCCTTGTTGCTCTGTCCCAGAACCCACGGGCCCCCTTGAGGAGTCGCATCAACTTAATAATACTAAATTGACCTAGATCATCTGTCGGACCAGCTACTTCGACGTAGCCGGAAGCCTCGGTTTCTTCGTTGAGCCACTCAAGCTCCGTCAAGAACGCTGGTTGTCGCCAAATCATCATAATTAGATTCAACAAGATATATAAGAACGATAACTTGAAGACCTCCAAGCCTTTCCGTCAGGCTTCTAGAGGCTGACCTAGCTAGGCGATACCCTAATCTGTGTTTCGCTTGTGTGTCGCTAAGATCCTGCAGCAATTTTATCTAGAGGCTGCGCCCGGCCAGGATGACTTATCTTTTGACAATGACTTCAGGTTTCTCACGTTCTGGGATAGACCTCGATTGAGGGTCCGATTTAACCCTACTTAAAGACCACATATTGGAGGGTTGATTAGAGGTGCTCTCTACGTTACAGCCATGACAGAAGCTTGCAATGACTCCAGGCCGTTTAAGAAAAAGGTGTAGGCTTATGTGTACAGAGCGAATTTTAGAGGAAAGTTCTACCTAGAACCAGGAAATGAGAGCAGCAAAGTAGCCTAGGAGACAAGGGGGCAGAAGACGCATTCACTCACATCGAAGAGTCGGATCCGCATCGCACGTCGTCCATCGAGTGCTCTTATTTAGGCGGCATTCACCGTCAAACACATCCACGCTCAACGTCGTTGCGTGGTTAGGGGGAGCAGCAAGTCTGGGAATAGCATATGACCGAGCACTGCTTCTAAAACGGTTAGTCGTCAGCTATGTCGAATATATTAATAAAATGAAGCATGCAGGATCGAGTCTGTACCTGTTCTGATACCGGGCCATGTTGGAAGCTTGAAGCATGTGGCGTGAGTAGGTTCGTATATCTCCTATTGTAGCTAATATTGCACTAGTATATGAACTTCATTTGTGACGAAAACAATATTATGAAATACGAAGAAAGAGGCAAAATTTTCAAAATATTTCCAAAAGTAATATGTATAACACCAAGGATTCGCTAGTCGTCACTGACCCAGCTACTAATTTAGTAGTCGTAGGACTTGGATGGGCGGGCCATGATGTTTTGCATGTGCAGTCGAAAGACGCTACCGCGTTAAGTTCTGACTACAGGGTGTAAGAATCAAATGCAATAAGGATCGAAGGTCAGACAGAGCGTGAGCCAAAAACTATTCATGTCGTAAACCCAGATGTCGTCGCAGTACCTAAAGAGATACAAAAATAGCTAATAGAGATTAATGTCCTTTATTGCCGAATGCCATTTCCAGGTCGGCAACCGTTGCTAAACTTCGTTTCTCACGGCTTGAACGAGACGGGACGGACATTCTGTTCGAACAGATACCCTCGTTTGTACTGGCTGCTGGTAGCCAGGGGAATAATAAGTCAATCGATTCTACATCTTCCTACCTAGTGTGCCGCATCAGTGTTCCAATTCTCGGCTGCCTGCAGCAAATAAAGTTGAAATGTATTGAATTACCAAACTTGTCTCCTATTAATTTCTACTGTCCTCGTTTTAAACGTAATGAGGTATAAATGGAGTGGAACGAGGGTTGTTTGTGTCGAACGCTGCAGAGATAGACCGACGACCTAGCCGTACAGAATACAGACCGGGACCTAGAGCCGCAAACCCCCAACGCTACCGGCAAGCTAACAAAGCGCCGCCGAAGCGGGTTTTCGAAGCATGCGAGCAAACCGGCGCAGGCAAACAGGGACGGAGGGAGGGGCTGGCTCGATTGTTTAGGTAGTTAGGTCCGGATAGATCAGGCTTGAGTCTGGAGGCTGTGGGGCTAAGTCTGTAGGGACCGGTCTGTACAGTCAGGTCAGTAGGGTTAAAGGGCATCGCGTTAGGTCTGTGTGACCAAGGGGCGCTAGGTCAGGGGAAGCTGGGATTGCCTTTAAAAGGATTGACTAATAATATAAAGAAAAAAAGAGAAAAATAATTGACAACTGCTGGAATTGAACCAACTCTTCCGATGCTTCACACATCATGTTACCACTTACAGCGTGCTAACCATTACACTAAGTTGTCTGTAACGAAATTATTTGTTTTTGGTGTAAGGCTAAGATAGTCTACGTACGTCAGTCTTTTCAGAGCCCCCACTTCTACCTATTGTATCGCCCATTGAGTCACAGATACAATAGCCACGAGCAGAGAGAAGACTCACAGTCGAGCGAGATCCTTCTTCAATTGCGTGTAAGCCAAATTTGATTGCGACGGGAATCAATTGCAGGGTAGGCGTACCTACCTATCCACCTCACTAGGTACGTATTTACACGTAAGGTAAGTTTACTCCAGCCTGCGCTGCTCCGGCGGCGTGGGATAAAGCAGCTTCTGCAATTGGACAGCTGGGTTGGTACAGAGGCTCCACAGAGAGTCCACACTATCCCTTTGACCAATGGTAAAAGAAGAGGGGACATGTTGGTTCGATCATCCCTGCGCCCGCAGTCGAGTGGTCGCAGCTAACGGGCATCACCATGGGTCAGCAGGGTAATTCACCAATGGCATCGTTCAGACCTGTCTGCGCCTCACTGCGTAAAGCAACTGTTGGTGATGGTATTGCATAAAGTCGGCCATGGAAGGCCTTTGTTGTTACACTTTGCCTGCACCATCGAGGGTCACGAGTTAGTTTCCTAGACTGCTCCTTGGCTCTCTTGCACCTCCGCCGTCTTGTTGGCTCATAGCACAATACATGCAGGCTGAAGGGCTTGTCATATTCTCAATTTGTACTCTCTTACCATGTTTCCATATTTGCAAGGACCCTATCTGTGACAAGGTAGCGTAGTTGAAGGATTTTAACGCTGAGACTGAATGTTCTATGTTGGCCGAGTCGGGGACCGCTGAGACAAATACTGTCTGGGAATACGGGATGTTTCTGGTTTCCCTACAATTCCAGACAGAGGTACTAGATGGTCGTCGACTCTGACGACTTGTTCTTATATATTTGTTTCCTCCTGTCCTGTGTTTAAGTTGGGTTGCATGAAGAAAAGCTACTGTGCAAAACTACTTCGTTTCATTCCATTATTTTATAGTTTGTATAAGGGCTTCCCTTTCTCTACTCACAAGCAGGCAACATCCTCATCTCTTATCCACTCTTACTAGTTGCTGTTGCTTTGGCTTTCGCAATGACTCAAGTGAAGGTACTTAAGGATTAAGGTTGCTAAATGATTTCCTGCTAATATATCTAGATTCCGCGTCAGCACTCCGAAGCAGCCCGCGCTGGCAGAATAGATTCGGGGTCCCTGGAAAGCTCACAGAACAGCAGTAATGGTAGCTTCACCGCACCCTCCTCTGAGCCCGAGTCAAGTCATACCCGGGCTGTGGTTCCTCGTGGGCAATTCTCATTTCGCTTCTCCCCCGATACCGTTCTACAGTCCATTGAGCAGGGCTCAACTAGCGACACAATCTACAATGTATCGACACCTTCGGCCTCTGCTGCTAGGATTCCATCACTGTCTCTCACCCCGTCCGGTCCGACGTCTGATCACATCTCCACACCGACAAGTGAAGTCAGGTCCTTCGATCGCGAAAATGATACTGCGATTAACATACTGGATGCCCAGCTTGAGGGGTTGCGCTTCTCAACTGCCAGACCAAGCATGGACATGTCCGGTGTATCTGACGCCCTGCAGGCAGTGGCAACCGGGAAGGACGGTCGAGCTAGCCCCCTGCTGGAACCGGTGACCTCACGATCGCTCAGTCCATCACCAAGGAGGTTGAGTGCTCACCGAAGACGCTCAAGCTCGCAAAATAATCTGGAAGTTCATGACGTTAGGAATGAAGCTCCACCTAATGATCGCTTTAACATCCCAGCTGTCCAAATCGCTTTACGCGATACAAAGAGAATGATGTCTGAACTGGTCGATGTATTAGGAAGCAGCGCGGTGCACAACGAGTCAGATTCCGTCATGCAGCGTCTTCATCGCCAGGCGGGGGAACTGGCCGGGTTCCAATGTCCATCGACGCGCACCGTGGGATTTGTTGGAGACTCAGGTGCTGGTGAGACTATTACTAATTATAAACAGAGAATGCAGACTAACTCTGTTTACTTAGGCAAAAGCAGCCTACTCAATTCTCTCTTGGATTGTCGCGACTTGGCCAGAGCTGTAAGCATTCCTTAAGAGATTCTAGAACCTACTAACTTATTGACGTCATTATAGAGCAACGGAGGGTCAGCGTGTACCTGCGTTGTCACGGAATACCATTATCATGAAGACAGAGAGTTGACCATTGAAGCAGAGCGGTTTTCTGAGGATGAAGTTAAGCCTCAACTTGAAAATCTTCTTCGAGACTACAGACACTTTCACCTGAATAAAGACTCATTCGAGTCACATGAGGTAAAGGACTTGGAAGAACGGGCTAACCTTGCCAGAGACACCTTCCAAGCTATGTTCGGGGGTCTTTTTGTCAACCAAAGCACGTTGTTACGAGATACAGAATCCGAAGCTCTCTCAACGATTCAATCATGGGTGCGGAACTTTGACCCATCTGTGATCCCTGAGAGACGAGTAGACCTGAGCCTGAAGGAATGTTCTTCTATTCTAATGCGACTTACTTCGGAAGACGAGTCAGCAGAAGGGGCAACTATATGGCCATGGCTCAAGAAGATCAAGTAAGCAGTGCTCTACTTCGACTAAGAGTACAGTTGCTGACAATATATAGGGTTTATGTTAATGCTCATATCTTAAGCAAAGGGCTCGTTCTGGTCGATCTTCCTGGTATAACCCCTAACAGTCTATGGTACCATAAATTCTAGCTAAGCCTGGCTCCTATTAGGTCTTCGCGATTTAAATTCTGCGCGTCGACACATCACGGAGCGCTATCTACTTAAGTGTAATGAGATATTCGTTGTGGCTAATATAGGCCGGGCAACTACGGATGAAGGGGTACAAAGTGTTTTTAAGCTTGCTAAAAAGGCAAGGTTGTCCAATGTTGGCATTATATGTACCAAGTCTGATGTAAGTGTCCTCGGGCATTGATGACGGTCAAGTACTCACTAGCTCGCAGGACATTAAACCTCAAGAAGCTCAGAAGGATTGGAAAGGACAGAAGGCTAAGGAGATCCAGCGAAAGCTCGATATCATTGCCCATGAAGAATCGGAGATTGATTGTATTGAGTGTGAAGTATCGGAGTTCGACGATATCGATAATGGCGACTTGAGTGACGAGGAGCGGCATGAGCTGAATCTATTGCACAGTAAGCTCAGGTCGGCCAGGTAAACCTAGTTCCCTGAGAGTTTTTGGATATATACTAATCAGCTAACTGTAGTAAACGGCGAAATGAGCACGAATTTGAGTAAGCCTCGTTAACATCCTACCATGCAATATACATCCTAATTCCAGAAATAGTCTACAGAGATTTCTCATCACGAATCGTAACGCGATCAACGAAAAGAAACTCATTGACCGTTATAAACACGAAGTCCCTGGCAACTTGCTTAAAGTGTTCTGCGCCAGTAATACAATCTACTGGGATCATCGCAGCGATCCTAGAGACAAAGCAAGGCCCTACCTTATTCTCAGCGGAATTCTAGCCATCCGCGAGCATTGCATGACGATGGTGTCGGAGAGCCAGTACTCGGCAGTGAGCAAGTACATGCAAAACGATATTGCACTGCTTCTCGGAGAATTAGGCCTCTGGGTACAATCGGGACAGGGGTCGTTGAGCGCAGAGAGGAAGGAAAGCATCCGAAGCACTATAGACACCCTCGAGAGGAAACTGTATTTGGTCCGAACGACCTGCCGATATTCTGAATGAGGTCGAAGACTAACATTCGATCAGGAACTGCGCGGGCATAGGTCCGCACTGAACAGTGTGGCAAAAATATATAAGACAGAATTTGACACGAAGTTATATCGTCCTCAAGGTATGTACTATGATGCTGTTACGTAAAGTCGATTCTGATCAGACCTAGGTAGCCATGTAAGTAGATGGAGTGCTACTGCAAGGAGTGCGAGCGACGATTGGAGCTGCGTAAGTAGATACACCGCTGATTCCAATAAGTTATCAATCTAACGAACTATTTCTCGTTAGTGGAGTCATCGTACGTCAACCACCCACATAGTATGAATATTGCTGATGAGTCAAGCTACCTACGCTGCGTTTTGCCGCAACTATGGCACCCACTGCACAGCAGCTGTGGGGTCACGGAGCTGGAATGAGGAGATGATCGAAGGAATGACTAATGATTTGAGCCCTTCGTGGGAAAAGGTACGAATTAGCCTAGATCATCAAGCCGAAGACACTGTTGACTTAATTGATGACCTCTTCGGCTGGGCGGTTCAATTCCTAGGTGAGTCGAAAAACTCAGGGAAATATGTCAACTGACGTAGCCGCAGATACCGAACTGGATGAGTCCCCCGACACGGCGGTTTCGCTCATTTCCACACTTTTATCACAGAAACGCGTCCTGGAAGCCGAGATTGGGAGAATTTTGAATGACCTCCAAGACGATCTTCGGTGGGCACC
The DNA here is from genome assembly GCA_023159215.1 of Xylariaceae sp. AK1471. Classification (NCBI taxonomy): domain Eukaryota; kingdom Fungi; phylum Ascomycota; class Sordariomycetes; order Xylariales; family Xylariaceae; species Xylariaceae sp. AK1471. The sequence continues at coordinate 274,120 of JAJKLI010000022.1, forward strand.
TTTTTGCTTCAACTGGTAGCTTAGCTGACAAGTGTCTTAGGACGCTTCGAGCAGATGCCTTATCTAGTCACCAAACATCTTTCATTGGAAAAGCCATGGAAAAAGCATATGAAGATGCCAGACGCGAGAGTGGTATGTCCGGTATCTACATTAATCACTGTATGTCTACTCACAATTAGCAGGCAAAGGCAGCCATGCCCGTAAGAAGGCCATCATTAACGCTGCTGTTATACGTGATGGCCTATTCGCCGACTTATTGAAAGACTTCAAGAAAGAATTCAACGAGCATGCGGAAAATACTCAGGACAGTATTGGGGATTTTATCGACTCACAGTTCGAGAGCATTCGGAACACATTCACCATTGTTCGAAACGATAACGTCGCTTTGGAGTGCGAGAAAGATCCTGAGTTCCGTAGCCGAGTTCAAGCAAGAGTTGAGGCAATGAAGGATGAGATGGAGAGTATTTATACTGTAATAAGAACATAACAAGGATTCGTTATCACATAATTAGTTGTCTTGTTACGACTTTTCATAAGCAATAGTTAGTCAAAGCTTATTCTTTCGCTATACATAGGGGTTCAAGATCATGTCTAGTTGTGGTGCTACCCCGCCCATTCTGCTCTCTTGCTTCTTAGGGGCTATGCCCAACATTCAGGAATGCTAGAATGGAAGTAGTCGAAAACTGGTGGAAATCAGCGACTTTAAATTGATAAGGGGTACCGCAGACCTGTGAACGGGTACTACAGATACAGTGTTGTTCACTGAGACTTTTTTGCTTCACCCTTTAAGGAAATGAGATAAGACTGTAATGCCGCAAATAAATGTTCCATAACACGTGTTTCGACGAGAAGCATTCATACACCTAACCGTACTTCTTTTGAGCATCACGTGGCACCTCTTCGGGGTCCTAATCTCGTGTTTATACCCATCTACATAGCCACAAGACCTACCCTGCCCCAAGCGCCCAGGATAACGCAACCACATTCTTGGGTAATATAATATGTGGTACAAACCAGGTGGAAACTCGAGATATATAGATAACAGGAGCAAACCACTATTGATTAAACCTAGATAGACATCACTGATAGATAGGAGACAATATCCCTATCTTCGCTAGCCATCCGATACCCTCCATTGCAACCAAGGATACAATTATAGCCACAGAAATCCTATCTGAATAAGGATCTCATTGGTAGATAAGATACAGTGCCCCTAATTACAGCCACAACCACAGTCATGATTGCAATCACACCCACAGCACCCTTCCTATATAAATAATTCTTCTCATCCTGTCAACCAACCCTCTTCTTCTCCTCAACAACCATTCTTGCTTGCACCCCAGCTAGAGTATTACATACAATTGGCAACACTATCTGCTAGCTCTGGTGCCATTACATATCTCCAACAACCTATGAGTCTCCTCTTTTACTCAATCTCGCTAATATCCTGCCACTACTCAGCTAATTCACGATGTCGATGAATATGAAGGACTGTAACAGCTCCTTGATGGCCTTCTGGAACGAGGCGCTCATGCAAACCGATGCCCCTAACAGGACTATCAAACTAACTACCTCGGCCTTTAATGGCCTTGGGGACGACGGCGAAGCTTTCTTTCTTCGTCAATCTGCGTAAGTTTCTTCAACTTCTACTGTCACTGTCTTGCGCTCATCTAACCAAATGACCTGGGGATAAATAGGCTTCTTCTAAATACCCCAACGGAATTCGTCTCTGATGGCTCGAACATGGGCAGGGTGTACCTAGGCAACCCTGAAGAAATGGAGAATACACTGAGCTCCCTCCTTCTCGACATCCCCGGAAATAGGCTGCGCACTCTTTGCGCCATTCCTGAAGTTACAGCTATGGATAACACGGGCATCTTCTCAAATGGCAACGACCTTATGGCAGCTATGAATGCCTCTAATGGCATAGATGAGCAAATTATGTTTGACCCAGCGCAATATGAGGATCTCAACTATCCAGTCGTGCAGAACCCAAGCCAGAATATTCAGGGATATAGTTCGACCCCTCAGCACGGAATACCACATGTAACGATGCCAACGATCTTCTCCGACTTCCGCATGCCCATGCAAGCACCAGCTTATCCATCTTTATCTCCACCAACAATGTACGGTTATTCGAGCGCCAGTCCATCGCCTTCACGAAAACGGAAGATGCTTGGTACTGCCCATAAGGATGACGCCAGTCAGGGCTAGTATCCCACTGGCGCCCTTAATGAGCAGCAGGCCAGCATTGAACTGGAAGACGAAGTTCCTGAACAAGAGCACGTGCCAAAACCAATGAACGCTTTCTTCATATTTCGACGACATCACCACCGACTTGTTGCGGAGCAGAACAAAAAAATGCCCAATGGTCAAGTTTGTGAGTAGAAACGGATCTTCAAAAATTTATCTGGTTCCATTACTAATCCGCTGTGCTTGTAGCACAGGTAATTGCTAACATGTGGAAATCTATGAGCAAGGAGGAGAAAGAGCCATGGTTTCAACAGGCTCGTGCAGTTGCCGAGGAGCATAAAAGACTGTACCCGGACTACAAGTGCAGACCGAAACCGACGAACGCCAAGCGCAGAAAAGCTGGCAAAACGCAGAAGTAGGAGATTGAAGTATCCTATGGGGCTCAATAAGAGCCGTTAGTGAACAATACGGCAGCTCCGAAGGGTTCGGTTATGGCGACGATCACGTGTCATAGTAGATGCGCTTCTCTACTTATGGGGTTTCTGATTCGACGATTTTCGCACTCCCTGGAAATCTCCAACAAGGCCCTTCACGTGACCAACCGAAGGTTTTCTGGGCTACCGAAGCAATATTTTCTGGGACGAACGGGGTTATCGTGGCATGGAACAAAGGGTCGTTCCCTTGGATACTTGGTATTTACTGTGTCACTACCGGCAATGTCAGGTAGCGACAGTAGAGCCAACCATACTTCATTGCCACTTTTCTGTTTGTGGTTGTATTTTGCGGAGATCGACCCAACTCCCAGTAGGTTGCTTCGAGGGAAACGTTTATCTAGTCCAGATTTCATATTATGAAGCCATGTTCTTATGTTCTTTCCTCCGGGAAATTTGTGCATAGGGACTTCTCACCAACATGTACTAAGAAGCTTGGCTAGCAAAATAACAATTTTCTTTTCTAATCGTGATAAACTGAAAGCATATGTCACATAATGTCCTTCGACGCTCACAATTTCGGTGTCTCTAGACGCTGTGCCGGCCTTACTGTACCGCCCTGTAGTAGCCTAGACTAACCTCACAAGCCAAACGCAATGAATAGACTTCGTAGTACAACTGTGTAGCTGAATTCGTGAGACCTATCTGGATGACGATCAAGAAGAAGCTAAAGCTAAAGAGAGTGCAGGTCCGGGGATCCTAGGGGTATTGAAAGGGTACCGTATTTGTAGGTCATGTGGCTGCCACTACACATACGAAGCATCTATATTGAACGCCTCGCTCCCATGACCTGCTGCTCATCTTGTGGATCATAAGCTATCCAATGCTGGTTGACATATGCATTTTGCTGGTCTTGGGTTAGATAACCATGCTCGTTGCCAAGTGGATAAGCTGGCTGCTCAAGGACGTATGCAAGCTCCAGGGTCTGGTTTGTTGCTGGGCTTGATTCTTGGTTCATACTCTCCTGACTTTGCTGTTGACGTAACGCCCGGTATTTCTGCTTTCCAGCCTTTCGGGGAGTGGCCTTTTTCTGAGTATACCTGTGCTTATATTTAGGGTTGACTCTCTTGAATTCTCTGAGCCTGGCATTGGCTTCCTCGACCCAGGGTTCTCTCTCCTCATCCGGTAGAGTTTTCCATCGGCCGCCTAAGATCTTGGCTGAGAAATTCATACAGTACTCGGTCAGCACAGTCACTAAAAGTACTGTAATCAAGGCCATTACTTACACACTTCGCCGTTGTGGAGGTGTTTATTTGCCTGCGTAACAGCCTTATAGTGAAACTGCCGATAAAGCATGAACGCATTCATTGGTTTCTTTACCTTTTCCTCGGCTAGGGAATCATTATCCATTCGCTTTTTGCTTATGTTCTGCTCAAAAAGACCTCTAGCGGGATTCTATCCCCGGGAGGAATCTTCTTGAGCATCATCTTGATATTGTCGTTCTCTCGACGAGGAAATAGAGTTCATGGCGCCCGCCGTTGCCGGTGAAGATGAAACCGGGTAAGGAGGTGCTCGAGGGGGCATAGAGAAGCTGAGAGGCGATTGTGTCATCATTGGGCGAAACGGTAAGTTGTACTGCGGCTGCGGAAAGTTCTGCGGGATGGCGTGTCCTAAGGTATTCTGAACTACTCCCATGCCACCTAGATTCACATCGGGAGGACCGGACACCTTTTTCTCGCTGCCGAGGTTGTTGTTGGCAGGGAACAGGATAGGGAACCTGTGCTCCGGGGAGCGGACGATGGCTGCGTTCATCGTGTTCTGCAATTCTGCCGGGTTATCCAAATATATTCGGTTCCCATTAGAACTGCAAATGACAAATTCTGTTGGTGTTCCCAGAAGAAGACTGTATAATCCGATGTTAGAGGTGCTGTCCGGACAAGATGCGACTAGCTAATAGAGGCGAGAGCGATGGTGATATACTTAGAGGCTTTTATTGCAGAAATAAGTGGAGGCAAAATGAATGTGCATAATAGACATAAAATTTTGATGAAAAAATAATTAAAGTAATAACATATTGCTAATCAAGAAACTAGGAAAATAATAGTGTTCATTCGTAGAAACAGTAACGCAAGTATAAGAAATCGAAACATACCTAGAACGACGTTTGAAGTATTCCTCACCATCAAAGCCTAAGCGGTTAACAGTAGCAGTATGCAGCTTAATCGTTCGGTTAAAACAGTCTATCTGAATTGAAGCCTCGCGCCATAGCTCCAATACAACGCTACGGCGGGTTTCTGAGATCGCCTCCATCGTAAGTAGATCAAACTTATCCAGCACGAGACGAATAATCGTAGCGGTAGATAGTGTCAATAATGAAGTCGCAGCGGGAGACGAGGCAGTAGAGTGTGAATAGTAGGAAAAAGCACCGGGAAGACGAAGACGAAGTGTATTAAAAGATGGCCGAAGTTAGAATTGGCAAAAGGGGCAGTCTGTGTGTGTGCAGAATCTAGAGACTCGGAAGCGCAGTTGTAGGCACTGGACTGTGAGCTGCGTGAAAAAAAGAAGCTACAAGAAAGAAGGAGGAGTGTTATTGACAGGAAGTACGGAAAAGGCAATTTACCGGAGGGGTGGGTGTGGTTGTGGTTGTGGGTGCTAGGGTAACGGAAGGTCAAAAGGTGGCTGATAACAGGAGAATTGCCCCCCATCTGCCAATTAGATCTTTTTAATGGTGGTCAGTTTCTTTAATCTATCAGCCTTGGCTATTTTGTTTTGCCTTTGCAGTGTACCTCTAGTATCTAGCTGCGGGCTGAGGAAGCTCAAGACTCTGCGAGTGTAGCGAGATCATGTAAACATGCAGCTTAAAAGAGTCTTAGGAAGAAGTGCAGCTTCCTAGCTAATAATAACTCAAGCGAAAGGTGAACAGCAGATATATATGACTTAAATCAATGTAGATAGCTTTTGTTGAATTTAAATCAATTATACGATGGTATAGAAAGTTATGTCATAGTGAAAATTCAGTCTACATCAAGTGACCACACCACCTGCTATCCGCATATGGCCCGTGGCTCACGGATTCCTAATGTACATATAAAATACACGTTACTGGGGGAAAATATACAGTCTTTACACGATCTATGACTATCTCAAGAGTCTTATATATGCAATGGAATATGCACACTAGCATTCGAAGGCTCCGCACAGAGATCTCCTGTTCTATGTTTTCGTGCAAGCCACAAGCCAGAGTAATCGAGATTAACTTCATGAGAAGAAGTTGTTTTCTGGACTTCTGCAGTCAAGCCATATCACTAAACCCGAGAAGGCATCAAAAAGGCCTAAAGACCCTCAACTGTCACGCTTCCTAACGAGCGACATCCTGAGCGCCTCGGCATCATGTCGAGTTTTTAATACTGTTACCACTTGGAAGCAACCTAACTACTGGGAATTGTCTACCAGAGGGGCCAACCTAACGAAGTTTATATAAAATGCTACGTTTATAGTGACCAATTGATGAAGTAGTGAGTAATTCAAAATGTAAAAAGCAAGAAATCCTTGCTCTGCCACGGAAATGAAGTGCTGTCCGCAGTCACTCGTTTGCTTCATTCTGCCGACCCTAGCGGCGCTCGCCACTATCCCCCCTGATTCTTCCTGGAGCCCCTTATGTTTCACGCCTAGGCGGTCAGCTTTGTCTCTGCAGGGCTTCTGCTGGCCTTTAGAGAGTGCCTTCCATGGAGCGGCAATTATTTGTGCTACATAAGGGTTAGCGAGTAGACCGACGAGTTGTTCAACCTAAAAAGGTGTGTATGTATACTTACAACGTTGGCCGTTAGTGGCATCGGGGTATCGATTAGCGACTTCTTAATAGTGCGCTTCTCGATAGAGGCTGAAAGCATTTGCGTTCTTTGTTTTCATCTTATTACACTTCTTTGTCCTCTTGAGGATAGGCTCATCATGCGATCCTTAACTACTATGACTGATAGGGGCTAGTGTCAACCCCGCCCTCTCACAATATATAACTAGAGGCTGCTGATCTGCTGTGTAACGAGCCTGTTCGATTGATGTCTGAGATTCTTGTTCATCTTGAGGCTAATACATAGGCTGGCTGTGAATATGCCTAGTGATATCCGATGTATAACGGTGCCGCCTACACTTGAGTCCAACATCTCGCGAGAAACCTAGAAGCACATCGCCTTGGCCCAGCTGAGCCTAGAAAGCCTGAGTCTTCTTGGTGATATATCCCTTTTTCCATGTAGGTTCTTCTTCATTTGTGAAAGACTTCTATAATTTCGGTTCTTAAGAGGAAATTATCTTGGGCAGTGTTATATATGATTCAATTGATTATATATGGGAAGGTGCAATGGTGTTACGCCATTGTTGGGCTTTTATATGTGGAAGCTCAGGTCCAGCCTGTTGAAGACGGCGACATAGCATGATTTAGATTGTGTCTCTTGAATTCACATTCAGAGCACGCGCTTGTGCAAAACAGTAATCTTTCCCGCATCAGGCATGCCCTGCCATCAAGCACTTAAGATCTTTGCTAAAAACACAGAGTTCACACAGCAAATAGATACAGTTGCGTATCTACGTCTCTTACAGACTTCCGAATTCTGCAGCTTGTATTGTGTTGCGTGACAAATGGATGGTAATACCGCCTGAAAAGCATCCAGGGATTTCTTGGCTTCTTAATTTCTTCGTCCTGTGAGGTTTCGTTATTCTCGTCGTCGTCTGTAGGCTGTTCGTCACGACCTCTGGTGGGCTCCTACCTTCGCTAATGGCCATCAGTAACTTACGCTTCCGCAAGGATAAGGAACCAAGGCGACTATCATGGTCATTCATAGCAATAAGGCGTTGCTGGGACCGCCGGCGGGTGAACAGAGTTGTGGTAAATGAATCCTGGGAGATGAATTATCGGTATTGGCCATGTAGCTGGTTCTAATGCTGCATACAGATGTTGAGTACCATAACAGTCCTGAATATTACCCAGGTATACAGTTACGGCTCCTTGTGGTCCACCACTCTATTGTATGATTAGATTAGATAAGTAGATAAGGTGTGGGATATAAGGACCCCTCCATAGTTCCTAGAGTTGTGGTGACGGAATTCGCTACACAGCATCGCAAATAGCAACGCCGTGACATATATCATATATTGACGTCCCAATGACTAGAGTATACGGTTTGCTTATAACTGTGTACACGTTTCTCATGTCATTGATCATTGCTGAGATTTGCAGTCTAGTCCTCTTATTGCTCCAGGTTGTTTTGTATTGGCTTTAATTACACAATTGCTGTTGGAATGCTAATGAATGTGCCTATGCCAGTTAACTTTAAAGCACATTATCTCGTCACTCATACAGGGTGCTACTGATCATCCGCTTTGCCCTTCAGTATTCTCGCGTCTTCGACCTTTTTAAGGTACTGTCGTTCTAGGCTCATGCCTGCAGGTTGCTTTGACTCTCCGCGCAAATACTAGTGGTTCGTCGGCGTCCGCGACCTTTTCAGCTATATCCACATTACTGCTTGGCGGAAGTTGGTATCGAAACGGCATTCAACGGGATGTGAGCGGGATTCACCGCGCACTATACCGTGACTGTGTCAACCTGCCGGAGCTAGTAGTGCCTTCAACACTGGTGCTCTCCACCGCTGAATCAGTGGTGGAATCAACGCCAGACCCCGTTCCACTCAACCCTGCAACTTAGGTGAGCTTTAATGTGGACATATTTATAATTTGGTGGTGTTGTGATAAAGAACACGGCGCGACTAACAGGGGTTACACGGAGACTTTCGCTCAGGTAGGTCAAGCAGGTAATAATCCCAGTCTCGCTACTTTGCCCTCCCCAGAACTCCGCTTTAGACATCCCGGTATGTACTCGCAGTACCCGGCACGATCTACGATTAGAGCACGCATATGCGTTGATTCAGTGCTGCCAGCCGGACTAGGTGTACTATGGAAGCGGTCGGCATTTCGGGCATCCACCTCCTTCCCAAATTGGCCATCATGAAGACCCATGCATGGGTATATAAGAAGGATGAAGCGCCTTCCTTCAAGGACCCTGACAATTCTAAAGGTCGCATCATCAGATTCGGATCACAGCTAGTTCAACGAGCTCGTTGTCGCCATGGGGTTCTCATTCAGACCCATCTTGGAACAGCCTGCTTCCTACCTCCCTCAACTAGGCATAGCACTCGTGCTCTGGGTATGCAGGAATAGTCCTCTCCTACTTAGATACAACATATCGGAAGTTAATGACATGAAAACTCTCACAGGCAATAATCGTTACCGCTGGATATGTCTTCTACAATATCTACTTACATCCCCTGCGAGACTTTCCGGGTCCGTTCCTTGCTCGCGCAACGAATCTCTGGCGCATAAGCAAGATCTTTTCTGGTGACCTGCCGCAGACCGTCAAGCGCCTCCACGACCTATACGGCCCTGTAGTCCGTATCTCGCCATACGAGTTGTCATTCATCGACTCGCAAGCCTGGAAGGACATCTATGGACATCATGGCTCGTATGAGATGGCCAAAGACGACAGATTCTATCGCACCATGGGCAAGAATATTCCCGACAATATCATCTCGGCGGACCGTGAGTATCATAGTCTCTTGCGACGTCAATTAGCCCATGGCTTTTCTGAGCGCTCTATGCGTGCTCAAGAGCCTATCTTCCGAGAATACGTCGATCTTCTTATCAAACGACTGGAGGAGCATGCGGCCGATGAAAAACCTATCGACATGACCGCCTGGCTTAACTTTACCACCTTCGACGTCATTGGAAACCTTACGTTTGGCTCGGACTTTAGTTGTCTCCAGCGCGAATCCTACCATCCGTGGGTAAAAGCAATCGTACGATATCCCGAGTCTTTTATTTTTCCGTTTTAACGAAAATTTTACTACCATATGCAATATGCTCCTGCATACTCCCAAACACCCCTAAAAACGAGCTGATTTAATACTACAAGCGGTAATTTCTAACTCTTGATTTCTTACAGACCGGCAACTTGAAAGATCTTGCGACGATGAGGTCCATTCTTCAGTTCATCCCCCCATCACTTGTCTTCAGACTGTTTCAACTTGGATTCTTCAAGGGCAGAAAGAACCATATGGCATATGCGAGAGAAAAACTCCGTAAGCGCATAGAGATAGAAGGAGAGCGACCGGATTTCATCGAGGGTCTGCTCAAGAAGAAAGACTTCCTTGTGAGTCTCTGCTGTAGGATATTAGAAAAATACGGTGCTAACCAAGATTGCAGAGTCAAGAGGACCTTGTGAATAATGCCGCGGTTCTTGCCCTTGCGGGCTCTGAAACCACCGCTACCCTCCTCAGCGGCGCATTTTTCTTGTTAGGGGCACATCCCGATATCCTCGACAAGGTCGTACAGGAGGTTAGAACCAAGTTTCGTGGCGAAGAAGAGATCAATCTGATATCGGTCAATGGTCTGGACTACATGCTGGCATGTCTCAACGAGTCGCTTAGGCTATATCCCCCGGTCCCGATCGGATTACCGAGAGTTGTGCCCAAGGGAGATTTCAAAATTGCTGGGCACTGGGTCCCGCAAGATGTGAGGTTTCCTTTTTCTTCTGCATTTTACCACACAACGATATGTCTACATCCAAGAGAGCTCGGGACTGACCGAATTGCAATTAGACTTCCGTATCCGTCTGGCAATGGGCCGCCAACTACAGCTCCAAGAATTTTACCAGGCCGGAAGAATTCCGCCCTGAACGGTTTCTCGGCGACCCTGAGTTTGCCAAGGATGACCTTAGCGCGATGCAGCCATTCAGTCTCGGGCCACGCAACTGTATCGGGAGGAAGTAAGTTCACGGAAAATTAACATCATCTCAAGATTACCGCTGACAAGTCTTCTTTTCTAGTCTGGCGTATGCTGAGATGAGAATGATCCTCGCAAGAATCCTGTACAAGTTTGATGTTCAGCTCGCGCCAGAGGCTCGAGGCTGGCTCAAAAACCAAAAGATCTACACGCTTTGGGCCAAGCCGGAGTTGCCTTTCTACCTTAAACCTGCCGTCCGCACTGGGTAGTGTGGTCATCACGTCGACGGAAAACCGACCGGTAACGCGAAGAGAGTTGTGGAGGACGTGTGATGGCGTTCTAATCAAGGTTCTAATCAAAGGCTTGATTTCACGCTGAAGCAGACCCGCTGCCGAATCAAACGCGAGTTGGATCGAACACTACAGGGCCAGCCAACCCCGAGGGCAGTGATAGACTGATTCAAGACCTTGTTGCGTAAGGGCATGACGCTGACAACGTTGCCCTCCTGCAACTAGACCGGCTCTCTATCTCTAAGCGGTTCAGACTATGCCTGCGGAGAGTGAGTGTTTTTCTGCAGCTGCTGAAAAGCTATTGTCACCGACACCAAACAGCCGACATATTCCAATTGGTGGCACGCGTCTTGTTTCGACCTCGTGAGATCAGGGGTAATACGAGTGCGTCGTCTCTAGGATGGTGGGACCAGTTTAGAGGATGTTCAAAATGTATGTTGGGTGTCTCTTCATCAGGGGTGTTGGACCTGAGCTTCCACATAAAAATACAATAAGGGCGTAGTACCATCCCGTTTTCCCACAAATAACCATTTGACTCAAAAACACGTCCTCTAAGTACCCAATATATGAATACACATTCATTACGTTAACCAGATACGTCAGCGATCAGAGAGTAGTTATGCGCCGGATAAGGGCTTTGAGTGTCCCCCTCCCCCCCCCCCCCCCCAAAAAAAAATCCAGAGAAAGGTCCGGTTATGTGAATGAGTGACATACTATGCTATGCGATGCGATGCGGATGAGATTCATGTAAAATCATAACGGAAAGAGGCAACGTCCAAGCCTTGACATAGCAATGGATACCGGTCCCAAAACTCCTTAGTCAGGCCCCAGCCATCAAGCCTCGTGAATGTCTCACGGAACTCAGCCCGTAACATGAGCTCCCCCTCGTCGCCGGGTTCCAGAATCGGCTCATTCCAGGGCCATCGGACCTTCAGGCAACAAGTAAACACGCTAATGACATCGTGGGGGTCGTAGACGTGCTGGTTCTTGATCATGTTAACCCGGAGGCCGGGCCACATAACATAGTCTATAAAGTGGGGATGCGGGGTGCAGATCTGTTCGCTCACGGGATGCTGGAACTCTTGTAAGAGAGAGAAGCTGCTCTCACTGGGTTCTGACATCCATTTAATGAGACTATACGTCAGCATTCCAGCGGCGAGGCGCTCTGGATCTCGATAGGGCCAACTTCGCGCGACGGTGTAGATGGCGTGAGCCAAGAGGTTTGTCTTGGAACCGTATAACAACTCGATAGGCCGAGGAACGTCGGGCGAGGAGTGTACCATATCCGGTTTGCCCATCCAGAGGCCGAAAAAATTCGTTACGGCGACGTCGCTGTTAAGGTGAACAGGTATTGTTTTCCATCGTGGGGAAGTGAGGTCTTGCGTGGTCTGTGGTCTCGATCGCGCAGACTCGAGTGTTTGCGTTGGCGACACGGGCAGAGCAAGGGATACATAGGGTTTTAGCCCCTGTGAAGAACCTCCTTCATGCGTAGCATCACCGCTCCCAAGAGCTAAGAGGCCGTTGGCGTTGGCGGCACTCGAAAAAGGGTTCCTTGACGAGACTACTTGGGGCAACCATGGGTTGGCCCATGAAGTTACTAGACGCCAGGCGGAGGGCTGGCGATTATTTAGCAATTCGTTCTCACGGCGCAAGCCGTAAGATTCTATCCGGAAACTCTGCAGCTCATTTTCAAGATCGGTAATGCGCTGCTGAAGGCCGTGAACGTAGGCATCCCGCTTCTTGCGAAGATTGTGCTGCGCCCGGCGATCACGTGCTCTCTTCTTGCTAAGAGAATCAGACGTTGAAGCTGCCTGTCCGCTGGGCATTTGGGCAAGAAGGATGTCTTATAGCTTAAATATAAGGGGTGTCAAGCACCCAAAAATGAATAAGCTTGGTTAGGGTTTTGCCTTGTGAGTGTTCGGGTGTTCTGGAGAGAAATATTTTGCCCCCGGGCCACGGGCCAGACTTGGGTGCGAGCTCGGTCAGGTCAGCTCTCCGCGGCTTGATTTCAAATATGGACGGTGGCACACAGGCTCAAACGCCACTAGAGCATATCCTCGTAGCTAGAACAGCTCTGACACAGTATTATTTAACTCCCCCCCTGTGCCAGCAAAACAAAAACATAACGTAACTTATGGTTCAACACCAAGGTTTAATTGACGTGTATGTAGGGTTCGGTAATTTGAGCCCATGGGCTCAAATTACCGAACCCTACGTGTATGCCCTCAATAGCACTCGAGTTGAAACTCTCTTCGAATTCAAATGCTAGGAAACTGGCTATATAAAGAACCAGGGCAGGCTACCTCAGGTGGTTAGCTCGTCGCTTCACAGGTAGAGCAAGATGGGAGTAGGTCCCCCTGGTCCTGTGCGATCTTGACCCTTTGCCGACCGCGGAAGCTCGTCAGCCTACTTTTGGCAGTCACCAGCATCATTTTCGCTGTAAGACAGGTAATCGGTAGTGCCCTGGCTCAGAATATCCGCTCAAGAAAATATGTCAGTTGAACGTGTCCCATGTGCAGTGTGCCTATTCGTGTGGTTTTGATCTCTCTTCACCTCTCACAACCAAACGATGGCGACTCCCGTGAGCGCTTCAAGAAGACCGACACTAATCATTAGATTGGCTATGATACATGTATATCCCGTATATCAATGAGAAACAAAAGGCCTTCTAAACAAAAAGGCCGGCATTCCAAAAAACCCTTACTATTTGACAACCTTTCGAGGCATTGTAATATATGGAAGCACATCCATCAGCCGTAATAGTCCCTTCGGATGTACGTCTCATTATCCCGATCTCGATCTCGACCTCTCAGTCTAGACCCCTGCTCTTCTCGCGGTCTCGAGACATAATAATCTCTCTCGATATACGTTTCCGCGCCTCGACTTCGTTCTCGCTCTCGTTCTCGCGGCGTCGAGTGCCGCTCCGAAAGCGCCGCCTCAAACTCAACAGTCCGGCGCCTAGGGGGTGGGCCTAGCCTCTGCTCGAAAGAGCCCTCATTGCGATCGCCGACCCTGGTTTCATCTTGGATTTGGCCCCGTAACGCGGATCTTCCAAGACGGTCTATGTCCCGCCGTCGCCTTGCGCGTTCGCGTTCCCTCTCCCGTGGTGATAACTCTCTTTCTAGAGTTCGCGCCGTCCCGACCCTTCGCAAAGGGCTCTCAAACTCGTCGGGATCTGCCACTGTGGCGGTCTCCTCTACGATCTGCCTTGCCCAATTGGCGTCCGTCCAGGTCTGCCGCGCCGGCGTAGGGAGAGTGGCCACCCTGGGAATATTGTCGCCTTTACGGAGCATTCGGATCTCAATGTCGTCATTATCGTCCCAGGTTCCTGTCTGTGGTCGGCTGGCATCTAAAGGTTGTCTATCCGCTGCTTCTCGCACACCGTTGCCGTCCGTTGTCTCTCTCCTCGGGAGCCTTGGCAAGGGCTGTTGACTCATGGCCGTTCGACTAGGCCATCCCGTCCTAACCCTAAGGCTAGGGTTGTGGTTAGCAGTCGTCCCTTGATCCTGTTTCGCCGCGGCCTTTGCAAACTCGGCGTCCACTCGCGTTGCTGAAGGCGGCGGAACCGCATCTACTTCCCTCAGTTCGTATTGTAGTGTTCCTGGCTCTTCTGTCTCGATTGGAACAGCCCTATGCGATTGTCCATCCCGCAAGGTTACTGATGATTCCTGTGCTGTGGGTTCTGTCGTTATCGTATCGTCAACAACTGTGTCCGCCCCAGACTCTTCACAAGGCGGTACGTCTGCCGCGTCTGCCGCGTCTTCATCATCACTAGCATTCGTCGCCTCATAGCATGACGTCCACTCAAGAAGAAGCTGTTCAACAGCTTCCTGACGAGCATCCTCTTCCTGTGAAGATAACTGAGGATCATACGGTTGCCTGTCAAACTCGGCTGGATACCTGTTCTCCATCTTCTCTCTTCTCCTTTCTTCATCGTAATACTCTAACAGGCGTGGACCACTACGGTAGGTGGCGACGCTTCTGCTACGCTGCCGAGGCGCAACCGAATGGGAATAATGCGAGAGGCTGGACTGGCGACGCCTATGGCCTCCTGTATCCTCAACAACATAATAGTCGAGAGGAGTCTTTTCTCTGACCTTATACTCACGCTCGCGCTCCTCGCTCTCAAGATTACGTTGTCTTTCTACAGAAATGGGACTTCGTTCGTAGTAACGACCCTTTGGCGAATACAGTCTGCTGGGGGCCTCCCCCTTGATTACGCGCTCATAACTACGTCTGCGGTCGTTCTCATCTCGTCTCGCAGTCACATTCCGGTGTCGATCAGTGTGTCGCACTAACTTCCATGTAAGTCGCTACTCTGGCCGAAGATCATGATTTCGCTTACCTTTGTAGCCACCTTGTTCCGATGAATCACTCTCATCACTCGAATCTGGACTGTTATATATCCGGTTGTTTATGATGATTGGTGGCCAAGAACCTCGGTTCATTGACGATCTTGAGCGTGGGCTGGATAGTGGGTATCGATCAGTTGGGTTTGGCGAGGAAGTTCTAGTTCTAATGTACGTTGAGGTTCGCCGAGCAGGCGACATAGAACGTCGGCGTGGTACGGAAGGGCGGCTAGCTATTGTGTCGTTCGCGCGTTCGATTTCGTGTCGCTTCGAATTAACGGCCTTCGACTTACGACGAACCCATTCGAAATTATCTTCCAGTCTGTCCCTATTTCTCGCAGTACTAGCGACAGAGTATACAGCTGAAACGGTTTCATCGCTGCTAGTACTGCTATCGGTACTTTGTGCCCTTTCTTTGCGCTCTATTGTTTGTTTTGATGCCAAGTGGCGCCTTACAGGAGGGCCGCTCAGTGCAGTATACTTGTCTTCGTCAACGGCATTAAAGTGGAAGCTAGACGGATCATTATCTGTCTCTAGACGCTGTTGCTGTGGATTTTTATGGTGATCGAAAGCCTGCAACAGTGGTACCCTACAGACGTAAACGACAATTGCTTTTACATGCTTGGGTCTAAAGAACCTCTTTGCACGGATAATTTCCAGCTGTCGAAGCTTCCATTGATCGTTATGATCGGCAGTGCCCGCCTTGGCCGCTTCCATAGACTGCGTGATCTGAATTTGCTGGCTCGCGGCAAGCGTTGTCGTCTTCTCTAGAACAGTCATTGAGTCCTTGTCCAGGACGTCCAATCGGCGTTTGATCTCTGCACCGCTTAGAAATTCTTCTGATATCACACATCGATCCCAGCTGCCGGACGGAGGTTGAGTTTGGTCGATACTGGGGTAGGGTCGGATGGTCCACACTCTATACTCTGTAAACCTTTCCCTCCACTCTTCCTCGTGGACCAAGTGAGGAGTTACATCTTGAAATCCAGGTAGCCCAGCGTTGTCTAAGACCTGTGCCTGACCCAGTTGTTGAATTGACGGTGGCGCAGCTAGTGGCATCTGGCTTATGATGTTCTGTCGACGACCGATCTGTGGGAGTGGATAACTAGTATTTTCTGCTTGAGCTGCCGATAAACGCTCCGCTCCCGGCGGAATGGCAAGAGCAGCACTTCGTGGCTGTTCCAATCTCATGTGTGTGGCTCCAGTATCTCTAGGGTCTCCTATTGCTAACGAGATGGCCGCTGGCATGTTGGAAGTCTCACCTTCCACAAAAGCAATCATTACTCTTACCGGCTTTTGCCAAAATTTCTTACCGGACTTCTTCTTCACAACTTCAAGGTGGGTCAGTTTCCGAATGTGATCCCCCGAGTTGTGCCGCAATAGGTCCTGCAATGTCTGAACTTGGACAGGGCTCAGGAACGCCAGTTTTTCGGTCAGTTGTGTCCTTTGGAGCTTGCTCTTCAGCTCCAGCTCTAGAGATACCGGTAGTTGGTACTACAACAGTCGGGGTCAGTAAGTGCCTTCTTGAGCGGGATTTGTAAGGGTTTCAGGAGCGTGCAGAGCTCTTAAGCCATTATCCTAGCCCGAATAGGAGCCCTTTCACTTTTGAAAATGACTAGAATTGGAAAAAATTAATACCGAGAATTACTTACTGCCCCTCTGTCGTATAACACGTAGGGTAGAATCCGAATCTCCGTGTCACTTCGTTGCCCTTGCTTGTTCTTTGCCACCTGGAGATTATTCGCGTCCGGATTTTCTAAACTTTGGATATAATGTGTTTCCCTTAGAGATTGAGCCGTATCATGCGCGGTATCTTGAAGGGCTGTTGTTGGCTGGGAGGGAGAGGGTGATTTCGGCCACAAGTTATGCTTTTCTCCTGTTTCAGAATGAGATGGGGCCTCTAAGGACAGTCTCTCAGGGAAATTCCGTTGCTCCATAGCCTTCAGCGACATGTTAGACTTTAGACTCAATATAGCTTTTCAGTTCTAGAAACGTACGCTTGATACTTTGGTACCAGCTGCCTGTCCATTCGGAACAAAGCCGTGCACTTTAACCTGTGGTGATGGTGCCTTGAAGCTGTTTCCATCCGCCTGTGGGCTCGAAAGCACTGATACAGTTGTTAGGTGAAGCTAAAAGTGTGCGATGGTTGCTACCTACCTCCCTTAGGTTGCCCATCGCCACCATCTAAGTTTGGAAAGCGTACCAGGGGTTTCAGAGAACGAGACGCGAAAGTTGGACTAGATGGTCGATCTCCTGTAGGAACATGCTAGGCCTCGTCAGCTTTAAAGCATCCAACTTTATGAAGCTACTCATAGGACATACCGATGCGTTATCATGCCCATTAACGAATGCCTTACCTGTTGGGGATGATATGATTGTTGAAGGGCTTTTTGCCCTTATGGAACTCATGGCGGTTGCCTGGGGCACTGAAATGTCTCTGGATCGAGCCACGCTGGGTTTAGATGGCTCCGGGTTGGTTGTGACTTTGATAAGCACGCCTCTTGCCCGAGATGGGGTTCGGGGTCGCGTTGTATAACTAGGGGCAACCGACGGATCACGTCTTGGATTCCCACGTCGTTTTTGACTTTGTATTTGGGCTTCGTATGCAATATTTTGCAATTCCTTTGGGGTTGCGGCTTGCTTAATGAGTTCATAAGTTCTAAGCATCAGCCTAACACCCTCTTCAGTTGGATTCCTATATGCAGTTAGCGGCCTACCCTAATGTGAAGTGGTTTGCTCCATACGGTTTCATTCGTTGCTGGCCCAATGAGACGACCTGGAGTAGCAACACTAGGTTATCCTGATATCGTTGCAGTTGCTTGCAATACTTGTCTAGTTTGGAAGCTTTAGAAGCCCACCGAAGCTTATCCCGCAAGCCTAGGGGATCCGACGTTAGTTCTGATTCAATCTGGATCGGAGAACCGGGTTTGTAAGAGTCGAGCTTCTGGTTGAACTCGGTAAGCCTTCTAACGAGCTCGTCTTCGAGTCCCACAGGCCAGTTGCCCGAAATAGTCGCTTCGACGCGCCAGAAAACCACCAGGCATCGATCGGCGGTTATTTTGACCTTAATCAATGACGTTTCCGAGAACAGATAAAGCGGCTTTCCACGTTTGAGGTTGACCACTTCTTGCCTAAGAAAAAAATATATCTCCTCCAGCGCTGATGTTGTCGAGTCTATTTCGTCCACAATCGTTTCGAGGCTTTCTTGAGCGGACCAAATCTGGGAAAGGTACTTAATGAGGATCTGAGACAGTTGAATCCCAAAGCCAGCAATTCCGACAACCGAGCCAGCTGCTCCCAGCGCGGTCACTGGATCCATTCGGGAGTCTGGTACGCTATGGAAACAGAGTCATGGCTTGTATGTGAGATGGGCTCCTGAGCCCCAGTACTGGAGACGGACATAGGAAAGGAAACGTCGAGAGGCTGCGTCTGACGTTGGAAAGATTTTAGGAGGCTCTGTGAATAACCGTGGCACAGCAGCGCGACCTTTGAGTGAGAGAGGTTGGGGGCTGCAGATCGTGATTAGATCGCTTACCTTTCAGCCCCCATGCAGCTAATCGGGTGGTGTAGCGCAGGGAGTGTTCTCGGTTCTCGGTATCGCAGCCAGTTTTGGCTAGGCATATACTTAGCGCGACACGACCATGATGACTACCGTAGCTCTAACCCCTCTGATACGGCATGCTGACTGACCTGCCGGAATAGCATCCAAAGAGTGTGGGCTAAAAATATACACTACGCGCATCCATAAGATTTTTCACGTAAAGTGTTTGTTTCAATTCATCGGATAGAGCGGAAAGAAGTCAATTTGCATAGTTCGTAGGTTCCTTATGACTGCTATCTGTCCACATAAAAATACAACAAGATAGAATATGTAACTACCGGTAGCTCGTGATGATTTTACCCCTGTTCTTCCACTTTAAGCCCGGTTATATCCGAAGATTTGACTACTCGCACTAGCTCGATCCTATTGATCGTTGTTAACTGTTCTTATGCATTTTGGTTCTTAGTTTTCGTTTACAGAGTTTAGACTCTACGGTACATATAATAAGTATGTGGATTTCTACATGGTTTTGAAACATGGTCATTTTCAACGGCCTAGATCTCGTGACCACATCCGTAGTGCTGCTCTCCTAGGTCTTGAAGCAAGTCATAGTTGATGACCTCTTCTCCAATGGTAGGACGGGCTCCGAAGCTGTTGAGCAGCGTCCCGTTCACGGTAGACTTGGGGAGAAGTACAGGTCCGTCCACAGACAGAATTGCTATGGTGTTTGCTGCGGCCTTGGCGTTAATGGTGAGAGTTTCAGGGTTAGGGTTGTCGATAGTATCGCAAGCTTGGTGATAGCAAGGATCCTGCGCCGGAGCTGTGCCGGTGTTGATGAACTATTCGCAAATGAGTCAACAACAAATTTTCTCAAAAACCGCAGGTATAGTTCCGGAATAGTGAATTGTGTGGGTTTCAAGCCAGCCTAGTGAAAACTCCCCGTCCATGACAGCAACGTATTAACAGAGAAATAGAGGGACTTACGCCGAAAGGCTTGTTAAGAATCCCCCAGAACGAGGCATAGTCACTGCCATTTGTGAGGATGGCGGGAGTAACCTCAAGACCGCGGCTGGTGTAATAGTCGATGTAGATCTGTTCGATGATCTCTGATCCGGCCGGTCCTACGCTACCGTGCGAGCTGCCGTCGACATCGCCAACGCCAAAATACCCTCGAGAAACCATATCAAAATTAAGATATGCCAGGACTTTGTTAGCTTGAGCAACACTAAGGCTTGAGCAATAGAACTTGGATCCAAGGAGTCCATTCTCTTCTGCACCCCACCACGCGAACCGGACTTTAGTCTTGGTCTTGTATTTGAGCACGGCAGCCGACAGCTCCAAGAGCAATGCGGTACCAGAACCTGTACCTCTCAATTAACCTTTCATCATGCATCCGGTCAACTAGATTCCTCACCATCATCGTTGATACCGGCTCCGGCCTGAACACTGTCCAAGTGAGCTCCGAGCTAAGTTAGGTTAGTACGCATAGCCACGTAGGAGGATCTTAAATGGACTTACGACAATTACATTATCGTCGTCGCCATCTTCGCTCTCGAGGAAAACGTTCTGTGTGATCCGATTTTCTACTATCTGGTCCTGCTGGAAGTAAGCTTCAATTGTCTCGCCAGCTTCTAGACGTTCTTTGAGTGCAAGACCATCTGCCTGGTTGATGAAACCAGCCGGTACGAATTCATCGCTAGGGGCGCTCAGAGTTCCTGCCGTGACATTGGTCCCGGCGTTGTTGTATAAAAGGACAGCAGAAGCACCGGCTGCCGCAGCAGGTCGAACACGGCCGGCAAGCGTGCCACCCGTCGGGCATTGGAAACGCTCAACCAGCACGATTTTTCCCTTGAAATCCAGCCCATCATAGTTGGCAACATCACAGCCAAGCGCGCCTTCAGGGCCAAGCACTACCTCGCCGGTAATTCCTTCTTTGGGGGTGGACGGAGAGTAAGAGAGTCCGTAGACGTAGACGCCCTCGCCGTTGACTGCCAGCTCGATGGACTGTCGGGTAGTTTATTAAATATGATACCTTCTCAATTAAGGGGAGGACTAGTTGTACGTTAACGTAATTGAACAAAGCCGAGAAATCTTGCTTCCAGGCTTTGGTGCCTGGGATATTCGATATTTTGTCGAACACATAGTCTACCGACGCGGTGTATCCAGGTAAACCAAAGGCCCGGTTACCGCCATTCGCAGAGGCGATATTGTTGAGGGCGACCAAGTGAGACCACAGCCTGACATTTCACCTATTAATTATCTGTTGCAAAGTACAGACCGCAACTATTGGTCTCTCACTTCTCTGTTTGAATATCCGCCTGTAGCGTCCGAGAATTGATGCCGGGCTTGGGCTTGTGCTTGTAAGAGGAGACGGAAGCAGCCGCGACGTATAGCGATACTAGAGTAGTGACTCTTCGTAGGAATGCCATAACGTTTGATGCGAATCTTCTGTAGAACCTAAGAACATAGAGAAGTGCTGGGTCTTACCGAGGGCATAACCGAGGAGGCCTCCTCAGGAAAGTTTCGATCTTGCCGGTCACTTCTCGGTTTATATACATGTAAACTCTTCCCGGCACGGCCGAGACCCTTCGATTTGCCAACTTCATTTTCCCGGCAGCTCCACGATACGCTTGCCGAGCTCTTGGCCTGCGATGCAACCCCCGATACTGGTGATCCGATCTGTCGGATCGGGAAGGTCACTGATGCCAAGGCTTGGAGTGCCCTAGGCCAAGGCAAATGGTCAGGTTCGAAAGTTGATGGGAAGTTGCGTGATCAGTCACAATTCTTTGATAAGGATTTGGACACCAACAGAAAAAAAGGAAGTAATAAAGTCACCGAATGCGAGAATACTACCTAAGATCTGCGTTTATGGCGATTTAGTTGATTAAATCTAATATAGTGTCCAATTTTTTCCCCTTCATAGATGGTGTTGGCAATATTTTCTTTCCTTGAAAGTTTTCGTGTTAACAACGCGTGCGAAACGAAGTAGGCAAGGCAATTCGGAAAAGGGTGAGAGCGATAGCTTCCTTGCATTGTGCCAGACAGTGGACCAATTAATTTATAGAAGATGGTGTCAATATACAGAAATATAATTCAGTATATGGTGCTTCATAACCAAGTTCATTGGGCATATTATATTAAGTATTTGAGTAAAAATAGTATCGCGACCAGGCAGAGACCTCAAATTGCATCGGAAAATTATTCAGCTAAAAAACTATCTCCTAATTTTTCACCAGACCTTGTATTTAACTTATTCTCGTCAGAAGAAATGCGCACCAACGTGAACTTAACAAGGATAGGCCATAAGGCAGTAGCTGATAATGACGCAGAAAAGACGCAAGTTAGCTGGCGCTCCGTAGAAGTACCGTTAATACACCAAGTCATGCGTCTTCCTTCAAAGGTAGCGATGCACTAAGGAGCAAAGGGTAGTGTTAAATAAACTTTGACTGATATCTCGATACCTGACGTTATCTACCTGTTTTTGTCTAAGATAAAGTTCACGATGCGGCTAGAAGTTGGGATTTCGTCTAAGTCCGGTTTATATGGGTTACCAACATAATTGAATATGCGCTGGCTTGCAAGGCTGGGCTCTAGTTCTGAAAATATTGTCAAGAATTCACTCGAGGACGGCTATGTTGAGCACACATAATGAAGTATCTGTAGGTTGACACGTTGAGAGTGCCGGGTGGGTATAAAGAAAATGCCCAACATCTGGATCAAATTAGGCGCCTAATTGCCTTGAATCAATAAGAACTACCGCTATGGGTACTTTCCTAACGAAAATACACATCCTTGCAATTATCGAAGTGTATTAAGTCGTCGTGCGAGCATTCCTTCATTATGAGTGGCATAGTTGTTCTCCCTCAGGGGTAGAAACACAGTGCGTTCCTGATGAATATTGTCGACATTTTCCCAGCCCCTTTCCTCAAGCGGAGTTTATATCGCGCCTCGTAGACGGTCATTGTACTCATTCTTTGTGAGTATCACTTGAAAGGCCCTCTTATTATCTGAAACCTTGAACTCCTTAACTTGGGCTGATAGTATTATTGACCCTGTGCCCATAGTCAACTTGTCTCGGAGACCGTCTCGGGGAGCATATTTTCGCTCACTATTTAAATTGGGAGAGCTGGATAAATACTCCAGACCAACCAATTGGCCATAACCGGCTTTAAGTTTCCTCCACTCTTCAGCTGAGAATAAACGCACCCATGGCACAATGCGTGTCGGATCTCTAGCAGCACGATCAAGGCCACACGCGAGGAAACAGTGTCCGACCTCGTTATCCTCTTCTAAGTCTTTTGCAAGCACTGCCAACACCGATTCATCTCCACCAAGGCTTTCTGTAAGTCCAGGATACACCTTAAGATAACCTTCGAAAGGTGTCGTACCACTAGTCAGGAATAACCTTCGCGAAGCATCCCATTGATCGCTTGGATTGGCATCTTGAAGTATAAACCCCGGGGAAATTCGAATCGCGAACTCATCAGCTCTCTTAAACTCGTCTGCCAGGGAACCCGTGATAGTGGTGACTATGTATGCTTCAGCAGTCTCGGTCTTCATCTGTGATGAAATGTCATAGTGCGTATGTTGCAAACGACCAACCGCTGCAAATATTGCCGGGCCCACTTTTCTCAGTAATAGTCGCAAGTTGGCGAGTATATTAGGAGTGCTACACATGAGGTCCATAATGTACACACCCTGCCGGACGTCGAGTTCGAGTTCGACTTGTCTAAAATGAAGGCCATTGTTGGTTAATGAGAACACCCTGCGTCGAACAACTCCGTTCCTCGCCTGGAACAGGTTCCCGCAATATTTGAACTCATATGGTGACGTTGCGAACAAATTGAAATATACCGGCTCGGAATCCATCGACCTATTTATACCCGAACGGCTAGCCCTGAACGCGAAGATAGAGAGATCGTTAGATTTCTTTATGATCTCCTCTTGTAGTCTCATGAATGCTTTCGTGCCTTCACCGTAGATCATTGGCATATTCACGTCAAAAATTCCGAGAAGGCAATATGCAATGTCTTCCTCACGAGTTGTCTCTCTAAACGAAGCCCAGGACATCCTCTGCGCAATAGATATCGTCGAAATGAGCCTACCATCAAGTAGAACCCCAAGTTCAATCCCAGTTATATTGGATATTTCGGACTGTAAGCCGACCTTAGAACCAATATAGGTCCAATCACAATCGTAGAGTCTTAGGTTCCGAGGTGCAATCAGTTCCTGGAGACACCAGCCCCGAGTGAACCATTTACAAGAAGACAAGTGCCCAGGTTCGAAGTCGGATAGAAAGACGTAGCAGACTCCGGCCTGTTTGTACCATTTGTACATCGAGTTGATAGCCTCACTTAGTTCGGCGCTGCTAGTTTTGTCGATGCAGCATGTATCAATCCACGCGTAATGATATCCATGCTTCGCTGCCTTGGCGCAAGTCTGCACAATTTTTCTGTAACCGGATTTTTTCGTGGCCGGATGATGAGGGTTCTTGTCGATGCTCATCATCTCTTGGAATAAAATTTCTTGATCATTCTCCCATGTGTGGGAAAGGATGGCGTACGGTGGGACACTTCTTCCTGTAAAAGTCTCTAGTCGAAGAGAGGTGGTATCGACCAAGCGGATCGCCATCTTGCTTTAGTCTGTGGATGACGATTCAATGGAGAATTTAGAAAGGTAGAGACCTCCGCAATATAACAGAAGCCCGCAGCCTGCTTGCGGGAACAAATGAGAGTCGCGGGGTTGTGCCAATCACAATTGCCCATCATCATTGCGCCACATTACTGTGGTTTTAATACTCAAGACCTTCAACAACGGAATTTCTTCCTAAACTAGACGGGTGTTTAGTTGAAGTCGAGAATTTAATACCCGATCTTCTCCAAGTCGCTAGGAGAGAGTCAAACCCCAGAGCCTTCAAAGCTGTCGGATTACGAAGCTATTTGATGGTATTGTAAAGCGTTCCAATTGGGATCTGCAGCAGCCTTAAACCCCCAATATTCAGCTTTAGGCACAAGCTTAGCTACGATATATCGATATATCTTTAAGGCTATGCCTGCCGGAGGAGTACGCCTGCTCGCCACTCACCCATATCTAGAACTAATAGGTAGAGCCAAGCATCGTTGTAATGTAACGGAGGTTAGCTTTCTTGGTTAATCATTCAGCAATGAGAAAGTACTGTAAGTGCTTTAGGACAGTGTTATTTGCTGGCTGTCTGTCTGCGATTGCCTGGTATATTTACAGGGAATTTAGGAGAACTAGCTAACTAGCGACACATATAATACATACATTTGAGCCCTTTACAATTTGAGTTAGTCAACCAGAAGTGCCAGTTTTGACATATGAGTCCATAAATATAGCTGCTGCCGCGGGTCAACGACACGAAACCCCACCGCTTTCTTCGCCAGCGATCCTCTGGGATCGAAGTGTCTGGGGCGGTGTGCTTGGCTACCCAAATGATTATACGAAGCTTGAGAAAGGCTACCCTGTAACAGCCCCTGAAAATATGCGGGGTATCCTAGTCCAACGTCAACCCCACTACGGCCAATATGAACGTCATCTTTATTTCTCGTCTCTCAAGTTTACAAAGGGCGCAAGCTCATTGAAGAGAGCGCCTTCCAGGCACGTTCAAAATCTATGAAGTTGGAATTGTGCACTATTTCCGTTCCACTATAGCTAAGGCTGTAAACTGCCACCATGGCCCCGAGTAGCGCGCCCAATGGCACCAACAAGAAACAGTCCATCATATACTGCGAGGGCTCACCACTATGGAACCCGGACGCATACCTCGCAGACGCGGAATTACACGCGCGCGCGGAAGCCTGCCTCGCAAATAACGACTTGAAATCCGCGATCACGACATCCTTCTCATTGCGCAAGACCGACACCTACGTATACCACGCCATAGTAGCCGTCACGCTCCCGCAGGTCCAACAAATCGTATCCCTCGGCGGCGCCCACGGGCTGCATAACTGGTACTATGGCGAACCAACTCATGTCCCCGAACCCTCGACTACAGACGAACCCTCCAATTCATCCGAATCAAACCCTCCAAGACCTCAACCACCACCCGCTCTCCCTCCACCCCCACAACCCGACATAGAAGCCTACCTATCAATCTTCTCCCCGTCCAACTCGGCCGCAACAGCCCTCCGAAACTTCACCGCAAACGCGAAAAAGGGTTCCCTCCGGCGGGAAATCGGCACATACCTCACCTCCAAGCGTTTCATCCACCCATCACTAAATACACTCACCAAGCTGCCGCGTATAAAATCTAAGTCCTCGCCCGTCCCAAACCCCTACCTCACCTTCCAAGCCTGGGCAAGCCGGAACCTGGAATGGGCCGGTCCGAGCGCGTCGTCGGCGCGTGGTCGTCCGTCCTCGCACCACGTGCTACCGATCCTCATGCACCACTTCGGTTGCGCTTGTCCGTCTCACGAGGCGCTGGAGATCCTCCGCATCCTCGCCGACGGCCGGGAGATCCTCGATGTTGGGTCCGGGAACGGGTACTGGACGCGGATGCTACGGGAATACCACGCTTTCCACTCCAACAACAACACGTCTACTAAATCCAAATCGCCCGTCCCGCCCGTAACGCCCATCGACAGCGCACAGTCGAGCTGGCGCACGAACTGGGTTCCCGACACGCTGATCGCCGACGGCGCCACGTACCTCCAGAAAACCCGCTCTGGCGCCAAGGATGCCGTGTTACTTCTCGTCTATCCTATCGTGGGCGGCAGCATCGCAGGCGGCAGCGAGGGCGGATTCACGCGCGGCATGTTGGACGCGTACGACGGTGACACGGTAGCCGTCGTGGGGACACAGAACCACAACGGGTACACGGGCTTTCGAGACATGACGATGGACGAGTTCATGACGAGAGAGCACGGCGACGAGTGGGTCAAGGTAGTACAGGTGCCACTGCCGAGCTTTCCCGGCAAGGATGAGGCATTGTACGTGTTTCAACGAGGTTCTAGAGTCCCACCCCGTGCAGAGAATGAGGCAGACGTCCATAAATCAGTAGAAGAGAAGACGTAGTTGACATAACTTCATAAGAAATCATGAATAAACGTGCTGGTAAGTATATTGCTTCTTCAACCCAGGAGCGTTGCGTCTTTCTTTGCATGGCGATGGAAAGTTTGGCTTCTAAGCTTGAAGCCTACAGCATATTCGGGGTCAGGAACCGTTATACACAACACAAGCGATTTATTGTTGACGAGTATCTCAGCTACCTGAATTATTGCAATCCATTTTCATACGGCATTCTGTCAAACTCGTAACTCAATTCCGACGCCATTTTCTGTCAATCCCTACCACACAGAACCAGATCTCTCACAAACATCCATTCATCATGTCATATCGAAACTGAAACGCACTAGTTGGTCGTTCCCCAGATGACGAGGAAACCTAAACACCTTTCACAGACTCAACCTCATCCTGTAGGGGACCGTGTCTCAAACACCATGACATGCGGTACGTCAATTGCCAACACCTTAGTTGCGCTTTCTTCCCCCAACAGCACGCAAATGAGGAGGTGTCTTACGTGGGGTGGCCTGTTGAGTCTTGACCGAAGTTTGCGGTGCGTCCTACTGCGCTGCTCCCTCGAAAGGCTCAGGCCGCTTCGTTCTCTTGTGCGGAGGTAGAGCCGAGTTCGGATCCTGTGGCTTGAGGGCTGATACCTGCGATATGCCCTTGGGCGTCGTACCTTTATCCGCCTCAGACTCCTTCTTCCCGTCACTGTGGTGACCATTGATTTTGGTCTCGGTAATAGGGACTGCTGCCGCAGTAGCATCGTCCTTAATAGCCTTGGCGGCGCTGTCCTGAGACACGCCGTTTGATCGTTCGGCCTCGGTCGGCAAGCTGTCGTGGCTCTGAAGAAGCTCCAAGAGATCCTTAGTTAGTTTCTCACGTTTTGCTGTATTGTTGGTAGTCTGAAGAGCCTCAATGAGCCGAGCTACCTTCAACTCATGTTCCACAACGTCCTGATTGAAGCTAACACTCTCGTCCTGTCCTGTGTGGGTATTGACAATTTCTGAGGCCTCTGCAATGGTGTCCTGCTCTGCCTGAGTAATGATAATTGCCGGGCTTTCTGCAGCAGGGGTCTCCTCTTCTTGAGAATGGCCCGATGCAAAAGGAATGGGCAAACGGGGGCGATGCGCGGAGTAGTACTCGTCATCATCATCCAAGATGCCAACTGAAGAACGGCGATGCAGCGCGAGAGGGACGGGAGAAGGCTGTTGAGCCGGTGCGAAAGACATAGAAAACTGCTTCTGGCCGCGTAAAAGGTCATTGTGAGGGTTTTCCATCACCGTAGAGTTAGTGTTGGGCGCCTTGCTCAGAGGAACTTGCTGAACATCGTACTCATCATCGCCATCCAAGACACCGGTTAGAATTGCAGATGTTGCAACTCCTTGTGGTTTTCGAGTTGCGCTTACTGCTGTATCGAACTCGCGGACTGGCATCTCGATGGCCTTGAGCCAAGAGCAACACATCTGGTAGATGATCGGGTTGGAAACCAGCAGCTCTGCCTGTTTCAGTTTGATCTCTTGGATAACTATCCACTGGTTAGGCAACTGAATCAACTATGAGACGTATGTCACTTACAGTTGTGGATATTGTCAATGGCGACTTTGCTAGAGTCCTTAGATGTCAAAAACCTAATACCCAAAGAGGCGCGAACATAATTTGCCGCATTTTCTAGTCGCCTCTGCAGTTTACTCAAGTGGTTTGGGTTGACGCCAGGCGGGACGTTCGGGCCCGGAACATACGCAAGCACAGTACCAAAGTACTTAATCAGAGAGGACCGATCCGCCTCCGGTAGTTCTTCCTTCCATCGAAGATAGTCCCAGTCTCGGCACCGCTGGTTATGAGGCATCGGTAGATCGAAGTACTGAATGATCACATCCGCCAAGGTAGACGTAGTTGCACGGTGCTCGAGAACGTTGAAAATCTCATGGCAATCTAGATCCTCTGGTCTCTCCTGGTTCAAGAAGCGCTCAATGTCTTTCTTCGTCTCATGGCCAAAGTTTGATGCCCAGTGGTCTGGCCAAGCTAGGTACGACTCTTCGATGAGATACCGTATGTGATTGACCTGTGACATCTTAGTGCCTCCAAACGCATTTCCAAGGAATGCCAAGCCGTCATCAGTCGACTCAACACTCTGTGCAGACTGAAGTTTATTCCACTTTCCCTCATACCAATCCAATGCTCGGTAGTCAAGTGGCTTCTCGCGTTGTGCAATCAAAGCCGACCACTCGTCGTTCGCGTTGTCAAAGGAGAACGAATGGTTCATATTATAAGCACTCAACTGGCCGATGAGGTAAGAGTGAATCTGCACCTGAAGCTTGGAGATCAGTGCTTTCACTTCATCAGATGGCCAAGCAGGTCCAGGAAACCTCTCGCCTATTCTGATAGAAGGGTCAACCTTGTCCACATCAAGCACCGGACACTCCCACCCTAGAAAATTCTCGACGAGGTCCTTGGCAAACAAACCGCCGAACTGTCTGGCGAGAAATTCAGCTCTGTTGGCACGCACAGAGGCAGATGGGGGGCGACCGAAAGCAGTGTTCATCTGCCAACCAGCGGAGAACAAGGAAGGCGTAACAACAATTGTCTCGACATGATTGATATCGTCACCAAGTGTAGATCGTAAGTTGCTCAAAGTGCAGCGGTGATCGATATCGAGCTTGCCGAAATATATGTCTTGCTCCAGAGAGGTCATGCCACAGATAATCAGCACAAGCGGATATTTCTGTTTCTTCAAGATCGTCATCTTTTCCTTAATGGCTGTGACGAGTTTGTCTTTCAGGATCTCTGCCGAAGTCTCAACCTGAATATTGTCTTTTCGCTCGACAAGCCCTTTAGAACTCTGGTACATTGCTGCCTTTGCTGCGAAGCCAACAAGCCGTTTATCCTTGCCATGAACATATCTCTCGGGATTGGCTTCCACGAGAGCGGCAATGTCGCACTGAGATAACCAGGTCTGTGCCTTGGGTGGATTTTCTCCGCAGAGTAAAGCTCGGAAGGCAAGAAAATCAGCAATGTGCCAACCAAGGTCGTTCATGCCAGCTCTCTCCTCAGGTACAGTGCAGAGACCAATAATTCCAGCATAACGATGAACCCTGGGGATAGTCTGAGTAATGAAGCTTGAACTGAGAACCTCTGCCTTCGCTTCAATCCGCTTCGGGGTGAACTCGATGGCCGTGGCGGTGAAAAATCGTTGGGAGCCACCACCAGCACGATCAAAATAAGGCGAGAAAGCCATCTTCCAGTCCATTAACACCAGGGGTGTATGTCTGAAGTCAACATGATAGGTTAGTATAATTTCCCTGAAGATCTTGTTTTGACAAGGTGGATGATGTGTTAGGATGATGATAAGTTTGGGCCTATTCAGTAATGAGTAGAAGAGGGGTTCCAACTGAGCTAACTCAAGAAGTTATCTAGGCTAAGGGTTATTCTGGAAAGACCTGTGAAATGGTCTATATGCTAAGATGGAAACAGAGTATGGAGGCAAGGGGTCGATAATCTGGCAAGAGACACTTGATAGAAATCAAGACTTACTAGTTGATCAACTAGCATATGAACTAGAGGTAGTGTGAAGTAGGCCTTCCTACCTATTAGAATATAGTCAGCATGGGGTTTCGGGATACCAAAGAATTCCAAATAAAACTGTGCAGTAGTGAAGAGGGAAGGTATGTTGGGACGTGTCAGACGAATGTGAAAAGTGGCGAGGTAGATGCGCGAGGTGCAGTTTGCGATGCGTGCCAGATACACCACAGACGTGCTTTCACCAAGGACAATAGAAGGTACACGGGCAAAGGGGGATAGGCTAACGCAGAAGGAAAAAAGAAAAAGAAGCTACCTGCTCGTAGTCATAGGAGGAGTGAAAGATGTGAAGGCAGAAGAGAAGATGTGGAAGCGAGCGTACACTTAGGGTGTCTCCAAGGATCGAGAGAAAAGTGTGTAGGAAAAGGGAAGGTCAGTTTTCCTGCAACACGTGTGGGAAGGAAATAAATATGGTACCCCGTCACGTCAAGCCCTACCTAGGTAACTAGATACCCGTCGTGCAGTGGTGTGAGTAGGTTCACAAGAAGCTTTGGTGTTGTTATTATCGCCGGGGGCGATTCACGTCAAGTTAGGGGGGAAACGAGCGAATCGTGCCACCAATGCCTGCTACAGATAATATGTACCTTACCTTTCACCAATGCACATTAAATTGTAGGGTTCTCACGTTTTCTGAGAGTGTTCGTTCCAGCCTGTGCGCGCGAGAGAAGGAGCAGCATATAGGGGTTCAGGTGTGCCAAACAAGGCTGAGTGATGATATCAAAGAGTAGAAGAAAGGGGTAACTGTTTTCCTGGAATACCACGGGCTATGTGGATTGAAGATTTTCAAGCCTGTGAAGTACTCAATGTACAGAGAAAAGCAGAAACTTATTTAATCAGATGCTGGGTTGGAGGAAGGTAGGTAAGGTAGGTACTTTCCCTGTTAGTTGTTCCTTGTATATTAGAATCTGCGAGGCAGGCACACCATTTAGTTTCCCGTAATTTACCCCGGAGTACCTGCCTCTTATGTAGTGGCATACATGTAGTTCCCTTCTCATCCGCAACTGCCCTGGTCTGGCTGCAACTCCCTCCCTCCTTGAGAAAACATCGATCCGGGCTGTACTACCTTGGTCTGTACAGCAGGTGAGACATGCGTAAGGTATCACATATCAGCTATAGTCAACCTTGATATTTCGATTATTATTGCAATTGTATTTATAGAAAATATAATACTGTGGTGCTTGAGTCACGGTGAGAATACCTCGCGGCAGTTGCCCGTCCTAGTCCTGGAGATATCCTAGTTGAGTTCAGGATTAGATTTCTTGGTGCGGTACTACAATTATATGCTCGTGTCTGTATTCTTAATACCCGAAATCCAATATCTAGTACTCTTGGTTAGCTACATGCCTCTCAATTATCCCTTATAACATTGCTTTGGGTCTATTTTGTCTTGTGAGGAGTACAGATGTTGTGGAACTATGTATCTGCACCCATGCAAGTCGATCAGATAGATAGACAGATACGTTCGTTCAGCTTGAGAAATGAGCTTCCTTCGAGTCTAACCATCTATCCTCTGCATGTCTAACGAAGAGGTCTAGATCCTTACCGTAGTATCACAGTCGGACAAGCTCTGCCTCGAAGCCGATAGACTGGCACCAAACCTCGGGAGACGAATTCCGCAAAAGTTATTTCAGGGAATCATCTCTGACAAACAACTAAATCTCATTTTTAGTATAGGACAACTTTTGTGGTACCTAGAATACAGAGCGTTCGCTCTACTGAACACAAATGCAGGTCTCAGATCCTCGCCATTTCAGCCCAAAGCCAGCCTCTTCCTTCACCAACGCCGTCTGTGTAGAGCCCCCAAGACCTTAATCTGCAAAGCCTCTCTGATAGATTCTGGTAGTAGCCTCGGCCACGAAAAAATGAGCGCATGCCAGAAGTATGGGATCAGAACCGTCTCGCCACATCCGACCCTATCAATCGCTGCCGCCACGAACTTGTCAACACTCGGTCGGAGAAAGCTGCTCTTCATCACGTCCTGTGCGTTTTCTCCTGCACCAGCAATCTGGCCTGGTACAATATCAAGGACCTCCACATGCTTTCCTAGCACCTTCATCTCACGC
This sequence comes from Xylariaceae sp. AK1471, assembly GCA_023159215.1. Lineage (NCBI taxonomy): Eukaryota > Fungi > Ascomycota > Sordariomycetes > Xylariales > Xylariaceae > Xylariaceae sp. AK1471. The sequence goes on from JAJKLI010000022.1 coordinate 306,355, forward strand.
GCAAGCTGTATTGTCAACGTCTTCAGATACGCCTTGCAAGACACGTGCACGGGTATCATGTGCACATCTAGATCCTCCGGCGCCTCAACATTGATAACTAAGCTTGGCGTGCACTCTGCTAGTCTCGGGACTAAGGCAGATATCATGAGAGTGGGGAACAGTGTCCATTTGTTGATGGTATTGGCGAGTTCTCGTTCTGAATAGTCGGAGATAGCGCAGGGCAAAACAGTATCATCGCTCATCGGTTGCGGACCCACGTTGTTGACAAAAACCTTCAAACTGATACTGCGTACCGTTGCTCGAATATCCGGGAATGACGCATAGTTGCCATCGAGACAGAATGCAGGGTGCGCGATCACAGTGCGGAACTGGCGGGATGGATATTTGGTCTGGAGCGCGGCTTGGAGTTGAGCTACTTTGTGGGGTGCAGCATCGTGTAGCACGAGGTTAAAGCCGCGCCCGGCGAGCTTGTCTGCGAAGGTGTTCCCGAGTCCGTTGCCGACGTTGGTGACAAACGCCCATGGTATCGTGCCATCTTTCGTGTGTAGGTAGGCCATGAGGCGTGAACTCTGACGGTAAATGTTGAAGAAGGTCAGAAGGTCATAGATATAGAGCTTTCGTACGAAGCGGCAGAGTACTCGTAAAACGAACAGGCCTATGGCAGTGGAAACGATGAGCATCGGGTCGATCATCTTGGCAGGATGTATTCGATTCGGAGGGACTTGGGTATTCTTGATTGCGGTCGAGGCATGCGCGAGCTCTGCTCTGTCGAATGAATACCAGCTAGATGGCAAACTGATATCTTTTACTAGTTTGGTTGACGGTGATGCAAGGTCTGCAGTTTGCGAGTTTGTGCTTTTGGTCTTTTGGTCTTATAGATAAAATAGCGAAAGGTGCCGTCGCTCCTTACAATACAATTAGCCCTTTTAGTCGGGGTATGTTTGACCAGGCAACACAATCAGCTGCTCTGGCCATTGACGCGTTTCTATTGAATGCACATTCATCCCAATGCATAGCACCAAAAGCAATCTAGTTGTGCACATATCAGTAGAGGGATACAGCTTAGGGAATTTAAGCCATGAAGGATACAGACTCAATGACAGGCCTTTGGTTAAACTCATCGCCAACACGACGCTTTTTGAACCTTCCGACCTGACAAGAATCACGCTGAAGTAGGGGACTGATGGTGTTTCAATACCGGTAACACCCATGATTCATCGTGACTCAATCTTAGGACGCCAACAAACACCACCAACCTCATCATCCAAAGGAAGCGCCTAATTCTACTTGCACTCTTTGCGCTATAGCCTGCGAACGCGCTACTGGCCGTATCCACAGTATTCAAGATAGTATTAGTGGCTTTCTTCCATGTCACTCACTTGGTCCCCTCGATAGCATCCTTATTTGCATTTTGAGAGGAAGTTGGGTCCTTCAGAATCACTATTGTCCCTCTTCTAATCAGCCCCCTCCGAAATTTTGGGTACAGATCGTCTCACTTCAGGTCGTGCCCGTACACAATGAAAGGCAAAGGTACATCTTCGGCTCTGTCTTTAAACAGAAGTACGAGCAGTATTCTCTTCTGCGGAAGCTAGGTGTGTGTAAAATACCATCTTTACTGTCGAATTCCATACCCTCTCCTGGCTCCGACCTCTTCGTTTCCGGAGCTCGTGACGTTTTCCTGGCTCAGCCGCGATCTGATGATGTGGAATTCTGGAAAATCAATTCTCGGAAGAATAATACTATGCTGAAATGACGCGAACTTAGGTGACAGGGGTTGTTTAAGAGCGAGAGTTGTTGTTTGATCTTGGTCTTTGGTCTGGTGTTTGAGGACGATGATGCTAATTCCCCAATCCCTGCTATTTTGGGTAGCAGCAAACATGCACTAAGTCATAGTATACCTAGCTAGATGCAATTTGTTTAGTAGGTAGGTGTATTTGCCTTGGTCAGTGCTTGACATGGGTCAGGCTGACGATGGATGGCATGATCAATCCTTCGTAACGCGTCTTTATTTGAAATGATTTATAGAGTATCTTAATCTTTATATTATTTCAGACAAATAGTTATATCAATTAGTTGTGTGCTATGAAAATGGCGTCTAAAGCGTTTTTTGATCCCCTAGTTCTCTTGCGCGTGGCACCAGTCATCACTACTACCATGGCGATGCGCTTTTCGCATGACCAATGGCTTTTCCTCGACAACTTCTTCGCTCCGGAGCACCGCGAGAAAGCGAACGAGATCGTGCCATCTTACTTCAAGACCTTCTTCATGAGGGGGATCTGGGATATCGGCACACTTTACACGCTAACGACCGCTACGGGCATCACCAACTTCTACTCCAGACCGAACGGCGCGTGGAAATGGTACGCGGCGGGCACCGCACTCGCGTTTTTCCACATGGCATTCGTGCCACTAGTCAGTAAGTTCGTCATTCACCATCTTGGATAAATCCTTGCTGAAGAAAACCCTACCCATAGTGCATAAAGTGAAGGGCCTCATCGACGATGAACCAAAGGGCCAAGGGAACAAGACACTCCGCGAGTGGCTTTATGTCCACACCCTCAGATCATGGGTGTCGGATATTCCTTCCTGGGCCTGCTTCGTTGTAGCTTGCCTGAAATCTCTGCAGCCGTTGTAAAGCAAGTGCATTGCATCATCAGTTATAAGCGTTTCAGTACTTCTCTTATGAGCGGTTGCATACTATGACGATGTAAATCAAACCTGTACATAAGCTAGCTTTCGAGGCGAGATTCCTTCTTTCTCTAATTATCATCATTTCCGCATTAAGTTCTGAGTGTGTCTATGAGCATGAGCTTATCGCTTCGAAATGCTGCATTCGATCTTGATCAGACACTTGTGAGTCGTTTCCGCCTGTATCGTCTCCTCTTCCTACTATATCAGTTAACGGAAGCCGTATAATAGTATTTTCCATCTTGTGGCTGATATTCCGAGGCTAAGTTGACAAGATTTAGAGCTGTCGGAAGGGCGCTGGAACATCTTTAGATCGTCTTCCTTCTATATAACTCCAGTACCAACTAGTTCTGAATCAGTCTCCAGACAAACGGCTACGACTCGTGAGCTTCAAGTCACTGCGAACTTGAGCCGCAGGAACGAGACATCCACAATATGCCACGTATAGATTCTAGGTGGCACCCGTTCGTACGCCGTGGCTACATGCGCAAACAAACGGGATATCTATCCATAAGAGCACCTCAGTCATTTTTAAAGCGTTTAAAGCATGTTCCATCTTAGCGACTCCCCTTCAATCAGCAACCTGCCGACGGCCATACGATCCTTCATCCCTATACCCTTTCCTCCAGAGAAAGCATATACCAGAGATGAGACTTACCCATTGGCCTAGTTGACCATTTTGTCTTCGTCGAACTACGACGCCTTTCGTGCACCATAGAAACAGCGGCCCCCGCTCCCCTCCTAAGCTTCGAACGGGAGTTGGACGGTGACACATGTATACTGTATGTGGGAGGGGGTGGTGCACACGGCTCTATTTGATCACTTCGGGAGGCTATACACTGTACTGAGACCTCCAACATCAATATATCTTCTTTGCGGGCCCCATTATCTACGGGATACCCTAAGTATCTATTCCTTTTGGCCACTTGCAGCGGCAACAGTGGTTACACGACATAGATCTCGCCTCTCAGTCACCCGTGCCGTTGGGCACTGGTCCACCCGTCGAGGTATGGACAAACGACTATTAATTATAGTCATGCTGCCCTTCTTCCCTCTCCCGAATACCCAGCTGTGGCCCCAACTAGATTTTGATAACTATTGGGATGATCTTCTGTGTAAAAGGTCTCAACATGCAATTCATATTTGCGATAGTAGCTCTGACCAGCTTGGTCATTGGCGCAATCGCCGACTTCACCGTTGCTACTGGGTCGAACGTTACTGGTCCATTTCTTCTTCGTATTACCGGGAAGACCAATTCGTCTATTGACGGTAAATCCTTTCATCAAAATCTTAGCATCTCATCAACATCATCTAATCCGACTACCAGCCTATGCCAAAGCCTGTCACGCTGGTGCCGGGCAGGAGGGCCTCTGCTACGATGAACAAGTTCCAGCAGACAACTACTTCTACCAGTTCTTCTACAACTACACTCTCGACGAGAGCAACATCAAAACGGGCTACATCATCTTCATCTTATTTAGCACCGAGGAGGAGGAGGTTATTCCCTCAGCTATGCGACTGGAGGAAACACCGGGGAGCAACGTGAACTTGGCCTTCATCCCGATCGGCTTCGACAACCCTAATACCTTCTCGTTAGGCGATGATGGCAACTTCTACGTCGCAGGACTGATGGATGATAGAAACTGGAACGAAACAAAACCTGAATTTGGCGGAAATCGGGATCTGGCGAACTTCCATCTCTGCTGGCAGTGGGCCGGCCTCTACTGGTACTATTCCGTTGCCTGGGTGACGACACTGCCGCCGCAGAACCCGTCTTGTCAGCCAGTCAATCTAAGGATTGCGGTTACCCCGAATAATTCCTACTCTTAGCCGTTCAGTACTGGAGATGAGTGATGGGGACAATTGTGCGCTGAGATTTCGGGTCGTATAATGACATCAACGAGTTGGCAACTGGGTGACTATGATGGGTGCGTAACATGACGCTGAGAGACAACGGGTGAACAGGATGACTTGAAATTCTTTCCGAGCTCGAGAAGTAGTATGAAATATATTTTCACTTCAGCACCAAAGTTATCATCGTTTCTTTTGACCGCGAGACGGCATGGCATGGTCATGTATCATGGTAATATCTTGGGAAAATATCTTCTATGTACACTGATAGGCGAGAAATATGCCTGTTGGAGCCCAAACACAAATCTGACATGCCATTATAACCGCAACACTGCACATCTGGGACCCTTAACACCGTCTCCTATCAAGTTGAGTTGACATGGATTGACAAACCTAAAAGTCTTGCCGCCCCAAAGGCGAATACCACTAGGATGCAAGATCTTTCAGTGCTCATGGGAATGACACTGCCGCCCAACCGAAAATGCTCAACGCGGGAAGCGACAGTGTTGTGTCTTCATCAAGCCCCGTGCTCCAATATTGGATGCCAACCAAGCTTTCACTGTGACGGTGAAGGCCCACTCGGAAGCAACGATATTGGACAGGCCTCCCTAGTACAGTGAGCGCCACAGCGTCGCGATGCAGCAGGGCGGAGCAAAGTGCAAGAAAGCCTTAGCTGAGTGCCTCGAAAGCTCGGAGAGCAGACTCAATTTTATAAGGCGAGAGAACATGGCGACACTCGCTATGCGACAATCGATTGCGTCTAGCGCAGCCCGTCATGCTGTCGCTCTAGCATTACACACAATACAATACTGTCATACGTGATTTAATTATTGTGACGGAAAAAACGACGCCGTTAATCCATCCCAGGACTGACGGTATATAAGCCACGTCACAATTCTGAATCCTCGATTAAATGGTGCCATCTTTCATCCTCTTATTTCTCGCGCAGGGCCTTGCCGCTGTAGCTGTTACCACGCCGCCGACATGCTATCACGCATCCGGCGAGCCGGCTATACCGCGTCCAGGCCGGCCCCGGTTCGTACCCTGCAATCCAGAGGCCGAAGTCAGCAACTGCTGTTTCGAGACGGACCTGTGCATGGGTAACGGCCTGTGTCTCGGTCTCGACGCGAACAACGCGTTCACATTTCAAGGATGCACGCGAGCGGATTGGCCCGAGGGCTGCAGTCGTGGATTCTCATGGCCCAATAAGCTCGCCTCGGGCTTTTCCGCCTACGTCTGGCCGTGCCGGTACGGTTATCGGACGCCGTACTGTTTGGGGGTAAATGCGTCGTGCTGCGAAGACGAGAACGAATGGGTATATTTGCCCAAATTCTCTAATATCCATCTCGCTGGAAGCATGGATTACGTATCTCCCAACAGTGGGAGAAACACGGCTGCTGGTAAAACCGGGGACGCGATCGGCGGTGACAAAGCGTTCAAGAATGGGACTGCCGTAAGTAGTATCCACGATAACTCAGACAGAATTGCCTGGGGAGTCGGCATCAGTCTACCCTTCGTCACGATCTTGGTGGCTCTGGGTCAGTGGCTGTTCCCTGGCGCTCCGTTATGGATCTGGAAGAAGAGGAAAGGTGCAGTGAAGCTCAAGAAGGACGACGATGACGGCAGAAGTCTCGAAGAAGGCAGGGAGAATTCATCCTCAGAAAGGTCCTCGGGGTTAGAAATGTTTACAACACGAGATCTCGACGAAAGGCAACATATGACCAAGACCAGTGCCAGCATGTCGGGTACATCCTCACCACGCAGCGGCCGCCCGTTGACGGCCTCATACGCGGACTTGAAGAAGCTGAGTGAGGATTGGCGGAATCTACCAGGTGCAGCGGAGCGAAAGAAAATACAAAATCGCCTCGCCCTGAGAGCCTATCGTATGTCCAATCTTTTTGAACCCAATGGTGCCCGTAGCACTTGTCTTGACAAAGGCGCATATGTGACTAACTATTCCCTTCAAGGACGCAATATGCGGGAAAAAGTTCAGTCTCTGAAATCACAAGGGCCATGATGAATCCTAAATCTGTTCAAGCTCTTCACCCCTTGTGTTCTCCGGTGTGGAGTCACTTAATGCCTTTGTATGAGTATAAAACTTGAAAACGCCCAAAGATGCGCGGCCGCAATTCTATACTCGTTTCGAATATGCCCTCGTCACCTCAGTACGCATGTGATCGTCATTGCTAAGTATGATTCCCTGTAACAACCTCCAGGTGCGACCTAGCTAGGCTGGAAACGCGACGCATATATGCTTGATATCCTCATGCTCAATGTCGTTCAGCTCGTGAAGTAGGCCCTATCGCTTCCTCGACGATTTTACTTCTTTACGTTAGTTATTTACGACACATGAAAATACGCCTCCTTAGCGCCGTCTTTGGAGAATATACAATCGCAGTGCACTTGCATGTCGCTATCGTACCACCTTGTCATAGCCGTTCCCACGCGCCGTTATGAGGATATTTATCCATCCGGATCAAAGAACTAATTCGCGAGGAAATAAGAAAAAATATATGGCGTATCATTCCTATCCTCGAGACAGCTTCTTGAGGTTTCAATGTAACAGGTATAGATCAAGGAATAGTACGCCGGGTTCCAAGAGGAGAGTCGACGACAACATTAAGTATTGGCTCCGTGCAGCGGTAGTGTTCGTTACATAGCTATCTGAAATTCGTATCTCTAGGTGTTAAGTATCCACGCCTCTGTGATCGATGAAAAGATTATCTAGCCCCCATTACTATGACCTCATTGTGGTCGCCATCATACCATGATGCCCCTGTATACAGAACCTCCCTCTGACTGCTAACATACAGAAGTAGATACACATACAGCACTATTTCGCCCCAACAGTATATCCGTACGCTCTGGAAATTCTCATCGCGAGAGCACCAGACTCCCCAGCCTGCCTTCCCCATTCCGACATAGTTGGCTAAGAACACCCAACATTCGAGTTTCCGCCTTTCGGCCCAAGGTTCGCAGTCTATCTGCCAGTACCCACGTTCGAATGGGCGTAGGGGTCTTGTATGACTCTGCGGTCGGAACTTCTTGTCTAGGTTGAAATCTCTAGCAAGTTCATAGAGGGGCATAGTGATCATCTGATCAGCTAAAATATGAGCAGAAGCCACTGCAGGTTCTGGGGGTCGGATCACGAGGCTTTGATAATTAAACCCGTGGCTTGGGTCAAAAATAATACCTTGTGTCGTAGGTTGTGTTGATGGCGTGCGTGGAACGTTAGGACGTTGAGACAGCGTTTTGACCAATAAGGAAGGGGCGGAGCTCGAAATCTTGTCCGAAGAAACGTAAAAAATTGTCTCTTCTACGATTTCATCGCTTGAGAATGGTCGTCGGTCACCGTTGTGTGATGATGGGAGATGAGGGGCGTTATGACTATTATGGATATACGATAATGGCGTCGAACTTAGGATTCCTGGAGTACATAAGACTCGCTGGTGTGTAAATCTAGCGCTGAGGACAGGCCATTGATTATCCTGGGTAGAGCATCGAACTGAGTTCGTCGTTTGTATGTCCGCCTGGGATGAAGCGACGTCTGCGTCGTCAGAGAAGCTATCGAATTGTTGTATGTAGTGCTCTAACACTCTTCCAGGAGAGCTATGTTGTAGCATAACTATATTGTTCTCCGGATCTGAATCATCTACAGTGCTTGAGGGTGAACACAGAGATGGCTGTGGTGTCTGTGGTATTGTATCGGATACGTCTGGCGTAGTTGGCGTGTGACACCGCCCCGGGTAAGGTGAGTTGGCATTGTCGAGGACGCAGCTAAATGATTCCCTAAGAGCCATTTCCGATGACGGCAGGTTTAGTAGTACGATTGACTCATCATTTATTGATATTTGTGCTCGTGGCCAGCTGTGTGGTAGGATACCGGCCTCAATACTCTGAGGATATAGTCGAGCCGTATCAGGATTGTAAGTATTCTAAGATGCGGGATGAAATTTTAGATATGTAGATGCAAGTCTTTTATATCGAGCATCATCAGTAGCCCTACTTTGTGCGCTGGTGTGACGAGTATTTCTACCTCAGGAGGAGTGGTCATGATATAATAGTCCAGCATAATATAGGGAGCGACTCGTAAAAGAAGCGGTAAATGGAGACACTAGACTGATCCAATGCCACACTTTATGTTATTGATTTATGTGGGATAAATACAGAGTCCTCTCCAGAGATACCTTAAGTCACCCATTGTATTACAGGGGTACAATAGTACAATAGGTTGGTTGCCCAGCTACAAACGCGGACTATTGTGCTGAACAAACGGAGCATACACCGTGCTCCTTTCAGTAGAGATAATAGCTAACAACCTAGCGGAGCCATTTGGAGAATGTAGCGAGAGAACTAACGAAAGATCTTCATCACGATAGTTGTTGAGAGCATTGTTGACCTCTACCTAGTTATCTTCGGCTACTGTCCGGTGAAGGTAGTCCAAGATACAGTCCAAGATCCCCAGACACAGGCGGAGAATCCCTCGTTGTAACTCTTTGAAATATAACAGACTTAGCGGTGTTAATAGGTGTTGGTAATAGCTCGAGAAGAAGAGATGGAAACACACCTGGCGTAGCGTTTGAAGTAGGTATCACCATCAGCGCTAAGGCTGCCACAAGTAGTAGCAGCCGACTTAATCGTAGTAATAAGAGCGAGAGAACCTCTGCTCGATAGATAATATTCGTTATATGTGGGTGTTCTTATCAAACAACTATATATGCAACGTAGCAGTGTTCATTTCGTATATACGGTAGATCGAGGGCTTGTAGTCTTCTCAATGATAAGGTATCAGATTTCCATCTTTTGTGTCGACAGTAATTTTTACCTCCGTCTCCTTTTATATAGCTACGGGCTACCTCATCTCAGCTAGGGATATCGGCGGGTTCATCCTCTTGTGCCAAAGGGATATTTATTACTTCGACACCGTCTTCTTCTTCCACAGATGCTCCTCGTTAAGCCGCGCAGGGCCCGAGCTCCAGATCTAATATTAAGTGTAGCATACAGACTTTCTACTGCCTTGCACACAAACAGTGATTATACGCTCTGATGCTGCAGAGGGTACGAGTACCTAATACCAAATTAGCCTCGCTATCATTGTACGTAAAAAAGGTCCATACAAGTCACTTACGTAGAGGATCTCGTGACGTGAGATACTGTATCAGTAGCCGAGAGAGATATTTAAGTGTGAAATCATACTGACAGTAGAGTCCGGTGGTTACGGTAGCTGGTCGAGTTTGAGCGAAGATGTGAGGCCTATTTCTAGGACGGAAAAAGGGGTATGATGATCGTCGTTGGTTACATATCTAGATTGAGTAGTAAGTGCCACCAAGAAATCACTAGCGATGATGCAAGTCAAACAACATTTATTTGAAGTTTGAAGAAAACATAACCTTCTCCTAAGTGTTTAGAAGCAACCGACAGTTTGGCCGCAAAGTTCGGTTAGTCATATATGAAAGTCCCTCGCGCGAATTACCTAATCATTCTCAGGCCAGTATTTCCTTAGAGGCAACAAGATAGATATCAGATACAAGCAATCGCTGAAATGAAGACTCGGGCGCCTCTGAAGGATGTATTATGTTACCTGACCTCTTTGCTAGCCCTAAAGGGTCAAGGCGCGACCCCTATATGATGCCGTATACCGGTATATCCACTTGTTTTTCTACAAGAAATCGCTTGCAGCTTCTTCTCTCTTTCTTATGATAAGATCTATGTTTTTGGGCATCGATACTCTTTAGTCTTATTCGGACTTTTTGTGTTCCCTACCTAGTTCGTGCCACGAGCCGGACTAAGTGGCTATCGACTCGAGTCATAGTCGCCTCGCCAGAGATTAAATTGAATGCGTTAATGTCTAGCACATTCTAGCCGTAGCTGAGCGTAGAACAAGCGGCGCTGGGAATTGATTCTGCTGTTTCTATTGTAGTGTGGGAGGCGCCCAGCCCGATTGCTTCTTGCTGTGTGTGAGATTCATCTCTGACACGAGAAGCAAGTGCCTCAGCTATTGAAAAATTTCTTTAGATCAGCACGGCATGTAAATCTGTCGTGGTAGTCATCTGGCCAATATTTTGACTAAATTCCGTATGTTGAGCTGAAGCACTTCTATTTGCCCCCTCCGTCAGAAAGCGGGTGCGATCAACCTAGAATATAATCTACATAAGGGATAATGTCTCTGAAAAGGGAGGCTCAAAAAGTAACACCACCTCTTTAATTAGGCTTGTCTCTCCTCCTCGAGTCATATCCCTTAAGAAAACTCGTGGCCTGGATCCATGTGCTGACTTAGACAACACGTCTTAACAGTCTCAAGCTCCAAGTCAGCCGCATCGTACATCCCTTTGCGAACAACTGAGCTGAGAAGGGAGACTGAAACACGATACCCAGAGCAGTCTCCTATACACGGCGACAATGAGTATAAAATTTATAATAAGTTCAAACTTCATCAATTTCAATCCTGCCTCACCAAAAACGCACTTGAGTATACCCCCATTCATTAATATAGACTCCAGAAACTCAAACACTAGCTTAAATAACCACTTAGGTACCTCAACATGAAGCCCTTCATTTCCTTCTTTCTGAAATTCCTCGCCATTTCCGCCTCCTCGGCCCTCGACTTCGGCCTCGATCTCTCGCATGCTGTCGAAAAGCGCGATATCGTTGTGAACAACGACTGCTGCAAAGGCGTGACCGAGATTCTCAGCGCAGTTCCAGACGCCAGGCCAGCAGCGATGAGCTTATGTAAGAGCTCTCTGAAGATCCCAAACCGCATCACTGTCCCCGTGACTATGGTTCCAACTACGTGAGCTTTCTCCTTCCCGCTCTTCCCCATTACTCTACTAGGGAATAACGAAACTGACGAGTGGAAATCAGTAAAGGACGAAGATCGTCACGGCTTCTACCACGGTATCTAGCTTCAAATGCCCCTCGCTTCCTAAGCGAACCCCTAAAGCTAGGTTGGAGATGGAGATGGAGATCCGCGCTCTCGGGGCGCGTAGGCCGAACAAGATCTCCTCCGCTTGCAAATGTCTCGGCCTCGCGGCTAAGACGACGACGAAGACTATTACGGTGCCAGCAGCAGTGAATTGTGCACTCTCTCAAATTTATTTCATCTACTCCGCATTTCCTTCCTTTTCTTTTAGTGTTATCGCCTCCGCGACTAGGTTGTTCTGTCCATGGAGAGATTCAACTAAGCAATGAGTATCGTGACTAATGGCTCTCTACCTTCATGGTTTATAAGACCGTTACGACGTCCACAGTCCTCACCACTTGCGTGGCTACACGTGCGAAGCGCGGCGCGACTTGCGATCACGCTGCGGACTGCTGCTCTAGCAATTGCTATACCTCTCGTGTCAACAGGAACCGCGTAGTGCAGACCTGTGCAGCCCGCTAGGTCAATATGCCGAGACTTAAAGCTTCAAGTCCGAGGTGGCGCGTGTTAGTTGGCATCCAGGCGGCTTAAGTGAATTCCGTCGTAGGAATATGATCTTCGGATGTTCAGTTCCTGAGGCGGCAAACTTTGTGAACGGCCCCTCATATTTTTCATTACGAAGCACTTACTGTCTTGTCTATAATCTCTTCACATTAAACTCGCGGGGTACCTTACCCTCCCTGTGAGATGATGTTGTACTGGCCTTCACTCTTGTAAACGTGTCTATTCTTTAGGACGATAGAGAGCCACCTCGTTTGCTTGGGTGAGTGAAACTCATTAAGTACTTCTATGGCAACTCATCTTCAAGCTCTTCCGACTACCCAGCGTATCCATCGATTTTTCATGAAGAGCATCTAGTTAAGCTAGGAGCTGTTGCAGGCTGTAACAAATAAGTAAGTCTGAATCTAATATCGCAATAGCTACTCTCTTAGTAATAAGAAACTTCAGAATAGAAAGCGAAATAGGACCGCCCCAGGCATAAGGCCTCATCATTCGTCTACAAGATCACTCGTTCGTCACCAACATGAATACTAACATCATACCGTGCTAAAGCGCCGATGGTTAACACCTAAATATATACTTTTTAAGTTCTACCTATCACCCTTTATGCTCACAACGCCCCCCCTCCCCCTTCGCCCACCCATTACCTTCCTTTAAACGTCAAGCGCATGTCATAATAACGCACAGACAGAGAGAAGGGCCGCGCAAGCCTCACGCGTTCACTACCCAGCCCTAGAGTCTGTGCGAACGGGGACGACACCTGTCAAACGTCCTTCCCCTCGCGGACACTAAACCTAACCTAACAGGTGGTGTTATTGTGAACTTTGATTATTATAAATAAATAATATTCAATTCGAAAGTTCTGCCACCATTAGCCACGAAATGTCGCGTGGAAAGCTATTATCACTACGTAGGTTAGGTTCGGTACCTACATACGTAGTTCTGCTTACAGAGACCGACACAGAGGACAAGACACAGACATCCGCAGAGCCGCAGAACGGGAAAAAGGGTGACAGATCAACATCAACGCCAGCGCTAACGCCAACGAAATTTGTTAAATAAATACCAAACCTAAAACCAGCCTGACGCTGTTACAAACAAACCATGGGCGTGGTCGTAGGTGAAGTGAAAAGTGAAAGTGGCGCGATAAAGCCACACACGTCCAAACCCCTTATTATGCTGCCATTGCTTGTGAGCGCCATGCATTAATAATTATTGGCTACCTGCCCATGTCTGCTGGGTCAACAACAATTGGGACATAAACAAAGCCCCCCTGAGGCTGAGAAGAGATCGGCAGTTGAATAATGGCATACCATTGGATCAACGCATCACTAACCTCATCCATTCTCTCGGGCTCATGGGCTGGGCTGAAGCTGATACCCTGCCCCAACCCCCCGCGCGGTTCAATTGCAGATGCGCGACATCCCCATCTGCAACTACGGTCGAAAGAGACATGGGATTGATTGGTGTATACAACAGGGTAGTATTACACTACCTACCAGAGTGCGCAATGCGTTTCACTGCAGAAAGGATTAGCTGCGCGAATTGCACCATTTATTAGTTTTACGATGTAGATATGTGCTCTTGTTAGTAAATATATTCCAGGAACAGAGATGCTCAACGAGGACTACTGGCATAGAATCCTTAATTTAACCCCAACTCTTGTCCCTTTGGTCATGTGTATGAGGGCTGTTTTTGAGAGCCTAGAAGCTGGAAATACTTTTTATCATAGAAGCAGCGCATGACCCGTCTTCACGAATGGTACCTCTCCCGATGTTCCTCCGTCTTATTATCCTCGAAAACCTCATAGGCCACAAAGCAAATAAGAAAACCACCATTTGGGGGGAATGATAAAAGCGTCCCTAATCCATCACAGAGTATATACCAGAAGACTAGAAACTTGGCCAAAATTATTGCACGCGAGGTCGCAGTCCAGGCTCGATCTTTAGCCCAAGGCCGGATAGGAATACCAAGTCCAGAGGGGTATGGTATGAGCAGGGGTAGAAGTTGAGTTATTGTGATAACGACAGATAGGATTTTAGGTTGAGCGTCTGGGTTCAAAAATTTTGAAGTTCTCAGAAGGGTATTGTAAGTTTAATTATTCTCCAGGGAGGGGTTTTTTGGGCAATTTTTGCTGTTACAAATATCTATAATCCTCCAGTTAATTTTGCGATGCAGAGGCATCCTGGCTATCTCGTCGTAATCACTAATAGTGCGGAACGGATATGTTCAGTGGGTGACGGGGGGTATGGTACAGATGGGCGGGTGGTACTCTGATGAGAGCTATGGTAACTGATATAGAAAGCCGGTAAAGAGACTTCTGTTGTCGTGAGGCTGCAGAGCGATGTGTAAGAGTGGCGCTGAGCAGCTTTTTCATCATGGAGACAAAAAGTCACGATTAAGCAAGCGGACCGACTTCGTGGAGGCGGTATACGTTTAAGCGTCTTCACTGGATTTATCGCCGGCGCCCATGCGCTCGTTCCATCTTCTCTTGCCAACTCGGGTCTCATAATGAGGTGCTGACGTTTTGATATCCATCATGGCATTCTCGGCAGCACTCCGCGTTTTGTTACGGTAACAATCCACTATACTTGATCAGTATCATCCAAATAAACAAAGGGTGATCAAACTTACAGGCTCGTTGCATGAAGATGGTTCGGCCTGCAAAAGGCCGGCCATTGAGCCAGGCCATTCGAAAACCTAGATCGTTTAATCGAACTTCTTTTGTACGATTACCCTTTCTTGTCCTCGGTATAGCGATTTCACCTTCCACTCCATTCGACATGGGAACTTTGACCATGACACGATCTCTCACTCGACTTGTCCGTGAGCGCCCCGTGCGGCCGCCATCCACTTCCACATCGTCATCGCTTAGATCATCTTCAAAGAAGCGACTACCAGTTGCGCTTGGTGGCGGGTCCTGCATTTCGCGAGGAAAGTAGCTGCGCGGAAACACGGCCGACCGCTTGCGAAAAGAGTCCGGAATCTCCTTCGTATCGACACCTTCTAACTGTACACGCACCCGCAGACGACCACCTCGCTTACTATCTTCAACAAGTATAAACTTTCGCTTCTTGGATTCGGGGATATCAGGAAACAAGCCCTCTGGGTTGACATCCTCATCTTCACGACTGCGACGCTTAGCGGCAATCGGACCATGGTGAGAGCCGCCAAGACTGTCATGCATGGGTGGCATGGAGGATCCTGAGGTTGCATGACTAGGGTATTGCTGAGGATACCCGGTAAAGACATGGGATGGGCGGACATCATCTGCCGATCCTGACCCCGGTCCCCCGGGTGCTTGATGATGATGATGGGATTCATCCATGTACACTCCGTCCCCTGTAAGAGGCATGGGAATCAGCTTAACTTCTCTCAATGGCGATGGGATAGTGGGGTGAATTTAGACATCTCGAGAATCAGTGCAAGTAATTGCAATTTGGGATGAAAGGGGCTTGTAGTACAGGACAGCGATGATATGTGGATGAGATGATATGTGCGCGAAGTGTGTTTGTGCAGCGGAATGCAAAACAATGCCATGCAGCTTTTGGCCCCAGACAGTGACAAACGCCTCGGCAAACCAAGGCGACTAGTTATTGTACAGAAGTAGTGCCAGTTTTCCATATGCTCCCCATCACGCCAGCGGCTTTCGAAGCCCAATATATAAACATGAGAAGCATCCATCCCGAAAAGCCAAATAGGTTATAGCGTATAATAACAAGAGGTATCACAACAACGACGGCAGCGACTGTAATAGCAACGCATCAATCACATCTGGTACATACCGACTTCGTCCCCTCCACCCGGCGCACTTCCTTCATGGGCATGATGGTGATGCATCTGCGAACTCATATTGCTCATCCCAGGCTTCCCCATGGGCGTTCCAGAGCTGGGCCCTATAGCTCCGGGGGTAGACATCCCTGTCGGGCCGCTGGGACCGGGAATATGCGTAGGATGCGGAGGTTGGACAGTCTTTCGGTTGTTCATCTTGGCCATACGACGCACGCGACGACTACGCAACCTGGGATCTTGATTGCTGTTCCGCCAGCTGTCGACAGCTCTTTGAATTAGACCCCTCTTGCCTCGAAGACACGGGTTAAGCTGGGCGAGAGCCCATCCTACCGTGTTGCATTCAGTCTCGTACTGAAGTCGATTACCACGGTACTGGTCTTTGGAACAACATGCTCGGGGATAAACGCAATTCTCCGTCCTGAAGTCAGAGCTTAGCTCGTCCGTATTCACAGATTCCACATCGCAACGTATCGTGTACTCCATCTTAACACGATCACGGGAATACTCGAACGCAATCCATTGAACCCCATTGTTATCCTGTCTCACTACTAATGGTGTTGTGGCTGGAATCGGGCCAGGAGCGGCGTTGTTGTTGATTCCCGGTGTGGTAGAGCCCGTAGGTGTTGACAATTGCCCACCGTTCTGGTTAGGCTGAGGAGTTCCCAATGGCCCGGAGCCAGGTCGTTGCAATTGCGGTGTCATCTGAGGTTCCAACTTGGCATGTCTCGGACTACCAGTCATCCCTGTCTGAGGGTGCTGGTTGGCGTGCTGGGGTATCTGATGCTGTGGGCCGTTCTGAGACATCATCATGCTAGGTTGAGACGTCATCGACTGATGAGGTTGCTGCGCATGTTGCTGGTATGGTGAGGGTGCTTGCGGTGGCATTGACGAATACTGTGGTTGTTGTTGGCCATAGTATATAGATTGATGCTGCTGCAGTTGAGAAGGCGGCTGCCCATAAATACTTCGGTGTTCATGGGCTGAGGGCGACGCGACCGAAGCTGGGGAATTTGACTGTGGCGTATGATAGGACATGGGCGGATATCGAGGCATCTGAGCGGCCGCCATCATATCGGAAGTATCTGTCAAAGTGTAAGCCTCTAAAATTCGAGCAGTCGCCTCAGACGTGACGCGTCGAATTGAAGACTCACCTGCGGATGTGTATCCGCTTGTTGTGCCCGGGGTACTATATGGGCTTTGATGAGCGTAATACGGAATATCTTGACTGTGTTGGGCGTTCCCAGAGTGGCTAGAACCTTGATAAGGTTGTATGGAATGCGACGAGTACGCTGGAGGATGCTGAGACTGCGCCGAAGGTGCCTGATGATGTTGTTGGTGAACAATACTGGAAGGTCGGGGGTGTTGCTGGAGGTGTTGGGGAGGCGCCGGACCCTGCGAGTGGTGGGGATGATGCTGCATAGAGGAGACACCCATTAGTTCTGAACTCTCAACCGTCAAAGCCAAATAGTAAGGACAACCATGAAAAGTCAAGAAGTAGGACGCGTCGATATCTTATTTGTGACACTGTCAATGCCTAGGGAACTTTAACCATCCCTGAACGAGGTTCAGCGGGTAAGGCTTGCAAGGTAACGGGGGGAGCTCCGGGTTATAAGACTAGACAAGGGCCTCAAAAGGAATACTGTCAGAGAAAGAGATGCAGTACCAGGAATTGTATACCAGGTGATTGCTCCTTTGGGAGGAGTGGATAGCAAATGGGAGGGGGGTCTAGAAGTCTCAAGGTTCACCAACTAGGTTCGAAACCAAGTTTTTCTTTCTCCTCCTCAGAATGAGAGCATCAATATCACTACTGGATGAAAGAGTGAATAATTGCTATGAAGATGGCGAGGGCACCAAAATAACAGCAGCGCGGTGTCTGGGCGAAAATTCAAACTGCATACGGTTGAAGGGCAGGACCTACAATATTTGAGGTCTA
Source organism: Xylariaceae sp. AK1471 (assembly GCA_023159215.1). NCBI lineage: Eukaryota > Fungi > Ascomycota > Sordariomycetes > Xylariales > Xylariaceae > Xylariaceae sp. AK1471. The sequence goes on from JAJKLI010000022.1 coordinate 324,039, forward strand.
AGGCAAAAAAGCAGGGGAGGCATCCGGTAAGGATATGCTCTGAATATGAAAGGAGACGGGGGTAAAGTACAGGGTGAGTTAGGGTCGATACAGTGGTATTAGAAACTACACGTAGAGTCTAGGCCAAAGTAGAAGTAATAATATAGGTAGGTCCTTGTTAAGGGCGAGCAAGGCGTGTGAAGGTTTGCACCAGAATATGAACGTGAAAGAAGAAAAATGGAAGATGGAGATTTTCTCCCAAGAGGGTGTGAACGGATCAAGGTGTGGGACGACGCATGGAAGAAACGTGACAAGGGGGCCTGGACTAGCTGCACTTCAGATTAAGTGGCCAATGACGATAGCGCTGGGAGAACCAAGAAGGACTAGGATACCCAATGAGGTACCTGATGTCCGGGCCTAGCCAAGACAGCAAGCAGGGTAGGAGCTCGAGGAGGAGCAAGGCGGTGTGTCGACCTCAAGTACCAGTACTTCAGCGGTATCCGGAAGACGTTTGACCAGGTGCGGTGGGCTTGTACCCAGATCGAAACTGGCTCAGGCTTGGGAGGTTGCCCCTTGCTCGAAAGCAGGTTTGGTCTGCAGCACAATGCTGCTGTACATGCTCTGCCAGCCAGTTTCCGGTCGGTTTGGTCACTCTTTTCCTCGGGGTGGCTCACAGCGTGTCTGAGTATCAAATGCAGTGCAATTGAAAATAAACAGTGTGGCCGTCGACTTGATTGCTCCAGGTCTCGCGGTTGAGTCTCAGTTATTTGGAGAATCGGGTCGGTCCCACCCTTTGCTCCAACCACGAAGTAGTCTCGTTTGCGCTTGCATCATCGAGTCCAACTTTTCTTCAGTCGGGATTTTTTTGCTTTTCTTTTCTTGCCCTTGTTGGGGATGGTTTGCGAGTGTGTGGCTGACTGCTGGTATTCACTCGCCCACCAAGCCCGTCGTTGAGGTGATTCGTGTGGTCGAGGCATGTACGTACCAACGACGCATGATAAGCGACAAGCAAAAGGGGAAAGAGGCCAAAGCACAATCAATCAACTATCGTAAGTCGCATGATTTTTCAGTATGCTGACGTTTCCAGGCCACATCTGGCAAGGACATCAACCGATAGCGCAATTCGCGCCCCTGGCTAATTGCACTCTGCGAGGGTAATTATCCCCGAAATGTTCATCTGCAATCTGCAATCTGCAGACTCCAGAGCAAAAGCGTTGGCGGAGAGGGTGAATGTGGCTAGTGTCATACTGTAGTCGCTTGACTATGGATGCGTAGTGATTGGTGAAGATTTTCCTGATCGGCAACGAACACCTCAGCTTGGACAAGTGTCGGGCGTTTCAACGAGGTGGGTAGTGGTGGTGGTTATAGAGGTACACAGTGCGTCTGGGAGCGCTTGCTGACTGTTGCAAATGAAGTGGCTGGGTTGGTCCCTGCGACCACAAGAAGTAGAGACAGAGGCAGAGAGTGCGACTGGTTGGTGATGATGCGGCCATGGTCAGGCTTAGAAGATTTGGCGATGACGCTAAACAACCAACCCACGCACATGCGTTTGTTCCAGAAGGGCTGGCCCCCCCTGTTCGCTGTGAAACACAATGCTCCCCTGCAATTCCCGTAGATGCTGCTCGAGTCCTGACCTGGACAAGCTTGCGACTCCCTGTGATTTTTCTCGAAGCGGCGTCGTGCCCATGTTCAAATGTGCCATTTCGGATGTTTGGTAGAGCAAGGGTTTTGTCTGCGCAATCCATGGCAGCGCACACTTGAGGCTGAAAACCGCACCCGTCGCTTGTGGCCATGCAGATGGCCCTCATCTCTAAATGTTCTTGGCAGGGCCTATCCCTGAATCAAGGAAGACCGTACCAGACAATTGGTAATAGGAGCATAGACTCGATGTCGACGCATCCAGGAGGAAAGTGTATTGGTGTTACGCTCATCATGATGTTGAAATAGAAATCTTACTCACAGAGTCTGTGTGTTGTTCCTCCTTCACATAAGGGCTCGGGGCCTGCCGGTGTGGTGCCATCTTCATAATCATGGCAGTATATTAGACCCTTTTCGTTGTCGCGCAGGTCGTCTGAAGAGCGATTAGCTACGCAACGATGATCCATGATTGATGAAGCCATTCTCCACACAGGTTGACATCGGGGCGGCCGTTGCATCGCCACAACCGCCGACGAGAAGATGCCATGCTTTTGTAAGACAAGGATGACCATGGCAAAAGAACAAGCGGTATCTTGGAATGCTGGTTGCGCTAGGAATGGTTGTGTGTCTTGAGGAGTAAAAATAGGGTTTGAGACCGTTTACGGCCCAACTGCCAGACGTTGAACTTACCGAGAAACGATGCTTAGCTTAAATGGTCGCGATGAGGGCGACGCTCAGTCAAACGCTACGAGGAACGGACGATGAGCAGAGCGGGCGTGAACTACACTCGACTATTATGAAGGAGATCAGATACACAATCATCCAGATACACGCGACCGCGTCAGCCATAGATAGGTAGGACTGAAATAGACGGTGTGATTATAAATAGAAGTGGATATCGATAACGCGTGAAGGAGTAAATTAAACGGAAAGGGCTAAGAAAAAAAGATTGTTGCATGAATTCACTCATGCGAGCAACTTTTCAGCTGAGAGCTGCCGAGATTGAATTGTGACTAGCGCCAATGGTGCAATGTCGGCCACGGCGGGTCGGCGATAGAAGTAATTTACGTTGAATGGACTATACGAGATAACATATAGTGTGGGCTGGTGCACATACCTTGAAAATGGGAGGTGCAGGTGGTCTTCCTATGGTGCGCTGCTAATAACAGTCTGGCGTTGTTGCTTAACGCTTAATGGGACAGCTGCGCAACGAGAGCTGTGGTCCTGCTTTGGGTCACACGTCGAAAGCTGCTGTAGCCTGTACCAGTAACCCGTAGCATGTGCTGGGGTGACAAATCCGATTAGGGGGAGTACCGTATTTGCGGGACCCGGCTCTCCCTCGTGGAGTATTGTGGTCTAGCAAGGTTATACCTGTTCGTTGTATCTGTTCTGTGCTAGAGTGCTCCCCGTCTGACGTTCCAAGAAAGGGTTTCGTTTTCTCTTCTGCACGCGATTATACCGTGGCTTGGGCTAGGGTCTCTAGTCAAACCTGATTGCAAGTCAGTTCATGCAACTCAAGATAGTAAAAAAGAGCTGTTTGCAAGTTTAATATACCAGGGTAATGGAACTGATGGAGGGTTCAATGGGTGACAAATGTGGGGGTTATGTTTTAGCCAACAGCAACAGGCCAACCGGGATACCATGCACCTCCGTTAACACCACTTCCGCCGCGGCTACATGTAGAGTGTTTGGTGCATATAGGGCTAGAAGAAGCTAGGAAAGGGACAAAAACTACTGCATGTAGTACTGTAGTGTAGAAAATACAATAGGCAAGTGGGAAGCATAGGTAGTCACTCAAGACGAACCAATCTTGAGCTCTCCCAGCAATTGTACAAAAATGGCTAGAGAGGGGTTGTCTCAATAATAGATAGCGAGAACATAAGGCGGCTAAATGTGACTGACAAGGTGTTCCAGTAGATCATGGCAAGGCAAACATCAAGAAACAAAGGTATACACGTGGCTCGAGGCATTAGGCCTCTGCCACCGAGACTGGGCTGGTGCTATGTGGAAATGAGATGGTCGTACCTCGGTTTGGGCGTCTGACAGAACTCCGAATAAGAGCGCCGACCCGTTGCAAATTTCACTTGCAAGGCAACAGCAACTCGTATTTATTTGGCTTCCTCTGCATGTTTGTCTGTCAGCTAAACGTTTAAAATTGGAATGAAGGACGCTGCAGAGGGCATGCCTCGAGTAGCTTACAATCACATCAAACACTCAGATCGAGCGCGTGTCGAAGACAGGGACAGCTAGTCGCCTCGCTTCTTTACTGGTGCAACGCCAATTGCAAAATCCTGAGTCAGTTACTTATCAGAGGGATTGTAACGCAAAGTGCCTAGTAACTCCGTTGTATGGAAATGATATCCTGCAAAGAGGAAGTCAGGATACGGATATCGGGACAAGATCCAGAATCTATTGGATCAAATGTCGCCGTGTGATCTAACTTTTTCAGACATATAAGCGCGTACCCGCGTATTGGTAGTGCCAATAGTGGTGAATACGGGGCCGTGAGTTGGGCGAAATAGCAGTCTCTTTAGGTATAGGCCTGCTGACTACACTGGCATGACAGGGTAGTATACTGAAAAGGGTTGTTGTTTCAGTACCGGTAGGATTCGACCCAATTCTTGTGTTTTTATAGAATTCGTGATTGAATGAAAGCAGCTAAGGAGCAGCATCTAACAGTATCTTGGGTTAGTAGTTGTGCGCATCAGCCAAAACAAACACAATCAACAACAAGGAGCAGTGCCGCGCCCAATACTAAATGTCGCGATGAGGGAAGATATCTTCGCCTGCTTAAGCCCGATAGCCCCAACGGTCTAATACACAGCGGTGTTCTTGACGCAAGCTGGGGCTGCTGTTGGTCCGGGGCACATGCATATACAAGGGCATGGGGGCGATGCGAGCAGCAGGTTCCCCTGTCTTTAGCTCCATCTTGCACTGCAGGACCTGAGAAAGCATGCAAATTGAACCACGAAACGCAAATCCTATCGAACAGGAGAAAAACAGAGGCAAGAATTAGATGGGCACTTACAAACTTTGGAGGAAATCGTGATAAAAATGTACAATGCCTCTTCACGATACGTGCTTGCCACTCGCAAGTCTAAGTAGCCAGGGAAATTTGAAATAATGTAACCCCTCCGGAGTGGTTCTAAGGCGCTGCGTGTATGGTGAATGATAGTCGAACTGTAGATGTATCAGTCAGTTCACCGCTCGCAGATAAAAAGGACCTCGGACTATGATGAAGAAAGCCGAGTGGAAAGATGGAATTCATATCAATCGAGACGATACGAAACAGGCGCAAAACTCGGCGAAACGTTCTGCAAGGGCCTTTGGATTCTCTCCGGCATGATCTAACGGGGAAAAGATTCTGGTAGGTCGAAGAGATGGCCGTGTACGCGCGCAGTCGCACTCTATCAGACAGCACCACTCACGCAGACCAATAGCGAAATGGGCGAGTCCAGTTTCGCGTCCGGCTTGGCTGTGTCGTGAGCGAAAGTAATACGCCAGCATTGCATTTCGTACAACGCCGGGAAGTAAATCAAGCTTAAAATTCAAAAGAAGGGAAAAAGGAATGAGTAATTACCAGAAATTGGTAACCGGTTGGGCCAGGTATTATCGTCGAAGTGTTCCCAGGACACGAAGCAACAAGGCAGAAATTCAAATCGTGAAATACCGTCCGCGAGGCAAGTTGGATATCTGGCGACAATGTTGTAAACGGTGAAACGAAGGGCAGAGGTTTATCATGAGGTCGAAGCCGCCAAGCTTTCGAGGTTGCTGGAGCTTAGCAGTATCGTCAAGGCGACTTTTATACTTGACACGAGCCACAGATTGAGAGGGGCAATAGCACGTCTGTTGGTGAAAGGGCTCTGCCGGTCGCGGAATCTCTTTCGATTGCTCGCGAGTGTAGTGAGGCCTTGCGCGCTTGTCGTGGTCGGTTTATGGTGAAATTGGTCTTATCGAAGAAGTTGAAGGTTCTAGATGATGTGGGAGGAGGTTTGATATCAAGGTACGTACCAGACAGACGAAGCGTGCCTTTTTCAACGGTTTTTACTAGGATGATAAGGTTGGCGACAAGGGGTTGCAGGAAGAAAGTGGAGTGGTTCTTTGGGTGAGTGACAGATCGTTGGCGGGAACGAAACGACTGAAGAAGTCGACGGGGAGGGCAGTGTCAGACAGGGGAGCTCTTCGTCTTGGGCAAGGAGAGCTCAAAAGGCGACAGTATTTCTTGCGCTCGGCTGTTTCCTTGTCATGGAATAAACAGGGGATGCTTACATGAACTAGGATGCCAACCTGACAAGGTGCGAGGTGGGGATGGAGATGGGGATGGGGATGGACGGGGAATGAAAGGAATACTTCGAAGATAAACTCGTACTAATTGAAATATTGTAAGTATCACTACATCTACCCTACAGCGGCACCCACGCTTTGGATGAGAAAGAATTGAAGATACATGTCGGTAAATAGGTATTCGGTGACGACACTGTATAGGTACTAAGGAGGGAAAGATACTATATGCCTTACCCGAGGAGGTAATACATGGGAGTAGTATGTACTTCCATGCGACGAAATTGGGCTTACACAGCACCTATTATTAATGATACGCTAAGGTATGGTGTATGTATCCTCCGTATCTACCACCTATAAGTAGCAACACCACCGCTCCGGCTTGAGCGGAAGTGGCCCGTGTGGACAACGGAAGTGAGGGAGGTGCTGGTTGGCACTACTAAATAGGTATTCTGTACTTGTTCACGAAGTACAGTTGATTGTCTGTATAGGTACAGTACGGTTATCAACTTGCCTATATGTTTCCATATCCTCTTCCTTTTGTTGCTGACAGGTTTCGGAGATACATATGTACTGTCATCTATATCCGTTTATGAACCCTGCTTGAATTACGTGTCATCCAGATGGCTAGGCTTTTGTGAGTGGGCTCGTGAAAAATATCGCTGAGAATTATTGATCAGATATAACAGTACTATAGGTGCCACAACAGCAACACTTAGCCCTGAGAATACTACTACTACCTCGTACGTGTACATGTATAGAGATATATGTATCGAAAAAGACATAAAACGGGACAAGCTAGCGGTACGTGGGTTCGACAACCTCAAGCTGTGATTGACTTGTATAAGACCCCTTAGTCCTAATCATTTTGTCGTAGCCAGGTTTGACGGACTAGGTTGTAATCTGAGCCACGTGAAGATGTCGTGACACAGCTGCCAGGGCAGTTAAGGAAACAAAAACCGACAGGGAAAAAGCAAAGCTTTCTTCAGGGGCAACCTCGGCACCCTGTAAACCACGAGCGACGGGCTGGCCGCTGGCCGCTGGCCTGGCTAAATATGGGGAATTCTTTGCTAGCAATACCACTCTGCCCAGGCATACCAGGATCTTGCTGCATTTAAAACTAGTGAGATCCAGCACCTCGGGCTGGGACGTCAGCTTTAATGCTTCAGCTTCACCCCCTGCTACCTATGGTGGGTGAGCTTTGACAATAGGCGAGTACTCTCCGTTGCGGCAATTCGCCGAGCTCTTGATTGGTATGATGTAGTTTACTGTAAAATCAAATTGCCAAGTGACTGGACTCGATAAAATACAATTATTCAACAGGAATCTAAATTCAGGTATTATAGTCACTCCGAATATCATGAAGACGCTTTCGCACTTGATTCTGATAAACTTACCTAGACTAGCAGCCAGTGTTGTGAATTTCCCAGTGACGTACAATATAACGGAAAATGTCAAACTAGCTCGGATATATTGCTGTCTTACCATGAATGCAATTCTACTATAACAGTAGCATCGCACTGCCAATAAACCGCCGTTGTTTTTATACTGTGTTCTTATTGCGCGATGAAGATCGGCATCCTTAGAGCAAGAATTACTGCGACTCCAGGCGCGCGCAGGATGTGGAGCGAGTTTCATATCTATCACGATTGGGCCGACGTGGTTTTCATAACAGAACCCGTTTCAGAGAAATGCTGCTGAGCAGAAATTAAAAAAAAGTTGAGCAATATGCCAGCAGGAGAAGAGCCTTGGAGCCTACGGCAGTGTAAATGACCTCCTATCTTTTCCGATCCAACCTTAAATCATCAAATACTATACGTAGTATGACGATACATGTGAATAGAGATCGGTAAGTTCCGGGTTGTATGATAACTATGTATAATAGCAATACTTTGCTTATTATCGCCGCACAGCATACAAGCCGTCACTCAATGATAACAGCCGATCACGTTTTGTGGACTAGAATACGATAACGCATGCGAGAGTCTCGGTGCTTAGAACCCCGAAGTTCGCTCCAGCTAAATTTAGGGACACATGACACAGTTGATTTAGTATGTGCACAAGTCGACTGATGTATGTATAACCGACTCATACACCTTCCTGGTCAGGCTAATCCTCCACCTACTCCAGTATAATCTGCTACTAATCCTCTTACGGCTAACACGATTGGTGCATTCTCTCAGACTTTCGGGCCTATATCCCGTTCTAAGTCTGATGTTCATATTGAAAATAGTTCAGTGGTTGGCGATCACGGACTGCACGTTTGGTACGTTCATTTGGACTTGCATGTAGTTGTGTACTTTGTAGTTAGTTTAGAGCTTAGCAGCATGAATCGCCGATGTGCGCTGATGATCGTATTCAGAAAAGTTGAGAGCGATACTCTGGTTTTCTTTAACCGTTTTGCTGGCCTTCCAAATCAACGGAATACCAAACTGTGTCCACGCCTGGTCAGAGCCCAGGTAAAGCCCGTCATCGGCCCTGGAGTCGCGATATGGTATCCATTTCCCCAAGATCTGGAAGAGCCTTGTCTCTTTCTCCTCAGAGGAACCTAGACGATCAAGCCCTGGCTAGCAAGGCTAGTTTGCCGCAAGGTAACCTGGGATTCCACTTCTACATGGCAATGCTCACACATTTGCTGGATAGAATTGTACGGTTTTGTTGCTATATTCGCGCGGCGAGCACCTTGCTCGTGGTTTTCAAGCCTATTTCTACACCACGAAAATAGGCTATACAGCTTACAAGTAAGTGCAACAACTCTGCACGCGCCTCTTGGAAGCTTCCAATTCTAACTGGCGGCGGTCCTAGGCTTCCAGAGTTGTGCGTAGCCTCAATAGCATTATTGTCATGTTCGTACTTGGATGGCGATCCCAGATTTTCGGGACGAGCCTTCGACGGGAGTTGCATCGAAGCCTCCTCCACAACGTCACAATTCGCCAATGGTTCAACCCTTGCCATCACACGGTCGGTCGACCAGACAGGGGGCGGGCAGAAAACATGCAGCGGAATGGCCAGTTGGTTGGGAAGGGCAGTACCGGTACTTTGACCTTGAAATCCACTCGTGGGTATTGTAGTGAGCTCATCATAGATCACCGAAAGCAGTCCCAATCCACCAGATGGCGTGAACAGTAGCGTAATGAAGCAAGCCTCTCATGATTCGCGGGGCAGCCACTTGGACTCTTCAAAATAGTAGCTTGGTCAACTTGTGACTTCATCCACGAGCTGTCAGTAGCGTGTCTCGTTTGGACAGCTCTAGCGCTGGTCCTCTACCGGAACTCGACTCCCGGCTTGGTGATACGTTTCAAATTGTATTACTGCATCCTTCGCGTAGAAAACAAAGCATCGCCCAGCCTCCCACTTCAAAAGACGCGGTGACGCCCTATAATACACAGTAAATATAGGTTCAAACTCTCGGTTTTGCGCTTGGGCTGATGTATTTGTACCATGTGAACCAATGCCAAAGCCCCACACCACCTTGATGCCAGACCAGGGGGGTAAGAAAACGTTGGAGAAACCTTGTCAACCTGGGCAGACGGCACATGTACAGTAGTCGGTATGGAGTTTCTCTACTACATCGTACCATCACATGCTGCACATGGTAGGTGGATTGCAAGTAGCTCTATAACAATGACTACAACATGTCTCCTCGATTCGAGAGACGATGCAAGATCCCGAACTCGCAGAAATCACACTTGCGCGCACCCACCGACATTCTGACAAATCGCATACAGCAAAGTGAGATAGGCTAGACCAATTTCGCACTATAAAACCGCATTATTAAAACTGCATACTAGCGAAGGCAAAAGTGCTCGTTGAGTTAGCATCGAAATATCTGACGGTATCCACAGACACATCGTCCAGAATGCAGTACTGTAATGGTCTGGGTCTATGCCCAGATGTGACTGCCTGTGTAGGCAACATGGATCTTCCCTTCTCGAACTTCGAAGTCGGCTTACCGGCAGCAGTCAGACGATATCTTTCATGGTAGGATCATCTGGATGGGAACCGGACTAATAGAATAGCTTTTGATGATTAACCATCAACTGACAACACCTCAAAGGACTCTCTGCTTTAGCTAGTGCCCGACCTTTGCCACAGCGAGATAGTCCATTGATATTGCTTCATCCGTGACATAGTAGCTCTGCTATTATTTCCTCTCGTTGACAGTACGTTACTTGTCGATAGGAAAGAAACAACGAACAGAAAAACGTAGTGAAATACTTCGAAGAACAGTGGCGCTAAGGTTAGATTTTGATATGGCTAGCAGAACATATAACAATTGCAGTACCGGTATTGCAGGCACAATTACTGTCTACCTCCGGCAATCAAGTACAGGGAATTGATTAGAGATATCTGCCATCATGCCTGCAAGCAGAGGGTCCATGTAGAAGCCTGGGTATAAACGCACAACCATGACTCTCCAATTGCAAGGGACCAGCATCTCAGCTCTAGAAGGAGGTTCTATTAAAGTTATCACTCATCATAAGTTCCTCAACTCTCATTTCAGACCCATACGCCTTATTCTCAGCTGGCGCCAACCAAGGACCACCAGGCTTAACAATTACTATACTCCCTAACCTCAGCAGATATCAGCAGGGGATCCATGACACGATGCTGTCACATTCCCTCCCGTCCCTGTCATTGTGGGCTATAAGGCTACTACGCCACTAGATATCCGTGACTCCCTTGGTAAGTTGAATAGAGCTTGGATAATCAACAGTATCGTCGTCTTACAGTATTATTCAGATCACGTCAGCTACTATGGACGCCCAATTACTACTTCGATAATCTATTTCTCATAAGGTTACAGCTGTTCGGCCTCTTCATGCCCGAACCTGCTATGGTGGTAAGTTGGGTGGAAGCCATTGTCGCCGCTTCCGGGGGGTCGGGAAGGCAGCACTCCAACCGCCCGATCAATGGCCGGATCATAAGGACAATCGACATCTCTTCCATAACCAGCTGACAAATATCCTCTGTCTAATCGTTCTACTTGGAGGCCGGGAGACCATCCGATATGCCAACACGCGATAGACACAATGGCACGAAGGAGGAGGAAGGATGAGGCACGTGTAAAAAAGCGTATGCGCATCCTTTTGACACCTTCGCCCGGGCGAGACCGAAGTTGCCTATTCCTTCGCTTCACCGCTAGTCGTTATCCATCCATTTATTTTATCCCCTCTAGGAAAACCAGTTCATACCAAACTAGGTGGCGAAGTCAGTGGTGCTACCACAGGATCTCGGGACATACGCTGTCTATATGATAACAGAGTTTAACGAGAATAAAACCACAAATCGCCTCTGCCTCAGGTCTTTCGTTTCAGGCATTATTATATCTTCTCACTATAAAGCAGCCAATACTCCTGAGCCTTCGAGCGTACCAAGCACTCTCAGGAAGCTTGTTGAGACTTTTACCATTAGTCCAACGTAGGCTTTATCTCTTTGTAATATCTTAGTTCTTACTAACCCAAAGTTCATGCCACTGCTCACTCGCTTGTCGCCAGGAACCATTTGATCCGTGTTTAGACTTTTGTCTTGTAGTCTTTTAACACTACGCTATGGTTATTCTAGTATTAGTCATGCTACACTGGCCTCAACAACTAACATTGCAATTCGATGAAGACATAGCGCCGCTCCAGATCTCCTGACCGCAAGTTCGTATATCCTCTTACCCCTTTCGTGGCATAGTCGGTGGTCAAGCTGCAGGTGAAACTCATAGACCAAGTTTTCGGCATTGGTTAGTTCACTTCCAGCCAGTGTCTAATCATAGGCCACGATTATAATACTCGAAGGTCTCACTTAATTGCACATTCATGAAACACATTTCGTTCAAGAAAATCATCAAACCACGTGTGAGAATACTCCGGAGCTGGTTCGGCCGGCCACATCGACTCTTAAAATAGATTAATGTGGTTTCACAACTGCACGCTCACCCCAGTTATGGATGAATATATTATAGAAAGTCAGCTCGATTATGCCTCAGTTTCTCTATATTACAATAACAAGCAAGAAATTGTTACATTTGGAGCAAGGAGTGCATCATATTTTTCACGCCGTTAGAGAACCAAACAAAATAGGCCAGCTATCGAGTGCGGTCGGTTAGAACCTTCTTTGTGAACTTGAAGTTCACATATACTTCAGGGAACCGTATCCACACGCATCTTGGTTGAGGCATGGGCAGCTTCACCCTTCCCCAATACTACCTTACCTGCCGTACCAGTACCTTGCCACGGCGACCGTAGTGTTGCTTGGGACGGGGCAATGTACCGCTATAAGTCGGCACTTAGGTAGGACTGACTATATTACTACAAATACCGTCTCTGCCAGGAACAAACAGGGTCTTTTGTCAGTGAGATATTAGGCGGAGTATCTGTATCCCGCCAGTTGCCTCTTGACCACCCGGATATCCTAACGACTAACTTGTCCTAATCGAGACATCATCTCAATACATATATACATGTAAAGGTACAAATTAGTGCAGCAAAGTCGAGCCGAGCAATTTTCAACTCTCTCCTAGTAACAAAAAAGGGAACAAGCAACCACTAGGGTCTAGGTCCAAACAACAGGGAATAATAGTCCAGCCAGATCCTTGCCAGAATCCCTGCTTATACCACCAAGCAGGGCCTCTCACCGTCCCCTGAACCTTGCAGATTATCACGGCGATTTTCATACACAGAAACAAAGTCTTGCAAAGGGTGAGAGAGATATTCTCCAGAACAAATGTAACGGTGATATCGTCTCACTGCGCTGTATCTTTTTCGTACTGCCCCTCCATTCGGCCCATCCCTGTCTCCTTCTTCCTCGCTTCGTGCAATGCATTGATTATCCCTGGTCTCGCATGGTGGAGGGATACTCGCGCCTAAAGTATAGTTGTAGCTAAGCGACGCTATAGAAAGGAGATCCAGCAGAGGTACTGTGGTAGCAGTCTCTGCAACAGTGACGGCGGCAGCTGTCCCAGTCACAGTGACATCGAGTGTGAGAAAGGTAAATGGTGCCGAGTGCCATCAGCCGTTCCCCATTCTTCGCTAATAAATGCGTGACCGTTCAGGTTTTCTAATGTGCGGCGGCACGGCCGATTAAGCTGCTGGGTCTTCTTTGACGGCTGCACTAGGCCTGTGATCTAGTGCATGGAAGGGCTACGTAAGCCAATTCCACGAGCGTCATTACGTGCGTTCGGAGTTTTCGTGGCTCGCGTGTTCTGCAAACTGGTACCATGGTTCGGTATATCACCTACAATCATCCTGTTGCTCTGAAATAGATGTGATCACTCATAATTAGATCCTGTATGGAAGGAGATATTCCGAGACAATTACTTAGGAACAGATTACCGAACCATTCTCAGCAGACATCGTAGTGTATGTACTTATTGAGCGGTTAGACCTACGTTATAAAACCACGCGTTCAACGGTCGTTAGCCCAGTTATTATTAGTCGACCGTTGAAAGCTACCGCCGGTCCTCGTAGACAAAGAACGCCAACAGACACCGTTGTACTCCAAAATGTTACTGAGACTTATTAGCAGCAATCGCGCGCGTCTAGAACCTGGCCTGGAAATTGGACGCGCAGCTAGCGCAACACCTCCCGTCATCGGGACATTTGCTCGAAGAGGTAGGGGTTAGGAGGTACCCGGCACACTCGTTGTAACTTGTCTCCTCTTATCCTTTACCCACTGAACATGGGTAGTATCCGAAGACTTCAAGTAAATGAGGGACGGTCTGATTTCTCCTCTAATACACTGTGCTGGCAAAAGGACCCCTTCGTATAATGTAATCAAAACTACACTAAAGTAGTAACTCCGTACACCATACACATATAGCTCACAATATAATATCTTCCTGCATCTCTCAGGAGTTAGTTATCAAGTCTTACTGCAGACACGAGTGACGTACACCTTCAATATCGAGCGCTGTAGAACGTTTAGCTCAAACCTCCCGAAACGAGCGCCGATTGCTAGGCGGGATTTCCCATTGTTTGGCTACACCAGATCGGACATCTACGATCATGGATCACTTGATATATTTCAGCACAACGATTGTGGATTGCACAGGCGTATCATCCAAATGATCTGATACCTATAGCAGCTAGCACTTGATACGTGGTGTATACGCAATAGAATTGCTTGCTCGTATGTGACGGACGTGTACGAAACAGTAAATTATTTTGCTCCGAATGGGACGCCAATACGACCTTCTCTTGTTTGCTTATGCTCCCTTCATTTCCGGATGCCATAGCAGATTGGTTGATCAGGCTATCGGGCCCCTCCTGTGTCTCCCAATGTGTCTTTACGTTTTCCGGTAATAGCCAAAGTCCATTAATAATAGCTGATTAGAATAGAAGTCGCCTCTTCGTGTTTTGATCCAAGGGGACAAACCCGGTGCGACGCTACTGGTCATCTGTTCGATGCTAACGTAACTGCTTGTAACATGGTGCAGACCCGGTGGTTCGGATTCTTCGATAGATCTCTGTGCACATGAGCAAGGGAGCAGCCCGCCACATCGCTGTTTGTGTGACAGCACACCTCAGGGATTGAGCTTGGGGAACCGCGAAGCTGGGGCCACTTTTCGTTTGCTATCATGGGGAGGAAGCTTGTCTTCTCCCCAGCTCTCGCTTGTCATTTGTACCGAAAGTAAGGGTTGGTGCAGGAGTCAGGGAGGAAGCGCGAGCGAGGGAGGGGGGTAACTCAGGGGTGTCGGTGTGTCGTGCTGCAGCGCCAGGGTGTCCTCGCGTACCTTTCAGGGGAGATTGGAGTGGCAGGGACTGTGAGAGCAAGCCCCAAAAGTAGCCTGTGGGGGTTACATTGATGATGAATTCATGACGAAGGATTGATATCGTGCATTGAGTACGATTCGGTAACGAACATGAATTCGACATCGAAAGCAAGTAAGTAAATTCTCTGAGTTTAACGAGGAGCTTAGAATGCAGCTATACATATTGATTTTTGAGGTACTAATATGGCATAATGAGCTTAAAAGTTTACCGGTAAAACCCCAAAACGTGTAGCTGTCTACGTAAGTACGTGTTCGTATATAGCAACGTATGTTTATATGTCTCCTTCATCAGAGTATTAGACCTAAGCTTCCACATATAAGAAAACCAGTAATGGCGTAGTATATAACATGTATTACTGGAAGAAACTGCGAGGGCTTGCTCTTCAAGGCTATAGGAATGGAGTTGCTAGGTAGACCTGGGCTAGTGAAATAGATGAGGCTTGGATACTATAATCAACGAATGATGAAAACATTTCTTATACAGTATCTCTAAATAGAGCTTCCCGGCAAACTTAATTTGTTACTGCCTATCAAGAGCACTTGTCTTGCTCTTGTACAGTGAGTAAGTATTCACAAGCATGAGAGAAACCTAAATTATAATATGAACTAGCTATATAGCCGACTGAGGAGGTAAACAGGACGCTTCAACATGTCTCGCATCTCACGAGTCATTCTTCGGGCTATATTACCTGTAAATAGAGCGTCAAGCGCGTGCTAGTAAGTAGAGAACACGATAATTGCAGGGGATATGCCTTTTGATTGCTTTGGATACCAAAGCTAAAGTCTACGATAATTAGGGCTTTAACTCGTTACAGTTTTCTAGTATACTATACATGTAAACAGCGCCAGAGTTCCCCAGGTGTTCAGATGTGTAACACTGCAATAAGAATGCTCCGGCGTACGTAGTAGAGAGATAGCTGAGTGAAACTTCTCTAGAAAATATGTGTTGGCCAATATGTTCAAGTTAGCCATGCTTTAGCACCGCTGGCTACGTTCGAACTCTTTATCTATCTTAATAAGTAGTTCACCTACAGCGAAGTTAAATGTGTACAGAGGTTCGTATACTTTACGGCTGTTTAGAGCTTATAGTAACGTTGTACATTCGAAAATTAAAGCTCCAGGCACATGATAATAATTGAGAGTTAAATATTGGAGTTTATGTCTAAGCCCAGCCATTGATGAATTACTAGTTAGATAGTTTTCATTAAGGGAGTTGTTGTCCCTTGCATCTACCAAAGCTACAATGCATTAGCCTTTTGTCTAGACTTTGTTTCGAATTAGTCCTCTTACTTATCTTTGATCCAGCCCTCTCGGATATCATTTTCTTCCACATGGCATCGAGTTGCTGAAAACCGCTGACAGTTTTGAAGTTTAGAAAGTATTCAGCACTGGCGGTAACTTTATAGAAAGCTTAGCCTTCTATCTGTTGTACAGAATTTTACAGCGTACAAGTCGAAGAAAACATTTAATGAACGATGTTACAATTAAAGTCGCCCGTCAAGAAGAGCGCTGGCGCTTTTCGGCACATCCTCTGAGATCGCCCTGCGTTCGTTGCTTGGGGCGTGGAGCTGAACTTAAGGGACGCCGTATCTGAATTCAGCCTTGCTTTTTTCTTGCATATCGTCGCCGCGATGCGACAGAACCCCCGGGCAATGTCCGTTCCTTCATTCGATTTCAAGGCTTATAAGCATGGTGCTTTAAAGTGCGTAGTCGATATAAAAAGCCTAGCAGAGGCGGTGAAGTCAATGTGCGAAACTACGGCCATGAGGAGTCGATGAATCGCGGACTGAAGATCGCATCACTACCTTGATACAATGTGTTGCTAGTATCTCAACCAGCTTCGTCCTCGTCATCTCGGGCGAAACCGCCGAAGTCGCCGCCTGAGAAGCGAAATTTCAGTCGCGGCTCTGTATTTCGATACCAAAATTAATATCCAGCCCATTGCGAAAGAGATATGTCTTTCAGATCAAGGCCCCCATGCGCTTCCGAGGGATTCCAGTATTTTCCTCCGAGGGATGATGCAGACACTGGGATTCCAGGCAGGTTACCAATGACAGAAGTGTCGCAATACGAGTAGCGATGTTGTACGCACTTTAGCCGTGGTAGAGCCTCTTACGAGTATTGATCAGAATGGAACCGTTAGAGTCAAGGAGACCCCTTTCCTAATAAGCTGGAGACTAGACGAACAAGACGAAGGAACTACGTCCTGTGAGTAAGACTATCGAACGCTTCGTCAGGAAGAAGCGCCCCGGCCCACCAGAACTGTTACTGCGTGTTGTGATGGTGCACTTAGGTCCCGATACGACGAACTCGTCGTGGTCCACTGGCAATACTATATTGACTCGGGAGTTTCTTGGACCTCATTCACATCGGCCTACTGAGGCCTGAGGGTCTTCGCCAAGTATCAACCCACGGGCATCGGAAGAGTGGCGTCTCAGCAGAAACAAACCGCGTGGCAGTATACCTCCTGCTGCATCGTGTATATTGTTAGCAGGGACTTGTTATAAAAGCTTGTATACGAGTTACACGGAAGAGTCATACAAGACGGCCAAAGACATTGCCCTACAACTGGATCAAATATGTCGGCTTTAGGAAGTCCCAAGAGGGAGAATCGACAGCAGCGGAGACTCGATCTTCGGGACCAGATCTTCGGGACCAATAGCTACGTGAATAAATATACGATCAGTGATATGTATTGATACCTGGCAAATGCTGCTTCATGGATAAGCAATAGACCATGGTCTTATAGAAACCCTCTTCACGGCGAGGGTAGAAGAAGTAGCAAGTCGTTTCCTCACTTTGAGATGTCTCTCGAGTCGATCCCGATGCTCCTGCCGCAAAGGAGACAGTATCCTGAGATTACCGGCATAGTATTTGTTATTCTTTACCATCTCCTCTCCTAACTATGCTCAGACTACACAAACATTTCAAGTAAGTGAGTTGATTGAAATATATTTCAGAATTTCAGGCTAATAGTAATTTTAAGAGCTAATGATCTGCAGTCAGTTAGACCGCTAGCAGCTAACCTATAACCGCTTAAAGGAAGGAAGGGGGTTAATGACGTCTTGGCCCAGGGTGTCTAGGTTATTTTTAGGACAACTGTGTGATTTCTGATGCGTAGCTACGACGTGTAAATCATTGTGAAAGAAAGTAGACGAGAAGTTATTATCATCGGTTGCAAGATATATAGGAAAGTCATGGGTTTGAAGACAATCGCGAGTCGCATTGCTTTCAATGCTAACGAACATCAAGGGGATCCCATCGCGTATAGCCGCTAGGTACCAGTGAGACAGTTCCTATGGATCTTGGACATGCTGAGTTCTTGCGCAGGATAGTAGTTCGAATCATTACTGGTTTTCCCATGATGTTAGTATATTTTTCGTACCTGCTGTGCCTCCTTTTCTGTGATGTAGGATGTTCTAGACTGCCGGCATCTAATGTATGTTGCTAAGAATACCCAAGGAGTAAGCCAGCAAGGATTGTCTGCGGCGTAGCAAGACGGAGAATACTGGTGGAGAGCCGTCCTTTTCTGTCTCTAACATAAGTCTTTATCTTTCGAAACTCTTTCTCGTGGTGGTAGTATTAATAAGCTGGACAATTCCAATAATGAAGCATTAGCTTGTCGGTTCGACCTGAACAAGTCATAATGTAACCTACCTATAGTGCATACCGGAGCCTTGGCGACTGAAAATTTATCGCAGTCCTGACGAGATCACCAATTTGCTAAAGTCCTACAGGACTAAACCCATTAAAAACCGCCCTGCCTTACCCTACATCAAATCAGCCCCGATTTGGCATTGCTTCCCCGTTCTTTCTGAACGGCTGTATGTCCCCGCAACTCAATGAAAGAAAAAATATGCAGTCGCCTGCAGCTCGCTTAGAGTCCCAAGGGGCTGCCGCGCATGATCCCATCCAGTATGCGAAGCCATCGGAATGGGCGGCTCAGAAGGATATTATTAGGAAGTTGTACTTGGTCGAGAACAAGACCCTCGATGAGGTGAGGCGTATTATGGCGGACGAACACCAGTTCCACGCTACGTAAGCTTCATCCCAGATCGGATCCGGGAATTTATAGTGCGGCTAACAGAGCACAGGCCTAGTATGGTGAGTTGATAGCGTTTACATGAGCCCTTGATTGCATCGCAGTGTTTGGGCGCTTTCCCGCAATTATCATGCCACTCCTGCTGATGATGACATGTAAACTGATTTGAGCGGGTAGTATAAGAAACGCATCAGATCCTGGCGTTTCTCGAAGAAGTTACAAGAAGACGATGTGTTGGACGTACTTCAACAGAAGTTAGAAAAACAGGCTGCGGGCGAGAACTCGCCTGCTTTCGTGATCCGCGGTCGATTAGTAAAGAATCAGCGCATCAAACGTTTTCTAGAGCGTCGGCCAGAAACACTCGCCCGACTTCAGGTTAATTCGACCTCAGTTTCGACTATAGGTTCTTCTAGGTCACCGTCTGAGGTATCTACTGAAATTCCCCGAGTACGCTCGTTGTCGCCTGAGTCCCGTAACCTGGAAAGGACTTTAACAGTAGGTAAGAAGTGATCGTATGACGCTCCTTTGTGTGCTATAGAATTCCATTTCTAGGTTTACGTCCCCAAGCAAGAAAAATATGTGAACCAACTCAGGCTACGTTAGCTGACCCAGCTTTCATAGTACGCAACTACATCCGAAAGTGCGCATTTGGACCAGATGCTTCATGGATCTGGACACCCGCAGGCTATGCATCTCAAATGGGCAGGATAACAGACCAGAGAACTTCAAGATCGGATATGTTTCTGGCAGTCGACGAGTTTTACCTCTTACAGGCATCCATCGACAATAATGAGCCGCCCAAAGAGGTTTTCCATCTTTTGAACTCAACATTGAACCGTCTCAGTGGTGTCATAAGAACAGAGTTACCAGACTTCTTCTTTCATATGATAGAAATCCTCCAGCACAGGTGGTCGAGTTATCCTGACCTGTCGCAAATATTTCGACGGCATGTGGCAGAGCTTGCTGTCGCCCACCTGGGTAGAAATCATCCTATATCTATCTTATGGCTACACTTACTAAGGGGGCAGGATGGCGAATCCCTCGGAGTACCTCATACTGTCTTAGACATGCTACTGCAAGAGCTGGCTGTGTCCCTGGGCTCACAAGATCACCTCACCTGCGTGGCGCTGGACTATTTACTGCGATTTGTAACATATACACAAGGCCCTGCCATGGCGGCGAAACGATTCAAGGACTGGATGTCGGCATACCCTGGATGGGACGATCCGGCGAGGTGGTCAGAGATTGTTAAGTCCAGATTGGCAATTTCCCAGTGTCGCCTGGTCAGATCAAACTACCACGCCATTGACACTCGCCCTTTCACATCAGCCGCTATGCGATACCAAAAGCCAGGAATCGACCCTCTTTCAGAGCTTCATTCAAACTTTATGTTGTCATACTTAGGAGGGCGGATCGCAATACGGAATGGTGATTCAGAGCGAGCTGAGGGCTGGTTCTTGAAAGCACTGACGGTCGCAAAGCAATGTCGAGGACCCAAGAAAACTGACTACCTTGTCAAGGTCTTCACAAACCTCCAAGTTCTATATACTGCCACATACAAAGAGGAGAAACTGGCAACCATCCTAGAGGAACTAAAGGCCTTGAAGGCTGAATGGCCAACGGAGGAAGAAGTGCCTTGACCATGTGATCCAGTTATTTCTCCCTGGTCATGTCTCACTACGACAAGCTCGATAACGTAGCTTATCACGTTACCACTACGAAGGCACATAGGACATCTTACTCAGTGACATTATATTGCTGAGAGAAGAAAGATGGTGTGCAACGCCTTCCATCAAAAGACACGAAGGAATGTATGTGAGCACTTCATCTTCGATAGCCGCATCCCCACACTTCGTTGCCGCCTACAAACCTAGGACGGAGAATTGTACTAGTAAAGTATATGTCTGAGTTGTAAGTATACGGTTTACTTGTTTGCCCGATCTTGATGTCGGATTGGTTTCTCTGCTGATAGAGCTGGTGGAGATTCATTTAGAGGCTCTAGTAGAATATAGATAGCATTACTTAATCTTAAATAATACATAAAAGGTTATAAGACACTATGCCATGTCCATCTATTCCCATCAGAAGGTAATTTAACGAATATTTTAGCTACCTATGTAGTGACTGCAAACATTTAAGTGCGCCTTGTTAGGTTTTGGAGCCCGCCTTCGACTTGCACACGCCGTTAGAGACACTTAGCAGGACGCCTGACTAGCCATTAGGCATGATACACAACAATCTAACGTGTGCAGAAGTGATCTAGGTTGTATAGCCATGGGATTAGAATGAAACTTAAATGTGAGGACCAGCCTCGATCGGTTGCCAATATGTTCGTCAAGCTGAGACGCCGCGCCGGTAAACTTGCCACGGAGTTCCATAAACTAGAGCTCTCTCTATAGTGCGCACGAAAGACTCAGATTTCAGTTAATCGCCAGAAGTTGAGATAATTCAAGTCTTGGAGACTGTTTCATGATATATACTTGAAAGCTTTACTTCCCTTAGGATTCCATGCTCTCCGACCAGACGCGTCAAAACGCGCCTGAAATTCAGCAGCACGAACCTTTGCCAACGAAACATCCCCTAACGCGGTACCATACCTTAGCTAGAGCAGATGTTACTAATTTGAATAGGCGTGCTGCATGCGAATGCTAAGGAGACACGCTCTTATTTTTTTTTTTCTCATTTTGCCTGGAATAAAACTAAGCAGCCGGCTTTCAGAGACTCAAGTTTCTTTAACGTTGCATCGCGTTATCAAACATGATGATGATGAGGATTAATATTGCTCACCTTCTTGATTATAAGGAAATAGTAGAAGAGCGTTAAAATGCTGTGTTGGTCAACGTCTAGAAATCATGGGAAACCTGTGTGAAAGTCGGTGGGTGGCGTCCATTCATTCCAACAACTTATTAAACTTGGCTCCTCCTAGGTACTTTCAATCATATTCGCTTTCGGTTGATGAAACTTTCACCTATACCAAGCCCTAACCCCATTTACGTCCAAGGGCATCGAGGAGATCATCAATACCCTAGACCACGTAGTCCGCAAAGTGCTCGTCGCGCTATATGAAGAGCGGGATGTAAGGAAGCGGGCTCTTGAATACCTCGACAAGATCACCTCACTACAGATCGAGGGTTCTCGAGCTGCGGTAGCAGCAGCAGCTAGTTGAAATAGAAGGCCGAGTTAACGATCCAGAATCTGTGTCCAGTGCCAGGAAAATATGTTACGCGGATGAGAACACGTAGGAAGCTTGCAATATCACCCTAGTACGTTTCCGCAAATTACTTCACTTGCAGTACGGAAGATGCAACAGTAACAGCTCCTTCATCTCACTTCCATCTACCACCTTGCCTTGTGGATCACCGTCCATGTTTTACATCAAGTCTTATCATCAATTTGTCCCGGAGACCTCCACAGTCGAGTTACTCTATCTACTTTGACATGGCGCCCCAGGAGAGCTAAACTGCGACTACGACTCCTATGTGTGAGAGGACTGAGACAACGGGGAAATCGATGCAAGGAGAATAGTGAGGAATATCCGGATGGCTTCACATGGACCAACTGCGGCAAGACTGGATCGCGCTCGGGCAGGGCCGGCATCATGATTACGGAATGCACGGGGTTGTCCGCGCACCGAGGAGCTAGTATTTTAGTATGAGCGAAGGCTCTCCGTACTTAGTGCCCTAATCACGGACCGCACTATGATACTCGTGCATCTATATCGAGGGGCCGGCATGAATTGGATCGTGAAATGCAATAAGCTATCCGTGCTTCGAAAGAGTGGTATTCTAATCATGCACCGCGCGAAGCTACTCATGCATTTGTATCGAGCAACTAGCATCCTAATCACGGACTACACGAGACTACCATTGCATTCAGGAACCGGCATAGAACTGATCGCGGAACTCTCGAGGCTCTCCGCGCATCGAGGAACCGCTATCGTGATCCCGAGGAAGGCGACGAAAGTAGTGAAAACAGTGAAAGTATTGAAAACGACGAGCGTAGCGAAAGCGAAGAAAGTAGCGACCACAATAATGATAGTGGAGACTACGAAGACGAAATCGACGACTATTAGTAAATTCTAGGGCGATAGCTACTTACCTTTCTCTATTGTTTGCTTTGTTTAATGATTGAGGAACGTTTAATATTCATATCTAGACTTGTTCACAACTAAGCTCGTGGAGACAGCGTCTCACATATCAACTTCATGGTCTTCCGCTTTGCTAAAGGAGATGAATATACCCAATATTTACAACAGAAAATGAACTTCAATGCAAACCTCCCTCACCCGCCTTGAATCATACATACTTAGAACATACTCATCGATGAATAGTAAAATTGTAACTTAGATCTTAACATCTTAACATCTCAACCTCTCAACATATCAACCAAAACCCAACGTCTACCATCATATATCCACTAGTAGTATAAGATCACCACCACCACCACCCCCCCATCATGCCATTATCCGTCACCAACACCCCTTCCACACAGACGAATTCTCACATCATACATCGCATAGACCCCCCCTCGGATGCAACCACAGTTTCCTTGCCCTTTGCCCCCTTACCCCCCTTGCCCCTAGCTCCAGCAAGCCCATACTTACTTTACCATGCATGCGTTGTACTCCCATTCGCCTCCAGCAGACTGGCCATTCGACCCCCATTCTTCATAGCCCTGACATTCCACTACTCTGCAGCTCCCCCTCTAGTATTCCCCCCTCTTATCGTATACCCTATACCCTATACCTTACGCCCTACCGCTCTCTCCTCTCCCCCACCACCACCCTTACCACAAACCCCGATCAACACACCCATCCACACACACACTGAAGCGGCACGAACCCCCCCATCCCGCCGATCGAGATACCACCCGAACACAAACACAAACACAATGCCACCAGATAGACACGTGGATAGGATCCATGACATATAACTACCCCTCCTTCGCCCCCCCTCCATGTCCTCCGCATAACCAAGGCGTCAGGCAGTGATACAAACAGGGCGAGTGGTTAAACAACAGGTCGACACGACGGGATCGACAGACAGACGGACAGGTGGGGTAGTAGCGAGTAGGATAGTAAGTGGTAAGGAAGGAAGACCGGATATGTGTATCACTCATCCCCGATCACACATCCACGTGGCGAGATTCGGGCAGCGATTGGAAGGTAGGTACCTTGTCTTGGCTCTCGCGGTAGGTACATGGATGGATATAGGTACCAAAAATCAAGCGTACCTGTTTGTCGATGGGAAGCCTAGTATCCTAGAAGGCTAAGCTACCCGA
This sequence comes from Xylariaceae sp. AK1471, assembly GCA_023159215.1. Lineage (NCBI taxonomy): Eukaryota > Fungi > Ascomycota > Sordariomycetes > Xylariales > Xylariaceae > Xylariaceae sp. AK1471. Next base: position 348,020 of record JAJKLI010000022.1, read on the forward strand.
CCTGATCACGTGTAGTCATAGAGCTCAAATGGAACAATGCGTATCATCAGTCCTTCAAGTGATGCTCTCTTATCCTCACGGTGCCGTAAATCAAGGCAGTGTCGAGTCACAAGCAATTAGTAACGGTCGTCAGTGCAACTAGGATAAGACAATGTGACAACGTAAAGGTTTTTGATATTTCCAAGCCCTCGTATGATGTTCTACATACACGCAACACAAATTACTCCTGGAATACACAAATCACACATTCCGCCAACAGGTGTATACATGGCTTAATGGTTTTGTCGTACATGCTTTGGTATCTCTCTCTATTATGTCCCGTAACATTGAATTAAATAGCGCCGGAGATACAGGAAAGAAAACAAGTCATGCATTCATAAAATGAGATCGCTAAATGTTTACCGGCGGTCTTCTGAGCCGGCTGCATTGGAGTCGTAGTGACGGTGGTGATGGTGTTCTTTTGGGTGGTACTCGATGGTCTTGGGCCGACTCTCGCTCTCTTCATCATACTTGTGTCGCCTGGGCCTATCGTCCGCTGCTCGTCCTTTTCGGTTTTCATCGTCTTCGTTCTCTTGGCGATGTCGGTGTCGTCTTTGCCGTTCCTCATCGGAGCGGGTCTGCTCTCCATCCGAGTAACGTTCGTTTTTGGAGTCTTTCTCATATTCTTTCCTTCGCATTTCTGGGAATGCATTAGTATAATGCCCTCATAGTAAGTTGTGCATTGTCCTAATTACTAACCCCTTATTTGTGCAGTAGCGGTTGCATAAGCTTGTATCTCTTCTTTGTTGAGAACTCGCAATACAATGACAAAGTCGTCACGAACCTCGAATCGCTCCTTGCCAATAGTGAGAGCTTCAGGGTTGACCTTCTTCCTGTTAATTTTGGTCCATCGAGCTCCGGATGGGGCGTCCTTCTTAGTCGGGTCATCTTTGTGCGGCGCCACGCCTTCTCGAATGGGATTGGTATCTTCTGGGAATTTGGGCCTAGGTGGCTTCAGGATACCTTTGATCGGCTTCGGTTCAGACTTATCCCGTGGTGGAGAAACGACTCTAACTTGCTTCTCTTCTCGCATCGGAACGATTTCACGGCCGCGAGACTCATCAGGAGACTCATCTCCTTTGTCAGAGCCGTTAGTTCCTAACGCAGCCTTAGATGATGATGGTTCTCTGATAGCTGACATGTTTGATTTCTCGGCTGTTTCGGTCGCTTTGCTTTGGCTGTCAAGCGCGGCTAATTCAGCCTTGAGGTCCATCAACCCTTTGGTGTCTGTAGGATCAAAGGCGGATGAAGGTCGATGCCGTCTTCGAGAATGGGATGAGGAGTCGTCGGGTGAAGGCTCTCTTCTGTCCGAAGTTGTTCCACTGAGCTTGACTTCGGCGTCGTGCCATTGGCGTTCACGCTGGCCTCTCTCATCCTCGCGGCCACGTTCTCTCTCCCGCTCCCTCTCCCGTTCTCTCTCCCGTTCCTTCTCCTTCTCATAATCATGATCGCGGTCACGTTGGCGTTCCCGTTCCCGTTCCAGTTCTCGATCTCTTTTAACATCAAACTCCTGGTCTTTAGAGCCTGAAACTGACTCCGCACGATCTCTACGCGATTCTCGTCGCTGGTCAACAACGATAGGATCTTCTCTAGGGGAAGGTTTCCGCTCAACAGTTTCCCTTTCTCTGGGTTTGCTCTTCTCAGCGACGCGAGAACCGTATTCTTTCTCTTCGTCCGATACTCGTCGTCTCGGTGAAACCCTCCTGTCATCTCCTTTGACGCTGAGACCTATGACCGGTGCAAGCCCTAGAGCGGCGGCGGCTCCTTTGAGACCACTAGAGACTTTATCGCGCGTTCTACTGATGCTGTCTCGCCGACTGACACCCTCTTTTCGATCTCGGTTTTCGTCGACGCGAGATCGATGATCCTCACTAGTATCTCGTTCGTGGGAACGGATAGGTCTCAACGACTCGTCTGATCCGCGTTTTGTTTCACGATCAGTCGTATCATGCCGTAAATGGCGCTCGTCGTAGTTCTGAGCAGGAAGAGCGCTTGCTGGGCGAGCTGACTGCTGATCCAGAGTATCTGTGCGGATACCAAACCCACGAACCGTCACATCTTCGTCGCGGTACCCGTCGTCTCGCTCACGCCGGCTCCTCGTCACCCGCTCGTCATCGCGGGAGCGATAAAGATCATCTGGATGGGACGGCCGGGCAGGTCCATCCTGATACAGTGATACAGGGCGTGGACGTATGGGCCCGCGCTCGATCGGAGGGCTCCTCGGCCCCTCAAGTAGAGCGGGACGGCGAACAGTGTCTAGTGGTGGTGGCGGTGGAACGGCCGGTGGAGCTGGCATAGTGACCGATGGACGATCATAGGCGCCTGACGCTGCCGCACGGTTGTACCTCTCAAGGCCAGCTGATGCTGGAGGTTTCCCACGATTGCCGCGGGGATCGTAGCGGCTGGTATCGCTGCTTATAACGTTGACATGAGGCCGATAGTAAGGACGGTCAAAGCTGTCGCGTCGATTTTTCCGGTCCCGATCATGATCCAAGTCATATCTAGCTAGATCGCTCGGTTTCGTGTACTCGTAGTAATCGTCGTCGTAGTCTGCTACCGCTGAGCTGTTGGCATATGCAGGAGTTGCGTGGTGGGCGGCAGTTGTGGCATGAGCAGGATGAGCAGGCGTTGCGTATAATGAATTAGGTCGAGGGTTGCGAAAATTGTCGGTGCTAGCCCTGGCTGGAGCCCAGAACCTATCCTCCCCGGCGCCCCCAACCCGTTCTCGCAAGCGATAGAACTCGTCACCCAAAGGCGCCCCCTGATTATAACTATGGCTATGGCGGTGCTGGCTGCGGGAGCGGATCGAGGAGGCAGGCTGCAAAGCGTAGTAGGCGTCATCGCTGGGGCGGTATGGCTCGCGAGAGGGACTTTTCTCTCTAGCACTACCGGAGGCGTGACTCGAAGTTACGTGAGGCCGAGGATGGTTGGTAGTCACAATGATGGGCTTCCCAGCGTGGGAATCCATTGTCGAGGATCGATGTCGGTTCGACCTGCTAAGACTCCGAGAAATGCCAGCATCTTTGGTGACGTTGTACGTGGTGATGGTTGTTTGAGGCGGGTTGGAACTGGACGCAGTCTTGGAGTCATGTCGTCTCGGTGCAGAGGTATCGTAGGCATCATACCGGGCGGTCGGAACAGCATGAAGCTCACCACTGTATGGCACGTTGTAGCCAATGTTGACGGGCATGGAAGCCCGGGCAGGGTTGAAAGTAGGGGATCGCCGACCCGGGTGTCGCGAACGAGGGTCGGCCATCGTTAGAATGTAGTTGTAGTCTCTAAACTAGGCTGGACTGGAGAGAAAGTGGAAAAAATAGAGGCCAGACGGATTGAAAGAAAGTATATAATGTGCTGGTAGTATTTTGTGTGGGTTGTCGAGATCCCCCCTCCAAGGTAGGACGAGAATAGAAATTGGGATTTAGATAGGATTTTGGGATTTGAGATTTGGGAGTTGGCTGACGGGAGGTGGGAGGTGGGAGGTGGGACCGTGGGACGGATGAAGTAGGCAGGTGGGGTGTCTATAACGTGTCCGCTTTAATTTTAATAGCTTGCAGTGCTTTGATAATAGTGCAGCAGCCCGCTTCTTCTTAGGTATTCTTCTGCTTCTTCCTTTTCAGAAGGTTCCCTGTCAACTGTTGGGGGCGGGAAAAGACGGGGGGTAAAAAGAGAACAGAGACCGAAACCAGCAAACTGTTCCTTTTTACTGCACCCGAAAGCACGGGAACTGGGTTGCAATCCGTCTCAACGTACAGCAACAGCAACAGGACAGCTGTGTTTACTGTCTGAATGAGGTCAGTCAGATATCCGCTCTCGGATAGCTTCGCTTGTGGTCTTGTGATCTTGTGGTCTTGTGTTCTTGGGTCGCTGGGGGTGGATGAAATATAATAACAGCACACACACAACATACCTGCACTTCTCAGAGGCAGAATATCGGAGAATATAAAATATTAAAAAAAAAAAAAAAAAATATTTCGCAAAGCCGATCAGGCCACAAATCAGGGTCCTTGCGGCGGGGTACACGGCGTGGAATGACCTGTGGAAGCGGAATGCGTGTTTTGTGCCCTGGTGCTGCTGGTACTGGCGCTGCTGCTGGTGCTGATGCCGAGTTCCAAAGATGCCAAGGTTGTTTATGGTTGGGCTGCAGGCGGGAAGCCGTTTGGACGCTGCCCAGCCAAAACCCCACACACAAGGGGGGAGTCTCCTTATTATGTCGCTCGCTGTGCTTCTTCCTGTGCGTCAAAGACCGACAGTTTGGCAGCTACCGTAAAATCTGACCTGTCCAAGATCGACCAAATGCTAGAGTCGCTGATCGTCAGCTAGGTTAGTTAGGTTGCTTTGCGAGAAGATCTTGGCAAAAATGAGCATGTGTTGCTACTGTGTAGAGGCGAATTCTCCGCCTGAGAAACGACAAGAAGCAATGCCCAACGGCAGTTGTTATCTAATTGATAAAAGTGACGAGGAAATATAAGCGCGCATGTACTGGACGAACGGCTTGATATTCGGCGGTCGGTGTCCGGATCCTCCTTGAATTCTTGAATCGGGAAGAGGCAGGAGAACAATTCAAGGTGTTCCAATTTCGGCGTAGAGCGTTGTCGAAAAGTCAAGGGCTGAAGCAGCTGTCCGGTTTGACTGTCTTGGAGGTATATAAAAGCCACGAGGACAAGACGCCTTTCAATGTTCCGTTCCGGATAATTATGTCGTTCTATTTATTTATTTATCAACAAGGGGGCTCTCCAGCTGATGGGTTCAGTCATGCAGATATTCTAAGTGGTTGCTGCAGCAAGGAATATCGGTCATGCACTGCACATGATTGCAGGACGAATGATGAGCGGAGGAGGGGAGAGGATATTACAGAGAGACTAAGCAGACAAAAATACGTAGGATAGAAGACAGGCCACGGTAGCCCTACAAAATTTTCAATGTTGCTCGCTCATGCTACCTATAAAGTATTACACCTGTGGGTTGCGAAAGTTGCAAACAAATCAAAACTAGTTCTAAGATGGAGAACACGAGGGTTGGCTGTGATAGGGATAATGAAGATGGGCAGTCTGATGACGTCCCCGTGGTCTGCCCGTAGCGCAAAATGGTATTAAAGGCGTTGGCGTTGCGTTGCGTCAATGGCTATCGGGACATTTTTCAGCTGTACGACCCGGACCCAGACCCAAGCCAAGGGACGTCAAGGCCAAGACGAGCCAGGGTTCTACTAACGGTTTTTGTCAAACAAGGGTATTTTCTTCGTCTTCCAGGGCTGCTCCTCAGGGGTTTCAGAGCGTCAAAAGCGTCCACTGGATTAGCAGCTCACTGCCTTTTCCTATTTTTTTTGGGAAGTCTTCGCCACTTTGAAATGGGGAAGTTTCAGACGAGGCGGCCTATAGCCGAGCTAATAATAAATCAACTGGACAACAACCTGGCCACTCTTGATCGTCAAGGGCTTATGAGTTCGTGCCTGACGATACAGCCATGGGCAAGGAAAGGATCAGACAAGAAGATCCCATCCTCCGTTGACAACGAAGCAAAATGGTCATGTGTCTCCCCGCTTACCCGACAGCGATGGACGCTGTCATCTTTTGGAAAACCATGCTCTGCCTCAACATTTGCTTCATCCGTCTGGTCCCGTAAGACGGAACTGATGCTACTGAAATTCGTCCAGCTGCAGCATGACAATGACCACGGCGACGTGTAGCAATGACGAGGAGCCTTGTGTCTGTTGCACCAATGGTCGTATCTCGTAAGTGTGTGGGCTCATGTTGGTGCCATGTTGGCCGTACAACTTCCAGGCTAAGACTTGTGATTCGTAAATGATAACTTGGCTGTTGGTGTCGTTGCCTAGTTACCCAAGCGCCAGCATATTATATGGTCGCTCATTAGACAGAGGCTAGAGCCTCAAACCTCGGCCATTTCCAATAACAGCTATTTGCGAACGGAGCTTTAAGCTGCTTCCTTCATCATCACAGGATGTTGGGATTGATTGGCCTCTCTCTACAAGTACAGTAGGTACCTACCAACACTACAGATCTATAGGCCAAATAAAAGTTTCTTCATCCTGCCGGCAGTAACGAAAAATCGTAAGTACCTCTTCCTTGCTTCTTACCTCTCCACCGGGTGGAATTTGTAAACACAAAACGGCTGTTGTACTTGTACACACAGGCCATTCCACTGTTCCCGGCGCTAATCAAGCAACTCGATATCCTTCAGGCGTCAATGCTAACCAGTCAATGGGAACCCAACGTTCGCCTCCCGTCCCAGTTAACGCCGGCGCGGGGGCCCCTTAGTGTGTACCTTGGTGTGTGCCTTGGTGTATGCCTTGGCCCTTTGGGTACCGTACTGGACACAAGAATGCGTAATCTTGTTATGTGCAACCTACGAATCACGATGAGCCATTCGAGAGAGGCTCCGCGACTGCGGCTAAGGGAGCACATACATGAGACGGTAGTTAGTCCGGGACCCATTCAGTCGGGTTCAGGCCCTAACCGTCATCTTACCTAAACCTCCCATCCTAAATTACCAACAGTCGTTAGTTTTTCTCCTCCGAGGAGTTGAAGGAAATTGCCGCTATTGCGGGGTTTCATGCAATGAAAACGCCGTACAGCTGCTGGAAGAAACAAACCAACACGCAAGCAACTGTGCGGCACACATCAAGTTCGAGGGATGACTGAGCGCGTGCTCGACCATTCAGTGAAACTATCCTCGGTTTGCTTCAGAGCCTCGCTTATTATCTGAGGACTCAAACCCGGCGGCCTCCGGACCGAAGGACTAACTAAGAACTGAATATAGTGAACTAGGTCATCCCGGCCCGACGTTGACCAGAGAGCCAGGCTAGCAACTCTGACTGAGTTAGCAATAGGCTGACCAGTATCCGCCGCTAACTTAACATTTGCGCTTTATAGCGTAGCAGCAGTGAAACAGGAGACGGCGTCTTCGATGCAAGGAAAGTCCTAGGGGACTACCAACTTCTGCTTCTCTACATCTACTCGATGTCACATATTTCGGTGTCTGATCGAGATCACAAGGCCACAAGTTGGTCGCCTAAATCGAGGTTATCAGTTGCAAGTGCTACTTTTGCCTTTTGCTGTTCAGGTATGGAATGACTCTGACGCCGTCTGTTCGGTGAACCACGTACCTCTGATGAAACTCACCTAAGCCGAATGAATCTGCACATCTCCTAGCGTCAGACCCCATATTATCCGGCCCCCATCGAGCAAGGCCGGAGACTGGCCAAAACAGGTTTGTTCTTTGTCATACCATCAAGACAGTTCAAAGTGTACTCGGTGAAAACATATAAGACGGAAAAACACGGGAAAGCCAACGAATCTTAGATGACACGTGTATCCCTCTTGCAGAAAGTGACTATGTAGAGAGAAGGGCTAGCGAGCATCAGCGTATGGTAGGGAAGCCTATAAGGGGACACAAGTCTTCGCCCCCAAGGTGCTTGGTTAGTGCCTGCTTATTGTCCACGATCCTACTACCCGCGCACTTGTAGAAGCTGCTGTACGAAGACAAACTCATTAGATGGCTTTCGCACTTCACTTAACCTTCTGGTGTATATAGATATCGGGATCTACTATCTACTATGGAGTCAGTCTTAACACTTACCTCCAACTCGTCTGGTTCTAGTCTAAGAGCGAGATATCTTAAATCCTCAGCGGCGCAGAGCTTCGTCGTGAGGATCAGGGTCGAGGTGACAATGAGCTCCATCTCACGTGACCCAAATCGTGACCACGATTGACGAGATTACGGCTTAGTTGCGGCAGAGGTCCAGACAAGATGCTCTCACACCAGCTCACACCCGCTTGTTTTCTGTTAGACAAGTCACAATAAGCCTGCAGAAAGAAGACGGCCAAGCCATTCCACGGAAAGGTTTCCGATACAAGGCCGACAACAGCAACGTGTTGCTCGACATCGCTGCTGGCAGATCTCAGAGCACATCCACGCCCTAGATCGAGGCCATCCGTGTCAGAAATCATGGATGATATGAAGGACAGGGTAGGGCTCGATATCCACAGGATCACATCGCATAGGACATCTAGACCGTAGACGTTATTGAGTTAGATTCCATTACATTGTAGAAGGAAATTTCACATCTGCCCGTTTGTCACATAGGAAACTCCGAGGCTTCAAAGTATATCGGTCATTTTGTGGCCCTCATAGCCAGCTACGAGCTCCCACGATTCAAATACCCCGACCGAACAAAACGCGGTCATGAACCTCGTACCCCCCTATTCCCAAGGTATCCCCGCTAGGTCTTTGTCCACCTGCATTTGAAGAGATTCCCATCTGCGTGCCGGGTGCCAATCGCCTGAGTAGTTGGTTGATGAATCGTCTGCGTTCCACGTAATCATCGGCTCGTCTTTACCCTCGGTTATCGTATAGGTCTTTATCGGAGACCGCAACATGCTTTCCTCTCATCCCAGGAGCCTGTTCATATTGGTGACATCCATCCGCGACCTCTAAGAATAGGATACAGGTTGTCTTCCTCCACGGAGGTAGTAAACTAACACGCATGTGAGAGCGAGAAGAATTTTGCAGCATCAACATACGCCAAATCCATTTCTCCTGTTGCGGAATAGAAATAGTGAATGATGTAACATATTACATCATTCACAGACCTGTCCCCTTTTTAATCTAGATAAGTTTGGTGGAATGGGGAATAGTAGGGCTTTCCCGCGAGTTCCTTGAAGTTGGGTAATAGAAGCGTTTGGCCTGCCCCCGCTGTACCGCCAACGTGGTAAAGTCCAAAATGTATCGTCAAATTGACTCCCCGGAAGAATCTAGCGACAATTGCGGTGATAATACTAGCATGAATCCGCCATCATACTTCTCAAGGTCTACACCATACAGAAGAAGTTCGATCTGAGATGAGCCAAGATGTCAAATGCAGGTGCAAGGCAAGCGACATCAGTTAAATAATACATTAGGCCCGCGTCCTCATGTATCTGATATGAATATTCGCCAATGGAACGAGCATCATAGGCAGGCCTCCTCTAGAGACATAGTAATCTTCCAGAGATTACTGTCCGCAAATCCACAATGACCCTACACTCATTAACTTCTGGTTTCTAGTTTAAACAAATAGGGAGGCTATAATAGCCTTTCGTGCTTACGATACAAGCGTCAGACCCCAGTGAGACTTAATTGATATCCAAATATGCCAGGTAATTGTTAATTTGTTCCATTACACTAGAATGGCTATACTGTTCCGCTAATGGTCGGATTGTAGTGAGAAGTGGCTCGCTAACATCGCCTACTTCTAGTAATTGATGCAATTTCCGGAGAACATTTGAAGGAACATCGGTTGCGGCACGTACGACATGACTTTTTGAGGGCTGGACATATTCTAAGGCCATGGAATCGTGGAATCCGTCAGGCTGTTTGCGTTCCAAGCACCAGGAGGTTTAATTTATTTTGGTCCACTCTCCCAGATAGTCTCGTGCCTTGGTTCGAATTTTGAGCGCGTCTTTGTCTAATCGAATGCTTGATAGATGCCCTGTGTAATAGGCCGTAGACTTTAGTAGAAAAGAGCTCTTCGTCAAAACCGAATATCACGGACAAGTTGGAGGAGGCTTGAGTGAAGCGGCTGGTAGCCCGACTGAAGTGCGAGTCTGCATCACGCAGTCCGTACACTCCAGCATAAAATGTCAGTAATCTCCATTACAAGCGAAATCTCGAAAGTTACTAGACGTAAAAACCCCCCTTTAAGACCAGTGACTTAGCCCAAACGAGAGGTTTCTGTTCTCACAACAGCCAATGACACGGAGTACATATTACTTACGAGAAGCGGTCTCAGTCTTAGCCTGCTTTAACGCTTTCTGAGTACCAGCTGCCTCAACAAAGGACTTCTGCTGCATCAGAGTGTTGCTATGAAGAAAGATTAGCTCATTCAACTAACAATCAGGACTATTTTTTCTTACCAATTACAAGCAGTGAGCAGCAGAGCCATGCTGCTCGTTTGTCGATCAACCATCCGTAAGACATCTTCCATCGAGGCACCCGAGAACACCAGCTTTGCTTTACCTTTCAGATTTAGATCACGGATAGCAGTTTGGTCTGCTGTTGAGGCGTAAACTTTGCGCACGCGTCCGGCTATCTCATTGACCAGAGTCTCACAGCATTTCACTATAACGAACGGAATCAGCGTCGCGTACGTTGGGTTGCTTTCCACCAGGGCTTAAGGTCACATAGCCGACTATACCCCCTTTTACCAAAGTAGCAGAAGGCGATGAAAGTAGTTCCAGGTGTACTAACTGGTAGAGTTTAGCTCCATCTCGAGGAGATAGTGTACAGATCCAGGATTGGCGTCAAGCCATGACTGAATGGATATCAAGGCTGACTTCAAAGCTCCTAACTGAGTGCGTAGACTGAGGAAGTATAGATCAGCATTTCCCCACCGATCGCAGGCGTCAGATACCAGCTTGATGGTCTTCCCAACCAACCCGGCTAGGTTCAAGGCAACACCGGCTGTGCCGACGATAGATGCAGGATCCATGGACAGGGTCAGCGTGTAGGGAGGGAGGAATTGTTCTAGTCAAGGAGAAAGCCAACCCATGAAATCGGTTCAATGATATTTAAGAACATATTAAGTTGGAGGATGCAATTAGGAATACGGCGGTCCTAGAGGATGAAGCCTGCAGATGTGAGGCTTGCCAGGCTCGGCTCGGTGTGAACACCGATGACAGGGTCGCCGATGCAGAGTAACCTCTCTCTCTCTCTCTATATATATTTACAACGCCTCCAGTATGCATTCCTCTCCTAAGTATGCATCATAAGATACGACCTGATTAAATTGCCTGCTGTGCTGCTCATCTTTATGTCGTCTACGGTCGTACATCGGAGAATTGATATATGGAGTGTCGGGGTGTATTGAACCAAAGATATAAATAATATGCTGGTGGGATATATAAAAACACTTGAGCGAAGGAGATTGAGAACCTAAGATTGAGAACCTAGCTGGAGTAATAGGTAATAGGTAATTTGATATATCTGTTCTGACACGGTAGGCACTTAATTCTGCCTGCTACATTGAGCCAGTGTGAGTGTGATCTTGCCTATTCTCGCGTTACACTCGCGTGGGGGTTGTGGGAAAGGGGGGGAGAAGCAGCTGCTTCGGTTCCATGACACGGTCCTTGTCTCCTTTACAACCTACAAACGCCGCTCATGCAGTTGCGGCGGCATTCCCGAGACCAGACACCTGGCATAACCCGTCACCCATAGAATCAACAGTAAGACGTGTCTACTGGCGTTAGAGTTGTGAAATAAAGTACTTGATGAAATCCATAAACTCGTGAAGCATATAGGCCATACAACATGATACCCTCAACTCCGTGGGGCAAAACTCCAAGACATGAGTCGTGCATAGCAGCCAGCGCACCAAATATGGTCCATTCCCAAACGTCTCTATCGCGGCCTCGGTATCTCAGAATGCATCTCATATCCTAGTTAAGCCAAAGCACCCATTGGGTCCCAAAGCGGGAGAAAAACCGGCTCCTTCTTGAGAACCTCCTTAACCTCCTTGGTTAAGAACCGTGGATTGACGACAGCCTGGTACACGAATTGGTCCATCCAGTCATCACTCATGACGAACCAACCTTTATCGCCCGACTCAACGCCCCAAGAGTTCTGCACGCGCCAGCGTACGCTATCCCCAGTCTTTTCATCGACATGGACAGCCGTGAGAACCATGGCGTGCGTCATAGCAGACTCGCCTACCCTGAGTCTGCCAGCCTTGTCCATGGCACCCGCGGCGTACATATCAACATTGAACCCCAGCCCATAATCAATGAGCCCAAGATCCATGATGCCAGCAAGCCGGTCGCTGAACTTGCCGACGTCGCAGCCAAAGAACACGGGTAAACCAGCCTTTAGCATGCTAACACAGGCTTGCTTGAGCACATTCATGTCGACGTTAATATAGGTGATACCACGCCCTCCAACGATATTGCCGAGTCTATCGACCGTCATCAGTGACAGAGGCTCGTGTCGCGGATCATGCACCAGCGACACCATGGCTTTGATAGCATCATTAGAGATGCGGAAGCCACTGCCTGGCACGGTAGAGGCGATGTCTTGCGCAAACTCGAGCGGTGTCTTACGCACAATGTGTGCCTTGCCGTATCTATCTAGGAAGTCCCACTCAAAGACTTGGTTATTCACAGGCGGCGGACCTAGCGTCAGCGTCAGGATCGCATGGATCTCACGCATCATCTTCTCTTTCGTGGCTTTCAGACTCGCCGCCGTTGTAGCGGAAGCCGACTTATTCCTTAACATGTTCCGCAAGATAAGCGCGTACTCGCGCAGCTTGCCAACGACGACGTAGTTAATCGTGCTGCTCGACATTGCGTTCCAGCTATCCGGATACAATGCCTGTGGGACAAGGCCGTACTTTTCAACGAGGTTATATACCATGTCCCACTGACCACCGTCACTAACAGGGTCGGCGAGAAGGCGCTGTACAAGGCGACCATCGAGATCCTCGCCCGCCGTATCAATGATGTTCTCGAGGAAGTAGTTGGCTTTCTCAAGCTTGTCCCAAAAGAAGAGGTACGCCTGCGACAGCTCAAACGACTCGAGGTTATACTTCTGCATGAGCGCAACCCGGAACACGTTTGTGCTCGCAAAGAGCCAACAACGCCCGGACGACCTCTGGTTGGTAATAGGCGCACCTTCGAAGGGGATGCGGATATTGAACACCTGCTGGTCAGTGATCTTGGCCGATCGCGACATCAGAACTTCCTTGGGATTCGCACTGCTAAGGGCTGAAAGGGCGAGTCTATAAAGATCCAACCATGAGTAAAGAAGCTATGGTTTATGAAGCTCAAGCTAGTTTTCGCATCATACATACCTATTCTTCGGGTCTTCGAGTAGTTTCGTCTGCCAGTCGTGCGTTAACTGAACCGCAAGCCCCTCCGGGCTTCGGTCAAGGTTGCCATCAAAGGCAACTTTCTCCCCGCCCACATGGACAAAGCCATCCTCGATGTCACTGCGTTCAAGCTGCAGCGAGCGTAGCCGGTCGAGGACGGCTTTCTCGTGCATGGCCATCTCGCGCGGGGTCTTTGACTGTTGCGCTCCCATGATTTAGGAATGGATGAGGTCAGTCAATTAATCACTTGGAATTTAGATGGTCTCGCAGGAGAGGGTATCAGTGTCACAGAGGGGATAGAAGAGCCTCGGAAAACAGGAAGGATTTCAAATTAATATTGTGAGTAAGTCGCTAAATCTTAAGAAACACTCGTACTAGCTACCGAGAGGATATAAAATAGGAAAATGCAAAGTTGAAGTCGCGCGAGATATGAAGGAGGGATGGCCAGGTTAAGAAGGTAGATGCTCTTGTCCCTCGTGACTAGAAGCATAGAGGTACTGATAACAGCCAAAGAGGAGGGGCTGCGACTAGTTTGATTGGCGCAAACCATCAAGTTCCCACCTCAAGCCCGCAGATGTTGCACCATGGATGGATGAGAGGTACACTATCAAGCACCACGTAACGGACTGAACCCTCTCCGACTCTGGATGATACAGAAAAAATGTGGACGGATATTGAAGGGTGATAAGCACAATATGATTCCTACGAGGTTGAACATCTATAGGCGTGTTCAGATCGTCTGAGCACGATCAGTTAAGCCTAGCCACTAAGCACATAACGAGTTCAAAGTCGGGGACCGTAGGATCCGTGACACCAACATTGTATTAACAACGATATACAGAGCTATCTACTTGATATGCTACCAGGAGATCATCCCCTTGACAAATTTTCCACTATTTAAAGAAATAAGCATTGTCGCACAACTTCGCTATTAAAGATGCGCAGGAAAATGAGTCCTTTGAAGTCCATACATCATAAAAGGTGACAGATAGAATGTATATGTTTACAGACGAGAGCCATGGACAACCTTGACATCAACAACGAGCTCACTGCCATGGTCGGTGATAACAAGGACTCGGACGCTGCCATGACCCTGGTTGAAAGCAGTCGACAGACGAGAGTAAAGCCCAGACTGGTCAATGACAGGCAGGGCAGTCTTGACATCACCGGACTCGGTCATGGCGGTGACGGTACCGTCCTGGATGTCAAGTACACGGTACTGCTTGAAGACAGGGCCAAGCATGGTCTGAACGACAACACTGGGGGCAGGATTGGAGACGAAGGAAGATTCCTCATGCAGCTGCTTGCTGAACAGGTCCACACCAAGGTAGCGGTGCTGGCCAGTGGCGGCCGAGGTCGAGATACGGATGACCTGGCAAGGACGACCCTGGAGCATCAAAATGTCTCCCATGCGGATGTGGTGGCAAGGGATGGTGACAGTGTTAGGGATGGCACCAGAGCCATTGGAGCGAGGAGCAGAGACCGAGGACGAGTGACTCTCGCGAATCACCTCAACGCGGTCGCCCTCTGGGTGGAAGATACGGTCAGCCATCTTGTGTAGACCGTGACGGAAAGAGTGATAGTGTCCTATGGATTATTAGTGAGTGGAATGTGTTGTGATAATAAAAATATATACTAACCGTCTTCGTCGTAATATCCCATTCTAGACTTCTGGTAAGCGGAGCTGTGTCGAGGATACTCAGTAGTCTCCTCGGTGATCTTCACGTCCTTGCGGTATGAAGGCGAAGCCTTAGGAGTGTCGATGGTTTCCTCGGTGATAGAAACTTTCTCGGCGTATTGGGGACGGTGGACAGCAGAGTCGATGGTAGTACCAGTAACGGAGGCCTTTTGAGCGTACTGGGGATGGTGAAAAGCGGTGTCAACGGTGGTACCGGCAAAAGAGACTTCCTCACTGTATTGAGGGCGGTGAGCAGGAGTGTCAACGGTAGTACCAGTTACACGAATGTCGTCTCTGTGGACAGAGGGTTGAACTCGAGCGCGGTATTCGCGTTCGATCCGGTCAATGGGAGAATAATGGGGCTTGTGGTGACGGTCAACCTGAATGGAAGTCTCGGAGTAGTTTGAAGATGGGTATTGGGGGCGGACAGCCTGTGTGCGAGTCTCTTGTTGGAAGACGTTGACGTTGCTAGGTCTGTGGGTACTATGCCAAGGTCAGTACTGATTGTTTACTCGAGTAGATGTGAGCATCAATCATGACCAGCCAAGTATGGCCGTAGGTTGTAATAAAAGAAATTTAGTTGCCAGGGCCAAGAACGGGTCGAGCCACTGAATGGTTCGTGCTCAGGCTAACAGTGCGAACACATATTGACCGACCACGTCACTCGAGCTAGGCTATTGACCGAGGGTTGCTAATCCCCTTGCTTGCCATATTGTCCTTGCGTCACTCAAATTTGACACTACAATTGATATAGAAACAATTGCAAGAGACCAATTCCAAGTACTGTGAAATTGAAGATAACAAAGAAATGTCAAAACTAACCTGTGTTCCTCGTAGTACTCGCGTTTGACACCGGGACGGCGGTAACGTTCTTCTTCACGTGTGATACGGACCTCTTCTTCACTGTAGCGTTGCTCTTGTCGCGGAGGCAGCTGAGCAGATGCGGAGATAGAAGAGTATTGACCTTCCCGTCCGGCTTTCTCAGGTTTGACGGGAAGTTTGATCTCAAGCTCTTCGTGAGTCTTGGTGGTGGTTTCAGCCTCGGCGGCTTCCTTGTATGTTCGAGGGAAGATGCTGAAGGGCACGGGGACGCGGGCTTCAAAGTCCAGGTTGGCGACCTTAACGACGCAAGGATCCTCTTCCCGACTACCTTTCGAACTGAACGAACGAAAGGAAGATCAAGAAGATTCCTCTTGCTCTTCTTTCTGAAATATCTGAAAGAAAAGAAGGGAGATGAAGAAGACGAGGCTTCTTTGACTCGATTCTTTCTGGCAGATAAATGTGGTGATGGGTTTGGGTTGAGAAGAGAAAGTGGTTGGGCTTGAGGAAAGATCAATTGGGAGAAAAGGAGGTGAACTGGCGAAGGCGGCTATTGGCGAGCAAGAAATAGGAACGATGCAGTCGGACCCAAGCGCACATTCGTCGGGTGGACCAGGGGGAGTTGTTATGAAGGAGATGGCGTGGCAGCCAAATTGCAGGGCTCGTGTGGTGCCGTCTTGTTTACACGGGTGGGTCAGCTCTGGCGGTCTGTTTATCTCGGTGCAAGAACGGCTAGACCATCATATAGCTTGGGCGGCTGGCGGGTCTCCCTCTTAATAGCACTCAAAGTACCCCTGAAAACCTGGCCCGATGGAGATGGCATTCTCCACTAAAATGCTTCGACCCAACCACCGCTAATGACAACCGCTAATGACACCCAAACACCTTTCCAGCTGCCACAAGTCCAAACTGATTCCCCCGTCGCGTTTTGGCCTTGTCCCATTGGAAGTTCTGGACCATTTTCTCCATTCTCTCTCTTCCAAGAGCCAGACTCAGACACGACACGACACGAGCTCCTATTTTCCCGCCTTGCGTTTTCGGGGAACCCTTCCCGGTTTGGTTTTTGGACCATTCGGTTGTTCCTCAATCAGAAGAAATGGAGCTACCCACTATACCTATGTTCTATAATTACGAACTCTCATCACATTTCTTCCACTGGCCCAACCTCTCTCATGTCAGCATCAGCTGCTACCAGTAGCGCTCATGTGTGTCGATCGGTACAGCACAGTACAGTACGAACGTCTCATTTATTACAAGTCCAAGTTTGGTTTGGCGCCAACGAAACATCATCTCCGATTTGTCACTTGATATGCTGTACTGTATGTACAATGATTTCTATTGGCGTTATAGACACGCCTCCATGATAATCGACCGTTATTAAAACAGACCGATCGGTTGTTTCATGCTGTTGAAAAGTCGAGAGGTTGGAAACCACTTCGGAAATCTCCAGATCTTGGACCATATGTGGCTGGAAGCCATAGCACCATCCAGAGAGATGCGTCGAGGTGGTTGGCTAAGATGTAGAACTGACGCAGAGCATCTGGATTCTGACCACCATCCTGACGCTATGCAGCCTGTCATGAAGCATCTTCCATGGACGCGAAACATCGTGGTTTGCTTTCATTGGGTTGTGTACCACGACTTATGCAAGTCCACATGTGCAGCATGTACAGGTGCAAGCTGAACCTGCTGCTTGTCTATCTAATTGACACTGTGTCTGGCTGGGATTCCCAATCTCATTATTGATCCCGCACCGTTGAGAGTACCATACACTACAATCAATCGAGGACTGTTTTAGGTATATAAACAGCGATACTGTATTGATGTCCGTCAACTCATCGTAATGACATATGACCTCGGCTCTTCATCAATATTCAGCGGTTATTTTGTTAACCTCGTTCGCCTCGGCCTATTTTATTAGCTCTCACCAAAGACGTTCCAAGAAAATAAACCCCTGCAATTGGAGCCTTCAGTTCCCCTGATCGTCAGAAACTCCATCGTGTTGCTATGACAACCTATCTGAAAATGCGCTAGTTTGTCGCGTCTCAATGCGGAGAAAATCGCGTTGCAATCTACAGAGCCGGCGCAACAGAGTCAGCAATCACATGTCGAGTATAAATTCATGGTTCGATGGACCATAGCATCGTATTATGTAAACAATACTGTCTCACGTTACCGAGAATCGACGACAGTGAAACTGCTAGATGAGTGCATTTAACAAGATAATATTATGTTTTAGGGGCATCGGTGGCAAAGGTGCTGAGCATACCAACCTTGCCAGAAGTTCGAGAGGATATATGCCACATCAGTCGTTCAAGCCTTGGGGGCACAGTCTAAGAGTGACATTGCTTGTTTAAAAATCTGAATTTCTCAAAACTGAATCAGGTCTTGCACAGTTTAAGCAGATAGTGTGTGTATTGCAGCTTGGGGAGCTCCACCTACCCTGGAAGAGGGCTTTCAAGTACTAGTGTGCCTGAATATTTGTCTTGCAAACAATCAATACTGATATGATTATTGGTGAAATCATCCTCTCCGGAGATTTACTCTCCAAGAAAAATCAGACCCCGTTCACTCAATCTTGAAGAATTAGTTGGAAGCTACTGGCCTGGGTATCAGACTCCCTTTGAAAAAAGGCCATTATCTCAACAACACATCTATATATCGTAATTGCGTCCAAGCAACATGATACGCCACGAAAAATTAGCTGAATACGACACGTATTCGGTATACTGCAGCTGTACTGATGCTAAGTCAGGGAAATAACTTGATCGAAGTTATCACCAGTACCATAGCTTCAGCTTCAAGGAAGCTTTGCCTTCAATAGACCATCTTGAAAGGCAGTCTACTTCACTTAGGGCTTCGAGCAATGAGTGAGCAATGAGTGAGCTAGAGTGAGAGCACTGCTGATGTGAGCGGAAATGGGACATCGAAATAGAACCTTTCAGATCTGAGACTTCGAGCTGGCGGCCGCTTTACTTCATGCCTGAGAACGCTCCCATTCCCCCGCAAGATCCATCTTCAGCAATCTACCCCGAAGCACGAGGCCCTGAGACTGATTATCCGTGTGTCTGAATGGAGCAACAACGTATGAACGTATCAGCTAACACAAGAGCCGATGGTGAAGAGGGGGATGCATGAGTTCGTGCATCAGCACCTTATTTGGGGGGCGGAAGACATACCGGTTGAGGAAGAAACTAAGCAACTACTAATATTCATTAACCTCATATAAACTGTAGCTGTAGGGAAGATTTTATTTAAATCAGCAGTCGCAAAGAACGTGCATCGCTATGTGGTGTCAAGTTCGGACTAGTCCAGTCCAGTCCAGTCCACTGGTATCATACCTAATACTACTGTACATATCCTACTGTTGTATGAATCATCCGGCGAATGGAAGGTTCTTGTTTGATGACGTCAGCTGTTTGGCCCCAACCGCACCCAATGATTCTTCGAGGTTTTGGAGCTCTGCCCCACTGGATTCAACATCCCACCATGCCTAGCAAGTGCTGCGCATTTCGGAACCCCACGTTCGCTTTTGTCGTCAGCAAACCACATCTCCAACCTTAGGTATTCCTCTATACTTTTTACCATTATTGGCCGGAGGCGCATTGGCACAACATCAGAGGTTGAGGAATCAGTAGCTAAGAAAACGTCATGAAACAGAGGTTCTCTTCCCTTGATGTCAAGGTATGAAATGAAGCTGCTAGTGTGACCCCTCTTGGCCTGCGCAGTGTCGACTAACATGTGATTTATAGGTCATCGCCCATGAACTTTCTGCAAGCCTGGTCTCTTTGCGGTTGTCCAATGTCTACGACTTGTCCTCCAAGATACTCCTCTTCAAGTTTGCGAAGCCCGACAATAAGAAGCAGCTACTCGTCGACTCTGGTTTTCGATGCCACCTGACTGAATTCGCACGAACGACTGCTGCTGCACCATCCATCTTCGTCCAGAAGCTGCGCAAAGCCCTGAAGACCAGACGTCTCACCGCCGTCTCACAAATAGGAACCGACCGAATAATAGAGTTTCAATTCAGCGATGGGCTTTACAGAATATACCTGGAGTTCTTCGCTGGTGGGAACGTCATATTGACTGACAACGAGCTCAAGATCTTGACTCTGCTGCGCCATGTGCCAGAAGGAGAAGGCCAAGAGCCACAGCGCCCGGGTTTGACCTACTCATTAGAGAACAGGCAGAACTATGGCGGTGTTCCACCCCTGACCAAGGAGCGCCTACGAGGAGCTCTTCACACCATTATTGAGAAGAATGCTGTGTCGACCACATCTGCTAAAAAGATCAAGAAGAAGCCAGGTGATGAGTTGAGAAAAGGGTTGGCTGTTACAATAAACGAGCTGCCTCCGATATTACTGGATCATGCGATGAAGGTTACTGGCTTTGACTCGACAGTACAACCAGCAACTGTTCGGGACAATGAGGCATCATTAGACCATCTCCTACGGTCACTCCAAGAAGCCCGGAATCTAGTAGAGGATATAACTAGTTCGGACACGTGCAAGGGATATATACTCGCGAAAACGCGGCCAGGTGCCGAAGAACCACCAGACGAGTCTACTCAAGATGAAAAACAGCTAAGGAAAGCCTTGCTCTATGAAGACTTTCACCCCTTTTTACCCCGCCAATATGAAGTGGACCCAGCATATACCATTCTCACTTTCGACACCTTCGGCAAAACAGTAGATGAGTTCTTTTCGTCTATTGAGGGACAAAAACTCGAGTCACGTTTGACCGAGCGGGAGGCTGCTGCCAAACGAAAATTAGAGGCTGCCAAGGCTGAGCAGGACAAACGGATCGAGGGTTTGCAAGCAGTCCAGACACTTAACGTCCGCAAAGCAAATGCCATAGAGGCCAATATTGAAAGAGTCCAGGAGGCTATGGATGCCGTGAATGGGTTAATCCATCAGGGCATGGACTGGGTAAATATTGGGAGCTTGATCGACAGGGAGAGACGACGAAATAATCCTGTGGCTGCTATTATTTCGCTTCCCCTGAAACTCCAGGAGAATACAATTACAGTTTTACTTGGTGAAGCCGAAGAAGACGAAGAAGAAGATGAAGCTTACGAAACAGACTCTGATGACGGTTCCGATAGTGGTATTGGCCAAAGCATAGCCTCGAATCAGAGAGGCCAGAATAAGCGGCTGTCTGTTGATATCAACCTCGGCATATCTCCGCATAGTAATGCACGAGAGTATTATGGGGAGAGAAAGACAGCTGCTGTCAAGGAGGAGAAAACCAAAAAACAATCGGAGATGGCCCTCAAAAGCGCAGAACAAAAGATCGCAGGCGAGCTGAGGAAAGGGCTGAAACAGGAAAAGCCAGTTCTTCAACCTATTCGCCGGCAAATGTGGTTCGAGAAATTCATCTGGTTCTTGTCTACTGACGGATACTTGGTACTTGGCGGCAAGGATGCCCAGCAAAACGAGATGCTTTACAGACGATACCTGAAAAAGGGCGACACATATGTTCACGCCGATCTTCATGGTGCTGCGAGCGTCGTCATCAAGAATAATCCAAGTACGCCTGACGCTCCGATACCCCCTTCGACATTAGCACAAGCCGGGTCTCTTGCGGTTTGTTCGTCCTCTGCGTGGGATTCAAAGGCCTCCATGTCCGCCTGGTGGGTTTTAGCTGACCAAGTTTCAAAATCCGCACCAACGGGCGAGTTTTTGCCCACCGGGTCCTTCATGGTTCGCGGAATGAAAAACTTCTTACCTGCCTCTCAACTTGTTATGGGTTTCGCTTTGATGTTCAAGGTTAGCGAGGAGAGCAAGGCAAAACATGTCAAGCACCGTCTCTACGATACACCCGTGAGGTCTGAAAGTCTATCAGAGGCGCCAGCTCATTCTACAAGTAGTACGCCTGCTGATACTACGGCTAGTCAAGAAAATGAGATAGATGCGGGAAGCGATTCTGATGAAAGCGCCGCTGAAGAGGAGGATTTCAAGGCAAGAGTAAATCCTCTTCAGTCCTTTGGAGGTAATGGAGGGGAAGGAGAGCGTCTGGATCCTATAGATGAGGCGGAGTCATCGGAGCAGATGAATCAGTTAGCGATTACTAAGAAGTTACCAACCACTAGCTCATCTGAGCCGGATCAGGGTCTGGAACAGGATGAGCAAGCTGTGGAAGATGAAGATATTGTGACCGAAACGGACATAATACCGACAAGGAATACAAACAAAAATTCTTCTTCCACTGGCGAACAGTCTACTCAGCCTAAACAGAAGGGGCAGCAGGGAAAGCGAGGGCAGCGCGCTAAGGCGAAGAAAATTGCCGCCAAGTATAAAGATCAGGACGAGGAAGATCGCGCTGCAATAGAAGCTCTTATCGGAGCCTCAGCTGCAAAGCAACGAGCAGAAGCCGAGGCAAAAGCCAAAGCAGAGCGTGAAGCCGCTATAGAAGCAACACGTGAACGCCGTCGCGCTCAACACCAACGGCAACAACGCGAGATGGCCGAGCACGAGGAAGTACGCAAGCTCATGCTTGACGAGGGAGTGGAAATCCTGGATCCAGATGAAGTTGCGAATCTTTCGCCGCTGGACGCCCTTGTCGGAACTCCCTTGCCAGGTGACGAGATCCTCGAGGTAGTGGCGCTGTGTGCACCATACGCTGCGCTCGGGCGCTGCAAGTATAAGGTCAAACTGCAGCCTGGAGCACAGAAGAAGGGGAAAGCTGTCAAGGAGATACTAGAGGCGTGGAAGGCTGCCTCGACTAAGAAGGGCGTCATTGATGAACAGAGCATGGACAAGGAACGGATGTGGCCTCGAGAGGTCGAACTCATCAAGGCTATCAAACCCGAGGATGTCATCAATGCTGTGCCTATCAAGAGCCTGAAGGTCATGGCGAGCGGGGTTTCTAGTGGAAGTGGAGGTGGCGGAGGGCAAGGAAAGGGCAAAGGAGGTGGTAAAGGAGGGAAGAAGAGATGATCTTGTTCTCGGTATATCCATGTTCACTATGAGTTCACGGCCAACCTATTCTGCATTTAAGGCGTTACATATGGCACATTGGAGCAGTGGGCCATGCGAACGAATAACCATATAGCGCTGTTAGGAATCGAACAGAACTCGTTACATGGCCCAGCTGGAGCATAGCAGCAATTCCAGGAGCTAAGAGGAATTATACGCTTGATTGAGGCTGTTTAACAGGCCAAACTAATACTCCACGACATTGTCCCCGTCCGTCCGAGGTCACTCTACAAGTATATCTTAATGTACTTTAAAAGAGCAAGATACTCATGTTCATATGGTGATTAGAAGAGTGAGATGTTTATAAGTCTATATTCAACTACTAGAAAGAAAGAAAAGAAAAGAAAAGAGATTAATCGCCACACAGTATATAAACATGCATAGCAAGATAACTCACCTTGAGAATATGAAGATACTTACCACTCAGATTACTCTTTCTCCTGCTTGCCGCTCATTTATTCATCAGATCCAAGTCAGGTTGAGTTCTTAGGCAATACTATCGCGCTCCCAGCAGCTCGACCACTGGAGCCAACGATTTCTAATTTTAGGGTAAAATGCACTCTTAAGACATGTCTTTCGGCTAGTTTTAAAAGTACTTATACGACTAGATTTAAGATCTTTTAACACTTATACTACATATATCCTATATTTTTACGTACTAAAAACCGTACGTTTATTAGAATATATAAATAAGATCTAACCTATTCAAACTGTCTACTACTTCAGCTGTTTTTTTTTACAGATAATACATGCTATAAACAGTCCTTAAAGCTTAGCACGAAGCTTAAATACAGTCGATCTAGTAATAAGCAGCGCTATAATGTTCAGTTTTTTATTAGTAAATACAGTTATTAGTAAACTTAAAACTACTACTAACGTATATTACTTTATACTTAATTACGTAAATAGTTAAGTTAAGACTATTTATAGCTTTTTTAACGCGTTATACGCTTTAAATAGTATTTTTAGTTACTTTTACTTATTTTTAAAGGATGTTATTATTAAATAAAGTTAATATAAAACCAAAAGTACTAATAACTACGTCCTAGCTTATAATACTATATATTCCGTTAAAAACAAAACAGGATAAGATAATTTAATAGCTAGTTATATTTATTAATTTATATTAATTAGCTAGCTTATTAAATAAAACTAAATAAACTGTACATACAGATAAGTTTAATCTTATTAATATAAGCGATTATATTAGCAGCTTTAACTAAAATATTATTAATATCTAAAAAAACTGCTAAACTAGTAAATAAAAACATATTAAAAACAGTATAGCTAGTATAAGTATGTACAGTAAGTAGTTAAACTGTAAATAAAGTTTTTATTAAAAAAAGAAAAGAAAAAAAAAAGTAAAGGGAAAAAAAAAAAAAGAAAAAAAAAAA
This sequence comes from Xylariaceae sp. AK1471, assembly GCA_023159215.1. NCBI lineage: Eukaryota > Fungi > Ascomycota > Sordariomycetes > Xylariales > Xylariaceae > Xylariaceae sp. AK1471. The sequence continues at coordinate 371,780 of JAJKLI010000022.1, forward strand.
GTGAAATAAATTAAGTAATAAACAAGTTTTATTTTAAATAAATTCGTTTACTACTAACTTTTTATTTATTAAACTATAAAAAAACTATAGTTTATTACATATTAAGCGTATATTATAGCTTAATAATAACGTACTATAAGTAATATATTATTATTAAAATAAAATTATATAGTTTTCATGTTTGTTATAAACAGCTAAATACTTTATATTTAAGTTTAAATACTTAATACGATAGAATTTTTATTGCTTACTATAAAATTAAAAACTAAAGTACTTAATACGCTTGTTTAAAAAGCGTTATTATTTAAATATAATATAGTTTTTTTCGTTTATTGCAGGATTTTTATTATTAAAAAAAACTTCTAATTTAATACTTTTAGATTTTTATTGCTTAGCTTTATTAAAATAAAATCTTTTTTATTTAAAATAATACTTAAAATAAAGAACTAAGTTAAAATCAGAACTTTTAAATTTAAGTATAAGTTTTTATGTTCTTATATTAAAGCTTAAAAAAAAAACGAAATATTAACTTTATTAAATGCTTAAAAACTCTTTTTTTTATAATATTATCCTAAAAAAAAGCTATTACTATATTATTAAATAACGCAAACGTAATAAAACTTAAAAAAAGACTTATACGTGCTAAAAATTACGTTTTATCGGCTTAAAAAGAACTATATACAGTAAAATCATAACGGTAGTAAAGTATAAAATTATAAAGATCGCTAATATTTTTAAATATTAAAACTTTTTATTTAACGGCTAAGTAGTAAAAATCAGCCTTTTTTTTTTTTTTTTCTTTTATAGTAATATTAAAGTTGAAATCACGCTTAAAACAATTAAAAACGATAAATAAGCATATAATACTAATTAAAAACTCGAATAAAACAAAGATTATATTAAGTTAACGTGATTATAATAAGTGTATATTAATATTTTAAGTGCGAAAAAAAATATGTACTAATATATTAATTAAAACGAAACAGTAAAGCAAGCTTAAACTTAAGTAGTAGAATACAGTATATTTATAGCAAGTAGTTAAAGTAATAGATTTTTTATATTTAAATAAATCTGCTTATAATAGCGATTTTTCCGTTTTAAAATTAGCTAGTAAAGTAAATATATTACTAGTTTAATTATTATTTATAATTATAATCATGTAATTATTTTTAATTATTACTTAAGTATTTATTGTTAAATTATTAAGTAATAATATAACATAAAAAACAAATTAGCTTAAACTATATACAGCTAAAATCTACTTCTTCTAAATAATTTTATAGTATAAAGTATAGAAAAAAACCAAGGCTTATAAAATCGGGTTATTTATAGCAGTACGTGCTAGTTAGTACTTTTTTTAGGTCTAAATTAAACGTTTAAATCGGCTTTGCTTACTAAGAAATGATATATTAGCGTTTTCGCGCAGTTTTTTCATAGCATGTTTTTAGGACGTTAAAATAATAGTATAACTTAAATGCTTATACTTAATTATAAAAAAGCGCTGCGTTGTTTTTAGCTAGTTAAAATAATTAGCTAGTTTAATAATAGCAGCTAGTATAACCGGATAGTTTTAGGACTATAGTTAAGCAGGGGCTTTTTGCGTAATTATTATAGCTTATTACTAAAACGAAAATGTTTTATGTTCTTTTTTTTAAAGTTAATTATTAGCGTTATTAACTACGTAAACAGCAGGTTATAAAGTAAATGTTAGTAGGTTTAGCGTAGAAAGGTCTAGGTTGCCCTTATTGCGGGTTTTTAAAACCGAAGACTTTTTAGTAAATCTTTAGAGAATATTTAAAATATTATTTAATTTGTAGCTTTTTTAATTATTAACTATAAGACTATTACTAGCTTAAGCTTAATTTAAACTATTTCTAATTTTTTTATTTAAACTTGCGTTTTACGTAGCAGTTTTTAAGTTAGCTATAAACGCAGTTTTAAACTTTACACGATATTTTATATAGTTTAGCTTTATAATTAAGTTTTAAAAAGAGAGTTATATGCTAAAACCGCTTATAATAGCCGGGCAGGAAAAAATTTAAAGTTATAAATATAATAAGCGGAAAGTAAAAGTTTAGTTTATATTTAACGCTATTTTTTTAGTACTAAATATAAAGTTATTAATTTTAAAGTAGTATAAGCTAATATTACTGTTATTATTATTATTATAGTTATAGTTAATATTATTATAAAGCTGTAATATTTACTAATATATATATACTATACTAAAATAATTTTTTTAAATCGGTTATTAAAAAAGATCGTAAGTATGTTTTTAATGCGGTATTTAGTTTTTTCTAGCCTGTTAAGCCTTTTTAAAACTTTAAAAGTTACTTTAATAAATTAGTTATTAAAAAAAAGTGCTGTTTTATCCTTAAACCTACTAAGCCTTTTTAAAATTATAAGAGCTATTTTAAAAAGTTCGTTATTAAAAGAGGTCGTAAGCAGGTTCTTAGTATAATTTTAATATTTTTTCTGTTTGCTAGCTATAGCTAAAATTATTACTTTTTTAAATTGTTTGTTAAGGACTAAAATTGTTTAAATCTCTACTTTTTTACCGATTAACTTTAATATTACGAAAATTATCTTAATAAGTTAAGTATTAAATACTAACGTTATTAAAATATCGGAAATCACTTTAAATAATAGTTTATTAAGTACTAAAATTACTAGAGCTTTTTTTTTAAGTTTTTAGTAAGCGACTATAAAGCTTAAACACTTTTTCCTACTTTTTTATTTGTTTAATTTTCGTAGTATTAATAACTATATCTATTATAAAGCTTGAAAATATCGTAATAGCAGTTAAAAACAACGTACTTAAAACAGTAATACTTATAAACGTTTAGTTATACATGCTAACTAAACAGATAATATTTACGTATTTTAAGCAGCGCTTTAACTATAAGTAAAAAATTAAACTATTACTTGCTTAAATATACTTTATTTATTACTACTTTTTAGTATCTTAATTTTTTTAGCTTTATTAAATCATGCTAACGTTATATAAACAGCTAAAAGACTACTATTAGCGCTTACGTACTTCTTAGCTTTATTTAAGCTTATATGTTTTAAATTAGCAAATAAAATACTGCTTATACTTAACTAAGTAGAATAATCGGTTGATAAATACTGCTAAAAACTATTAGCTAGTATTTAATATAGCTATAAAACTGCTTACTTTTTTTAAAATTAAAAGCATAGTTTTTAAGTTCGCTAAGCTAACTTAATAACAAATAATAACTTCAATATATTATGCTTTTGTTTGCTCCAAAAATACCGGCTAACTTACAGCTACAAGATACTCTTATAAAATATTAACTTTACAATTACTATTTTTTATATTAATAATAGCTAGCTATATTAACATTTTCTATTAAAAATCTGCTAGAACTTTTAGCTTAAACATAATAAACTCTATTTTTATTACTTTAACTAGCTTGCCCTTAGTTAGAATACTTCAAGCTTAATACTCTGCTTAAACTAAAACGTTATTTATAGCTAAAATACCAGTAAAAAACCAGCTAATAAGAACATAATCATTCGTAGTAAACAGCTAGTCTAAAAAAGTCGCTATAATAAGCAAGTAACAGTAATACCTCTAAGTAAAAAAAATATAAATGTATAAAAAAAACAAAGCATATAAATAAAAAAGAAAAAAAAAAGTACGAAACGACTAGTACTAAGCATTAAGCTGTATTTATTACATATATATGTTTAAAAAAGTCTTTAAGTTATACTTACAAGTTTTATAACTTATATTTATATATAATTACTTTTAATAAACCACTCTATTAAGTAATTATTAAAACATGTAATAAGTATAAGTTAACTTATACTTACACGCTTTAATAAAAACAAAGCTAAAAAAGATCTAGAGTTAATAATATACAACTTACTAGCTTTTAGCGCTAAAACGTAAGTTGTAAAATCTAGCGCGACTTTTCCTACTAACTTTATAAAAGCGTTTTTACTATTATAAAAATAAAGTCTATCACTTTAATTATATTTTAGCTCTTAAGCCTAATAGCCTATAAGCTATCCTTTATATTGTAAATTACTGCCTTATTTTTTCATAACTTAAAAGCCTACGTAGAATATTATTACTAAACTACGCGCACGTTCTAAACTATAACAAGCGTATATTTTTTAATAGTACTAGCTATAAACATAACAGCTATATAGTTGCTAGCGCTAATCTAGCTCTAAATACTAAGCGCTATATATTTAAATATAAAGCCCAACCATAAAATAGTTTTAAATATAGCCTTTTTTATATAGCAGATTATATTCGTAAACATATAAGCTAGTAAAATCCTAATAAAAGTTTTAATAGCAGCTACTATATTCTCAAGCTTAATAATAAAAAGCTTTAAACGCCTTTAAATATCGTTTTTAAGTTTATCTTTTAAATCTTATCTAGTCCTTATAACTGATATAATCTCATAAAGCTTACGTTTAAACTTAAAAACCTAGATAGTTTTAGTAGCAACTTTTACCGATATAGTAATATTAGCGCTACTATATCGGCTTTATTTATTTATAAATAGTTTAAATATATTTAATCGTAAGAAATATATATACTTATAATCGTACTAGCTCCAGTAAAAACAGCAAGAACTAATAACTACGCGGAATATTTTTTGCGCTTAGCGCGCGCTTTACTAAATACTATATAGTTCTAGCACTTTTTTTTGCTAGGTCTTAATAAAATACTAAGTTTCTATATAACTATATTTTAAAATATGCCAGATATTCCGCAAAATTTGCTAATATTGCTTACTAATATAGGATAAAAACATAGTTAAAAAGCTCGTATAATATAATTTTAGTATGTTTATTAAAAAAGTTAAGTTATTACGCTAAAATAAAAGCGTATTTAAAAAGCAGATATTGTTTAGGTTATAAAAGCTAACTAATAGGTTTTTTAATATTATCTTTATAATAATAAATAAGTTTAGTATAGTTTTATACTTTAGTTAGTAACGAAAGTTACTAAAAATTACTGCTAAGATTAAAACAGCTAAAAACAGAAGGTTACTAGTACTGCGCACCCGTTAAAACAAGCTTAATCTTAGTATTACTCTTAACTATACGAGACATATATAAAAATACTACAAAAAAAAAAATTTTTTATAACGTGAAAAAAATAATAGTGAAAATAAAAACGAAAATAAAAGCGGAAGTAATAAAAATAATAACGCTATTAAATTAACTAGTATACTTAATTTTTTAACTTAATCTTTTAATTACTTATAATAAGCACGTGTACTTTATAAGTAAAGCGAAAAAAAAAAAGGAAATCATGGTTTATTTATAGTTATATCTGTTATAACAAGTAGTTTTATTTTAAAATAAATCTACGTATTAGTATAATAGTTACTATAATAAAATCAAATATTTAAATAAAGTATAAAGCAGTTTTTATAAAAGAAAAAATAATATACTATAAAAAAAATTAAACTAAAAAATGATAAAAAAAAAATAATATACTTTTTAGCTTAGTTTTTAACCTGCTTTTAATATTAATTTCTATTAATTTTAATTAACTTAATTACTTTATTTAATAATACGTATATATAAAAAAGTTTATTTATTATTGTTTTTATTTTTACTTTTATTTTTACTTTTTATCTCGTTCGTTTTGCCGTTTTTTTTTCTAGGTTTTAAATACTACTTAATCTTCTATTGCTTTACTAGAAGCTTCTTGCTCGCTTTTTTTTTAGTCGCTTTATTTATCGTTATTTTCTTGGTTGCCTTTTAAGCTGTTTTTTTTTAGCTCGTTTTTGTTATTTTTTAAAAAGCATTTTATAATAAAAATAGTACTATTTTTTTATTTACTAGTATTAAAGAACTTTTAAAATCAGATTTATACGAAAGATCTAGCAATATATTATAAATAATATTACTAAAACTATTTTTACTTTTAACTTTTTTAACAGTATACTTGCTTAAAAGCGTAAAATAAACCGTATCGCTAACATTAACTATATAAATATTTCCGTTCTAGTTTTAGTTGTTTTTTTTAACGTTAAATAGCTACTTCTAGAGTACTAACCCCTAATATTAAAACATATTTTTAAAAACGTTCTTATATTTATCGTTATCGCTTAAAAAGTCGGAAAGCTCGGTTTTATCGCGAATAATAAAAAATATAACGTGTATATACAACTACCTATAACTTTAACCGTTATTTTATTTTATAAATAGTATAATACGCGCTCTTAAAAGCTTAAATTAATTATTTAGTTAAAAAGTTATATTTTAAAGTTATTAAAACTGTTTTAAAATGCTATAAACGCGATTAAAACAAAATAAAAAGTTAAAGATATATAAGGCTCTATCGTTAATTTAATAAAGTACTACTGTTTAATAGCGTTTAATACTATAGTAAAAAAATAAAAATAAAAATTTATAATAATATTAGTTAATAAAGCAGTTTCTATTAGCTTTATTTAAAAAAAATACTAAATTAACTACGGTATTATTGTTTAAACAGCTTAAAAATCTAAACTTGTAAAAGATTTTATTAAAAATCCTATAAAAAATAGTAGTTAATATGTTTATTAAATACTTATTAGTTAACTTTTTGCTTTCGCTTTCTAAAGTTTACTTCTTAATAAACGCTAATAAGTTTTAATAATGTTTTCTATTTATGCTTTAATTAAAACTCTTGCCCTTTAATAATTATATGCTAAAAATATTAAAAAACGATTAATTAATATAATTGCTATTTATAATTCAGCCGAGATTAAATATAGCTTTTTTTAATCTATCCATGTTTATATTAATAAGCTTTATAACTAACGGTATAATAGTAAATGCTTAAAGCTTTTTAATAATTTTAAGAAACTTTTCTTTGCTATATTATTATATACTAGTCTTGCTAAGCACTTATAAAAAAAGGCGGTAATAGTAGTATAAGCAGGGGCTAAAATACTAAAACCGCTTAAAAGTTTAATAAAACCTAAATTTATTCGCGATTAATATTTAATATATAGCTATTTATTTTAAAAATATATATCTTTACTTTCTTTGCCGTTTTAACCGTAATTTCTTTATATATATAAGCTTAATATGTTGTAATAAAAGTACTACTTTTTATACTTAAAACAATACAGATTTATATTCTTTAAGTAGATTTATAATATATAGTTATTAATAACGTGTTCTTTATAATATTTATAATACAAGTGCGTTTTAATATACTTAACTATATCGGTTAAGTGCTTAACGTGAACTTAGCAGCCCAGTATTTTATATACTAAATATTTTAAGTTAAAATAACGTGCGTAAATATTCTTTTGATTATAATAAATATGCTTACAAAAAAAACACTTTATACGTTTATTAATAAAAGAACCGGGAAAAACATGCTAAAAAAACTCGCGCTATTTTGTTACAATAGCGTTATAATTACAACCAGCAACGTAAAATATGTTTTTATAGTTTTTACAAGCTTTTTTCTTATTGCTAATATTAAAAAACATAACTTAATAAAGCTAGCACTAATAGTTTAGATGTTTTTTTTAAAAATGCTCTATAAAAATCCTAAAAGTACGTACTTTATTATATATTACTATGTAAGTAACAGTATATAAACAATATAGCTTTAATACCGCTACAGCTTTATTATATTTATTTTAATAATATATTTTAAAATACTATAAGCTTAATAAATACTTAAAACATAATAAATATTACTGCGACTATTAAAAAATAAGTCGCTATCTAATCTTACGTGTTATTTTCAAGTTTTTGTAATAATATAAATAATACGTTTTAAAATCGCTGCGTGCAATAAAATATAACATACATTCACTTTTTTTGTAGTAATAATTATGTTTTATATTTTTATGTTATTTACGATTAAACTTTTAAAAAAAAAAATATCCGCATTTTAAACATTTAAATAGGTTTTTATCGTTATAAACGTTGTTAATATATTAAAACAAGTAATATTTATATATAAAATATTTATTATAATGCTTGTAGTAAAAAAGCTAGAAATATAAGTATACTGTATTAATATGCTTATTAAAGTAGGATTATTAATAAAACTAGTACTTTTTTTTATGTTTTATGCAATTTTTTACTAAGTATATAAAGTATGTTTTTTAATAATTTTAAAATTAGGCTATATAGTTTTTTAAAAGCTATACGTGCGCGTAAACTTAATAAAACTCTAAGCTTTTTTACGATAAGAACTGTTCAGGATATTACTTATAAAAAAATAACTTTAAAACAAAGTTAAAGTGATAATTATAAAAATGTTGTATAAAAGATTTAACTAAAAAAAAAACTACTATTTTTATATATTTATTAAATTAAATAAAAAAGCACGTAAAATTATACTTTTTATTTTTAATTCATAGCGTGATATTAAATAAAACGTCGTAAAAAAATATTAGCTTAAAGTATTGTATATTTTTTAAGACTTACTGTTATATCCTTTAGATCGCGTTGTTTATTATATCGTATAATGAGATTAATAGCCCGTTATATAATATAGTTTTTTATACAGTAACGAAATCGTTGCAAACATTATAATCTTATTAAGCTTAAGTATAGTTAATTATAATTACTACTATTTTAATTATAAAATATAACTTGTTCTAACCGTGAACAGGATTAAAGTTTTTATTGTTTATAATATTTTAATAGCTAGTTTTTATAGCTATACTATGTTAAGAACATTTTTTAAAAGTTGTTTTTATTGGGTAGCCTGTAAAAAGAACTAAAAATAAACTTAATTTATTAAGCCTTTATTTAAACTTAATTTTCTCTTTAGATATAGAAAAATATTAGCTTTTTAACTGCTTAATCTTAACATACTTTTAATAAATAAATTTTAATAGCAAGCGCTTAATAGTACGGTTTAGTTTTTATATACTAAGCTAAACTACTGCTTTATCGTATCTTTTTATTTTTTTTTATTAAATTTTAAATTATTTAAAAGTAGTATTTTAATCTTAAAATACTAGCTTTACTAGCAGTATAGTTAGAACATAGAAAAAAAAAAAAACTTTCTGTTTAGTATTATTAATTAATTTAATTGTTAAATAATACTAGAATTTTTTTTTATTAATATTATACTTGTTTATAATTTTAATAAAGATTAAGTAAATAGTTTTATATAAGCTTTAATTAATTTTGCGTTTTTGTTTCCGACATTCTTAGTTCGTATTAATTATAAAAAAAAAAAAACGAGCTTGTTTATTATTATTTAATTAAGCTTTATATAGTAGTTTTTTAATAAGCTTGTTTATTACGCTAGTTTATAACGTTTTAAAAAATAAGCTTAAGATTTTATTGTTATTGCTGATAATATTGTTAAAAGTTTTAAAGCGGTTAAGGCAGTAACTTAATATATAAAAAAAAAACTAAAATATACTAACGTTTATAAAACAATTAAATAAAAACAACAATTTAAGCTATATACTTTTAAAGTTTTTTTTATTATAATAAACACGTAATTATTATTTTAATAATAGTACTATTATTAGTAGCTAGTTTTGTTTTATAAAGTTTATAAAGCTTATAGCTAAAAACATGTTAGTTTTAATATAGTAGGTTAAACAGCGCGAGACGCTTTTAATAATTAATATTATGTAGTTATATACAGCTTTTAAGAAGTAAAAAAAAAGCCTAAAATTAAACAGTAGTAGTATACTTGTTTAATCGTATAGCTTAAAAAACATGTTACTGTTTTTTTAAAAAGTAGTAAAAAAATTATCGCACGAAAAAGTAATAAAGTTTTATACTGCTTAGTTTTTTATTTTAAAAACGTTTTAAGTAGTTTTGTTTAACTTAATTTTCTTAATATCTTTTTTTATTTTATATTAAACAATATTTTAAAGCTGCTTTTTTATAATGTTTTAAAACGTATAAGTAACATAATTTTTATATAAAGCTGCAACTTTTTTTATTACGTAGATAAAGCTGTTTTTATTTTAAATTAGTTTACTATACTTATTTTTGTTAACTTTGTACTGGCTATTTTTATTGTACTTATAGGTAATTTAGAAGTAAAAAATAGCAGTATTTTTATTTTATTTTATTAATAGCTTCAAAAACCGGAGCTTTAAGATCTTTATTCTTAACGATCTTTTTAAATTGATTTTTTTATGTTTTAAAAGCATTAAGTTTTTCTAGTTCTACTTAGTTTACAAGCTTTTTTTTATTCTTCTTTTTCTAGGACTTTTGTTTAGCCTTCTTGCTTGTTTTTTTCTTGCTTTTACTAAGCAGCTTAAAAAAAAGCTATAAAATAGCTTTTTTTTAAATATTATAATTACAAACTATTTAAGCATTTTATAAAAGCTTGCTATTATATTATATCCAGTATATAAAAGAGGTTTTAGTTAGTATAACTTTAACTTTTAGCTTTAAAACGGTATTAAATAGCTAAACTATAACTATATAAATTATAAAGTCTAGGAGTGTAATAAAAATCTATAAAAATAGAATAGGTCGATTAATAGTATCAGTAAAGCAGATTAGAAAGGACCAGCTTTATACTTAAAAGCTAAATATTATATTAAAGCAGAGTTAAGTTTAATAAAACTAAAATTATCGAGCTAAATATAATAAGAACCTAAAAAAAAACTTTAACAAATTTTATTAGCTTTTTAGCCTTAGTAGTATAAAAAGCTATTTAAAGTTAAGAACTTATATATAGCAAGCTTTATAATAAAAACTAAATATTATAATAAGTAAAAACTGCTTAGCTTTTTATAACCTACAATTATAAGAACTATAGATTAAACTAAGCTAATTAATCATTAAATAATTTATTATTTATATAATAAAGTATATATAAAAAATTATAAAAATAATAACTGTTTAAAGTTTATTATATAAAGTAAAAAATAAGATTATATTAAAACAGAGCTATTAAATAACATTATATTAAGGCTAAATATATAGGCAGTTTAATAAAACGCTTTATTAAACATACTTAAAAGAAAAAGTAAAAATAAAAAACTTATTATAGATATAATATAAAATAACGCTTAAAAAACAAGAAGTTATAAACAGAAATAAACTAAAAAGTAAATTAAAATTATTAAATCTAAGCTATAATTAAAGTAATTAATTTATAATAAACAATAAAACAGCAAGAAATACATGATTTATATAAAGAATAAATATAAGTTTATAATAAAACTAGTTAATAAGTTTTAATTGTAGTTAGCATCGATTTTTAAAAATAAAACAAACGTTTATTGTTTAAATAGCTAACTATTACGACTTTTAAGACTAATACTAAACTAAACAGTATAAATTTTTTAAAGCTTATATAATAGCAAGTAAATAATAGTATTAGTATTAATATATAGTTAGCTTTTAAATAATTAAGATTAAAACTATTAAAGTAAAAAACAAAAGAAAAAAAGTAAAAGAAACAAAAAAGAAAAAAAATAAAAGCAAACATAAATACTATATGTTTGCAGTATATAAAACGCGCGAAAATATCGCTCGTTTATTTTATAGCGCACTTTTACTTATATTTTATTAATAAGTAAACAAAACGGTCTTTACAGTAAATACATGTTTAATATATATAAATATACTATATTTATTAAATATAATTTTATATATATTAATATAAATCATATAATAAAAAGTACTAGATACTAGATACTGTATAATACTAGTATTTTATTAAACGGAAAAAAGCGTACGCTAGCTAGGTTAATAAAATTAATAACTTAGTACTACACAATCTTTATCTCAGCTAGTTTTAAGCTAAAATAACTTATAAAAAAAGTTAAAATTTAAAAAACTATTTTTTTGCTTGAAAAAACCGGTTATATTTCGCTTTTAATTTTAAAAACTGGAAAGTTCTGATTATTCCGTTAAATAAAGTAAATTCTATTTTAAATGCTGCTTTTTAGATAAAACAGCAATATATATTATAGTAAGCTATATAGATCTGTTCGAGAAAAGCTAGTTAAAAGATGCTTAAATAGGAATAAAAATCAGCTTTTAGATCGCGCTTTAATATCTTAATATTATTATAAAAACAGTAAATAAAAATATCTAATAGTATATTATATAAGAATTAATCATATATGCTAAATAAAAGGTTTATAAATATATTTTACTATTAAAAGCTAGTTAGTATTAAAGTTAAAAAGCAAATAAAAAAATTAAAAATATGTTATACACAGAATAAATAGCAGGCTAAAACTAAAAAATACGCTTAATTAACTAAAACTACATTGTAGTTTAAACGGACTTATTAAGTATAAAGATAATATTAACGTAGAGTTTAAAAGATTATAAAGGTTTAAAATCCCTACTTTTAAAAAACTAAAAGTAAATTTTTTTTAATAGATTTTTAAAAGCTACTTTTTATAAACTAAAATGTTAATTTTAATATACGATAGTGTTTAAAAAAAAGTAAATAGCATTTTAAATCTAACTTGAAGCTTTTTTAAAATATCTCGCACTTTTAAAAGCAAAACTTAAAAGCAATACTTAATCGAATTAAATATAAAATTAAACTATAAAGCATTAAAGAGCAAAAATCGCTATATATATAATAATAGCATTTAAATTCTATAATATCGTGATATTTTTATACTTAAAACGTCTTAAATAATTATGCTTTTTTATTTATTTCCTTTTAGTTTTTTATTTAAGCTTAGCTAAGCTTACGCTTACGTTTTATACATGCTATCCTACTTTTAATATATTTAAACCTTGATTTAGTCTTTTTTTCTCTTGTATTTGTTTTTTTTTTAGCGTAACTTTTTATATAGTATCGTTTTCAGCATAATTATAGTTAAATTATAATTAACCGGTATATATATCGTATTAAGCTGTTTATTAATATTAGCTAGTATAGTATTAGTATTATTTTTTTTTTTTATAACTACTTTATTTTATTAAAAAAAAAATAAGAGTTACTTTTTAACGTGGTTTTATAAGTCGCGAAATCAGTTATGCATAAAAAATAGTTGTTTAATATTAGTTATAGTCTATACTTTAAAAGCTAAAACAGCTAAAGTATATACTTTAAAAACTATAATAGCTAGGGTTTATATTTTAAAAACTATAACAGCTAAAGTTTCTAATATAGAGATTATATCACAGCTAGAGTTAGTTACAGTAATATTAGCAGCTTAAATTATAGTTTTTGCTAATGTTTCGGTTCTGTCGCAGTTTTAAATCGGCTAAGTCTAAACTATTGTCCACTTTAGCTACACTACCTAATATCCTGTCTAAATAAGCTTAGTACTAATAATTTTATTCTTTATAAGTTTATTAAGCTTTATATATAAGCTATTTTTAACTTTAAAAGTTACGATAAAGTGATATTGTTTATTACAGTCTAAACTATATATCTAGTTAAAAGAACTATTAATACTTTATAATTTAATAAATAATAATTATGTTTACGTTCTTACTAGTTAAGCAGTTTTTTTAGTTTTATAATCAAAATAAAACTAGATATTTATAACAGCTTTAACAAAAAGCTTTTTATAAACTATTTATGCAGTTATTGTTAGTAACTATATAAAAAACTAGTATTAAATAGAACATATATATATTAAAAAGGTTTAAAAAGCATATAATAAAATCGTTATAATAGCTGCAGCTATATAGAGATCGTACTAAGCGCTAATTTTAAATAAGCAGATAAAAGTACGCGAAAGTAAATTTTTAACTTTAATTGTTTACAGCGTAAAAAAAAAACGCTAAGTTAGATTATAAAATAAACCTGTAAGATTTATACTTATATAGTACTAACTACGTTTATTAATATTTTAGCTTTTAAATTTAAACTATTTTGCTATAAATCGATATCGATATAATTTTAATTAAAATTATTACAAGGTTAAGTAGACTTAAAAGAAAATAATAGGTTATATTATACTAGCAATAATAAAAGTATTAAAAGTTATACTATCGATTTATAATATATTATCGTTATAAAATCGTAACGTTAAAAATAATAAAAGTAATAATTGAATTAATCTAACTGTTTTTTTAATTTAACTAATTATTTTGTACAAAAAAAAACGCTTACTTTTTTAACTAGTTTTAAACTTAAATGTACGTATTAAGCATTAAGTTCTTAAATATTCTGCTATAGTAATTGTCAATATAATCGAATATATTTAACGTGTTTTAAAAAATAAGTAAGTTAAACTATTTAAATATAAGGCTAATAAAATAACATACGATTTCTTTTTATTTAAGCAAGTAGCAATACTAAGCTTTTAATACTGTATAATAAACATTAATATAGTTTACGTTCGCTTTATATACTTAATAATCCTAAGCATAATATATAAATAACCCAACTAATAGATTTAAATAGCCTTTTCGTTTTAATAAAATAAACTTAGCTAATTTTTTTTTAGTTTTCTGCTTCTTTATTACTTATTTTTTGAACTAGTTAATCTTAATAATATAACGTTTTTACTTACTTTAAAGCCGAAAAGCCTATAAACAGAATATATTAATAAAATAAGAAGTCGTAGTAAATATTATTAACCCGTTTAAAAAGTTTAAAATATATTCGGCTTAAAGTTTAAAGCTTTTACTTTTATATAAAAATAAAGCTAATACTATAAAAGCATAATAATAGTTACGCTTATTAATACGGTTAACTTATTAATTAAACGTTTTATTAAAATTTAAAAGTAATATTAAGCTAATATAGTAGGAGCTAAACTAGCAAGTGTTTAGCACGTAAAAATCTAGATCGTTTTTATAACGTTCGAAAAGCTTAAAAAAGTTAATAATAAAAGCTAGGCTTATATATACAGTATAAAAAGCCTAAATAATATAATATCCTATATAAGCGTAACTATATCTAATAAATTTATAAAAAAATAAAACAGTTATTTTATATATACTATACACGACTTACTGTTCGTAAAAGCAGTAATCGTTATAACCTGATTTAAAAAAGGATAAAACTTATATTATTCCTTTTTTTTAATAGTAAATTTAAAAAAAGCGTTCTAATAATTAAAGTCGTTAAACTTAATTAGCATAAATATTTCGTTCTATTTCTTAATTTTAACGTTTATATTAATTAAGTCGATTATTTTTACATAGAAAATAAATAATAAACCAGCTATTTAATAAATAAAATAATCTTTACTGCTAACGATAGCATAAAAATAAACTGCTTAATAAGTATTAGCAATATTTTTCTAGTTTATTATTATGCTAATTTTTAACAGTATAATCTTATTAAAGTTAAGTAATAGTAAATATTATGTTTTAAGATAAAGAGTCGATATAAGCAAAACTAGCTTAATATAGCTTTTTTTAAAATAAAGTAATTAAAGCTCCTACACTAAAGTTTAAAAGATTATAAAAGCCTTTTTTAGTAATCAAGGCAGTAAAATTATTATATAATATAACAAATAAACTACTAATAGCTTTATACTTTTTATAGCAAACTTTTATGTTTTTTATAAGCAAAAGAATAATTTATTATATACAGCCTTTAACAGGATAAAAATTATATTATTAAAACTAATATATAAAGCTATTTAAATATTAGATCCAGATAATATTTATTAATAAATTAAAGCTTCTAGTACTTTATAAATTAATTCTAGCATATAAGCTATAGTTTCGACTAATATTTATATTAATTAAAGCTTAATAAAGACTTTTTATTGTTTAATATACTTACTGCAAAACTAGCGTAATAAGCTTAAACATGCATATAAAGTATAAAAACCTCGCGATATTAGTTAGCAAGCTAATTAATACTAAAAAAACTAATTTTAGTATTTAAAGCTTGTTTTTTTCAAGCTTATATCTTATAAACTCGTTTATTAAGTTTTATAGATTAGTATAAAAAATCCTACTTTTTTTTTAGTATAAAAAATACTACTGTATACCCTAAGTATAACTATAGTATTATCTTGTTTTAACATATATACGTAAATACCTAAAATATAATAACAAAGTTATAAACAGGTATTTTATAATTTACTACTTTATTATAAAATATTTAGTTAGTTAAACTGAATGTTTAGTAATATTTAATAATATGCAAAAATCTAGGATTTTTCTAGTTAGCTAAGCTAGAAAAATCCCAGATCTTTACGTAATACTAGCTATTACAGTATATAAAATATAGTATAAAAACTATTTAAGTTTTTACAACTCTTACAGATTAGCCTTTTACGCACTTATCTTTAACCTTATATTTTTTAATTAAAAGCAGAAAATACTAAAAAAGTAAGCTAATATTTGTAATAGTTTATACTATTATATAGTAGCGAGAGTATAGCTTAAAACATAAAAAGCTTTTAAAATTATAACTTTTAAAAGTCATAGTACAAATACAAATCATAATTTATAAAAGTAATAATAAATTGTTAATCTTAATTCTTAATGCTTTAATATTATTATGTAATTATCTTAAAATGTTTGCGTTATAAAATAAGAATTAGTAGTATAAAAAGCTAAAACTTAGTGCTATATAATACTCTTCTAGTTCATATATCGCAATAGTTAATTAGGCCGCACGTGATTTAAACTAAAAAGGTTTTATTTTAAAAGCTAAAGCTAGAAAAACTAGTAATAAACGTTATAATATTAAACTTGCTAAATTATAAACTAATATTAGCTATGTAAATAATAGAACTAAACGGTCGCTTATTTAATACTCCGACTTGTAGTATTATAATTTTAAAAGTAAAAATAAAGCTAAGATAAGCGACTAATTTTATAACAAAAAATTAAATATAGCAGTAAGCTATAAAAAAGCTTAATAAGTTTATAAAGATTATAATCTTTTATTATATATTAAGCTTTATATTAAAAATACTAGAAATAAATAGATATAAAAACTTATAATTTAATAAAAGTTGTTTTTTAAAAAAGGCCGTTACTAAAGTTAGCCCTATTAATACTTACACGATCTGCTTTTTTTTTTTTTTTTAAAAATACTTAATGCTTAGTATATAAAAGTTATATCTAATATAAAAAACTATTAAACCTATATTAAAGATTAAAATTAATATATATAGCTATATATAAATAACATTTAATAAGTATAGTTTATATATTTACTTAAACATGTATAGTAAAATTAAAACGACCTTTAATATTATTATATTTACTACTATTATAGTTTTTTATATATAAACGTTACTGTTTAAAATATAAACATAGCTGTATATATTAAGTTAATATAATAACAATAACAATATTATGTTTTTAAAATATATAATAGCGGAATAATTAAGCTAAATATTAAATTTTAATTAATAAGTTCGTTATT
Organism: Xylariaceae sp. AK1471; assembly: GCA_023159215.1. Classification (NCBI taxonomy): domain Eukaryota; kingdom Fungi; phylum Ascomycota; class Sordariomycetes; order Xylariales; family Xylariaceae; species Xylariaceae sp. AK1471. The sequence continues at coordinate 389,046 of JAJKLI010000022.1, forward strand.
AAATAATAATAAAAGTATAAACCTAGTTCTTATATATATATAAATAAAATTAACAAGTTTAAATATTAGCAGCTTTAACATAAACAAAGCTTTAGCTAGTAAAAAAAATATAATTAAAACTTTATAATATAGTCTTATCTTAAAAAAGCCTTATTATAGTCAGGTTTACTTATATTATATTTACTTTTATTACAAGATCATGAATAAGCCACGAATTAAACGGCATAAAAACGCTTGCATTTTATAAGAATCTAAAATAATTTAACGTTTTAAACTCTCTAATTTTTATAAATCCTTTTAAAATAAATCTTTTAAAGATTTCTTACTTACTTAAACTATTAGCTTTTTTTATACGCGATAAATAACCGGTCCGAAATAAAATCCGGTTTAGTTAGCTAGACATTATATAAAGCACTTTATTAATATTAATGCTTTAAGAAAAATAAGTATAAAAATCTTTACAGCTATATTTTTAAACAAGTTTAAAACTTTAAACGATATATATAAAAACAGTATCGGTTAAGTAGTACTTATATTAGATCGATATTTATTAACTAAAAACCGCTTATAATTAATAAACCTTTACAAGTTAATAAACTACAATATTTTTATAGTTTATATAATTAACGTTTTTATAAACTATATTTTTTAGAACTATAAAAAACTTATAGGTTTTATAGTTAAATCTAATCTTAACTACAGCTTTAACAACAAAATCTAATACTTTACGATAATTTTTTATTATTTAACATATATTAGTAGTATTAAACGTTAAACTTCTATTTAGCTAGTTTTAACTATTGCTACTTATTTATAACGTGTACTTATATTTTAAATAAGCAGTAAAGTTATTAATACTTTTAATATTATTTTTAAGCTTTATAATAACGTTTAGTTTAATCGATTTTAAAAGCCCTAGTATTAACCTAGGTAATTCTTAACCGGGAAAAAATTACTTACTTAATTACGCTTAATTAAATAAAGCTATACCGGTATATAATATATATTTATTAAAAAAATATTTAAGCTAATAAAAAAGCATTTAGTAGCTATTATAAAATAGAAAAAATCGCTTAAAAAATATATTATAAAGTTAATAATATTTTAAAGCATTAAAATAAACTATTTTAACACGTATATTATATAGCTAAAGTAATAAAAAACGCTAAAGCTAAAAAAGCTTATTAATTAGTTAAAGTTTAAAAACTACCTTTTTATTAATTTAGATCGCTTAATAAATTAGTTAATACTACATAAAAACTTAGTTTAATAATATAATAATAAATATATAAATATAATAATTATATTATTATAACAGCTTATACGATTATTTAATTTACTGATTAGCTTTAAACAAACATACACTTTAATAACTTTCTTAAACTTAAACTATACTAATATAATAATAGTTTTTACTAATACTATAACCTTTTATATATAAACCCTTTTTATATTATGTTTAAACCGACTTAATATAATTTTTGTCGTTAAAAATATTAGAAAAAAGCGGCGTTTTTATAAAGCTAAAATTAGGATGTCCTTTTAAAATATTACTTTTACGACCTACTCTATTTTATACAAGTAAGTTATTAGCTTACTACTTTTATAACAACTATTATTAAATTCTAATATAATAATATAATATACTTCCTTAACAATATTTAAAAAGTGCGCTATTTAAGTTTTTATATTTTAATAGTCGTATAAGCTTGCTTAAGCACTTTTTAGCCGACTTTTATAGTACTAATACTTAACGTTTAAAAATTAGCTCTTTTTAAAGTTCGCTTAAAATACTACTATTTAGTTATAACCGTATAATTAAACAACGTTATTAATAACAAGTAGTATTTATTGCTTAAATATCGTCTGTTAATTATATAATCGTATTAATAGCTTTAATAAAGTTGCTAGATTTTAAAGTTATATTTAAAAAAAACATTTTAATTACAGTAAAAAAATAAAAATAAAAAAAGTGCGCTATATTGCTATATTATAAAAATTATACTTAAAAATAACTTAAACTAACCTAATAAACTTAACTATAATAAAGCTAGCTAATCTCGCTTAAAAAAACTTTTTATAAAAAGTCGTTAAAAAATAAACTATATAAAAATATATATATATAGGTTAATATTAACTATATATATTAACAATATTTTCCTTGCTAACTATATAATATATCTATAAAAGCTAATTGATTATATTAAATAATAAACTGTTTATAGTTTCGGTTTATTAAGCATATAATAGTTATTAACATTATATAAAACAAAAAACTATTAGAAATTATATAATCTTAACTTATTATTACGTTAACTTTATAATTTTTAATTATTAAATTTTTTTTATTTACATTTAGTTTTAAAGACTTTTTAAATATTATTTCGTTTTAATAATGTTTTAGTTTATTATTTATTCTATATCGCTTTTATTTTATTGCTTTTATTACTACTTACTAAAAGCAGCTTAAGTTTTAGCTTATATATTATAAAAGCTTTAGCTTAAAACTTTAAATTAAAATAAAACTAACAATTATTTCATAAACTTTTAATTACTTTACTATTTGTTTTTAGTTACTAATTTACTTTGTTAACAAGTTTATTTATTATCCTACATTTTATAATAGTTTTTAAATAATAATATATATTATTATTTAATCTATAAATAAAAATTTTCGCTATAACTTAATTACTTCGCTTTTTTCTTACGACTTTTTAACACTATTTTATTATTTATAGTAAGCTAATTTTATTTAATAAGAATATTTATTTTTAATATAACTTTTTATATAAACATAACTAAATATTTTAGCTCGTTATAATTACTGCTTACTTTATAATATACGCTTACTTAATCTTAATATATTAGTTATCGTTAAAATAGTTTTTTTATTTTTAGCTATATTTCGTAATAAAAACTTAAATAACAATATTAAAAACAACGTTGTTTTTAAAGTTATTAATTTATTAAAAAGCGGTTAAATCGGATTATTATTGCTTAAAACTGTTACTAATATCTTATAAAATACTAACGAACTAGTTAAAACAATAAAAGCAATATTTTAAAAAATTATAAAATATTAAGAACAAATAGAAGAGTTCTAAATCTAAATGTTAAAAGTGTAAGATATTATTATAAACAGAAAATTCTAGAAAAGCAAGCATACTACTTTTAATAAATAGAAAAAAAAGTTATAGAACAAAACTTGCAGTATAATCATTAAATAAAAACGCAAGCTTAAAAAAAAAAAAAAAAAAGCTATCTAAACCCTAAAAATAATAAGTGCGTTAAGATCTTATTTTAAACATTTTATCGTAACTAAATCCTATACTTTTTTTAAAACAGTGCGTTAATAAATGTTTAATTATAATATAAACTATTCGCTTATTACAGTATTAATAAACATTTAAACTTACTATTATATCGAGCCTAAAAATCTAAAAAAAAGAAGTATTTAAAAAATACTATACACTTAAATATATAATATAACTAACTTAAATATTATAAACTACTAAAAGCTTACTAGCTAAAAAATAGCAGCTATTAAAGTAATAATTAGCCCGCACGAATTTCTCGTTAAAAAAACCCCTAAACTTATACTTTTTAAAAATGCTAAATTCGATAAAACTATTAAAATTTTTAAAATAAATAAACGAGCAGCAAAGCAACTGTTTTATTATATAAAAACAACACTTTTTATTACAAACAATAACTTAAATAACAGTAATATTAAAAAAAAAAAGCAAAATAACTGAAAGTAAAAGAAGCTTATTACTATAAAACCGTTTATGTTTACGTTTATAACTAAGTATTATTATAAGCTAACTATAACAGTATAGTTAAAAACAGAATTAAACAAGCTTAATTAAAGTAAAAGCTATAAAATGCTTAAACTTCTAATAAATAAAGTTAAAAAAATTAAGCACGCTTTTTACATTCGATATTACTAACTATAACTAGTACATAGGTTTAGTATAAAGCGCTTAAAACGAACAAGTAATTATAACTATCTTATAAAAAAAAAAAATAAGCGTATATACCGGTTAAACATGCACGTTAAAAAAAATCCTAACATTAAAAAAAAATTCTCAAGTATAAAAAAAAGTCTAGCTTTTTTTTAAAAGAACATTAGCGCTATTAAAGTTCTATAACAAAAAAGTCTAAAACGTAAAACTATAAGATCTTTTAGCTAAAATCGCTCAAAACGCTAAAAAAGCAGCTAAAAACGTTTTAGTACTATACTATTAAAAAAACAAAGAAAAGATAGTAATATAATAATACAATAATATAGTATACATCATATAATATATCTGCTATACTTATACTTAACGGTTTATAATAAATACCGCATTATAAACAGATAAACATATAGTAGATCTAACTTAAAAGTTAGTTCCGGTAAAATATATAAATATACTACTAAATACAGTAGGGTCCACTATAGTGCACAGGGATATCATCTCAGCTATATATATACATACTATAATACACTAACTTCTGTTGTAGCTCTTAAAACATGTCTTTAAAGTTAAGACTTCATCAAAAATAGCAAATCAAGTATCCAGCAAGTTAAATACGAAGGGCACTTATCGCCCTTATCGCCCTTATCGCCCTTATCGCCCATTTGCCGGCTCTTATGATCGCAATAACACGACTGCACGGCACAACTATATCGGCGCCTCGGAGTCCTCACCGACACCACGACAGGCGGCTGCGGGAACGTCGCCGAGCGACACTCTTCTTCGACGTGGGATTCGGAGGGGACGCCGCGCTCGCGGAAAAAGGCGCCACGGCAGATCTGGCAATTTTCACCGGGGTACTCGCCTCCTCGAGGGTTGTTGCCGTGGGTAGGGCAGCCTAAAGCGGATGGGATTAGAACGCCGTCTAGACGCTGAGGTGGCGGGACGGCGACGCTCTCGTGGGAAGGGGAGCGGTAGACGCGCGCGGAGGCGCCGGTGGGGGCGTGGCTGTCTCGACGCGCCGATTTGACGGTACTACCGCCCCGGCCCGGAACGAGACATCTCGGCACGGCGCCAGCGTCGATGGCGATGAGGACGTCTTTGGCGTCGTTATCCTTGGTCTCGCCAACAGGGGGCATAGGCGTGGGCGTGGGCGCGCGCGCCCTTTCGCGCGGTCTGCCCCTCGGTGCCGAATCGAGAATCGGCACGAACTTACCCGGCTCGTACTCGATGTAGCCGTTTGCGAGGCGGGGGATCTCGATTATCTCGGCCTTCTTCGTAAGCCGCTTCACGAGGCTGACGTCGGACATGCTGTCGACGTTCCGGGGCCTCCGCTCGGGGTCGAAACTATGCCGTCGGTGCCGAAGGGCGGAGACCTTGGGTTTCGGATGCTGGATTTCGGGCGTCCGGACGAGCTGTGGTCGGCGGCGCACGACTTCGCGCAGTTGCCCGCGCCGCGCGAGGTGTGCGAGTTCGGGCACCATTGTCCCTGGAGCGAGGGTGTCGCGGGTGTGTTTTGGTTGCGGTGACTTTGATTGCACTCGGGGACAATCGGCCATGATCGGCGATAGCGACTCTTCGTCTTCGTCCTCGTCTTGGTCTTGTTCAGAGTCAGAGTCGTCCCCGACTACGAATACGTTCGCGTTAGCGGGTAGGGGCTTGCTCATGTCAACGAAGGGGGCCCTACGACTTACCTTGGAGACGAAGGTCGCGTTCACGGGCGAGGGCGTATGAGAGCCGCTTACTGCGACACCTTGCGAGGCGATGTCGATGCTTTCGGGGCTTGGGGTGCGCTCGTGCGGGAAGGGCGTGCTTTTGCGGTTTATATCAAGATTGGCAGCGGTAGCTGCTTGTCCCTTCCTCCTCCTCCCCTGATCATCCTCGTCGTCGGAGTCATCTTTTCGTGCTGCTCTTAAAGCATGCTGATGCTTCTCCTCGAGGTAGCCCGGCATGGGCTGGAGCATGGACATACCGTAGGCAGCAGACATGGGCTGGTGCGTCTGAAACGGCTGTCCTCCGACGGCGGCTGGGGCGGACGCGCGGTTGAGGAGGACCTCGCGGGGAATCGTCCGCGGGTCGATCTTCTGGTCGCCCCAGCCCCGGCTCTCTTTGTATGTTAGGAAGTACTGGATGAACTGCTTGTGCATGCGCTCTCCGTATCTCTCATAGAAAAAGTCGCGGCAGTCATGACATACCCCCTTGATTTCGTGCCGTCGGTAATATGTGTGACAGCTCGGGAAGCAATAGGCCAGGCAGGATCCTTGTTCTCGGAGCGAATACACGAAGCATCGGTCGGCTTTCCGCTCCTTGTGTCGGCATTGGAAGAGGTAGGTGATTCTTCTACATCCGCACGTCATTTTGGGCGAGTTGGCCTTTTTATTTATATTTATTTATAGCTGGTGTTAGGCGGTCCCACGCGGAAAGGGGATAGAAGGATAGGGAAAGGGGGTGAGTGGTATACTATACGAAAGGGAGTTTAAAGAAAAGATATAGGTGAGAACCTAGGAAAGATGATAGCCGGTAACTCTTTCCCAGGAGTTGATCTTGTCAACTAACTGTACAAGTCTGGGGATTGAAGTGATTATAAGTCTTCTTCCTTGGATTAGGAGAAGAGGGAAGAGGTTATCTATGTATTGTCCGTTATGGACAAGAAGATATTGGCGTGGCTTAGTATCTAGTTACTATAGGACTAAGTTCTTTACTCACTCAAAGCCTTCCAAGTAACATATCTCTTTGGCTATCTATGAACCCTTGTGAGAGCCTGTCAGTTAATCTTTGTTGGAACGCGATTTCTTTCATCAAAGTCTCTTTGCTGTGGTAAGACAATATCATTGTGACTGCTTGATTGAGTCTGTACTATTGTCATGCAGCACTAGATGAAACTTTGTTGATTATTACACGAGAGTTGAAGATTTGCATTTTTCGAAGAGTTCAGGGTAAGAAACGAGAGAAAGGCAACGCAGATGACGATGGAAGAAGTCCTAATAGTTAGTTACGTTAGTCATGTTGGTAGATGGGGATGCGTATTAGTCAAGCTAATGTGACTTTTATTTTATGTTTTGCTTTTTTGATAAGAACCTAATTCGTCAACTTATATATCTAGGTAGAGTAGTTAGACATTATCTAGGAGTGGTAGTGCATGTTGATTGCTGACTTGATTTGAGTTTGTATAAATAAGTAAATTGGAGATTGAAATTGAAGTTGAGTTGACCGACTGAGTCATTCGGTTCCATTGGTTCCATGCCAATTGAGAGAGGTACCTGGGCAGGTCAGATACTTAAAGACCCCCACTAAGACACAAGACCCTACCTACCTTAGATACCTAGAGCTTCTTCCTCCAGAGGCAAAGGCACGGACGGCTCTTTCGTCATACGGACCCGACACGCCGCCAAAAATAACAAAGTGCATGCATCGCAACTTTCATTGTTTCCAAAACATCCATTCCATACTAAAAAGGATTGAGCTGAGGCCTGAGCATGTCGCCAACCATAGATGTGGACAAGAAGTCGGAAGACCTGCTAAAGCGACCTCTCTACGGTACTTCTATTCGGCTCCTTTCATCATTTATTCTAGCTAGATTCCACTAACCCCGCCATCGCAGTCTACGATTTACCCCACGATGTTCTCTCGACCCTCACCTTCAAAGAAGACGTCGAGTCGCAAGACACCGATACACATGCACCATCGCCCTCTCAATCTCCATCTAAAGACACATCACAAAATGCGCCGACCGAGAATCTCGTCGGATCTCAAGCATGCTCGCTCTGTGGCTTGTCCTTCGCTAGCGTCCAAGACCAACGAAGCCACCTGAAGTCCGACTGGCATCACTACAACCTAAAGCAGAAGCTACGAGGAAATAAACCCGTGTCCGAAGTCGAATTTGAGAAGCTCGTTGGTGATTTAGACGAGAGTCTCTCAGGTTCCGAGTCTTCTGAATCGGATGATGATGAAGATGACCGCGGCAAGGAGACCACCCTGACAGCGTTGCTCAAGAGGCAAGCTACATTGGCAGAGAGAAATACACAAACCAACAACGGCAGTACCGGCGCAGACGGGGAAGATGATGGTTACAAAAGGAGGAGGCAAAGGGGTAGTGGTAAACCACCTCTACTGTGGTTCACTTCACCACTGTTACCAACCAATAATTATTTTGGTATTTACCGTACAATATTTTCCCCAGAGGAGCTTAAGGACGTGTCCCATATGGCCGAAATTATCAAGAAAAAACAGCTGGACCCTATCTCGATACAGAAACCAAAATCAGATGGGAGCCTGGTAGCTGAGGCATACAAAGGACCACATATATTTCTATGCATGATCGGCGGCGGCCACTTTGCAGCCATGGTAGTGTCGCTTGCGCCACGACAGACCAAACATGGTACAGCTGGACCAATGAATAGAGAGGCTACAGTTCTCGCGCATAAAACTTTCCATCGGTATACTACGAGAAGAAAGCAGGGTGGTTCACAGTCAGCAAACGACAATGCTAAGGGAAATGCACACTCTGCGGGCTCGAGTATCCGTCGATACAACGAACAGGCTCTTACAGATGAAGTTCGGCTTCTTCTGCAAGACTGGAAGGGTCTTCTCGACACATCTGAGCTACTCTTCATTCGCGCGACAGGCGCAACGAACCGGAGAACACTTTTCGGTCCCTACGATGGCCAGGTTCTGCGAGCGAATGATCCGCGGATACGGGGATTCCCTTTCAGCACGAAACGAGCTACCCAAAACGAACTCATGCGCTCCTTCATCGAGCTCACTCGGCTCAAAGTTAGAGAGTTCGACCCTTCTCAGACAATAAAACCCTCGCCAGATGCCTCAACAAAGACAGCCCCTGCTAAACCTAGCAAACCGGCGGCCCCGAAGCTAACGGAGGAAGAAGAGACGGCACAGCTACACACATCACAACTCCAAGCCTTCATTCGGCGTTCAAAGCTACCCGCACTCCTCTCTTACCTTAAGACTAACGATCTGCAACCCGACTTTCACTTTCAGCCCGCCGATTCACAACAGAACCATCACGCGCCAACGCCTCTGCATTTGGCAGCCAGCCAGAATTCTCCGCCGCTTGTCTCCGGCTTGCTGCTCAAAGCAGGCGCAAACCCAACCCTGCAAAGCAATGAGGGGAAGACGGCATTCGATCTCGCCGGTGACCGCGCAACACGGGACGCGTTCCGCGTTGCGCGTGACGAACTGGGGGAACCGGCGTGGGATTGGGATGCCGCACACGTGCCCGCAGCCCTGAATCGCGCGGACGCCGATCGTCGCGAGGAGCACGAGCGCGCCGAGTTGGAACGCAAGGAAGCCGAGCGTCGCGCCGCCGAAGAAGTCCGCCTGCGACACGAGGGCCCCAAAGTGGGAGACACGAAGACGGGGAAAGGCCGCAGCGTCTTGGATGCTGGCGTGCCTCGTTCCGCACAGGAGCGTCGCGAGCAGGAGGCTCGTGGTCTCACGCCCGAGCAGCGCATTAAACTGGATCGTGAGCGCAGGGCGCGCGCGGCTGAGGAGCGGTTGAAGAAGATGCAACAGGGCGCCGGCGCTTAAAGTTGGTTTACGGGTTGAGCTAGTCGATCTCGTGATGTAATCTACAGTTGGGAATAGAAATAGAAACCGAATTAAAAGATTACAATTGCGGTGAAGATCTTCATTGTGTTTGCCGCCCGGATGGAGCCGACGATCTGTATATTTAGCGCTGACAACCGAATACCGGCTGCTTTGCTGGGGACAATGCGACAGTTGGCGCGGGCGCGTAATTTGGTGGGCTTGTCTTTGGAAGAATTGCGGGCGGCGCGTAATGATGAAGGGTTTACAGCTACTCCGTAGATGATCGTCGAAGTCTTTACGTCAAGACTACACTACGATGTGGTTGAAGAATGGAATAGCGGTGTCGCGAAGCGCTTTCGGCCCCCTAGTAATCTAAGAGATGAGAATAACGCAAACGCGACCAAACTAATACTACATATGAACTTCATCGCCGGCTTTCGAGATGAGATAAACTCACTGCTGTTTGGCATGCAAACCATTATACCAATACTTTAGAGGAAATAATAGATCCGATATCATCTCATGCGTGAAGGCTGAGCTGTCGCAGATCTCGCAGATTGATGCTTAATGGCACGGCATATATAGAGGGAGAGAGAGAGAGAGAGCATTCGCTATATCCTCATGCGGTAAGTGATTGAGTTCATGAGATAAATCATTGGCCATGAGTGAAAACATATAGTAGAGTCTATCGAAACCAATAGCTACGTGGACTTGTTGACATTGGTAACATTCGTCGGGTCCGTTGCGTGATAGAGATCTTCGTGAACTGGGACCGCTTTCGTACGGGCAATCCCGGCGTTGCACGTGTTTTTACAGAAGACTGAATTCCTGGGCTTCCTTCCCGCAGCGGGATCAGCATTTCGTGGGATTGATTGTCCAAGATCCAATGGCTTGGATTTGGAAATTGATCTGGAGACGTCTGTCCTACCAATAGCCCGGGGTTTGGATTTCTTGCTTGTGATATTGTCTTTTGGACGAGAGAGCGTTTTCTCTGATGGAGTTCAGGGCGAGAACGAGCTATGGAAAGAAGTAGCAACTCCTGGTCACTTCAGGGGCTCAGGAGATTTGATTCATGGCGCGGTGTCTGCTATCAACTTCGCCTGTTCGGCATTCCATTCCATTGTAGATTCATCGCGTCTTCCCCTTTTTCTTCGACAAAAATACGAGAGATAGTAATTAGATAGTCGTCTTCGCTCCGAGTCTAACTGCCGGCATTTCATTCAATATTCCAATTTTCTCATCATTTCGACCGAAGCTAACTACGACCTATTTGGCGACGTCGGCTAGCATCGCCAAGAAGAAAGTCGGGGGCACAACTGCACGACAGCGGTGCGTGCGAGCTTTTTCCCCGTCAACCTCCACACCGTGTCGTTCGTGATGAAAGTCGACGAGGCCCGAAGCTATAGTAAAACCCTTGTGAGTACGGAGTATTATAGGTGCAAGAAAGCAGGGTTCGCGGGTGGTCCGGATCTCAGGTGAACCTGAGTCGGTGTTAGTGAAGGGTCCATATGTACATACAACAAGTGTCTGTGCAACAAGCGATTTCCAACAGGGTTATTTGTGATCGGTTAGAGCCCCTTCTGTCACTTGATGATGTGCAGTAGGTAAGCGAGGCTAACGTATGGTCAATAACGACATCATATATGTGAGAAATGCCGATAGCAGTAAGGTAATCGTTACAGTACACGCTGTGCCTACAATTGATTTGTGAGGTCGTTGCTGGTGGATGGGAAAGCAATAGTCATCTGAAGATCAGTGATGATGATCCGGTAGACTCGGTTGAAATCCACATATGTACATAGGAGCATTTTTATCAATCAGGCATTCGTGCCTGTTGATCTATTCGTCTAGACTGCCCACGAGAGTCATGATCCCGGCTCCTATTCGGAGAGCGTCTCCGGACATATCAAGGTGGAATACCTTATGTTATATTTATCCTTGAGAAGCCTCTGACCTACTGACGGCAAAGTGATCTCTTTATGCTTTACTATTTACAGCCGGCTTGCTCACTCTGAAAAGATGTTGGCTATGGATTCCCTTTTACGAGTAATATCAGGCATTCAGATTCATGGGAGTTGGTGATGTGTTTAAACTGTGAAGGGGTTTCACGTGGCAGGCATTTCGTGATATACCCCAGGATTCGTTACGAGGTTACACTTTCGCAGGGGTAGGTGTCAGGTAATGCTTCCCCTTAAAGGATGGATTCTGCTTAGATAATAGCGCGGCTTTCAACGAGATTCTTGCTGGGATATTTTGCCGAGTTAAGAGATTATATTGACTTTGCTTCGCTACGAAGATCTCCTATTTCATGAACTGGGACGATTTGCTAATTCTGACAATGTTAATGTCGTGGCGTTAGCCTTGGTTATCGATGAATGTGCAAAAGACCTGTAGCTGGCAGAAGTTTGGATGCCCAGTGAAACTCTGGCGTGTTGGCTGCCTGACTCTGCTGCACCTGTTGCTTCCCTAATGGCCGATGGGTGAAACAAAGAGCCTCCTGATCTAGAGGCGACAGTGCCCGAACGAGCGCCAAAGAGGTGCACACTCTGCCAAAGACGGTAAGGGAGAAAAACCTGGTCCATAAACCCTGTGCCAGATCTCCGAATGTGGAAGCTCGTATTGCTGATCGATTCGCTGAAAACGGACGACCCGCTTAACTAGCTAATATAATTGTCCGTTGTCTTTACTATGCTTAGGCGCTTGTCATATGATGGTTGCCTCATGATCTCACGATGTCGAAATCGATACGGGTAAGAGCTAGACTGCCGAGGAATATGATCTACTATACTAGATACTATATGTAGCTAACTACATGCGATGATAGCTGCTATCGCCAATCACTTTCGGACCTTAAGTGATGAATGCTCTTATCCACTCAGGTAACATACGCCGGTGGCTAGAAGAGGTACCATCTTTTGGACCCGACGGCATCAGTTCAATTTGCTACTATTGGAATCGGCTACACAGAGTTTCTCTTTTTTTGTCCTTTGTGGCGTTTCTACATAGCATTTTCTTTGTTCTGCCGATCTGTGCTGAGTTGTCATGTTCGAGGTAGGAACATTGTGTTTACCTGTTGTAATTAGGGATGAATGGCTTGCAGCTCAGAGACAGAATTAGAAAAAGCGACGCCAAAGACTTCATCAAGATCATCAACTCAACTTCAGCTTCGCAACTTAGGTTCCTCTAGGATCACTGCAGCCGTGCCGCTGCCTCAACTATTACCTAATGATCCAACAAGACAGGACAGGACAGATCATCAGTTAATGAGAACAAGTCACAATTCAACCTTATTAAATATGTAGTTTATGATGGCACAGCATGATTCCTACAAGCCTTTCTGGGAGTCGATGCATGTTGACATACAGACCCCACAGTCCTTAGATGTAACCGTGGCGAGCATAAAGGATACCGTACCTGCATTAGGGGGACGATTGCGGTGGCTGTGTTCGTTTCAAGTTGAACGGCGCACTACTCAAATGGCGAAACCTCGTGTTTTTCGTCTGTGACGACAGTAGGGAGTTGTGAATGACGGGTGGCCCAATCTAGATCAAGGTTGCTTTTTTGGCTAAGATCTCATCTCACCGTCGACCTGCAGGATTTTCGGATGGTGTCTCTGACTTGATCCATTTTTACAGAGGAAGCCATTTTAGACCAGATTTTAGACTACAGATGATTTTTACGTGACGAGTTCATAATGACAGCCCGTTTCTTCATTTAGAACTCGTCAGCGGTAAAAGGTGCATTTTGGCGCTGTACAACCAGAACCAATCCATCTGCAGCAGCAACAAAACCGCCCAAGCGAGGAATAAGAGTGGATTAGGTACCATTCATGACCAGATCGGATGCTGGAAGGGTCTGCTATTGGTTGAAGGCCCAAACTAGAGGTTGCTGTGACTGGTCCGCTTGTTGGAAGACCCGCTATATACGCCAAGTGGCCCACTACAAAAGCGCATACACTAGGTACCTGCCTGTAGGTACTTGGGTACTAGTAGACCTGCATTATGGGGGCCCATTCCCTTGGCTTATTCTGGGCCTCCCTGTCCTTTCAAGCCTGTCTGTCCTGACTCGCCCCCCTGAAAATACAACCTCAACGTCCAAGACACCAGAGCCGGGAGCCGCGCGCTCTGCTCAGCCTCTCGCTGCACACCTAGGTAGGGAATCTTTTGCTGCCGGCCTGATCTTGTCCAGTAGTTTGTTGGGCTTTTGGCCCCCTTGGCGCCCTAGTGTCCACTTATCCACTCCGAAGCTAGAAGCACTGTTAGCCATGTCTGCTACCTACCTTCAACCAAGCTCCTATTCTCAGTCATGGAACCAGGGACAGAGCCTAAGGGGACCGACATGGGTATCTTGAAGAAATAGCGGTCCTCGACCCCGGTCTGCAAGTGCAGGGGTCTATCATCGTCCGACCTGCAGCCTGGCTACCAGTCGAGAGGCTCGGGCTTGTCCAACATGAGATGGTATATATGCCTCTGTTCCCTTCCTGGTATCATGAGTTGTCTTTTCTATCTTCTCTAAGACGCTTCTTCTGTCGACGCTCTCGTTTCCTTGAGGGTATAATCAACTATATTTTCCTTTTTCCTTTGGAAGTGATCATTCGCTTACTTACTTCCATCTACTTCATTTTCTTATTAACACAATCGTTTCTTGTTGATATAAGACCCACTCTCTCGCTCTGGTAGACTTATACGGGAGATATCAACTACCTTTTTGAACCGACAAGTTCAAGTTATTTCGTACAACATGAAGAACACTTTGGCCCTTGTTGCCCTGGCTGCTGGCCTCAGCCAGGTCACTGCTACCGTAAGATTTCCAGTTTGTACATTTTAATGCCTTGGTAGCTAATGAGAAAGCAGGGCTTCCACAATTATCCATCATATAGCTCTCCGGACAACACGGACAACCACTGTACACCAGACATGACAAATGGCTTTGACTGGAGCGATTTGAACTTTGGCAACTTCGACAGTTACAAGGGCTTCCAATATTCTGGCTACACATGCTCGCAGAAGTTTGGCAAGCGAGACGAACTTACTGGACGAAGCTTTCAGTCTAAATGCATTACTGGAAAGGCTACCGGAGACAAGAACAACAACCCCAAGATCAGCTGTGACAAGAGCAAGGGTGTCGACAAGACCTCGATCCGAGAGTTCCAGGTTACCCCCGAATTCGACTGTGATCTAGAGTTTCACTATACCATGCCTGATGGGTCGAGCTGCAAGCACCGCTCTTCTTGCAAGGCTTCTGGTACTACTGTCCAGAACACCCAGTGCGGTGGCGCTACCGATGTGACCGTTGTCTACCCTTCCCAGCCTGACAAGCCAAAGGATAGCTGCGACTATGGCATTCACTCGATCGGATTTGACTGCAATGGACCTTCGCCTACTAAGAGCCACTCTTACCCCGTGAACACTCCTACCTATGCTGTCAGCACTCCTTCAGCTCCCGCCACCACCTCGTCTGTGGAGACCAGCAGCCTGCCTTTCACCTTCCCTTCGTACTCTGTTAGCTCTCTCAGTTCCAGTACGCCCGCCGAGTCTACTCCTATTGGTAGCAGCTCAACTGCTGCTGAGTCGACCCCCGCTGAGTCGAGTCCTGCGGAATCCACCCCAGTCGAGTCTACGCCTGCTGAGTCTTCCTATCCTGCCACGAGCAGCACCGCTGCTGTGTCCACGCCCTCGGTGACTCCTCCCAGCTCAGTCCCTATCCCGGGTTCCTACCCTGTCTACACTCATACCAGTTCCAGTGTGCCCGCTGAGTCCACGCCTGCTGAGTCCACGCCCGCTGAATCCACTCCGGCCGAGTCTACTCCTGTTGGTAGCAGCTCAACTGCTGCTGAGTCTACTCCTGCCGAGTCTAGTCCTGCTGAATCAACCCCTGCCGAGTCCACCCCGGCCGAGTCCACTCCGGCCGAATCGACTCCCGCTGAATCAACCCCAGCTGAGTCTACTCCTGCCGAATCAACTCCCGCCGAATCAACTCCTGCTGAGTCTACCCCAGCTGAGTCCACGCCTGCCGAATCTACCCCAGCTCAGTCTACTCCCGCTGAGTCTACGCCTGTTGGTAGCAGCTCAACCGCTGCTGTGTCCACTCCTGCTGTGACCCCGTCCTACTCAGTGACCAGCTACATTACCACTTCTACTGTTTTCAGCACCTCTGTCCAGACCATCACTAGCTGTGCTCCCGAGATCACCAACTGCCCTGCCGGCTCTACTGCAGTCACCACTGTCATCGTCCCTGTCTCGACAACTGTCTGCCCAGTTACCGAGACCATCACTCCCACCGCAACCGGTTCCTCTCCTGCTGAGTCTACTCCAGCCGAGTCTACTCCTGCTGAGTCCACCCCCGCTCAGTCTGCGCCTGCCACTTACTCTGCCTCATCACCAGCTGAGTCGAGCACCATTGCCTCATCCGCTACGTCCCCGGCTTCTCAGACCTCAAGCTATCCTACCGGCCCCGTTGAGACTCTGCCTTGCCCTACTGTCGTCCCATCGTGCTTGAACACCTGGATGTTCGCTGTTGGCTGCAAGGACAACACTGACTCTGCATGCTACTGCCCTGACAATGACTTCGTGAAGAACATCTTCGCCTGCCTGTACGCCCACGGAGAGTCCGACGATGTCATCTCTCAAGCCGTCAGCTACTTCCAGGGTATCTGCGCACCTTTCGTCCCCTCGAATCCCGGTATTGTCACCGGCGCTGAGACCATCACTACCGCGCTGACTGTTACCGCCACTACCTCTATTGCCTCTTACACTACCATTCAGGTCGTTACCACCGCCGTTGTTCCTTGCACCAACGATGTCGGTGAGACCATCCCGGCCTCTAGCAGCACTGTCACCATTAGCACTGCCATGACTGTGCCCCAGGTTATCTTCACGACGATAACCGCCACTGGTGCTGGTGAAACTGGTTCCAGCTCCGTCGCTGTCGTCCCCGGCACATACCCTGCTGTCACTCCTACCTCTACATCTGGCGGTGTTTCACCCCCTTACCCGACAGGCGGTGCCATCACCACCTTCACCACGGCGCCCTCCGCTGGTGGCTACCCTACCGGCTCACCCGCCACAACCTCTACCATCCCGACGGCCGGCGCCGCCCACCTGGGCAGTGGTCTGGGCTTTCTGGGTATGGTTGCCATGGCCATCGCTGCTTTGTAAGCAAGAAATGCACTGCCAAATGAAAGGCATCACATTTTCCTTTTTAGTTTTGCATTCTTGTACAAGATACAAACATGAAACCTAGAAGCTGGGTTTCAGCCATCGGCACAAAGAGCATCATCATCACATATCGTCTAATTCTTACGATCCTTACGAAATGAGACAAACTTTTTTATTCTTGCATATTTTGGCGGCGTCTTAACAGGGAACAAAAGACAAACAGAGAGATACGGGGGCAAGCAGTGGGAATGTGAAAATATCCTGCGGTTTGGAAAGGAACATGCAAGAAGAGAGGATGCAGAGATTTGTAGTAATAGTTAATACCCCGTTGAGTAGTGGTAGAAGAAAAATAAACCGCTGAGCTTGATGTTCACCTAACTTGTTGTTCTTTTGACTCTTCATGGGATTGCGATAAGTGAATTGTTAATATAGTGATGTGTCTATAATAATTGTAATTGGCATACACGATGGCAAGTCGAGTAAGTACAACTAAGAACCTTTGGCTTGATAACTGACTGTAGATAAAATCACTACGGGAAACATGTATAGTATGTCAGCCTGCTACTCTAGACTTCATCATCAATAATCACAATCTCAGTCTCAGGATCCCGCCCCCGACCCCTGCCGCTTCCTTCAGGACTTGCCTCATTTCCCCTACTCCTACCATTCCCAGATTCGGGTCCGGTCCTCCCAGTCCGCGAGCTCGAGCTCGAACTACTGGTACTCGAGGGCACCGCATCCACCACAAACGGCTGCACATAGTCTGTGCTGCTGCGCCTCCAGGGGTCGTGGATGCGTTTGTCTCCCCTTTTATGTCGGTGTTGGTGGCGGTGTCGGTCGCGATCCTCTCGTCTCCCCATTTTCATTGTCTTCTGCTTGCCTTTTACCTTCTTGCCTTCGTTTCGCCTCATTAGGCTGCGATGGTAGTCTTTCCGTCGTCCTTGACATCGATGCCCGTGGCGTCTTAACTCGAATTTTTGTTTGTGTTCATGATTGTGACGTTGATGAGAGCGTGGATCCACACGGATGATTCCGACAAGAGGAGAGTCTTCCTCTTCTCCCTCTTCAGAAACAGGGTAAGGAGGTGAATGAGGAGAACATTGTCCGTTGCTGTTGCTGTTCTGGTCTGGATAATATCGCAGTAGGGTATGACTTGGTCTATCGCCCCTCGGTGTCCGCCCGTGGCATTTCTCAGGGAGCCGGGTGCGGACATTGTTGTTGTTATTGTTGAGTGGTCTTAGGTCTAGCTTCAGCCTGTCTGGGTATGAGGAGATGTCGATACCGGGATGGAAGGCGAGGGCGTAATGGTTTTTGTTTTTCTGGTGGTTGGATTAGTCTAGTCCTCTTCGTCGAATCATACATGGTATGTTCTTTTGAGGATTTTTTCCCTCTCTATCCCTATTCTGGCCGCTGAGATAGCTCAAAGTTACATAAAGGTACCTTTTCACACACTCATTCTTGTTTCTCATTTTCTAAAAGTCGCAGAGAAATACTGAAGATTAGAACAAAACCCAGAAAAAAACACATCTAACTCACACAACCCTTCCGCCGAATGAACCCCCTGACACCACCTCCCCACCCGCCATCGCCCCTACTGCGATGATGTCGGCACCGCGTGGCCGGGCCGCCGAACAGGTGCTGCAAGACGCGCAACAGACCATTGGGCTCGTGGCAAGCCGAGCATTCTGTGTGGTAGTCGTACGTCACGTACCGCCGCGGCCAGCCCGGGTCCGACGAGTCAGAGTCGTCGTCCCAGTGGTGGAGCTTATAGGGCATGATGATGAGCTTTCCCCTACTTTTCTTTGCGTCTTATTGTAGGGAGACAGCTAGGAGAGGGGAGGAACTGGGGTGGGAATAATCTAGCTAGGGGTAGATTGGCTGGGCTATATGAGTAAATCGTATCCGAAAGAAGGCTGAGAAGTAAGAAGAGAGGTTTGAGTTGGGGAGCGAAGTTGTAGTTTGAGGGTGTTCGTCATCTTTATTAAAAGCTCTCTCACAAAGACCACATAAAATGGGCCGCCAATCCATCGTCTACCTCTACTCCAGCACTAGGCGAGAAGCAAGCAAACCCCA
The DNA here is from genome assembly GCA_023159215.1 of Xylariaceae sp. AK1471. Classification (NCBI taxonomy): domain Eukaryota; kingdom Fungi; phylum Ascomycota; class Sordariomycetes; order Xylariales; family Xylariaceae; species Xylariaceae sp. AK1471. The sequence continues at coordinate 407,782 of JAJKLI010000022.1, forward strand.
TCCAAGGCCTCGTACACCGAACACCTAGTTTGCGTTGCCTCATGCCATTGCCTCACGTTCAACTTCCCTCGACCAGTCAGTAAGCAAGTTTCAGCCGAGTTTGCCTCTAGTCGAAAAGAGTTTCTGTAGTCGCTGGTTCGTTCGGTCTCTTCCAAACAATCAAACCCGCACGCTGTCCTCGACAGGCAGCGGGACGGGTAAGCAGATGAACAAAGCCTCATCCCCAAAACAAGGCTGCAAGACTACCTATGGTAGCCACAGCATGAACCGAGCAAACTTAAGCACACTACCCGGCTCAGACTCTTATCAACGGACCACGAAAAGGTTAAAGAAAGGTTTGTTTGCGCCCCCATCTCGGTCTCGGAGTCGAGCATCAAGTTGCCACATGGCCTGTTTCGTTTCGAAGCGGGCTATCCCGTCGAGCTCGTGGAATATTTCATGGGAATATATGTCATGAATAGCAAACGGACGTGCCATTGTGTGTGAGTATGTACCCTCGAAGTTCGACTCGTCTCGTTCATCACACCGTTACTCATAAGCCGTGATTACAGAAGATGCGATCGCAGTAAGCTAGCATAGACGTAGGTCGGTACTCTAGAAACGAGTAAAGCCTTAACATTGCAATATCCTGTAGACATCCGATTCGAATATCGACTGATCGTCTAGTCGAGGAGTATGTAACATGCGTATCAGCGTCGACGTAGGTACAGATAGCCTCGCTTTCCCCACAGCAAGCCCTCACCCTACGCAGCAGCGACCCGTTCCCTTCCTTTCTATACGAGCTTAAACTCCTGTACCCGTCTTGCCCAGCGGCACTTATCGACTCTATAGGACTCACACGCTGGCAGTGCCGTCGTTGGTGTCACGCAAACACCGCCAACGTCTACGCCCCGCGATCTTGCCGGAATGGTGAGATCGGATGTCGTGCTACTTGAGTCGTCACACCACCTTTTCCTGCACAGACCTAAAGTGAGTGATCAAGAGAGAAAAGAAGACATACGTGATCCGTGACTTAGATCCGTGTCCCTATTCTTCCGTAAGCATACCAATACTAGCATAGGATATGAAAGCTGTACACATAGGGGCCAATGTGTGACTAACATTAACGACACTGGCAGGGGGTTGCGTTCAAGACGTGTAGTATTAAGCTCTCTCTCATCCGGATGCAATACATTATCATGCTTATTATACGTAAAACAGGCCGCTGGCTCTTAGAAAAACATGATGTACAATACGCCGGGGCCTGCCATGAATATACCCATAATGCGCTCCGTGCCAATATGCTCCGCTGCCTTACAAGAAACCTTTCGTTAAACTTGGCGTCCGCCCAAGGCTACTTTTCCGCTTGGGCACTTCGATGCCCGTTCCGCTGAGGCTAATAGTGTCGTCTCCCTCCTGGGCGCTGAGGCTGTTCCTTATCGAGCTTACCCTCCTCGCACCGCCATCCAATGCGGGCGTTCCAAACCGCACGCTACCACCGTTTACACTACCTTTCTCCATCCTCAAGTGTTTCCATCCTTCCAATTCGCGTTCTAGACGCAATGACTTCTCCTTTTCTTCTCGTAGTTCACGCTCTGCCCGTCGAGCAGTTAGTTGGTTTGTGCTCTCACTGGCTTGGAGTTCATCAATCGTCTTGAGAAGCTTTTCAACTCTGTCTCGCATTCTGGAAACATCGTCATTCAATTGAGTTGTTTGCTTGTCCTTGCGCTCGATTTGTGATTGCAGATCCTTCACAACTCGATCAACATTGCGCACTGATCTCTGGGACTTGGAACGCTCGTTCTCCTGTGTTTCAAGCTGGGTCTCTAACTGTTGTTCCGAAAGAGGATTAGCGCCGCGTCTTGTGAGCTTGCGGAAGAGAGATGAAAGAGGCCTTGTTGGGGGGTGTTGTGAAGGTGGATTCTCCCTTTGATCTTGGGGGTAGGGGTTTGGAGCTGTACTAACCTCCTGAATGCGCTTGTGCAGGAACTTGATGTCCTGACTGCCATTCGAGTAGCCTTTGGTCTCCAAGTCGACAAGTCGAACCTGGATTTCGTTGAGACTCTTCTCAAGCGCTGCTTTCTGCTTAGATAGCTCGGCATTGACTTCGCGTTCCACTATAATCTCCTTTTGCATTTCGGTGGATAGAGACTCGGCTCGCCGCATCTTCTCGATAGCTGCGACCGCAATATCTTCCTGCTGAGCAAGGCTAGATTTCAGGTCAAGAATCTCTTTGTCAGTACTGGCGGCATTTCGCAAGGCTGGGCTTTCGCTGTTTGAGAGATCGTCTAGGCCAGCTCTGGCTTCCTCTAGCCTAGTCTCAATACTGCGTTTTTCCCGAATAAGAGCGTCACGCTCAGCCGTGATGTCATCGACGGATGTTCGAAGGGTCCTAACTTGTGACAACAGAGACACCACCTTGCCTTGCGCTTCGTTATGAGCGCTAACAGCCTCATCACGAGAGGCCATAACATCAGCAAGTGTAGTCTCTAGTCGAGACTTCTCCTTTGACCAAGTTGTACTGTTGAGAACTTCATCATCCCACTTGGATCGCAAGTCCTCCAATTCTTCTCGTAAACGAGCTATTTCAGACTGCTTGTACAGCTTCTCCTCGCGCGCCAAGTCTAGTTCCTTGGTCAAGCTGGCAAACTCGGCTTGGTACTTCTTGCGCGTCTGTTCCATGCTCAATTCTTTGTCTTCAAGGTCAATAGCTCTTTGATTCCGGTAGTCTTCGAGCTCGTGTTGCAGGCGCTTCTTGGCTTGGACTGCGGCCTCAAGGTCTGTCGAGATGTCCTCGAGTTTCTCTTCAAGTCGTTGGTTTTGTCGCTGTAGATCTTCCATGCTTCCATCTGACTTGTTTCGCTGAGACATAATCTCAGCGTAAGCTTCTTCAGCTTCCCTAGCTTGAGCCTTGGCAAATTGCTCAGCTCGATTTGCCTTCAAGACGGCAATCTCAGCTTGCTCTAGCTTACTGAAATATTCGTTGGCACGACTCTTGTACATTTCAAGGCTTGAAGTAACATCTGCCAGCTTAGATGTCTCCGCATCCAGCCGTATCTGCAGGTCAGCATACTCTTGTAGAAGTTGACTTCGGCTCGATGCTTCTTGTTCTCTTGCAGCAGTCATTTCTTGTAAGTCTGACTTCACATCTCGGAGCGTAACCTCAAGACTGGCGCGGTCATGCCGCATCTTCTCAAAGTGTTCTTTCACATCCGTAAGTTCAGCGATCACATCGTTATGGCTGTGCAACAGAGATCTCCGAGAGTCTTCTTGACTGTTAAGAAGATCTAAGATCTCTTCATGAGACCTAGTTTGAATGTCACGCAAGGACAGCTCGCCGCTTTGCATCGATTTCTCTAGATAAGATACTTTCTTTGTCGAATCATCGAGCATGTCATGTAGTCGACTGTTCGCCTTTTCTAATTTTTGCATGCGACGAACAGAAGGGCTATCGTCAAAACTGACCTCTCGTGAAGGAGTGGAGCGTTCAAGTTGGCTTTGGAGATGCCGGTTCTGCATCTGGGCTATCTGAAGTTGGTTCTGCAGCTCCTCGACCTCAGTCTTTAGGTCTTGGCGATTGTTGAAGCTGAGAATGTCGGCGGTCCGGTCAGACCTACCAGAGCCCGGAACTACATCATTCTCATTCCCAAACCGACGTGTTGGCGTGGATGTATTTGAGTAATGTCTTGCATGAAGCTTGGTACGTCTCTGCGTTGGCGAGCCGTTGAAAGGAGCCTCGTTAGGATGCATCTCTTCCAGTTTTGGCCTCACAGGAGACTCGCCTCGGCCGTTGCGTGCTTCTGCTAGCTGTGCCTCTGCATTGGCCCTAGCAGTCGTCTGAACTCGCAGGTTCTGTTGCAGCTCCTCAATCTTTCTAATCATGTCAAAGTTTTTGCTCATGATTTTATCATGAGGTCCATCAACTTGAATTGGAATAGGCACTTCCGGATCTACAGCCTTCAGGACCCTGAGCAATTGGCCACGAAGTTCTTGGATCTCTTTGTCACGCGAATCAAGTGTCGTCTGCATAGTACGGACCGTTGATTGAGCTTGTGTTCTTAGCTGGCGTTCGGATTCAATGGTTCGGTTGGCCTCTGCCAATTGCGCCGTAAAGTTGGAAGATGCCTTCTCTGCGTTGCGATTGGATTTGACTTCACGTGCAACTTCATGGTTGAGATCCTCCAAATTGAGCTGTAGTTTCTCAACCTTTTTCTCCAAGCTAGCAATTGTCAACGAAGCATCGCCAAGCTGTTTGTTTAGCTTCAAGTTTAGCTCTTCGACTCTGGCCTTCTCGCGCTGGAGACCGAGAACTTGACCTCTCGAAGCCTCGCTAGCTCTCGAGCTAGAGCGAGCTATCTCCAGTCCTTTTTGTTGCAGTTTATTGAGAAGAGCACGGTTGTCGTTTTCGGAAGCGGCCAGTCGGCCCTTCACAGTAACAAGTTCTCGTTCGAGCCGTTCTTTAGCTTGGTCATTCTTCAGACCAAACTCGCCAGATTCGACCATAAACTTGTTTAGATCCTCCACCTGGCGATTGAGCTTCTCGCATTCCTCTTCGTACCATCTGAGTCGCTCCTGAGTGGCATCTAGATCATCTTGTAGCCTGGCTTCTCGCTCGCGAGCTACGCGTGTTGCTTGACGATCGGCTGCTTCTTCTGCGCTCAACCGTGCCTCCTCAGCTTGGGTCTTTGCAATGCGGAGTCGTCGAATCTCGTCACGAGCTTCATCACGTTCTTTCTCAGCTGTAGCACGAGCCTCCATTGTCCGACGCATCGTATCCTGCTGGAGGTAGAGTTCCTTTTCTATAGTGATCTTTGCCTCCTTTAGCTGCTCATGTTCTTGCTGCAACTCCTGATATTGATGTTCGGCAAGGAGTGCTACGTCGTCTCTCGATTGCCGCTCTCTACTAAGATCTGTTTGGATCTTGTAGAGCTGGTCCTTTAGATCCTTGATCTGTGATTCTAGTAGTTCGCGGCTCTGATTAGCCTGGGCATCCTCAGAGAGTCGTGCTTGAAGTAGTTGTTTGGCATCGTCAGCCTCGCGCCGAAGTTGAGATTGTTGAGATTGCATGGCCTCCATCTCAGCTTGAATTTCTCGCAAACGGGCTGCGGTTTTGTCCTTCTCAGACATCAGAGCTTTCTTTTGGTCCTCAAAATTCCGCTGATCTATCTGGAACTTCTTGTTGTCTCCTCGCAAGAGCGCAAGTTCGCTTTCCTTCTTCCGAACAAGGTCTTCGTACTCCGTAGACGTCTTGGATAATTGCGATAACTGTTGTTGGATCTCGCGATTATCGCGAGAAAGGGTTTGTTCACGGGTCTTTAGAGACTGCAATTCTTTCTGCGTGGCTGCAAGCTTGATGTCTGCGTCTTGGTCGATCTTCAATAGTCTTCCTTCAAGGTCTCGTACCTTCCGATCCTTTAAAGAAAGCTGACTTTGAAGCATTTTGACTTCATCTTCCAAGGCTGATTCTTGTGCACTTCTGTCCGCCTGCTTCCGCGATATCTCATCCATCTCTGCTTCAAGACTGGCAGCCTGAGCATCGAGCTCCGACTTCTCGTCCTCGAGCCGCGCAATAAGCCCAGCAGCTTGCTCAAGCTGAGACCTGTATTTCTCGACATCCTGCTCAGCTCTCTTTTTTGCTTCGAGGAGGGCATCAAGCTGGTCTTCTAGTTTCTCTTGATCGTCCATGGCGCCTTTCAATTCATCTTCCAGTTCTACTTCCCGGTACTGAAGACGTTTGAAGATCTCTTCCTTATCTAGTGCTAAAGCTCGTTCACTCTCAAGGATCTGCTGCGTCCGTATAAGTTCGGCATGACAATTGCGACGCTCTTCTTCTAGTCGCATGCGATTCTCAGAATCTTGCCGCATCTTCTCGTTCAGTTCCCGTATCCTCTCGTCGCGTCTCTTCACCTCCACAGCTGTACGAGTGACACCCAACAATGGCTTCATCTTAATAAGAAGCTGCCACCACGGGTTTTCGCAAAGATCAAGGTAGACGTTGAAGTTGCGCTGGATGACATGCGTCGCCTCAGTGCGATACAGTCTCTTGAAAGCAATTCTTCGTTGAATATAGCCACGCGCAACAGATTGAAACCGAGACATTATCTCAGTAATCAACGCATCGCGTAGCTCTTCTAATTCAGCGAGAACGCCAGCCCGGAAGAAGACCTTGGTAAGGCCGACGCGGAACAGGGACTTATCTATTCCCAGTTTATCCAACATTAGTGCTGCTGTTGCCTGGCCTTCTACATAGCCTTTGGGTATATCTCTGCAGAGCACCTCATACCGCTGCCGGAATTCGCTAAACGGTAGTCGATTGGGGAAACCGGTGCGAGCAATTCTTATACCCTCTAGGACACCGTTACACCTTAGTTGATCTAATACGAGCGGTGCATTGAACTGCTTCGGCCGCTTTTTGTGATTCGGAAGAATACAACGGACGAAATGTGGGTGAGTTGAATGAAGCTGCGTCATGAGGCTAGACAGCTGCTCCTTGTGCCTTTGGGCAACGGTACGGAAAAGCCCCCTCTTTACTCGGCTTCGGGAGTTGCCATTATCTTCATCGGCGTCAGCACAGTCGGCAAACATATTAGCAATGTGCCTATCAGTGGACGCGGCCAGCAGGCGTGTGACATTGTCATTTAAAGGATCCTTGTTCTTCTCTAACCAGCCTTGAGTGGAATATTCGACTTCTGCCGCGTAATGTGTGAGGATGAAACCGTGGCGAGGACCGGGTCGGGAAGGACGATACTTGGTGGACTTCTTGTCCCACAACGAGTTCAGCTTCTCCGTGAATGACTTGTCGGTGGCTTTGGGCATAACACTGTCCTCATCCAAGCAGGAGAATATGCCAATGGGATTAGACAATTCAATCAAATCGATCGTGGGCTGGAGATCGCGACCGAAGTCAATAAATTTCCATTCGATCTGCTCTCGCGCATATTCCTCTTGCTCTAGGACGAACATATGATGGTTGAAGAACTGCTGCAGCTTCTCATTGGTATAGTTGATGCACAACTGCTCGAAGCTGTTCTCCTCAAAAATTTCAAAGCCGGCGATATCCAGGACACCAATAAAGTGGGAGTCGTCAAGGCCCATCCCCGTCCGGTCAAGTTGACAATTGATCCTGGTAACAAGATCCCCAAACCCGCGCTCGTAGATACCTTTGGCAAGCGCATCGATTCCTAGACGCACTTGTTCGGGAGTCTGCACCTTTTCAACCCATTCCCGGCCAGCCTTGACCTTGGGGTGCAACAGACCTTGGAGGAAGGGTTCCAACGGTATTCCTAGTAGGGTACATACTCGAGCTGCGATCTCTTTCGCATCCGGAGATAAACGAGCTTGATCGGCCATGCGACTTTCCTTGACGACTGAAATATTTCCTAAGTGAAGGACTGCAGCCACAGTACGCAGTATGGCGTCTTGGTCCTTGTCCGAAAATCCCATGACATGGAAAGCTTCCAACAATGAATTCCACTCATCGATATCGGAGACGCCGACGATGGTATCGTGGCCGTCACGGGTATAGACAAAATCACCAATCTCAAGCCCATTGAGCAAGAAGTCTCGTCGCATTCGTGAATCAGCGCCAGCTAAAAGCTGGTAGAAAATGTGGTAGTTCCGCTCCTGGGAATTGATTCGCACGACCCTGGACTTCTCCAATAGATACCAGTCAATGAAGGCACCAGCTATCGATCCGTTTCGAGTGAACTCAATGCGAATAAACTTGCCAAAACGAGAGGAGTTGTTATTCCGAACAGTCTGAGCGTTACCGAATGCCTCTAGTATGGGGTTTGCGCGTAGAATCTGCTGTGAGAGATTTGCATGCTGTCCCCTGCTCTTGACGGGAGATTCAGAGTGAGCCACAGCAGCGAGGTACTGTATGACTTTCTTGGTGTTTTCTGTCTTGCCGGCACCGGATTCTCCCGTAACCAGTATGCTCTGGTTCTCGCCCTCATCGACAAGATTGCGGAATGCCTCGTCAGCCATAGCAAAGATATGCGGTTTGGTATCTTCTCTATTTCGACCCTTGTACATATTGATATACTCGGTGGTGTAGATCGAAAGCGGACAGTATGGATTGACTGTTACTAGGAAAAGGCCGGAATAGGTATAGATAAAGTCGGCTTGATATCGCATATGAAGGTTGTGAACAACGGATGCCTCGTTGAGATGGGTTAACTCGGCCATATCGTTTGCCTTGTCGAATTTGGCAGGGTTGACCTTATCCACGCTTTCGCTATCGACCTCACGTTGCTGAAGAGAATCGTTAGCAGACAGTTGTGTAGCTCAGGGTAGCATTCACTTACACTACCATCGTCACATTGTACAAGAAGCCTGCCCCCGTCCAGTTCCTCCACGACCCAACCCTTCACGAAGGCAGTTTGGGGATCCCTAAGCCAAACATATCTCCTTCCAGAAAAGTCGTTCTCGCCCTCAATCCCCTTGACGACATCTATACTCCTTCTCAGATCTTCGGTCTTGATGAACGAGGGCGCGAATGTAGTTGAGCTGGGGGCATTGCTCTTGGAATCGGCTCGTTGATGCCGCGGCCCATGTCCGTTTATAGAGGGCGCTAGGCTGGCGGCCAGTGTGGTGTTCGATTGTGTGCGGTTATGTAAAGGAGGGGGTGACGTCGGGTTCGAAAACGGGGATTGAGAGGAGAATAAGGCTGATTTCGGTCTACTCGAAGCGTTGGGGCCCGGCGATGCGGATGGAGAGGCCATCCGCACGAATGGATTGTTGCGTACCGACATTGTGGCGGTACCGGAACTAATACCACGTTCGAGCTACACAAGGATGGAGTATGATGTTCATTTATACTAAACCGATCCGACTCGCGCTGGGCAGTGTATTTGGTATTGGTAGGCCTGCCTGTCAAGGAATATGGACAAGATGCAATGCCATAACGAAACGCGCAGCACGCGTCCTCAGCAAGCACAAATCAACAGTAAGACAGACAAATAGCGAGACCAACTCGTAAATGAATGAAAACGGTCCGTTTGTAGAAGGCTTTTAAAAAAAAAAGGGAGAGCCTTGTTAGTTTGTTGTATTTAGTCTCTGGGTTGTTATGAGGTAGGATAGAGGTTGATATTCGACTATAGGCATGTGCTCTATACCTAGCCAAGGGAATTTGTTGATAGTCGGGCCAGGCACTGACCGGGGCAACGGGCGCGGAAAGTAAACATTACTTCATTGGGCTTTGATAAGGTTCTGGAGCTTGGAGCTCACAAGAGGCCCATATTTATTCCCAGCTGCGTCACAGCTGGGTTGCAGCTGGTGTAGGGTTGCAGTTAACAACAGTGGGTCTCAAATTAACAACTGCACTCGAATCGATCCATTCAACTTCGTCCGCAGTTGATCAACAATTCGCGATTGCATCTCTAAAGCGATACTCTATCACCACCATCCAACGAGCTAACCACAAGTAGCAGACAAGTACGCGATACATTTCCCTCCAACATTTTGCAGACTTTGATGTGCCGCGCCGCGACAGTTAGGACAAAGCTTCTGCAGTTGCCAGCCGCGTCATTTCAATATTTTTTTTCTTCTCCTAACGCCTAGGTGTTTAGATAATTTAGTATACCTCCCTGCCTCCCAACCGAGATCCACGTCCTGGCTACCTTTTCCTCTCCTCACATCTATTCGAATAGCCCACTTGCTACGCTCACAATTCATTTGCGATGAGTGCTGTCGCTGGTATTGGAAGAGCAAACTTTTCTAGCTTGGTACAAAGACAGACAATCGGGTCATAATTATTAGTGGCAACACCCGTTTGTTGTTTGCAATACAACTCGTGTCACCCTTCTCCCCCCGGATAGCCATCACCGACATCTCTTCATTCATCAAGTCGGCTTGTTCGCCATGGCTGAGCATCCTCACGGATATGGCCAGCATCTCGGTCACTACCCTCCCGCTTCCTACCCCCAAATGTCTGGTCCATCGGGTACTCAGTCGCCCTATAATACAACACCTCGGGTCCCAGCCATGCCGTCGACAAACTATACAAGTTCTCAGAGCGCATATGAGTACAATTCAAACAGGATACCTGGATTGGGACTTGGCGGACCACCAATAACTTCGACTCCTTTTCCGCCCGGTGCTCCCCAAATGTGGCCTTCTCAAGGACAGATCTCGCAAACCAATAGCCAGTTTCAGAGCCAGCACCAAACTCCTACTTCTCGTCTGAAGCAACCGCCTACTCCATACCAACAATCAAATCATACTCTTGAGGAGGGCGAGCTGAGCGAAGGCGAAGGCGAGTTCGATGATCTTTATGATCCCAAACACCTGACTAGTGTTTCTCGGGCAGCACCCCGGAATCAACCTACTCAACCCTCGAACAACTCGGATATTCGTGACGGCAGTGTTGGGGATGCGGATGGATCTTCAATCTATGACCCACATGACCTCCAGGATGAGAGCGTCGTCCAAATCGCGCCAAATACTCTCCCCGGTGCACCAGAGCAGGAGTATCCTCCAAGTGATGAATGGGAACCATCATACCCAGATCGCGAACGGTCTGGATCATACTCACCCTATCTCTCACCCAGAGAGGTCCACCGAAAAATATCTGTCGCGAAAGCGGCCCTTCGCGACAATAAGGGTACGTAAATTCAGTTCTTGTATGATAAAGTGAGATCTGATGAAACCTAGCTGCGGACCGACTCGAGTCTTCCCAACTCACCCATCGGTCAAGCGTAACTTTGCGTGCGCCATCTAATGCAGTGTCTCGGTCCAACGGCACCACGTTTGCTCCCTCAGGTCCTAAGCGAAACATCCCTATGACTTCAACTTCCAAAGATGAACCTAAGGCCAATACTGCGCCGTCCTTTCGATGCACATTAGAGGCAAAGAAGAAAGCGCAGGAAGCAATTCTTGGGTTGTGGCCATTCAAGGTTCGGTATCAGGATTATATTGAAGAAGGGTTCAACGCGGATGTGGTGAAAGCTCTTTTTAAAGATCTAGGACTGGATGTGCCTGCTTCTAAAACCGCTCCAGCTCCCGCCAAAGCGACGAGCGATTCACAACCAATAGCTGCAAAAACGATTGCCTTGTCTAACGTGTCGCTTCAGTTACCAAGCCGATTACTCGACACTACCCAAGCACTTCCATTCGATAGCAACCAGCCCGAGAAAAAGGACAACAAGGATAAGGGCGACGGGCTCAAGGCAGCAGAGAAGTCAGCTGCCGAGGAGCGCAAGGACAAGATCGCGCGGAAGCTTGCTGCGATGGCACAGAAGACAACAGCCGCACAACCTCCAGGACTAACTGCACCAGTACCTGCGCCTGTGTCTGCGCCTACGCCTGAGCCCACACTTAGACTAGTTCCTGTTTCTGCTCCGTCACCCGCACCCGCACCCGCACCCGCACCCGCACCCGCACCAGCACCGGTTCCTGTTTCCGTTCCGTCACCTGCTCCCATTCCAGTTGCTGCTCCCACTGAGGTCACTATCCCAGCAGGAACCAAGTCAGCCACAAATACCCCGTCAACTGCGCCCAAAACCAAAGCTGAGAACAATGCAATATTGCAGCGGAAACTCGCTGCACTTAAGAAGCAGCAGGCTCAGATAGCAGCTGAGAAAGCCCTAGCAGCTTCGAAGGAGAGCACCACACCTTCATCTCCAACGGCAGTGGACACCAGTGCACCTGATATAAGCCTCAATGGCGATTCAACGCCTAAGGCAACCTCTACCGCAACCACTCAACAAATATCGAATCAACAGCGTCCATCTGCGGAGCTGCAGGATAAATCTAAAGATGAGAGCATTCCTGGGCTATCTTTTTCATCTCTACCTTTTCCTCAACCAGCGCAAAGTTCAAATCGAGGCGTAAAACGCCCAGTTGCCTCCGATTTTGATAGTTATACCCCTCGCCTCGAAACGCTAAAACGCAGTCGAACCCATGAGAGGCTAGTTATCGATGTTAGCGATGACGAAGATGTAGAGATGGATATGGGCTCTCCTACAGATGAGCGGGCACCATCGGTAGAATCTAGCGCAACACCTCGCCAATCACTAAGCGTATTCCCGCCACTTTCTGATGGACCGCATTGGGGGCAACGATTGAGCCCAGCTTCAAGCGCCGCCCCTACGCCGCCAGTTCATGGAGCCAGGATTGATCTACTACACAAGCGAATCGAAGAAACAAAGCGACTCATAGCTGAAGCAGAGGCAAAAAAGGCTGCTAAGAAAGCAATTTCCCCGCAATCACCTAAACCTTCCAGCCCGGTTGCACAACAACCGATGAAGCTGCCCAAGCTTAACGAGGCCATCGCAGAGAGCAAGAGGGCCATTGCCAACCGCCGCGATAGGATCGTGAGCTATGAGCTGCCTAGTATCAATGCTGCTCTCAAGGAAAAGCAGGATAAGCTGAAGTCAATCCTTGCTGAAGTTGCGCAGCTCGAATTAGAAGTTCAGGCGAGCTTGGATGAACAGCAGAAACTTACAGCGGAAATAGAATGCCTCGTTGAACCTTCAAGTGCGAATTCTCCGCAAGCAGATGAGCAACTTCCACAATTCGCTCACCTAACCGCCAATTCACCTCGCCTAGGCCAAGCCACAGCCTCCGACAGTGAACAGGACTCACGAGAGGAGCACTCGAGTGAGCAGCAATCGTCCCAGGACCGAGAACCACCTTTAACTTATGTTGATGATATGGTCGCCGATCGGAACAATGATGAAGCACTTCAAGCCGCTATTTTGACCGACAACACTCATATCATGGATGTCCAAATGACTGATGCACACGTGTCTGCTCCTGATGCTGATGATGCTCTTACTGCTGATGTCTCGCATAGCTCTCTACAGACTGGTCACCAAACACTGCCAAACACTGCCGAAGTGGAGAAGACTGCGGAACAGGCTATTAAGATCATTCCCATGGATACAGGTGTTGTGGCTGATGACTCCATCGCCGACCTAGAGCTTCTAGCCACGACTACCCTACCAAGTGAACCAGGTGTTGGACCTAGCGAGTCCGATATCTCAATGCAGCAATCCGTTGCAGAGTTATCTCAAAGCGATGATGAGTCGTATGAACCTACGCCCGCTCAAATTTCTGATTCTCGGGGTGTTCAGAGAGACGAACAGAAAATCACAGAAGTAATGGACTACCCGCCCTTTTCTAACGACTATTCACTCACTAAGTGTCAGGTTGTTGATGATGTTTTGGAAGAGCCAAATCCAAATCACACGTCAGCAAAGCGGAGGCCTCAGGTGCCAGAAAAAACGAGCGACGAAGTAAAATACCGCTCCTTTGAGGAGCCTCTCGTACTGACTACCTCGCAGGATGATCAGGGCAGCAGGCTGCCACCAGAGGATTTACTCTCTTACAAAAGCCCTCTTTCCTACTTCCGTGCCTACAGATTTCACCCAAAATACTTTGAGGAGATCCCAGGTGGCTTGAAGTCCCTGACCTTTAGTGCTAAGATTGACCCGATGCGGGAATTGTGCCCGCAAGTGCTGGCTGGAGAGCCCTGTCCCAAAGGTTCCAGTTGCGAGTATCAGCATTTTGATTCCATGATCCTTCCGGGTGAGTTTACAAACTCCGTTTAGCTTGCACAAATGTTTGCCCCTTCTCCGGAACCAACCCCCTGTTGGATAGCTGACTCCATGGCGTATTGCTATAGATGCCGAAATCATCACGCAGCTCGGCTCTGCGGACATGTTCGCAGGAGAGACGAGAACTAAGTTCATCACCGGTCTCAAGAAGGTGCTCAACGACCTCAAGGCCAACCGAGTCAAGGATTTCGATCCCATCACCCAGGCTATCATCAAGCACAGGCAGGAATTCCTCGGTGACAAAACCAAAGTGCTAGCTTTGGATTGTAAGGCCACATAGGTAACTTCGTAGTGTACTCACATACAGCTTTATTAAGGTAGTCCCGCGTCGGCTTTTACCTTGTAGTAATACCCCCTTTCCGCATACTTGAGCGACCTTCCAACGCGCCGAGCTTTTCTGCTATACGCAGTAACTGCATAGTCCGGACCGGTTTTCAAACCCCGTCCTCGGCAGCAGCATGATTACTTTGCGGCGTTGCAGAGAGGAAGTCTAGCAAAGACTCACGGATTCGGCGTCTTGTTTTCCTGGAATGTACGATACCCCATTGTTCGCATTTATGCCATGCGTGGATCGGGCCACAGGTCACATCGGTGGAGTAAGACCGACGTACACTGGTAGTGGTCTGAGAGGCTGCACATTTGCAGAGAAAGAGAAGGCAATAGTGTAGTGTGTATGTGGGAAAAAGAAAATCAGGCATGGCTGCCCAAGGCTCGATACGACCCATACCTTGAGAGGAATTCTACTCAAAAAGATGAGTACTCGGAATCGCACGCTTCGTATTATCACGGGAGAAGACATGGTGCTTCTCGGTGAAGTAGATGATAGTGAGCTGGTAGTTGCCAAATACAAAATCTTTCGTCTAATTGAGGTGTCCTATTTGGCTTAAACAGTGAGACTGATAGTGGAGATGGCCAAGTATTTCTAATAATAAAACCAACAGAGAGAGAGATGCAGGTACAGTGTATATACAGTATATATACACTGTAATTATAGCCATTTGGGTTATGTAATTAGTGGTAGGACAAGGTGACAGAGGAGGAAGAGGTCCGAATGAACGACGTCATTGCTGCTCATTTCATTAAACAAACACAAGTGACAAGACATGCCGGGGCTTCAACTGTCAACTTTCCATGCTACAACAATGAGATTCATGAGTCTTTACCGACTCCTCTCAATCTACTTCTCATCAACGGGCACTTAGATAACTGTCGCAACGCAGAGCACCTTGGCGTTACGTCTCGCTGTCGGATCTAGCTACACAAAACACCCCGGTCCCCAGTATCTAGATCTATGCTGCAACACCACTAGACAGATACTACAGATACCACAGGTGCCCAAACCATTATGTTTTCGTCATGCTTCGGTTTGTTCAAGGGGGACAAAGACAACACAGACCCCGAGCAGCAACCCCTACTTCCACAATATGAGCAGGATACCCACTTGCAGCGACAGGTCGCCCGAAAGCTTCACAGCTATCAGATGTACCGCGCTTTGTCTAAAGGATATATGCCCAGCACCGAACAGATCATTATCAATCTTCGTACTCTCCTAGCGAGCGATGTACTCAACCCAGACAACCCCGAGCTCTCCACTAGCGGTCGGAGGCTTGTACGCCTAACCAAGGAATGGCTTCAGCAGTTCATTGTACTCTTGAGTAATAAGAACGGCAAGGACCAAATTCAAGATCTAATCTGGTTCCTCACGAAGAGCAGAATATCCGTTGATATCGACGATCTCGCCTCGAGGGCGAAGAAAGCCAAAGCCAAAGCTGGCACTGCCGCAGCCTATCAAAGTCTGCGGACCATCGGCTCTTTGCTTCTCACAAATCAGGATTTTCGCACTTTCCTCGGGGACCTCACTGTCGTCGGTAGGGAAGTATTCAAAGACTCGGCATTTGCCTTGCGTGACGCCGCCGATCGAGCCGGGAAGCAGATCGAACCATCGCCTGAAGCCCAGGACAGCGTCACAAATCAAGACACTAACGGCCAGCCGCCTTCTACCCAGGGCCTTGAGAATGAGTTCCAAAACGTCGCCAAAGTTGTCGTAGATCGCGGTAGTGACGTTGCGGGTGCAGCCGTGGAGAGCGCCAAGGACAAGGTCTCCGGGGATGAAGGCCAAGCACTTTTGAAGCGCCTCCAAGCAACCGTCCTCAATCTGAGAAAGCGCACGGATTATTCGGAATCGGTGTCGACACTGTCACTACTGATCAAGAGATATGCTCTAGTCTATTCGCGCGCTGCAGAAGCCGTTGCAGAGGCTGCCCATGACGACGTGAACGAGAACCAAGAGGCTGATCGTGCATTGACCAATCTTTGGGAATTCGTTAAGAGTTTTGGTGACAGGAAGGAATGGGAGAAGTGCGAGGAACTTCTTCAAAAGGTCATGCGCCACAAGGATCAAGACCCCGAGTTTGAGAACATGATGCGGCAAGTTGGAGATAGTCTACAAAAGCTCCTCACCGACCCCGATTTCTTCAGTAATGCCGAAGAGAAAATTCAAGATCTTAGAAATAAGAGCAAGGAGGTTGGATCGGAGAGCAGTTTAAGACACGATATCGATGAGCTCCTGCAACAACTATCCATCACATTCCAGAGTGTCCTCAGAGATGATGATATCCATAACCTCATGACAACTACCATGCGCATATTTAGCGTTCTCTCTCCCCATAACTCTGTTACCAACCCAGACCTCATTCAGGATGCCTTGAATGTCTTCATCCCTTTCGTCATCGCTGCCATTCAGTACATACCCATTCCTCGCCTAGAGGTTAGCACACCCGCCATCGACCTTCTACTAGAGAACCTCATTATTGAACCGGGTACCACTGTGAATCAAACCTCGTTCCTCCCGTATCGACTCAAGATCGAGACGTACAATGATCTGGAAATTCGTAAGGCACGTTTCAGGACCAGTGCAAGCACCAAGCATCTGATGCTTATCAAGATTGACGGACTCTCCGCTCGTGCTGACGAGATAGGTTTCTGGCTGCGAGCGCATAGCGGCTTATTCCGTTTAGCAGATGAAGGAATTGCTAGCTTTGCTCTCGACGAGCGCGGTATCGACATCCACTTGGAAGTTGAGATCTGTCGTGAGCGTCTAGAACAAATTCTAACGCTACGAGGGGTACGAGTGAATGTTCACAAGTTGAATTACCAGCTTCGAAAGAGCAAGTTCTCCTGGCTAGGATGGTTGATCAAACCTATCCTCCGCCCCATTCTAAAGGCAACCATGGAGGTTCAGTTGGCGAAGGCCGTCGGTGAGCTTCTTCATGCTGGTAATCGGGAGTTGCTCTACGCCAGAGAGCGCCTCCGTGCTACAAGAATTGCCAGCCCGGATGATCTGTGGACTTTCCTCAAGGCTGTGGCAGCACGGCTAATGCCTGAAGAAGACCCAGATGTCTACGCTCGAGTTGGTGTTGATCAGCCCGGCTCAGGAGTCTTCAAAGGAGTTTATACCCCTGGTAGCATTGTCAAGATCTGGCATGAGGAGGCCGAGATGGCGGGCGACAGGGTTGAAGAATTTGACGCTGGAGGCTGGAGAAACGAGGTTTTTGACACGCATGTGCGAAATTTGACTTAGCATTCTTCGCATGCGGCATGCTTATATACAACATGTCCGAAACGCCATTTGCATCTGTATCATCACCAGAACCGAGCTGTCTATTGTAGCAAGGTGTGGCCGAATATCTGTGCTTGATAGGTTTATGGATGAGTCGGCTACAACCATCAGGCGGCCCTGCTAGTATTTACGATGGAAGATGAGACCAAGGCAGGTCAAGGAGTTAATGTTAAACGAATACTTAAGTAGCTTTGTTAAGATATCGAGCGTTGATAGCTGTTTTAACTAGCTGGTAGCATTACGAATTAATGAAAACAGCATTTTGGCGCAGGAACTCGGATGCCTTGTCAGAGATTACATGAACATTAACCTTCAGGTAGTCACTGCGAGGCTCTCTTGACATGTACCCACTGACCTTCTTTTACTGAATACTCGAATTTCGATCGAATTTCGATTTCGAGTTGTCGCACTATTTCTTTCAAAGCGTCATGGCTAGACTAACTCGATGTTCTTGAACATACAGAGGTGTATTAGTTTCAATCGTACATTAATTTCATAACCTAAATTGACCATTTTCTAAAGTTCGAAGATTCTAAGATGTGCTCGAGCCTAATCAGTACTATTTATCCTGTCAGATGGCCCATGGAGCATGCCGGTATCCGCGGAATCACTAACCTTGAATTTAGTAACGTATTTAGAGGCACATTTTCCCTCACCGTTCCAACTTTCTTCCTCCGATCTTTTCTAGCGCGCCCATACCTTAAATCACAACATATCTTAGGCTTCTGGATATGGGTTTTTCGTCTCAAACCTTGCGTACAACTAAATATGATAGAAGCTAGAGGAACCAGCGCAAGCGGAAAAGTACCAGAGGGGTTCTTGCTTTCCAAGTCTAGATATAAATGACGGTCCTCCCTCCCCCCTTTCTCTCTTCACCCTTTTTTAATCTATCCCCGAACGACCATCTTGTAACCACCTGCATTTCGTCATTGACCCTTTCCTATGTCACCTCTCCATATTTCCTTCATCGCATATACACCGTGACCCCTTGCTGGCCAGAGCTTAGTTACAGTCCAACACAGTTATCACCTGCTGGGAACTCACCTTGCTATCCCGGATAACGATGACTATGATTGAACTCGCCCGAGGTGCGCACGCACTTTCCCTGGCGGAGAGTTTCGTCCAACGTAATTGATCATTACTCTTTTTACCTCTTTATCTCCCTTTCTGGCTTCACTAAGAAAAAAAACCTTCCCTTTTTGCAAAGTCCTTCAGGCTACACATATAAAGCTATATCCTTATTTGCTGCGATCCCCAGCATGTCTAGGGACGTGAAGAGGAAGAAGAAGCAACTCCGGTCTCGTCGTGGTCCGTTCTGTCCATCTCCGCTCTGTTAGATGTGAGGGCCGGTATATCTGGTGCCCATACCCTTTAAACTGGATGTTGAGTTTGAGGGAGGCGAACCACTGAGGGAGGGTCTTGTCGGGGTTTGTTGCTGGTATAGGGGGAAAGGGGGGATGACGTTCCACTAAGGCTGTTACTACCTAAGCTACTCCAACTTGGATCTGCCCAGCCAGGGGCACTGAGCATATATTTTAAGTGTTTTGCCGCCCATCACTTGCGCGTGCCCACAATACTCCCTACCTACTCTGCCCCGTACGTTCACTACCTAAGGAAGCAGCCCTGAGCAGCGGTATTCTGTAAATCTCTCCAGCAATCAAACCCGTGTATGTAGCCTATATAGTGGTGGAGTAGATACATACCTTCCACGATATTAATAAAAGCCTATACTGCGTCCCTATATTGGGATATACTGGCCCTCACAAGATTATCACAACTACTAAGTTGTGTTCTCATCACCATTAACTTATCTAGCACCCAGTTCTATTCAGTAAAACCAAGCTTCCTCCTTATTCATAATCCGCCAAGATGTCCTCCCCTTTCGACGCGCACGCCTTCGCGTATGCCTCAGGCTGAAGAGCGGCGTATACACGCCACTCATTCGCCTCGGCCTTGAGCCAGTCAGCAGGGCTATTTCCCAACAACAAGCCTGACGTGGGTGCAGCAGGTGCCTCGGGGTTGTGTTCACTCGTGCCAGGCGCTCCTTTCCCGGTGCCATCACACCGTACACACCCATCTACCCACTCAGTCGTCTCCGAGAAACGTGTTGAAATCTCGTAATCTCCAAGATCCGCGGGAGGCCGACAAGCAAGCCACGCCATCGGCGCAGTAAGCGGACTGTTCGCGCCAAAGGGCTCGGGGTATAATTCAGGCACAGGAGACGGATAGCCCGTCTCCATCTCGCCCGTCAGGATGTTCTGCCATGGGCCGGCAGATAACTCGGATCGTGTCACGTCTATCGGCCCTGCGGACTCGAGGATTCGCAGGCCTGTGGCGAGTATATTCCTCATGTTGCTGTATGCGTTTGCGTGGGCGTGACGGTAACGGTAATCAGAAATAGCAAGTGGAAGTGGAAGCGGAACAGGAGCTTGAGGTCGAGGCATAGTCTGATCTTGATGTTGAAAGCGAAGAAGCCCAGCCTGCACCAGCTGCATAACCTCATGCGGACTCACGCCGAAAGCGCGCAAATGAGAGATCTCCGGGCCTACCACGAGTCCACACCACTCAAAGAATGGCCAGGATAACGACGCCGACGAGGCCGTCTCGCCTCGCGTGTAGAGCCCCGTCGCCGTGCGGTACCTATCCCACGCGGCCTCGCAGTATGCTATGCGTGGCCTACGTCCCGGGGTTGCGTGGGGTTTGGACGGCGTGATAGCCTTATTGCATTTAATGCAACGGGGCGCAAGGATGCCGTATTGACACATTTTGTTGAACAAGGAAGATGGTTTGTATTGAATGTGAGAGGGTGTTTGTAATGCTTTGGTTGAGGGTTGAGGTGTACGATGAGGGTCGGGACGTAAAAAAAAAAGGGAGAGTGTATAGGAAACAGCTCAGGCAGAACATTGTAAGAACATTTGGAACGGGTATTAGGTCTGTGATGTAATGCTCTTTCTGCTGTTATCTAGCTTGTGGTAGTCTGAAAAAGCTTACTTACTCACAAATTGGCTTATTGATCCCGATTGAACTTGCTCTTGTGTCAGAGATGCTGATGACCGAATTGTTCAGGATGATTAATGTATATCTTCCATCACTCTGTCACCTTGCCATCATGCTAAATGGTATCTTGAGTTCCATGTTTGTAATATGAGTCGAGTGTCGCGTGTCACGTTTGTGCTGCAGAAACCCGGTCCGCTATGAATTTGCGGCTGGATCATATCTTTAGCGGATCTATATCTCTGCTACTACATATAGAAAGAGGTGTTCTTCACAACGGTTTGGTTGTATTAAGTAATACTAAATACAATAGAATGCCTGGACTCCCTGTTGATCATGCCGTACAAAACGCCAAGCATCCCAACCTGGCTGTCTATTAGGTCTGCTGTGTATATTTACAAGTGCCTTATCGCCAGGTTTACATTATTTCCTTTAATACTGCTTCCCTTCATCGCTGCTCCCCGTTGTTACGATGCTGTCCGCGGGTTGAGCGATGCTGATCTTGATGCCGCCCCGTCCGCCGTCTTTTGGCGAGCCGATGCTGAGAATGCTTGCGGTACTACTGCGGCGTCGATTCAGCTTCTTCACCGAAGGGGATGCCGTATTCAAGCAGGCGGGTACGTGATTTTGTGTTGGCGTGTGTGTTCCGTTCGTACTATCTAGTTTTGCTCGACTTGTCCTATCAGCGGTTGAGACGCTGTTCTCGTTAATGGGAGTTATGGGGTGGGTGTACGGACGCGTTGGATGGGGGTGCTGAGGTGCGAGTTCCTCGGGTATAGCCAGGGGGCTTAAGGCCACCTCCCTTGCTTTGTGCTGTGGACCAGGATCCTCGACTATGCCATTTTCCTGCGCATTAGACAAAACAGATGCGCTGTCGGATTCTTGGGCGTCGCTGTTTAGACGCACGCTGCCAACTTATGTTAGAGGCAAAACAATATATTCAATGTAGGAGTTATTAATTGAGGATATGAAGAAGCAAACTCACTGTTTGAATGATGTCGAAACCGACAAGCTCATATTTCTTGCACGTGCATAGCTTTCGTACTCTTTTAGAGGGTTTTCCGCGTTAGTAAAGTTGTCGAGGGCATCGAAAACGTGTCGGAAAACTTGGGTGTCAGCATCTCGAGCCCACAAGAAGTCCAAGTGCTCATAGTGAGGTATTTCAGTGGCGACGGTCCTCTTGGGAAGCTCCCTTAATATGGCTTTGATGTCTACCAAAGAATCACTCCCTCCATACACGATGATAATAGGCGTTCTAATGTTACGAGTCGGGTATTTGGCGACCTTGGTGAATTTGTTCAAGGTGCCCATTCCAAACGCCGTCTGTACGTCGTCATCATACATCTGGAACGATTTGTTTCGGATGATCTGGAACCAATGAACAACGGATTTCGTGCTCGTAAATGAGTATAGGTGTGGGTAGGCCGCGAGTTTCTGGCTAAACGACATATTGGCGGACTTCCAGCCAAAGAGAAAGTTATTGCCCATGTCTATCAGTTTGATGAATATAGGAGGGTAGAGAATGCTCTGCCACGTAGTAGCGGAGCTAAGAATGGACCGTCGACCAAAGAGAAGGAAGAGAACTTGTGGCGAGGCCTTAATAAGAGCGTCTACGATACCGTTCTTCAACCCTGGCACTGACATTGCAGGTGCAAGCGCAATGAAGACGTTGACTTGTTCGTTCAACTTGGGGTTGACTGACAGACTTGCAAAGGCCTGCGTTGTTCCTTGGGAGAACCCAACATAGGATAACGACGGTTGTTTTGTGGTGTCGAGGATGTACTGGATTGAATTAGGAATGTCGTGGAAGGCAAACTCGTCGATGGAGAAATTCCAGAACTGGGTCGAGCTCGGCGAGCAATTGATGGATTTCTTGGAGTATTTGTTCCCGCGATTATTGCCCAACTAGACGAAGTCAACTTGGAGTTTTTTGTACCATATTTTGTGTAACTCACCCAAACATCGAAGCCACGCTCAACCAGGACAAATGGAAGACATCGTTGAGCATCAGTCAGACAGACCCAGACTTCGCTATTCATCAAGAGACCATGGTGGAGGTAGACGACGCGCTTCTTAACGCTGGCAGGTCCGTCGTTAATCTTGGTATCTTCTTCGCCTTTCTTCCAGGCCAACCGGTGTAGGCCAAGCAGATATCCGTCCTTGGTTTGTACTACATGTTCCTCGGCGACATATCCGTAGGTGGCACATAGAGAGACGAAATCGGGGGCATTTCTGATTGAAGTAGATATGGCTAACGGGAAGAGATCAGCAGGCGGTCGGGATCGGCGTAGTCATGGTCGAAAGTTTAACGGGCACGCACATTTCTTCCTCTCTTCGGCTCTCCTTTGGGCTGGTGAGGCCACACTATTGAATATGCGTCGTGACGCGTCGGTGAAGAGGTTTATGAGCGATGTAGCTAGATCATCTAGTTAGTAGTGGAAGATGGCGGATTCGAACATTGGAGTCTCGTACGGAGCGCAAGCGTCAGTATTCGGATGATGGCTTCAAGGCCAACGAATAAGAACGAGCCTATTAAGGCAACATATTCGGTTCTGCATTCGTATTTGCATCAGCTCCTCTGCATTGCGCGACAGCACGGTTTGAAAGAAGACCAACATGTTCAGTCGGCCGATGAACGGCACAGGCATTTTGAAATGCTTCTTGGCACAACACGGTCTGGCTTGAGGTTGTTATGATGATTAGGTAATGAAGCACTGCATTACCGCAGTTTGATTGTCATTTTTATAAATGGTAAGGAGTTATTACTGTAGGTAGAGACGAGAGGGTCGTCACGATTAGAACTCGTGAGGCAAAGTACCAGGTAAGGTATGTTTAGCTTGTCGGTGATGTCACATGCAAGAAATCCATCAACTGATCTCTTCTACGTATAGACATATGTAAAAGGATCCCTGTCATATATATTGTGACATTGGTAGGTACGGCGTGTGTACGGCATGTATACACAACCACTTGAACATTCAATTCTCTGTTTCGTTAAAATCCGGTCCATTTGGAGTTAATATTCCCTGTAGCGCTTTAAAGTTGAATTACCTTTCTTATATTCTCTGGATATCTGGTGTACATGTACAGTTGGGATGACGCTATTATAGCTTCAACGAAACTCCCCCACGGCGGTAACTGTCAGGCGTCTAGCCCCTGCAGATGCTAAGATAAGTGCATATACTTAGGTGGTACCTAAGTATCACTGTACCTTATACTTACATAACCAATGCTTGCATATATCGGGTCTTTCAGCTGCCAGAGAACGACCTCACCAATCAGAACCTTGGAGTTCTAGGTTAGGTAAGCCTAGGTTTTTTGGTGATACTCATAGTTCGACCGGAAACGACCCTTCTCTAATTCGCGTCTCGGAACCCACGAAATACAAAGCATTCGCCAAGATGCCGAGCTCCTGTAAAGAAATAAGTACGTCCACCGTCTTTCCACCCATGATTCTCCTCCTCACGACCAATAGCACGCTGAAGATATCATCAATTGCTGACCTTCGTCCCCTCTACTTAAAGGAGCTGCACTGGCGCAATGCCTACAAGAATCTGAATGCGTCATGGTCCAACGAAACACAGCCGCCGAGTGCCTGCGATCCCCCTTATCCGAGACGCTACCGACCAAGTGCCAACAGCTTAAAAAAGGCTTCGGCGAGTGCCGACGCGGCATGATCGACATGCGCAAGCGGTTCCGCGGTAACCAGCCCATCACCTTCAAGGCCCTCGAGACAGCCGAGAATTCCGGCGAGGGCTACCAGTTATACGCTGGCCGATCCGCCTTCTCCGGTGGTGTCCGGGCTACCGATGGCAACGAGCCCGAACCGAAGGATTGGCGCGAGGTTGAGAATGAGAAGTTTCGCGCTGAGCAAGCGCAGCAGCAACAACAAGGGAAGAAGTGATGGGGGTGAGGATGGGTGCGAGAGATTGCTTGTACGACTAAGAAAGAGTAGGCATCGTAGGGCCGTGAACTGTGTTATAATGCATTGGACGGCGTTTAGGGGTTTGCGCAAATACCTACTTTGGTTTTCTATTGCATCTGCTGAGTTTGCTGGTATATCCTTATTCGGCATGATGCGGTTCTCAATTATATATGAGTTCCTCAACCATTTGGCCATGGCTGTCACTACACTACTGGCTAATACCAGCTGGAGAGTGATACTACGTTTTTACAGAACGCGCCTACACTTAGACCTTGCCAGGGACACCCGATAAGGACCCTGACATGAAGTTGCAGCTTGGTTTCCGACAAAGTGTAGGACGGTATCGAGAACCTGCGGTTCTTTTCGAATTGCAAGGCTGGGTTACCTTCACGAAGACTAGACTAGGTGGTGGAATTACTAAGAACACATGATAGCTACTCACAGACGCCTGGTTGGAGACAACATGATTGCTTCGCCGCTATGAATACCAATTCACTCTATTATAGGACTTATACCTCGTATCGAGTTTGAAGCTTCTATACCTACTACCTTGACCTACCAGAGACTTTGCTATACATTTGGAACTGAGCGTCCCGTATCATATACATACATATATGTACTATGTAATCTAGCACTGCTTTAGTTATGCAATTAACCGTACGCACACGCCCACTTGCCTAGTTCGGTAATATGTTGCCCAACAGCAACCCAAGCCGCCTCAACTTGAACCTTTTGCGAGCACTTACACAGGAATTGGCCGAGGTTAGGCGAGTGTCGAACTACAGCATACTTTATGGACATTGCGCGTGTTGTCTTAGTTGCTGATAGCGCTTCCACAACTTCTACTTACATACTCGGATCTTCTCAACTCGTAGCCTAGCTCCTGAGTAGAACGAACGGAGCGGAACCCAGCTCCAACGATGACGAAACCTGTGAGCCGACAAGAGCCGTAACAGCTTTTTTTGCTTCTTTTACATCTCTTCTATCTTTCATTTTGTCTTAATATATAATAAATACACTCCAATGGCCGATGACAAACCAAGACGAAACCAACGTATGCGAAAACGTAATCTCACACGCCCCCTCCCCCTCACCTTCGTCCTCGGCGGAATTGTCTTCGTCCTATGCATCGTCTTCCTCAGCTACATGCGACTCACCCCGATTCCCCTCCCCCTCCCCCTAGCGCTCCGCCCAGTTCCAAACGAAACCAACATCGCCGCGATGGCCACCACAACCAAACCCACGAGAAAGTCCTACCCGCAAATCATCACACTCCCCACCTCCCTCCTCCCAACAGCCCGAGACAAGCGGCGGCTGATCATCATCGGCGACGTTCACGGCCACCTCAAGGCTTTACAGGCCTTACTAGAGAAAGCTAAGTTCTCTACTTCGCGCGGCGATACCGTCATCTTTACGGGCGACACGGTGAATAAGGGCGCCGACAGCGCGGGCGTCGTCGACCTCGCTATGAAGATCGGCGCGTTTAGCGTTCGCGGGAACCACGAGGATCGGGTGCTGGGGGCGTGGGAGCGGGAGCGGGGTCGGGATCGGGGTAGACATACTACTAGCGGTGAAGAAGGTGAAGCAGAAGAGGAAATGGAGAGGAGGACTAAGGATCTTGTTCTGAGTGCGAGAGGGAGCGCGACGGTCGCGAAGCTAGAGGCCGCACAAGAACATGGAGATAACGAGGGGACTCAAGGCGACAGAGCAGAGGAAGATAGCTCCAAATCCAAATCCCAGTCCCCCAAGCACCAACAAAAGTTGAATGAGAGCGAGAAGGAAAGAGGAAAAGACAAGAATATCGAAGTCCGCAAATCCCACGCCGCAGACCTAGCCACAGCCACGTCACTAAAACCAAGACACCGCGCCTGGCTATCTGCCCTCCCTCTGATCCTGCGGGTCGGGGACCTGGGCCCGCGGTACGGTGAGGTAGTCGTCGTGCACGCGGGTCTCGTGCCGGGGATCCCGCTGGAATCCCAGGACCCGGACGCCGTCATGACCATGCGGACGCTTCTCCCTGCCCCTCATTCCCGTACCCATTCCGCCGATCATGAACCCGAACCCCAAGTCCAAGATCAAACCCAGGATGAACAGACACGGAGACAAATCAACCAAGCGGAGGGCAACAGCAAGCCCAAGTTCAAATCCATGATCCCAAGCCCCCTCCACGACGGCGTCCCCTGGGCCAAGGCCTGGACATCCTACCAGAAATCCCTACCTCATCATCACGCGCCGCACACCACCGTCGTCTACGGCCACGACTCGAAAGCCGGGTTGAAGATGCGCAAGTACGCCTTTGGGCTGGACAGCGGGTGTGGGAAGGGGAATACCTTGACTGGTGTCATTTTCGAGGCTGTTCCCCACGCTGCGAACGCTACTGACGATGTGGCAGAAGAAGACGGGGAAGACGGGGAAGACGTGGTGGATGAGGATGTGGAAGGGAACGTGGAAGATGGGGATGTGGAAGATGTAGAAGATATCGATGAACTGGATCAAGAAAGTCAGAAGAAGGGAAAGAAAGCCCCGAAAAAGGGCCTACGGATACGGCATAGGCTTGTCAGCGTCTCGTGTGAAGAGGTTGCACAGGGGGGCAAGTCGGGTCGGCCTTCAAAGCATTTAGGGGGAACCTGACCAATGTCACAGCATAATCAAATGTAATAACAGCTACAAATAAATTTAGATATTTTACAAACACAACGGAACGTGTTCAAGACAGACACAACACCACAACTAACATATTGCGGATAGATTCCAATCTAAATAGCTATCCTACTATAAACAATTCCTCAGTCATGCCATCCTTTCTTGTCCTTGGGGAGGAAAAAACATCACAGAGTTGTGACGTCGCTCGCAGAAAAGAGATAAACGCATTTTTTATATATTGACAATATCTCTTCTTTTATCTCCGTTTATCCTCACTTAACGTAATACATTTATGCAGAGATCTTCTTCTTGATGATGTCCTTCAGGGTGACAGCGTCAGCAGCAAACTTGCTGATACCCTCGCGTAGCTTCTCGACGGCCATCTGGTCCTCGTTGAAGTCGAAGCGGAACAGCGGCTCGTCATTGATGTACGCCTTCTTGCTGATATTGAGCGAGGCGGCACCAGAGGCGTCAAGCTTCTTGGGCACATCGGCAGTGGAGTTCAAGAGCTCCTCGAGTAGGTTGGGCTATGGGAGAGGTTCGTTGTTAGTGATTGCATTTACCAAAGCCAAAATAACGCTGGATCGAACTGCCAGGAAATGACTCACCGAGATAGTCAAGTAATCGCAGCCAGCCAGCTCCGTGATCTCTCCAACGTTTCGGAAAGAAGCACCCATGACGATTGTCTTATAGCCGAACTTCTTGTAGTAGTTGAAGATGCTCTGGACCGACTTGACACCGGGGTCCTCCTCCTTGCTGAACTCCTTCTTATGAGCAGCCTTGTACCAGTCGAGGATACGGCCGACGAAGGGAGAGATGAGGAATGCGCCGGCCTCGGCAGCAGCGATGGCCTGGACGAGCGAGAACATGAGGGTCAAGTTGCAGTTGATGCCATGGTCGCGCTGCAATATCTCAGCAGCCTTGATGCCTTCCCAAGTAGAGGCGATCTTGATCAGGATACGGTCCTTGGAGATACCTTGCTGCTTGTACAGCTATATGGCCAAAGCCTGTTAATAGAGTCCTTATAGAAGGCAAAGATCGAAAGACATACGTCGATGATGTGCAGGGCCTTTTCGACGGAAGCCTTGGTGTCGAAGGAGAAACGAGCGTCGACCTCAGTAGAGACCTTGCCGGGGATAATCTGGAGAATCTCCTTGCCGAACTCGACAAGAAGTCTGTCGAGAGCGCCGTCGGTCTGGGAGTCAAGGTCGCCGCCCTTGGCCTTGGCGTACTCAACGGCGTTATCGATCAGCTTAGCATACTCGGGCTTCTTTGAGGCGGCGAGGATGAGAGAAGGGTTGGTGGTGGCATCTTGAGGCTTGTACTTTCCAATGGCTACGTCATTGTCAGCACATGATAGCCAAGCGGAATAGGATTGCCTTGGCGTAAGTAGAAAGTTACTGTAGGTGCAAAAAAGACTTACTAGCAAAGTCACCTAGAGAAATGTCTCAGTCAGCGCCCATCCGTCTTAAAGTCGGGTTTACTAAAGGGTCTTTCATTGCGAGAAGACATACCGGAGTCGCACACAACCACCTGTGTGTCGAGACAGAAGTCAGCAAAAAGCTCATTGAAGAGAATATTATAGAATTGTAAATTGCCAGTAGCTCGGAGTTTTCAGCAGTCGCAAAAGGAAGCCGGACGACCCTTGCGAGCGAGCTCAAGCATAAGCTGCGACAATAGTAGATGGAGGGGCAATTTTGTTGGTATGAGGGGTAAATGGCGAAAGCAAGACTTACAGTGCCAGTGGCCTTCAATTTGTCAAGAGAGCTGGACATGTTGTTTTTGTATATCTGGTAGGGTCGGGATAGAGTTTGATTAGGAATTGAGCAGGACAAATGGACCTGGTTCGTGATGTTTTGTTGTTGTTGTTGTTATGGGAGTAAGTAGGTAGGTATGAAGTTGAGATGAAGCAAGCATTGACGAATGTTGTTGGGGCTGCCATTTGTTTTATCAACCCGCACTGTAGGTACCTTAGGTAGGTTAAGGTATTACGTTGGCGGGGCACGTCCACTCTACACTACCTTACCTAGTAGGAGGGGTTAATTGGAAACTTGTAGGTACCAACCGTTTATTAGTGGAGGGGCGACCTTGATGACTGCGAGAGCGCAGCGTCATTTTTTACCTGGTGACAGTTCCAAGTTTTTTCGCCTCTTTCAAATATCCGGTCCTTTCCTTTCGAAATGTCTATTACCTTCTGCTGTTATGATCTCGTCATTGCGCGTTCCCCCGTTCAACCCGAAGCTTGCCCCGCCAATCTCATAACACACGTGTCTTGTTCTTGTTCTGCTCCTTTCTTATACCCATTCTTTATCAGAGGAGTCAGATAACGTGTGCGGATTTTGAACTTTATTCGCGATAAAAGAGCCCGAATAGTGCTTACCACGTACGGCCCTAGGTTTCCATCCTTTGTCAAGCTGATGAGGTTCACGAGGTTGCCAAGCTTCTCCGTCTTACTATATAACATTTGGAAGCTTCCGAACCCGGCAAGAACCAAACGCGACTCTCGCATAGATGCCTGCCACAAAGTACCTATTTGCAAAGTAATCAAATGCAAGGCTGAAGAAAGGATAATTTCCATTTAGACAGGCGGGAAATTTATCCGGTGTTACAAAGAGGTACTGTACAGAATCGGACAACACCGGACCAGAAATACGACACATTGTTCACGCTTTCCACGTGGGGGGCCGGTCATCTATGATTGGTGATTGGTGTACAAACTCTGCGAGAAACGGCCCTTTCGGCAACCTGCTTTCTAGAGGCTCGATTTCCTGCGAGTAAACATTTCAATCATTACTATACTAGGTAGTAACATGGAAGTTAAGTGTAGACATTTTGGCATTCATTGTAATCCTCTTTATTCTCTAAGAATAATGCTATCTAAGTCGATACGCTTGGGAGTCTCTAGATGAACAGTAAATGCTCTCATATGCAAGTAGCTAGAAAGATGGTGAAGCATCACTTCTATCTCGTAGGAGGCCCGTCGCTGTTTTTGATGATGCCCACCCAAATATATGGCATGGTACAGAATAGTCAAATTTTTCGCTATTCTCCCGATCCCAACCAAGCTCCCATATAGATGACGGGATGTCTCACCCTTTTTTCGCAATCGCAAATTAGGACGAGCGAGGAAAATCAACCATGATTTAGTCCTCAGTGATGTCGCCATACTGCCACATCCCACGTCGATCCGCCTTGGCCTCGGCTTCAACCTCCCGCAACTTCTTAAGGACTTCCTCAGAAGCACGGCCTCTCTCCCAAGCCTTCAACTTCTTCGGAACCATGGCGTAGCCATTTGCCACGACATCCTTATTAACTGAGTCCGCAAAGGTTGAGGATGAGCCGCCGGATTTCTCATCGAAAAGGGTTACGTAGCTAAGGCCCTCCTTCGAGTCAACAAAGTCAAAGCTGGCAACTAGAGTCCGGCCATCGGTAGCTTCGGCAATGAAGTCTATAGCGTCGCGGAAGTAATCGGTTGCTGTGGGGAGCTGGATGAACGAAAGCACGGCGTCAAAGGCTTGTCCTTTAAGCTTCTGGACTGTGAACTGAGGCTGGTCCAGAGGGCGAAGGTTGGACCAAGAAATACGCTCGCTGTTACCGTAATCAATATAGACGACTTCGGCAACCTTCGCGGTGCGATCGTTAGATCGGACGCGGGCACGGTACCATTGACCATCGGCAGAGAACTTGGCAGCAACATATTCACCCGTCTTTGGTGGATTCCCGAGGGGCTTACTGTTCTTTGAATCCAAGTGGAACTTCTTGAATTCATTCATCATGACTTCAAGGGCAGACGTTCCTTTGCCGATCTCCTGTATCTTGAGCTTGCCATTCGAGTCAATGTTAGTGACAACGACCTCGCGATAATCAGCAGCCTTCTTGTCGGTAGCCACCGACTCGGCCGATGCCTCCGCAGGTGCAGCCTCTTCGTCATCGTTCTCCTCTTGAGACGGGTCCCAATCCTGCCACAACCCTTTGCGGCCCTCCTTTGCTCTCTGCTCAGCAGCCAGGAGTTCAGTAGCGTTGCCAGCCTTCTCTGCCGAGTATTGATGAACCTTGGCGAGGCCTTCCTCCACGAGAATCTTGGCAAAGCTCTCACGATTGATATAGAGATCACCAATGAAGCCACCGACCTTGTCAATGTCATAAACATCGATCTCACAGTCACGCTGGTTGCACCGACGGTTGGCCAGATCCAGTGCCTCTTGCCCGAATGGTTCGCCATTCTCTCCACCTGACCGAGGCGCTCTCGGGGCACGAACACCAGCAAGCACCATCGTAATCTTAACGCCTTCGCGGGGGATCAGAATGGTAAATCGTGACCCAGCCTTGCAGAAATCGACAATGCCGGGGACCTTCTTTTGGCGCGACAAGGAAGACACCAGGATCTTCGCCTTTTGCACAGATTCAGAGGCGTCTGCATATGTCTTTGCTTTCGACGGTTTGCCCGACCACATGCCCTTGTTCTGCTCCTTGGCTTCCTCCTGAGCGGCGAGAAGCTCATCATAGTTGGGCGCTCTGTCTGTATCGTCCTTCCTGTGGCGAATAACCGAGCACCAACCATCCTGTACGAGCCCAAGATTAATGTTCTTGCCCTTTTCGGTCACAGTAGCAACATCGCGAGCCTCGAATTCTTCGCTTCCTGGCTTCGATCCATCCACAGAAACCTTTACATGCTTGCCAATAAGCTTCTTTCGTAGGTACTCTTTCGCTTCGTCTCGGAATGGAGCCTCGGATGGCTCGCCCGCCCGCGGCCCACGGACGCTGCTAAGGCTGATTCGTTTTTCGTCACCTGTCTTAGTGCGAACAAAAATGGTATCGGCACTCGTTACCTTGGAAACAGTCATATCGGAGGTACCGCCACCACTTGCCTTGGCCACATGGTCCTTGTGCAGGCGTAGTTTCCCAGCCTGAGCCTTCTTCTCTGCCGCACGTAGCGCAGCCATCTTCGAACCGAGTAGAGTTGAGTGAAAGTCATTGCACCTCGCTAGACCCTCAGCAAGCAGGAACTCGGCAATGCTTCCTCGGGGATGTAGAAGGGAGGCAATAAGTTGTCCTTGCTGACTGATACCGACCAACTCAACCTTAACATTCCGCTGTAAGAGTCGCTGCTCGACGAATTGTCGTGCTTCGTTGCCAAATTCTTCGGCAGCCTGAGTCTGACCAGTCGATTGATTGACACGCTCTGTGGCAGGAGTACGAATACCAGCAATGAGAGTCATCACCTGCAGATGGGACTTGTCTGACAACTTAAGCCGCACAAGACACCGATCGCCACTCAGCACACGTTCGACGATTCCATCAACGGTTTTTCCCTTCCACTGATTGAAGTCAATGGATCCAATGTCATTCTGGACATCAATGACCCCTCCGGTACCGGCCCAAAGTCCCTTGTCTTCGCTTTTGGCCTGTGATTCCAGATTCCTTAGTGTCTCAAGGCGCTCCAGAACCTCCCCGGACTCCTCCTTGCGTCCAGCATCCTCCCTGACCTTGAGCCAGCCAGCCTTCACAAGCTCATCGGGAATCTGGGTGCCATCTTGCAGTTGAGCATAGCCGTACTCACGCCCAGAAGACGGAATGGTGTAAAGAACAGTGCACTGAATAGGTTTGCCGACTGTCAAGGCTCGAAGGTGTTCTCGTGACTGAAAGGCAAAAGGTTCATCGCCTTCTCTCCTCATATGAGGACCATTGACGAACGCCAAGGAGAAGGTCCGCTCATTATTGGGGTTATTCAGGCTGGCCAATATCAGGGTATCGCCACTCAGAACCGACTTTACATTAGCGTAAAATTGTTTCGCCATTGCAGTAGATCAGAGATGATGATTATGATCTTAAAAGATACGATGGAAAAAGCAAGGCCTGCGTAAATGCCTGCGAGGCCTATTAGTAAAACGTTCTAAGGGAAGGCTGGCGTGAGTGGCGGCAGTAGAAAGATGTAAGTGTAGGGGAAGTAGAAGAAATATTAAAGGTTTGTGAAGGATTCTTTATATATTCTAATGAAAAAAAGAGTCAAGTATTGTGAATGTCGGCTGCATAGGATATGCTTTGTAGTTAGGTATGGTATTGTGTAGATGTTTGTGAGACAATGGATCAGGCAATCAATTGAAGAAGAGGCAATCAATGGAGGAGGCAAACGAATTACATCCACACGAGTCAGTGCAAATGGATAAGCCTCAAGAGCCAATGACCACCAAAGGCCTCTCGGATTGGGACAGGATGGATTCTATGTTGAACATGTAAGGGGGGATTCAGGAAGAAAGGCGGAGGTGAGGCTAGCACATGTTCTGGCTGTGAGGCTAGAAAGCTGTCATGCAGCTCGAGTTAATGTAGTGAACGGCTGAGGTGGAAAGGTCAATAGCTAACGCGGAGCTAGGATAGGAGATGGTGAGAGTGCTGGTGCTTCAAGTCGGAGCTTGATACTTAGTTGGAATAGAGCCGACTCGGCGAGGTAGGGACCTGAAGAGTATCAACTTACTGAAATATGCCAAGCCGAACCGAGCCGAGCCGAAAGAACGAAGTAACTGTACTGTAACCCCGGAAATGAGAGTCGATATATAGCAAAGACACAGCTATAAGGATGATCTTGAGGAATGAACAAGCTAGAAAGAGGTCTTGAAGATGGTTGTTGTGTTCTCGAATTTGACAGGTTTCACCAAATTGTGTGGAGAAAGGGTGGTCAACCTCGAGAAGCACGGGCAGTGACGGGACGGGTCCAGTCCATCTGCAGCAGGAGAACTGGTGGCGGACAGTTGCAGCCAGCCGTTTTAGAAATGCGCTAGTCTAAGCGAAGGGAACCAAGGGATCAAGTGGTTTAGCGGCTCCTCCCTTGAGAACTCTGGGAAGCTAGCTCATGGCGGGGTAAAAGCTTGGATGGCATCATTGGCCACTGCGGGGCATATTTATATGTATACTTTGGGGAGCTTTGTGCACGAGCGTAAACAACAAACAAACATTGAGCACTGCAATCGAAATCTAGATGTTTTGTCTAATAAGAGATCAAACAGTAGCAACATGGAAAGAAAAAGTCAGAGCGTTGTATCCTACCTACCTAGTGCCGTCATTGAAGGTAACTTGTCGGAGGTGAAACACGAGGCATAGCATTATATCACCTAAACCGCATGTTAAACCACTTTGGATCAGATTGATTCCCCTTAGAACGGAAAGAGAGTGTGGACAATAAATTCCTTAGAATCTTAACTACTTGGTGAGCTATGGGCTCATAGAAACTGCTCCCCTAGTCCAAGCCCCCGTTTACCGGTCTTATTATCAGACCTAGTTGGAAATGCCAATAACACCTAGTACAGGTTAGAAATACGTTCATACATCTGATAGTCTTGATACGTACCGCAAGCAGGTCGGGGACCAGCGTTGCCGGTCTTGAGGGACTCCTCGTTACCACCCTTGCCGAGATCATCGGTACCGCCATGGGTAACAACAGTGCGCTATACATCCAACCAAGTTAATTTTCACGTTCAACAAACGCGTAGGTAAAGGTGGCTTACGCCAATGATGCTCTCAGGCCCGATCAGCTTAACGAACTTATCCTGAACAGAGCCCTTAGCATTGCCCTGGGCATCGGTTTCAATGTTGCCCAAGTCACCGACATGGCGGGTCTCGTCGGCACGGTCACCGTGGGTCTTGCCATGAGGGTTGACTATAAGATGATGAGCTGCCGCTTCATGCTATAGCTGATTAAGGTTCATAACACACAGTGAGGACCAGCCGAGGTGCAGCCGTTGGTGTTATCACCGAATGTGTGGATGTGGAAGCCACGCTTCGCATTGGGGTCGTGGCCGGTGATGTCCCAGGAGATGCTGGTAGGCTCCGACTCCGAGGCCTGCTCGAAGGTAACGGTGCCGGTGACCTTGGAGTCACCACGGAGGACAGCGACTATATGGCCATGGCTTCATTAGCAAATGTCTCGTTGTCCTCATTGATGAATATACTAGAAACTGCTAGGGAGGAGAGAGGGGAGATGGGAAGAGGGTATAGTTCCACAGGATAGCGAGTCAAGAAGCAACCTTGTTGTCCAGGAATAGCCGCACACCCGATTATCTGGTTAGAGCTACCACGAGGAGCATGGTAGCCATGTGCCGTGCCTGTACATCAAGGTACCAACAAGGTCTGCGCTCACGGTAGCTGTTGGACCTGGCGTAGACCGGTAGCGTGGGAAAACATGCGCAATCGTGCTCATACTATCCATCGGCTCGCGGGATTGGTGGAATTGAAGGGAACCCAGTTAATGGGGGACGATGAACTTACCAGCCTTGACCATTTTTGCAATGATTGCTAACGAGTACTGTGAGATTGGGTATATAAATATATGTTGTTGTTTGTAGTTAAGAGTTGGTGATCAAGAACGAGGTGAGTGTCAGACGGGAGAGCGAGAAGGGGAGGGGAAATGGGAGAACTCTCCCCTACAAATTTGTACGGACAACCCACTTGGAAGGTCTCGGAAGGGAGAGGGGGGTGACCGATGTTCACCCTCAGGTAGGTCCCCCGAAGGGGCCGTGATGCCATCCCGGATAACAGGCATAAGCTGCCCTTGCTGGCTAGCAGGGTGTGGGCTACAGTCACTCACAGGCACCGTATATTCTAGAATCAGTAGACTACAGGCTACAAGACGGTAACTGCCTGGCTACAGTACCTAATAAAGTAGAAGGACGTAACCAGAGTTGCACTCATGTTCGTGCCTAGGTGGTGGGGGGTTCCCGAGAGGGGCCCCAAACAAAGTTGAAAGAGACCTCTGCCCCGCAGAAGATATCTCTTCCGTCATAATCCCCAAAGGACGCGCTGACAAATG
The DNA here is from genome assembly GCA_023159215.1 of Xylariaceae sp. AK1471. NCBI lineage: Eukaryota > Fungi > Ascomycota > Sordariomycetes > Xylariales > Xylariaceae > Xylariaceae sp. AK1471. Next base: position 443,301 of record JAJKLI010000022.1, read on the forward strand.
ATATCATTTAACGACAGTGGAGAGTTTCGGAGATAAGCTTTTGCCAAAGCTAACAAACCCGCCGATAATCGGAAATCGTGTCGGCCGATAGCAACATGAAGACGGATATAATATCATCTTGATATCTCGAGTGTCAGGTCATGCAGCGTCTTTACTATAAGCTTAAGAATAAGGATTTCCTTGAACGCGAAAAGGCAGCATGTCCTTTATCAGGAGAAGCAGTGAGCCCTTTGCTATCTGACGTTGGGTTCAACGTACCGGTAGTGCCAATCTCGGGCATATGAGAAGTCACAATGCTACAATTTGAACAGCAAAGTGATGACCTATGGACTAACAATGCCTCAAAAGTTAATTGGCTGGGTCTGCTGGGCTATCCTTGACTCGCGAAGAAAGTATCTTATCAAATCTAGGCAATCTTTGTTTCGAACAGAATCTGTGCGCTCGTTTGTCTGTTGACAGATGTGCAGGAGTCTAACAGTATATAATAACATGGGTAAAGTATGGATAGGGCCGCGGCTTGTTGCAAACGCCGAAAGAGTCCAACATACCAGTGGAGATAAATTTTTATGAAACATATTCTTAATATATTGCTCGTTGGGTTTTAGGCTTGTACAAAGATAAAGCGGGTGTCAGGAGTTACAGGGCATGAAGTTAGAACGCCAGAGGACGTGCACACCCTGTATTAATCACTTGTTTCTGTACCTCAAATTGTGCGGCGCAAACAGCGCTAGCGCCTGGCAGTGGGAGCATAGTTTGTTTATGTAGGACGATGAGGGCGGCGCTGGGATACGAGGATATGGCTGTGCATTCATGTAATTGTGAGCGAGCCTGCGTCTACCACTCTTACTCAACATGCGTAACTTACGATCGCTTTCTTACAGTGGTCACATACCGCCATGTCGTCAAGTTAAGTTTACGGATTTAAGTCTAGCATTGGCTCCCTGTGTGGGCGCTGCTGCAGCCGGGATGCGGTGGTGCTGGAAAATGTTTTAACCCCTGCAATTCAGTTGTAGAAAGATGGCTCTAGAATCAATTTTACGAGGACACATAGCTAGCAATATATCGTTGCTACCTACTTGGCGAAGCGAAGAGAAATGCAGTCGAGGTTACAAACTAAACTATTTCAAGTCACCGAGCAGCGCAGCGATGCGTGAGCGCACCCTAACTTTATAATCCCACGTGTAATAATGAGAAAAGACGCCTCGGCGTTGTAGCACAGGAACCTAGAAACTAGAATATCAAGTCTCTTGTTACGCAGCAATGACACCCCTATATTGGGGGCTAATGTCACAATTATGGTAGAAGCGACTGTTGGTGAGACGCGTTGAGCATTCGGGGCTCTCGAGGGGCTCGGTATATGATAAACTGAAGTTGTGAAACCCATCTGCAACGGTTGACAAATTGACATGCATCGGAGAGCCTCCCTTTCTGGTTCTAGAATTGTTAAGGAAGCTGACCTCATAAGTCGGTAAGTATTTGAACGCCCGTTTTAATCTTTAACTCGTCCTAAGCTGATGATAGTGCTCACTATGGTAGGTCATAATACCGCCGAATAACGTCAGATGGGAGTAGAAAATGACTGGGATAAAACATCCCAGCTTCCGTTGCTTGAAACTATCTCAGCCCTATCTACGGCTGGACCACTAAATCGTGTAAAACACGTGTGGTCCTTGCAGAGAGGCTGAGTAACCGACCAAGATTGAATCTTTTCGATCCTAGCGTCCAACTAAAGTTCGGAAAGACGAGGGGGGCAATAAAGCAAGAGATGTACATACTTACCTACTCTTATATAGCACAGGCCTACTTTTGTTCGCATCATGCCGTCAGCTATGATAGTTCTGTATGGTCTCAGCTCAAAGTCGTGTTTAACAGTAGTCGAAATAAAATTTGACGGGTGTGAATAAACGGTATGCGATAAGTAATAAGACGACGTGCACTACCTAGCTTCTAGAACAACTCGAGGCAAGTAATAGAGATCGACTACGAAAATAGTGCTGTAAGCATTTGCTTCTTTAGGTATTGTGTAGACTAGGAGTGGACACCAGGACAGGCTAGAGCAATCGCTCGAATTCAAAGCTATTAAATTAAAGCTAAAAGTCAAGACATATACACATGAAAGATACTAATGTCAATATAATAGCTGAATACTGGCGGGTCATGGCAATGAGGCTCTTTACGATTAAATCTCCCGATACTTGGTGTAAACAATAGTATACATATGCATGGAGCGTGGCTTTATCTTCTGCGCTATCTACATACCTATGTAGGCAGAGACTTTATTCAGCCACTCGGGACATGTGTCTGTCCTGTGGCTGAGTCTCCACTGTAGGGCTGGGTTGGGCAATTGGGGATGAATTCTATTGGCCCCAATTGGCCTCAGCAGCTCATCCCCAGAACTGGGCAGGTCTCTTTATGGCAGGAAGCGGGGCTCACAGGTCGCCTGGTGAGGCAGGACAGACAAGCCAAAGCTGGGGCACCACCACCTTGTCCCTCAGTTCCCTCAGTCCCCCAGTCCCCCAAAGCGAACAAGCACAGAGAGAAGAGAGAGGGTCCTGTCTCCTCCTCCAATTCCCATATCTTTACCTCCCAAGCTACGCGCACACCGTACTGGAACTACCGAAGTAGGAGATGCCTTCCATTCAATGTTAACGTCATTTTGATGTTTCCTGGACGTTGTTTTCTCGCTACCTCAGTCTTGCTAGTGTGGTTTCGACCCCTTGTGCCGTCTGCATTCGAAAGCGCGACAGCATTCAGTCATGATCAGTTCTACATCGACCCTTTCTTTCTATAGAGTACCCTCCCACCTAATCTTACTCTGTTAGAGTGCTTGACATAGTGCTCGACTCCTACAATTCCACCTGACCTCCGCACACCTCCTCTACTGCTTTCTTTTCTTGCATCGCAAACGAGTTGTATGACATTACGACGATAGTTTTTATACATTAATCATCGCTAATACAATTCGTTGCATGTGAAACTTACACCAGAGGGTAATGACTCCATTCTCGGCTGTATTCTGTTTAGGACATGTGCTGACAAGACCAAGCTGCCACCACCATTTTCTCTCTCGAGACTGACCCTTGATGATCCGACCGTATCCTGTCTTTGAGGGCCTTTTTCACAACAATTATCACGTCAGCCCGCGAGAAACCTTGATCGCATTAGCTGTCCGAATTAATCATATTTTACTAAAGCATAAAGCGCAAGTCAGACCGCCATCACTATAGGTGGCGTGGGTGGCGCATCAAGTTGCTATTGACATCGGGCCCAACGAACATTATTCTGCTTCTCGACAATCATCAATGTAATACCACCGTTCGCTCTTTTGTCGACATCTTAGACCCCGCGAGTAGATTAGCCCGCTTGCCATACGCGTGGCTTTTCGAGTCGGCTTTTCCCCTTGCGCAAGAGCTTCAACATGTCTTTTAGAGGCGACGATCAACGCCGATACGGCCATGTCCCTCCGGTTCAATATCCCATTGCAAGTCAGGCTTCGCAGGACCAGCCAGCCCGTTCAGCCCGCCCAGCCCGGACTCCAAGTTTCAACAACGGCGACGACTCCACGAGCCTTCCATCTGCGGTGACCCGCCCGCCGTACCATCCAACGTTGAACACGACTGTTAGAGGCCTTGGTATGGATGACGAGTTGTTCCTAGTAGCGAGCCCGACAGCAGAGACCAACAGAGCAAATTATGGCAATTCAAACCCTGCTATGTCTGGTTATCAACATTCCTACCAACCCCAAACCCCGCCAACTCCGTCAACGTACAATCCGCAGGCTTTTGCTCGCTCTCAGTCGACAAACCTACCCCATCATCCTCGCCCCGGGAGCCGATGGGGTCAGTCGAATGTACCAAGCGCTCCATATAGCCCGACCGCGACAACAGGGAGCTTTGCGCATGCGCCCTATAATCCAGCTGCGTATTCCAGCTCCACGGTACCTCAGCGTCAGTCAACCTACGCTGGTTACAGCAATAACTACAACAGCCCACCTTTGAATTCCCCGACGAGCCAGTCTCCCTACTTCCAACAGCAGCCAACATATGCGCCTCAGCCGGCTCAGACCCCGGCTCAGATGCCGATGCCTACTCCGCCGACTACGTACACAGGCTATGACCAGACAATACCAGCTTCCACTTACGGACCAAGTAGTAACGTGAGCGCCACTATGCCGTCTTACGCGGGCACATATGAGCCTCCTCAGTCCCAGTATACTTCGGCATACTGGGGCAATGGCAGAAGCCCGCCGACAACGTCATATTCTTCTTCGAACTCCCAAGCGCCATATCCAGCATCATCCCAGATACCTGTTGGTCCAAACTACTCTGATCGCAACCCACATTCCTTCCTCGATCTCGCTTCTGACAACTCAACGCCTTCACCTCTACCCTCACCACAAGCATCACCTGGTCTAGCACGACACCCGACTAATGCGCCGTTACCGAGTAGACCTGTCGAAGATCCTACCTCTGAGTTGTACAGGCTCAATGGCACTATCCGACCCGACTACGCCCAGGAGCGTCTTACACAGGATAACATTATGCAGGACATTGAGGCTGAGCTTGGCAGAGGAAGTAGTGTACAACGTGATCGGCCCATTGGGTACGATCAACGCAACGGAAGATTTGCTGATGGCGATTTACAAAATCTCCGGCGTCTTACTTCAAGCGCAAGCTATCATTCTACCGCAACTACAATCAATAACTCAGACGAGGCTTCCAGTGTCAATCGTTACTCATCAAATGCTTCTACGCTGAATAGAAACAATTCAAGGAATCCTCATGCCATTATCGAAGACGACGGAGATGAAAGCGACCCCGAGGGCGCAGCTGGTGCTTGGGCGTTACAGCAAGCAGAAGAAGACGACCGCCGCTTTAGCTCAGTTGGTAGCGCTTCTTTCCCGCTATTCAGCCAGCCCGAAGTTGCAAATCCGGCAGTTCTCCCGACTCACAAGGAGGAGCCGAGTAGTGACAGTGATTATGCCGGCATGGACTTAGGTCTCTTTGGTGGTGGATACGCCGGTCACCTTAACTACGACAACAATCTGGGCTCTCCCCCGAGCACTGAGATGATGCAGTCCAATGCCCAGGTTATCCATCGTAACCACGCTTCTCAAAGAAGTCATGATAGCACGAGATATCCCGCCTTCGAACAGGCCGACGTTGATTATGGAGGCACTGGTGGCCTGCAGTCTCCAAGGGCACACCGCCTTAGCTTTGACGAAGGGGATGAACGGGTTTCGCTTCACTCAAGGCAGAGCGGCAGCGACTCGCCTCTTAAAGAAGATTACCCTGATATGTTTTATCACCCAGGAATTGGAAACCGGCCATTACCAGCTATTCCCGCTGGATCAGATAGTAGCTCCTTGTTATCCGTCCAATCTCCGAACAGAAGCGGCCAGCAACACAGTTACTCTCTCAGTGCCGATTCTCGATCGTATACGGGCCCTGATGCACACTACGGGCAGAATGCGCAGCAATTACAGGTCGAGCGATCCATCTCATTGTCTAGTCACAGCACATCACCACAAATCCAACCTCCTGGCAGGTCCAAAACGGATGCTGCGGAGGAGCGTAATGCGAGAATGAGGCATATGAGGCAGCAACAACAGCTCGCAGCTCAGCAGGGATTGCCATATGAGGACTACGAAACCGGCACACCTTCGTCTGTTAATTATGACGTGATAACCTTGCCAAGCGGAAGGCGGCGGAAGTTCCAGCCTGAAAAGCTTACACTGGGTGATGTTCAGTCTTGCGCAGAGCCGTGGGCGCTTAGTGGAATCGCTAAATGGATTCGAGAGATGGCAGATGGCGAGCCAGATCTCAAACGCAAGACTGTCGAAGATGGCCTGGTAAGGCTGTTTTGTCTGAAGGTTCCTACAATGAACGTCGCAGATGCAGAGACCCTCAGCACACAAGTGGTCGAGACCCTTCTGCGAGCGGGTATTCTGGTGCCAGAGGAAGAATGGCTGAAATTTGGTCATGGTTCCATCTCTGGGGTGCTCTGTCAGCTGACTGGGGTCGGGTGCTATGCGCCTAAGTTACATGAAAACGATGGGTTGGCGAGATCACAAGACATGACCGGACGATGCTACTCCATTCATTGCATGCGCACCCTGAAGAAAGCCAACCTCGACGAGCTTATGTTAGATGGGACCAAAACACTCGACTGGTCTGAATTCTACAAAGTAACGAAAGAAGCCATAGAAGGAAAATCAAAGCATGAAATAACGAAGCAAAACGTGCTGCATGAATGCATCACTACGGAAGAGGGGTACATGGATCGGCTCGCAGTTGTGAGACTTCTATACAGGGACCGGCTTGTGGCCACTCAGCCGAGGGTGATAGCAGAAACGAGAATGGACAAGTTCGTCAACGCAGTTTTTGGTAAAGTCGAGGCTGTTCATTGCGTCAATAAGGATCATTTACTGGCCCAGATGAAATATCGACAAAGAGAACAAGGTCCTTGGCTCTCAGGACTCAGCGACATATTTCGAGAATGGGTTCGAAAGGCTAGAACAGCATACATCGAGTACGCTGCGTCCTTCCCATATGCGAGCTTCCTGCTGAGAAGAGAAGCGGAGCGAAACGTTATGTTTCGACAGTTCTTGGCACAGTGCCAAAATGATCCTCGATCTCAGCGTCTCAATTATGATACATTTATCAAGGCCCCGATCACGCGTCTGCAGCGCTACCCCCTTCTATTGGACACCGTTTTAAAAGCGATGACCCAAGAGAGCGAAGAGAAAACGAATTTGCTCAGAGCAATTGAGGAGATCAGAGCTGTTGCGCTTGAATGCGACGCAAAGGTAGCTGAGATGGAAAAGAAAGTCGCGATGATTGAACTAGATCAAATGCTTGTGTTGCGGCCTGGTTTCCACGCCGACCTGAACCTAGACCACCTAGGCAGAGAGCTGATCCTAGAAGGTGACTTGCAACGAATGGGCTCCAAGGGTGTACGATGGGTGGATACGCACGCTTTGCTATTTGACCATTACCTTATCCTTGCGAAACTTGTCTTGTCCCGCGATAGTAGGCAGGATAAGAAGTATGATGTATCAAAGGAGGTAAGTTTTGACCACACGGATGACACCAGAGCCTTACTAAATTGCCTTTTTAGCCAATACCAATGCCTCTCCTTTTCTTAGAGAGCAGCCAGGACGACCCCATATCCAAACAGAAAGGAATCGCCACGCCGTTGACCCGTTCCACCAATCCAGGGTCAGACACTAAGCTCAACAAGATGACATCGAATGGGGGTGAGCGTCCCGGCCTAGAACACACCGTAACAAGCTCTTCCGTTGGCTCTGCTATGAACAGGCTAGCACCTATGAACTCGGCTGATAACGAGGGAAAGATCCTGTATCCATTCCGGGTCAAACATCTGGGCCATGAGGTCTATACCCTCTTCGCTACATCCGCACAGTCGCGTCAGGACTGGTGTGACAGAATCATCGAAGCAAAGACACGTCATGCCAAGGCTCTACACGCTCAAAATGCGGAACCGTTCAAACTCCGCGTCATGGCCGACAGTGCATTCGCTTATGACTCGACGTCCGGCGCTGGAAAGTATATGGGGGGTGTGCACATCCGTGGAACACCTCTGGACCGTGCCATTCGAGAGCTAGAGAAGACCTTCGGTCCTGGTAGAGGCCCTTCGCCAATATCACGCGCCACAGTGCACTGTGCTACTGGATTCTCGGCCTTTGGCAAGAACATGGTAGCGGTGGGTACTGACGTTGGCGTATGCATAGCAGAGGCTAGCGACCAAAGAGGCTGGACCAAGGTAAAAACTGCATCCCAGCTCTCCAAATTACAGTGCTAATACGTCGGTAGACAATCTCGATAGCCCGTGTCACACAAATTGCGGTGCTCGAGGAGTTCTCGGTTGTTCTCGTGCTCTCGGACCGTAATCTCATCTCTTATCCTTTAGATGTGGTATCGCCCCCTTCCCATTTCCCGGCTCCGTCGAGCGACAATCCCCGCCGCTCACCACAGAAACTGGCAAAAGATGTAGCATTCTTCGCAACGGCCCGTATGAAGGACCGGATGCTGGTATTTTACAAGAAGAAAGAAAACCTGCATAGCACTTTCAAGGTCCTTGAGCCCGTTTATCAGAAGGCAACGGAAAAGAAATCGCGGCTCTTTGGCGGATCCCGACGAATCGGAACTGGCGCTACAGAAACGTTCAGAGATTATGATGACTTCTATCTTCCCGTTGAATGCTACTCGCTCAACATATTTCAATCATATGTCGCTATAGCGACAGCCAAAGGCTTCGAACTTATGACCCTCGACAAGAAGGTACCTATGTCGATACCGGACGTTAGACAGCCCGCTATCGCCAATATTGCAAGCCGTGTCAGGGATCAACGGCCTCTAGGCATGTTCCGCCTCAACGACCAAGAGTACATTCTTGCGTACGAAGACTGTGCGGTCTACATTGACAAACATGGAGATGTTAGTCGCAGTGTCATTATGGAGTATTCGGGTAAGCAAAAGAAAGCCAAAGGCGCCACGATGTATGGGCAGTATCTACTTCTCTTCAACGACGATTACGTGGAGGTGCGCAATGCTGAGAACGGACGATTACGCCAAATCATTGCCGGTCGAGACGTAAGGGTTTTGGACTATGGCATCAGAGGGCCCACCGGGGGCTTCTACAACTCTAATGGATATGGAGCCCGTAGTAACGGGACTGAAAATGGATTGGACTCGAAAGGCACCGTGAAGATTGGGATGGCACACCCAGAGGTTGCTGGTCAACAGATTGTGCTGGAAATGTTGCTCAATAACGGACACAAGGAAAAGTGAGCACCTTCCACGGTCAGTACGACGGCATGATGGGCAAAAACGGCGATACATACCCCCCGGAGTGATAGTCAGGTGGAGAGTTAGTCGTTGGGTGGATTCATGGTTATGAACAATAGTGGCGAGCTTGCATACTCACATGTTCGACTACGTGCTCTTTATTTTATACAGGAAGATATCCGGCCACTTTTAGGCCATCTGCTTTCTGCTCTATCTATCATGAGTGGCCCCGGATGGAGCAGCGGGTTTTTGATGGGAAGAGGCATATTGGAAATGCCAGCAGTGACGACTTTAGCGGAGCCAGGTGTTTGGCGTTCTATTTGGATGTGGTGGCGGGATGAGTATTAAGAACTGTTAAACTCTCCCACACAAGAGGTTTGCATATGAAATAGCCAAGATACGTAACTGGTACCCATCCATCTACCCAGTTCAACACAAACGACCTTGGACCGACACTGTTATCGTGCGATCACCGTGATGCAATTACGAGACATGTTGAGGGAAACAGCCGCTAAGAGACTCCTAACGCCATTCTGCTCATTGACCGGTTCTTCAGGCTGGAAGTCATAATATATGTAGCTCCAACTAGACATGAATATTGCCCTTCCTCTTCAATGTCGGTCTTCCGTGTCAGGATATGATAATATTAAATTTCTAACCTAAGAGGGTTTGTCTGTCTATTGCGAACAAGAAAAAGTCAAGCCGTCACGTGACGCTGTTGTACCGAACGCTAGAAAAAGCCACTTTATGCAAGTATCGGCATTCGAAGCTCGGGTTTTTGGTCGTGTCTGATTATGTGATCTTCTATCTGGGTTACCGATTGGGTAGAAAGTAGCTAAGAGAAGAGGACAGGTTGAACACTACGAGGAGATGATTAATAATGCTCAAGCAGTATGTTAGCCCGTCTGTATTGTAAGGTATTTTGAGCAAAACTCTGTTCTTTGACCCTGCATCTAGTCTAGGTTGTTGGTATTGTATGTAGCCTTATTAGTGGATCTTGCGGGCCTGCGGGTACTCGAGCGGCCGTTGGGAGCAGCCGTTCGGCCAAAATGGCCGATGGGAAGTGGGACGTAGGACAGGTCGCGCAGGGGAGATTATAAGATAGTTATTCTAGAAGGCTTACCCCCTGTTGGAAGATATACCATATTCTGCGATTCTATATTCGGCGAGGTCCCACGCTATTATTAGTTAGTCCCCGACGCGTAACACCAAAGTTTAGTAAAGTGGATTACGGGAGACGGAAAGAGTGGCTCGCCTGAATTCGGCCGAACCGGTCTTGGCCCGTTCGCATCTGAGTTTATAAGAACGTTCGATTGCCGTCATAGGGGACGTTAATTTTGACGTTGGACTTTCACTACATCACCCTACCCTAAGTTACCTTACCTATATCCGCCAACGCCAACGTCAACGTCTACGAAGATTTTATCCCAGTTAGTGTTTAGGAAAAGGAGAAAACGTTTCGCAGTGGCTGGGCTATAACAACAGACACGATGTTGGGCCGTATCCTACTTACAATCGATGGCCTTATGCTCCTCTTCGGAGCTCCCATTGCCGACTATAACCACACGCATATGCTCAATCCAAACTGGCCGCCTCATGCTAAGTGAGTTTTCTCTAGTCTTACCTGATTAACAAGTCGTCTATGAGAATATATCAAAACCAATGAGCCACCAAAACATGGATTCCCTCTTCATCGAACGCACATTGAACAGGACCCCAAACTAACGGCCCCCTAGATTCCACAACGGCCAAACAATAAACCTCTCGGTGCTCCTCGGCCTCGCAACGATGTACTACACGTGGCGAAGCGCCCCGACGCCGACGCTGAAGCAGGAGTTCATGCTGATATCGGCGTTCACGGGCTCCATCTACTGGATTGCAGGCATGGCCGCGATCCTCTACCCCGGCACGATGGGTCTTGATCCGGAATTCGGGGGTCCGGGGTTCCCGCAGGCGCCGTTGTTCGCTTTTGCGGCTGTTTGTGGGCTCTTTGGTAGCTGGCTGAATGCCTCTTCGGCGATTAAGACGAAAGGGATTTAGGGGGAGAAGGAGAGCGAGGGAGAGAGAGACGTGAGTTTGGTTGGCTTTTATGCTAGCTGGAGGACTTGAGACTTTGACGAGGGGAAGGACTGCAGGCTATGTTATTCTTAACAAATTGCATTGTCCCTTAGAGGTTCTTTACGGATGCATGGTCTCACCTTAGGTTGTCCGAGCCTGTATACCTGTATAAACAAGAGAAAGGAAAGTGCGCTGCATGACTTCAGTTTCTGGGCGACTAATCACTGAAGAGTAGGAAAGTAGGCCACTTAATGGTGTCCATCATGGTATATCATATCTATTGATACTGCCCCGGATATCCCTTTTTCCGTGTGGCGTCCGCATCCCGGAACCAAGTGATATAGGTGCGAGAATATGTATAATCAATATAGGCGCTGCAGTCTGATTCGAAATGGCAGCTGTAGCTTACATCTAATCCGTATCGCAGCTGACAGCTCAATGCAGTGCTACCTGACACCTTCCAAGGCAGCCTGACAAGGCATTTTTAGTCCAGCTTATGCAGGACGCGGCCAATCGCCTAATATCTTTCGTGGGCTTACATTCACTGCGCCACAGGTGCGCTAAAAAGCGACGCAGCATTTATCCCGGTGCCAAATCGAAGAAGCCTGGCAGCCTGGATCGATGATTCTAACATACCTAGGTATTCATAGCAGGCGACATATCTCACCGGCATTTGGCACAAACGCGACTCTGTTTCGTGCGTCATTCAGTTCTATACACATTTGGAGAGAAAGAGCATTGTCATGTCTGACGGTCGAGAGGTCGGGTCTCCTACCTCATGGCGTGGAGGTGAGAGGCATCCTCAAGAACACCAAGAAACGCTTAACTCGAGAGCCTGGTCATCTGATGTTGATGCTCTCCAAGACGAACTCGACATTGCTCACGCTCGTATCAAGCAAATGGAGAGGAAATATCGTCTGAAGGAAGCCGAGTGCGCGGAAGCGAATGCTAGAATTTCAAAACTCGAGGCTGAAAGGGACACAGGGAGCAACATAACCCCTGATCGACTTGGCAGTTACGAGGCCACAGAGTCATCGACTGATTCGGGTGTACTGATAGTGGACTCGAGTGAGGGAGTAAGAAGCCATGATTCGAAGAAAGATAGGGAAGTCTTGACCAACCGTCTCAGAGGACGACGAAACCGGGACGGGGCCACAGGACACATAGTATATTCTCGTCCGTATATGGAAAATTCAAGCCATATTGGGGAACGAATCACTCTGGTCCGGACCGTACGAGGCACAGTTTCTCATACTAGAAATTCGAGCCATGTTGGATTTTCCATCCCGGCCGGGCGTGATTCCGGTTATAGCAACATAGGCTCCCACAGCCCAACTGCGCAGAGTTTGGACGACAGGGCTCAAATAGAGCGTAGTCCTGCCAGCAGTGAAACCAAAGTTGCCAAAGACGAGTATTTTCCTGCTACAGGTGTGCTGGCCCAAGATGATTATGATGGATATGCCTTGCATCAACAACCCGAAGAGGCAGCCATGAGCGGGGCGAATACGACGCAACCTCTCAGGTCTACGAATAAAAACCAAACAACAAATTTACCCCAATTCCCGTGGGCTATTACAAGGGCATCATCGGACGTTATGGAAGACCTACTAAAGACTGCCTCGGAATCTGGAAGCACCGAAACACATACAGAACAAGCTCTCTCTTGGCTTCTACAACTCTGCTGGAAAAAACTAAAATTAGACACAGATGTTGCAATGCTGCTAGAGTTCATTTCAGCGTTCCAAATTCCGGTCAGCTCTGGAGCGAACTGTCTTCCAAGTTCTTGGAAAGTTTATATACGTTGTCAGTGGGAGATTCCTGCTGTGCTCGAAGAAATGGGTTTGAACCTCTCTGACACCCTAGAACAGCTGAGGAACGAGCTGCAGAAAAAACTGGAAAGCTTTATCATCCTTACCGGCACCGATGATGCTTTTGAATGCTCGACTTGTGGAGATTTCCTCATGAAGAGATGGGGTAAGACGGGACTTGCAATGATCCGAGCAGTCTGCCATAGCCTTGGAGCGCAGTTTCTCAAAAAGGCCAATGACCAAAACTATATTGAGAAGACAGGGTTGCGGGTACTCCAAACCACTCAAAACTCCATCATAGTCCACCGTGATGGCTCTTCATCTGATCAGTTATTTGTCGAATCTTTGAGATGGATGTGTCTAGCGGTACGTAGCAATCCAGATCGCGCAGGATCATCGAGAACAGCAGGACACCAACTCAAAATCTCGAAGCCATCTACGCCTCGACAGATAAAGACACCCGAGCTGGAATTCCTAAATGTCAACCTCGAACCATTGCAAGATTTCCCACCGGACAGCAGCTCTAATAGTTGCATGTGTTGGATGCAACTCTTCCGTACTGGTATTGTGGCCTGGCACCACGTTCCGCGCACGTGGGGACGAGGCCTGGAATTGTCTTTTGAAATGATGGTGCATCTATCAGCTGTCGAAAACTATCTGCCAGTCTCCGGAGGTTTGATCCTGCAAGGACATTTTACTGCTCTGGTGCCAATCTCTCGGGATCAGAACAATGGAAATATTCAATGGCATTTTGAACGCGAATCGCCTGATAGTTTCTTGAGACCTCAGACACTAAAATCTCTACAGAAGCACTGGTTCAAAACTCAAGACTGTGAGATTTTACACCAATCGAAATGTTTTCTTGGCTGGTTCGACGAGGCCAATATATTGCTCGGCACACGTTCTCTCTTAAAGCGCCGCGACAAGAAGATGACATGGAGTACAGCCCTCAAAGAACTTCATAAGACTCCTCATAGAAAAGGCTTTGAAACAGGTGGTCAACTAGGCATTAGTGTTGGTCCAATTAATATTACTTCTCAAGCCATTGGCACGTGGTTATTTCACTCCAATGTCCAGCAGTTTCGACCACCGCAGCAATACGTACAGGCACTTGCTCTGGCGCGGAGGAAGGTGGCTCTCGTTCTTGATTCGGCTTCAAAACAAGCTTGGTTAGTACCCATGCTAAGCTTAGCACTTCACATGTGTCATATATATGTCCAAGAACTGGACCCAGAGGGTTTGACAGATATTATACCATATGCGGCCCCATCATACGATGGCGGTGGGGCATCGTTCGGGGCCATGTGGTCGAAGGGGGATCTCGAAATAATTGGTCCTGAAACCTTGAGCCAACTATTCCTGCGGATCAACACCAACTTATTAGATACTATTCAGACACGGGAGAACCCTACGCGCTCGTATATCTACGCTTCCGAACTGATGGATCTAATAATTCAACCTGGAGCAGGGACTCCGCTGAGAGGAGTGATGGTTTCAGAAAGTACCGATGCGTGGAAATCATTAACAATGAAAGTCGATGCTGTAGGCGTCTGTGCCAACCTTGGCTCTGCCATAGAGCCCGTTTCACGAACCGGGCACTGTGAATGCTCTACTCTCCCAGAGGGACATTTCTTCCTTGCAGCACACTTGCGGTGTTTAGATGAGTTATCTAAACGAGCAGGTAGTAGCATAAGCAAAGTTGGAAATGGGTATTGTCAATTTGGAGACAATCTCTTTTGGAGCGCCGATAATATCTTGTGGAATAATTGTATTGGTGCCTCCCATCCTTCAGTATGGGAAAGTACCGACAAGATCAGGAATGTTCTACAGTCTATAAGAAGAAAACCCAAAAACCAAGTCAGGGCTGAAGACTCGATTGTACTCCGCGAGTCGGTGACTGATAGGGGAGTTGTCGTTTTTGGAGTATATGAACCAGCGGCGCCTAATAAATGGTTGATGGAAAAACTGCAATTAGTTCGTGGACCGAGCGCTTCGAAGTCTTCGTCAGTTTAGGTATTACTACTAGGGAAATCGTGACATTAACTCTATAATATCGGAGAGTTAGTGCCTGTCAAGAGAAATACATAAGGCGTAAATTTACTTTAGTTTATACGCTTTAGGATAGTATAATGAAGTGTCCAAGATAAGTAGATAACTAGTTTATATATAAACTTGTTTGTTGACTGAGAGATGAACTCGGGACGATACCGCCAACGATACTGTAGCCTGGGTGGCTGGGAGGGCATGACTGACAGCACGCGCCTTAACCAAGAGAAAGGGAAGTTAGACGTAGGATAAGTTTCCATAGGCCACACCCTAGCAAATATGTTTCTTGTGTGAAAAACCTTGATATATCTCTACTAGCGGCTACCTATCCTCATCAATTAAACCCTTACGCTTTCTCCACCTCGACAACTTGACAGTAACAGAACGACCTATGGCATTCCCGCCGCGTAGCATCTGTGTCTGGTCTATCGCCTCCACTTGAACGCCCGTTTACCCGTAGAGCCACCGGCAACCAAAGAGGAAGCCATCTCCAAAATGTCGACAAGTGCTTCCGCAGCGCTGGCCGAACCCCCAGGGGCGTTAACTTGTTGCATACAAATTTTGAACGGCTCGCTAGCATGCATAAAAATAGATACCGATTCTGGATAATAGGGGGTGGAAGAAGCATAATGTTAAGTACAAGCGCGCCTGTCTAGCCCTCACAACTATTGCACGCTATATTGAAAAGACTTCGGTTGCTCACAAGCTAAACAGCAACACATGCGCAATTCTCCGAAACACAACGTCTGTCCCAACTACAACTTTGTATGCGAGTTCATTACGCAGGGCAACTTGAAAAGAAACATCAAGTAAACGCTTACAACTTTTATACCAAGTATTGACTTATATATATATAACGCCTAGCTAGCTCGCTCGGCATAAAGTTGTTATGCACTACGTATACAAACAATATAAAGTATATTTCTCTACCTTTAAAATATTTCAGCATATAAAGATTCCATCTATTTATACTAGTACTTCTTTCTAACATGTCTAGCATACCGCATCTAGTTGTTCCGCTAGCGGTAGTGTTTCGGGACACGCAATAACCAACGACCTTGAAGATTTATTGTTACAATTAGGGAGCATTATAAGCAACCCCTCGTTCCTCTACTACTAGATATCCAGAAGACCGAGATTCAAGATGTGAAACCGGCAGAGTTCATGCAAGGCTTAGAATGTCTCTACTTCTCTAACCAGAATGACGCTGCTGAGAAAAGCGCGCAGCTAATGAGATTAGAATGCGCTCATGAACCAACCACTCTCAAGAGAACACGCATCAATACCTTCAATGAAAGAGACTATGTAGCCATCTCCTATACTTGGTGTCATCCTTTCCCTTTAAAGCAACCATGTGGCAGGTACTCGGTGGAATCACCTGATGGAAGTTTCCCAAATTCCGAAGTACGATACTTAGTGTTTGAAAGGGCGAGAATGTACATGAACCGCTTTGACCTGTGCTACCTCTGGATCGACAGACGCTGTATTGTGCAAGAAGAATGCGAAGAGAATAGAACGGCAGTTCAGGCAATGGACCTGGTCTACAATTGTAGTAAACATCCGATCGACCTGTTATACCAGCCCATAATGTCGATCGCGGAACTTAAGCTATTAGCAGGGGCGACAGCCGTTTGAAGTTGATCTTTCAGTGTCTGGGCGGCTATGTGAGGTAGTCAGGCTGGACGGTGGGGGACGGCATTTGAGCATGATGAAGCAGCGAAATCGCCAATCAGCATTGTTTGGTGAGAATAACGGAAATAGGAGTTCAGTTGGGTAATATTAGCTACATGGGGGCCAAAGAATCTCGAAGATTGAAGCCGAATCTGGGAAAACAAAATACACCGATTTGCGACGTGCAGACTCCCAGACCCCAATTTACTATAATTATTTAATGTTTCAACTTCATTGTCCTCGCCAAATCTATGATAGGGAGGCAAGCTGGGGGTCTATGAACTACAAATGTTGTTAACTAACCCCTAGATAGCATTGGGGTAGAAAGCGCAATGGACGGTTGAAGAGCCTGCAGACATGGCTAATAGGATCGTATATTCTGTTTAAAAGGTAGTACGTAGCAAACATGGGCAATTAATAAACCACATATAAGTAAAGCATGTTTCGCTTCTCTTTCTCTCCTCCAATGTTCATCTACGAGATCACATCACTAGCACACGCATAAGACTATGGAAGCCACGCGTGTATATCTCGGCATCTGGGTTAATCACGCTCACGGGAGGATCATGGGTGCCACCCTGACTACAACATTACAGCAAGGGAACTTTCTAATCGCATTCACTGGTTTCTTGATCTCATATGTGGCCTCTCGATTTTGGACAACACTCTGCCTCGTTTTACATCAGATTTACTCAAGGCCCCATGAGCAGTGTGTCACTATACACCACCAGCGTCAAATTACCCTTCGAAACACAACCTCGCCTACTGACGGCTTGGTATCACTACTACGGCTTGCTTATGCCTGGCGAAAATCACCGCATGAAAAAAAGCGCATCTATCTTCATACTTTACCAATCGCTGCGTATGCGATACTCTCCACCCTTGCATTCACCGCAGCCGGTGGACTCTCTGCGCAGATATCCACATCTGCTGGCGCCGAAGTCCTGTTGGTCGGGGATAATTGTGGCATCTTGAATCTGACCTCGTCGTGGGACCTCGCCGGGCAGTCGTATGCCATTCGAACCTTAGATGATGCACTCAACTACGCGCAGAATTGCTATGCAGCAAATAGTTCTGGCATCCTTGGCTGCGACAGGTTCGTCATCCAACGTCTCCCGGCGCCAATTGCAGACTATGATGCGGATTGTCCTTTCTCTCCTGAAATCTGCCGAGGCAATGGCACTTCTTTGCGCCTAGATACGGGTATGGGCTCCCCCGATCAACATATAGACTTGATTGATTAAAGACAAATGATGTAGGATACATTGATAGCAGCCACCACCTCGGCCTCAATATGCCGGATGGTCAACCCCTTGCGCATCGACATGTAGTACATTGCTCGCCACTCCAGACCGCGGGCTTCACGTCCACCTCCTCGGCCAAGAATGATTTTGCCGTTAGATATCACTATGGACTAGGACTAGATCAGAACGCGAGCAGTGATATCACCTACGTCACTGAAGTGTCAGAACTTCAGTACTATGCGTCCGGTCTGCCCGGCATAACTCCGCATCGTAACTACATGTTGAGGTAAGTTTTAACCCACTCCAGCTAAAACAGTGTTATTCTCGGTTATATTCTGGCCTTGACTCTACGATCCATTATCTAGTAAACTAATCACAAGTCTACATGTCCAGTTCAGTTCGAGCAAGGTCGTATAACGGTTCCATCATTTCATCCCTATCCGAATTCATGCCTATACCGCAACTTGCTCGGACAGATGGGGATGTATCCCTCGTGTTCCTATCGGGAAATGGTATTTTGTTCACCGAGAGGATGGATGATGAGTGGTACCGTGCTACAGTACCTGGCTCTGGGATCTCCTCTAACGAGGACCCAAATTCTCAAACCGCCATATTTAAACCGGAGGAAGCAGCCAGTCCACTGGGCTGCGTGGATCAATACCAATGGTGTAATACGGCATACCCCGGCCTCGATGGATGCGGACCTCTCGGAAGCTGGTACGATGCAGCGTTTGGTGCCACTGCATTATTCAACTTGGCAGAACACGATCTTGATACTCGACCCTCTTCACCAACATCTCGTGGCACACAGTTCACCTGGCCATTCTTTATTATGACCAGTGTCCCCTGGGGCCCAGCCAATATAGTCGGGACTCTGGGAGCTAAATCTTTGGCGTCTCAGACTCTTCTACTAAGCACAACCCAGCTCCCACTCCCCAAGAATCAATGGCAACTTGATGTGTTGAACTGGTGGAACACTATGCTCGCCTACATGCAGTCCAGCTTTGTTAATACGGCCGTTGGAACCACGCTTCCCAACTGGGCCCCTCAGAATGCTGATGAGGAGAGACTCTGCCGTAATCAGGTAGGATGATCAACCCTCTCTAATGAATTACCAGCATTATATTGACTCCGATGCAGAAGATCAAGATCTCGAATGTGTATACGTCGTTCAATTTGTTCGGCCTATTATTTACGTACATCACGAGTGCTCTCATAGTCATCGCCTCATTCACTGCGGAACCCATTCTCTCGTATCTGTCTCGTCGCTGGGGTTACAGAAAATACCAGCATCTGGAGTGGACATTAAATGACTATCTTCACCTCCACCGCCTCGCACAAGAGGTTATCGGCTTCGGAAAGTGGTCTGGGGGAGCTGCTAAAGTTCCGACTACCGACGCGAATGACGTTCTTGCCAACATCGATGTCAGCGATCTTTCACATCCAGTTTTGGTTCTGCCTAGGTCGAAGAATATGTGAACACATGTCTCCGTCTAGGATGATAAAGTCGCGGACAGAGATGCGAAATCATTGTAAGATAGGAGGTAGATGAAAAGGAATTAATAGCCACTACGTAGGGGTTAACTGATTCTTGGCCTTCTTTCGTATAATCAGGTTAGACAAACGACTCAGAGGGACACACATCCGTACGACAGCCCGGGAGAGAGCATAAATATATAAGGCCTTGCTCACGCCCAGATTTCAATACATGTTTCTTCTTTTCAATTCATCTTGCTTCTTCTCTTCAACTGCCAACTTCGCCTTGAACCTTTCAGACACACGCTTCCTCCCCAAGCACAAATATCATGGATAAACTTACAAGATCAGATAGCGGGTCTGGGGTGTTCAGCATGTTCCGGGCGCCCGACGGTTCCGTTTCCCTCGATACGGTGCACCGGCGGAGTCAACTCGCCGTTGGCAAAACGGAGGCCCGGCGGCTACAAGGAGGGGCGGGACCGCCGCACCACCACGATGAGTCAGCAGACCCCTGCGTACCGAGTGTTCAATATTGCTTTCTATGATTGCATCGCCTCCCTCCATGAGCACTACCGCCTTTGGCATAACTGCTTGGTTTGATTACTTCGCTGGCATTTCTGTTAGTTCTGTCATCCGCAATGGATGGCAGGCTTCTGCGTTGCGGTCATTGCCACTTTGCATTTGGGTGATGAATGGCGAGGCTTCTGCGTTATGGCCGCCACTGGTAGCATTTGTGGAATAGGGGGTTGCCCCTGAAAAGGGAGGTTAGCGAAGTACATAATTCTTAGAGATCCTTGTAGACTTGTCTAACAACGGCATTGACTCTGTAAGTTGTAGTAGACTTACCTAAGACATGCGTATACGTTTGTTAAAATATATATATATATATATGGCATAGACTAACTCCGAGCTGACGCTTGGACTCTCAGGTCTGCTGGCGTGGGCGGGAGATGTGATGAGCTTGGATAAGTCAAAACTTCACTCGACATCTAATTGAATTTACGGTCGGTTATTATGAAAGCAAATTATCCCGGATCTTCATTAATGAGTATAATTGACGGTGAAAACCCCTTCATGGTTCGTCGCCAATGTAGAGACTACCTACGTGATTGAGCAATATCGGTATGCTATGGTTCTAACTGTAGGTTTCGACCTGGGACCCTGAAACAGGAATCTATCATTGTTCTTAGCTGTTTTTTTGCTTTTAAAGGAATCATAATATTTGTAAGACACCACAACAGTCTTCGAGCTAACATTCCGTAGCTCCCATAACTTGATCATGACGACCTCGCTGCAGAGTGCCAGATTCAGATGTTACTTAGGATCCCATTCAGTGTCTGCATACCGCATCTTGCAAACCAAGTTGGGTGGTTGGTATGGGGGCTTCCATGAATGGAATCTCAAGAAGCTATAGCAATGAAACCTAGTAGTTTTTACTAGATGTAGTAGTTATAGGTAGTACTAATGTTGTAGAGGTAAAAGAGCGTCTTTGCTAAGAGCCTTTAAAACATGCCCTTAAATACAGTGTAGGGCACTTTTCCTCTCTACAAAACCTTAAATTATTTTTATTACCTGCTGACTTTTAATGATGGTATGTAATAAAACCCCTTACTTGTCTAATAATTAACAATCTAAAAGTAGCGCGACTCTCTGGTCATACAACTGCTGAATTTGACCTAGGGCCTCGGCAAACCCATCAGAAAGCTCCTTGACACTATCGTCGCTCATGGCCTCTTCCCAGTACGAGAAAGTCACTTTCATGTCCCCCGTGGCGTACGAGTCAACCTCGACGACCAAAGCGTACTACAAAATATTAGTGCTGTACCTCTACCTTAAAAGTTGGGAATATAACTTACATCGAAAGGGTCGCTCTCTCCTTCTACATGGAACTGGAGCGTGTTGTCTTTCTCATTCGTCTCATTATGTGAACGGAAGTTGACTAAAGTGTCAAAGTGAAAGGTAGTTGGTGTCGAGACCGATTCGTGCTCTTGGCTGTGCTTTTGGGATTCAAGCTTGGAGGCGGCGGAAAACTCTAGGTACCTATGTTGATACGAGAGGCTATTGAGAAACTGCTCTCTTAGATTTTCGAGGGACATTGCGGTCGTTATTTCGCCGTCATCTAGATCGGCAACACAACCCAATATGTTCAGACAAGGGCCCACGATACCTTCGATTCCAGAGAAATCAACGTCGCGGCCTGCGACCACGTATCCAAATGCAACGCGCCTGTATTGCAGATAGCGGGAGAGCACGACAGCCCACGCAAAGCGAACAAGGAGCGCTATGGTAAGGGAAGTGCGTTCGCAGAGAGACTGCAATCCTGTTCGGGTCTCAGTGCTAATGGAAAGAGTTAGGCTTCGATGCGTATTCCAAGTTACTGGATAAGCGACTCCTTGGCATAGATGGCCTTTAGGGTTCGCAGAGAACAACTTTCGCCAGAAGATATCACTCTCGTGCGTAACCTCGAGACACTTCTTGTCAACCAGATTTACAAACTGCATAGTCTCTTCTCTACCCTTCCCGTCCGAGCCGCTACAGGCTTTGGCTAGATCTCGGAACATGATTTGTAGCGAGGTAAAGTCAATTAGAGCATGGCTGCACTCCAAGAGAATCAATATGTGACCGGAAGTGCTATTCGCGACAGTTAGTTTATGGTGTGGCTCGTGTTCCTCCCATGTAGTAGGGGGAAGTTGAAGAAGGGTTTCCGCCCGATAGGACTGGGTGTTTAATATTTCTACTTGAGGTTCAATGCGTTCAAGTATCACTTGGTCGAATAGATACGGGTTCCCGGGCCTTCGAACGAACACCGTTCGCAAGATAGCGTGGTGACTAACCAGCTTTTTCCAAGCCAACAGCAAGTTGGAGGTGTCTAGCTTCTTGCTTGGAGATTGGACAAAAAAGACTAAGCGCGTTTGGAAAAAGCGGCGACCGATGTCCTGAGAAAGGAGCATGGCTCGCTGCGTCGCAGAAGTCGGAGATATTTTGATGATATCTCCTGGCTGAGGCGATAACTTCTTCTCTGCATTCTTCAGAATCGAGAGACTTGTATCATAGTCAACTGGCAACTGATAGAGATCGCATGACGGCCAAGATGTGGATGGGATCGAAAGCGCGGAAGCGGCGGCCCCAGCAGTCTCCAAGACGTGGTGACATCGGCCAACCAAGCCAGCAAGATCACCTTCGCACCTAAGCCCTTCGGGCCACATGAACGTGATTTGAATCTCACCATGTCTAACTTCGGCGGATATTTCGAAGATGGAGAATCGTGGCATATTGGCACTGGCAACGTCGCCGCTTTCACCCCGGAATTCGTGAAGAACTTCGAAAAGGGCGTCCTCCGATTCAACTTTTTGTTGTTCCTGACCCATATAGTTGAATACAATTGCCATGGGTTGGCTGTGGTCAGAGCTTTTTGTGTTTTCGCTGAAATGCGAGGCGAAAAATGGCATACCACCGTGGAATAACTGACCACGGAAATGTCGTATGCTACGTGCTGCATGCCAAACGTCGTCGCCGCGAGTTGTCGGTGCAGGGATTGGTGTAAGACTCGTGAACCATCCTACCGTCCGCGAAATGTCTTGGTCCGGTCTCCAAGTCTGCCGTCCATGGCCCTCAGAGTGTATCACCGGGAATTTGAGCGTGGGAAAACTGTCTTTGAACCCCTTGAAGAGGGCTGCGAGTAGTATATCCAAGACACTCAACGAGGACGAGCTGCAGGCTTTCAGCATAGTGCTGGTGGCGGACGAACCTACACGCAAACTACTCATGGCCACATTGCCGTACGTATTAGGGTTTGGAAGGGACAACCACGAGTTAATGTCGTCTGTCGGCAGGTTGAAGGGCAAAAGTCGCTGTTTAGACCATGTGCTTTCGACATCTTCTGCCTGCTGCCGGCACCAAGTCTGAAAGGACAGGGAAGCCGGGGAAGAAAGCCGACCATGTTTAAAGTAGCTCTCAAGATCTTCAAAGATAATGCTCCACGATACAATATCTACGGAGAAGTGCGCGGCCGTGACCGAGACTAAAGGGAGCTGGTTTTCTAAGGAAATGTAGTTCGCTGCAACCACTGGTCCTGAGCATACGTCTACTGCTCGTTGCGATGTCTGGATAACTTTTGCAGCCTCCTCGAGAGAGGAAGCGAAGCTATCCTGGAAGCATATGTCTGATTCTCTCCCTATCAATTGACGAGGCCCGCCAGTCCCGTCCCTGACAAGCTGTACTCGTAACATGGAATGCGCGCGAACGACATGCGTGAGGGCTTCGAGCACTTTGTCTGGAGAAAACATCGTTTTGAGCTGAATAACCCTCGTTTGATTAAAGTAGTGCGTTGATGGGGGGTTCGTATTAGAATAGAGACGTTGGATAGGAGATAGAGGAAATGGACTGTCGAATTGCTCGCTCGCGCATGATTTAACCAAGTAACCACTAGACTTCAAGCTAAGCTGCCTGATCGTATCGCCTTTTAGTATAGGGTTGATGTTGAGTTGAAGTGATAGAGAGCGACACCTGCCGACTACCTGAATAGCTTGAAGAGAATCACCGCCTAGAGACTGAAATGAGCGATCAAGAGAGATCTTACTCAGGGGTAGGCTAAGAGCGTAGGCAAAGGCACCTTGGATGATTCTGTCAGTTTGAGTTGCAATGGGATCTTCCCCATGATCAATTTCAGAGTGCATCTCGGTGCTCTCCAATAGCCCGTCTCTAGCCTGAAGAGATTCGACCCAGCCACGAACAGCAATCCGGTCGAGCTTCCCGGACTTACTCGTGGGTATTTCCTGGACCGGGATCCAGACATCTGGAACTGCAAAACTAGGGAGCTTTGTTGACATCGACTGTTTCGCATCTTCTATGATTTGGTGCGCTCGCTGTTCTACTTCTCCCCTCAGTCGCTGAAAGCCGCTGTGGTCAGGGATTGGAGCACCCTTTAGAAGCCGACAGACAATGACTACCACAAGTTGGCGGTTATATGCCCCTAACTTAGGTACCAACGCTACGCCATGCTGGATTGTGTCCACAGGTAGATGATGTTCAACTTCACCCAATTCAAGCCGCTGCCCACGAACCTTGACCTGTGTGTCCTTTCGTCCTATGTATATCAAGGACCCTTGGTCGTCGTACCGCACTAAGTCACCTGTTTTATACATCCGCTGGTACCGAGCATCATCTGTAACTTTTGCCCACCAGGGAATATCGACAAAGGAAGCTTTGGTCTTCACCGGATCGTTCAGATAGCCTCTGGCAACATTAGGGCCTTGAAGTACCAGCTCTCCAATAGCGCCAATGGGCAGAAGTTGGCTATGGTCATCTGGATCCACGACCCATGTTTTGCACGCAAGAGCTTGTCCGATGGATGCACGCTTGCGAGTCGCTGGCTCAACTACACAAGCAGTGGCCACAATAGTCCCCTCGGATGGACCATAGCCGTTAATGAGTCTAATGCGATGACTCCATCGATCAATGCAATCATTCGTTATTGCCTCACCGCCTAAGACTACCGTCTTCAGGCACGGCACATCATCTGGGGTGAGTAGCTTGAAAAACGACGGTGTGAAGAAAGCCCAGTTCACCCGTCGAGTGTTGATGTAATCGGCTATTCCGACCAGTCTTGTTTCGTGGTCAGGAACGCAGACGCAACCTCCATGTGTCAGTGGCGCCAGATGCTCTGTCATCGAAGCGTCAAAGGTAAGTGCTGCAAACTGCAGAACCCTCGATGTTGGCCCCTGACGGTAAATGTCTCCTCCATGAGATCTGAGACTGTAGAACAGATTTTGATGCTCTATAACCACGCCTTTAGGTCTCCCAGTAGTCCCAGAGGTGAAGATAACATACGCTGGATCACTCGGGCTAACGTTTGGGAGTTTTGCTCCACGAGACGATGGGAGGGCTTCAATGAGTTTCCACGATACTACAATGCCAGCTTCTCGGTACTTCTCATTATATGAGGAGAGAACAAGGTTGTTAGCTCCGCATATGTCCATTATATCCAGGGTTCGATCTTTCGGTCCTAAAGGGTCGAGCGGAACGAAAGCAGCGCCAGCTTTCATCACAGCTAGCATGCTGACTATAGCTATTGCGCTTCGTCCGATGCATAGTGGGATGATGTCTCCAGCCTTGACCGAGCAAGAGCGCAACAAATAGAGAGCCAATCTTGACGAGAACTCGTGCAGCTCGTTGAAGCTTAGACGGCCGTCCCAGGCATCAATAGCCTCTGCCGTGGGTGTCTGGGCTGCCCATCCAGCAATGGCCTCATGAACACAGTCAGGTTTGGCTGGGGGTAGTTTAATATTCCAGCTGTTGATAGTTTCGAGGTCCTCTGGACTAAGACGTGGGATCGTCTTGGTAAGGCGGCTCGAGGAGCTTCCAAGCAGGTGTCCAAGGATATTGCTGATAGTCCACAGTAACCTGAGAGATCTAGTGCGTGTGATTACCAAATCATCGTAATGTGCATCCAGGGTCAGATCATTGTGCTTAGCAATGGCTGTCAGGAGAAAGCGTGGGACACTCGAGACTGTATCGGGGTGTGGAATTGTTTTGTTCTCTGCCGTAAAAGGAATCCCAATGACGAACTGGAACTGTTTGTCAAATGACCGGCGCGATATCTCGGGAGGTAGGGCATCATGAATGCTTTGAAAGAGCCTCCCAACAGTGTCGTCCACTGCTTCATGCACATGGATTGGTTGTTTTCTTTGCCCGTTGTCATAATACAATTCAAATTGGGCATTGCGATCTCCATCGTAGGACTGAAAAGTCAAACAGAGCGCCGCTAGCAAGGACGTAGAGGTAAATTGGTCGGGTATCTCTGTGTATTGAGAGACTGTTCCTGATAAGCTGTGGACAGGTAGGGGGGAGGTCTCCAACTCCAAGTGCTTGGTTAACTCGAAGAGTTTTCCGGTTACGAGAGAACATGTAGCAGACGAGATCTCTAAGAGATGGTGCTTAACACCTATAACTGGGGTTGATATTGGAGTAGTACCCGGGGTAGATGATGGTGAAGACTCATCGGCAGATGAAGATGCTGGCTCATGGTTGAGCCCTAGGACATGTGAGTGCTTCATGTCTTTAGTGATATCTTAGAACATGTCGTCTTATTCGATCTACTGCAGCCGTTTCAAATGTCAGCAGGAACTTCAGCAGACGTTAAATACATTCACCAACAAAGTGCAAGATCTCGACATAAAACTAATTCGGTTACGCTTCTTTATTTTCCTACATGGATATGAAACTATCTTTAAAGGATCTAAGAATATCTTCAAGAACAGGGGATATTCCCAGTGGAGATCTGGAGTCTAGGGCCTCAACTGAGATGGGTTGCAGTGGCGAAGAAAAGTTGCGAACATGTATTTTGGTCCACGAGTCTTCTCACCCACGATCCGTAGGGGGTCGCCGTCGTGCTGCAATAAATAATACACGCACTCCGTAACTATCTCGGCACTTATCTTAGTATGCTAAAGTTCGCCTGACAAATTATATAATTTACACATTTATACGGCTAGACGATCTGTGGCGCACCCCTTCGCATGCAGCTCTATCCCACCTTCCTTATTTGAATACTACATGCCTACTTGCAGCACAGCTTTTCCAACTTGCAGCAGGTAGATTTTAACATGCAAGTTGATAGCATAGTAAACTAGTGTTATAACTCTAAATCTGGTAGTAACCGCTGGTTTAAAGCTTACTTATACTAAGTATCTACAAAGAATAATATATATAAATATTTAATAGCTTTATAGTATCAGTAATTATATATTTATTAATTTTTATAAATTATATTTTAATTTTTGATTACTAATTTGGAATTATTATGTTATGCAGCTTATTTTTGCCCATTATTTTTCCTTGTTACAGCCCCGCAACCTTAGTGCCCATATGGAGTTTTACGGAATACCGCCAAGTCGTTCGTTTTCTCATCTGCGCATACACTTGTTGCGATCTTTTACCCGTACTAGCCAGTGATCAAACATGAAGCGAACTGCTAATGTAGATGCCTTACCAGCTGTATCCGCAGCTGAGGACATCTCTATTCACTATGAACTTCTCACATACGCGACCGATCTTTCAATCCTAGCGCCTAAGGAGGACATAAGCCGCGAGGATAGTATACCGGGCTTCGACTCAACTCCTCTATCCTTCCCTTCTCTCTCTCAATACGATGACCCTCAGAGTTGGTCGCCGGGCCGGAAGGCCTTCGTGACTTGGCTTTCGTGCTCTACCACTTTTGTCACGACATTCACACCTGGTGCCTACACTGCCGGCTTACCTCTGTATAAAGCCATGTGGGGTGTAAGCGACATCGCGGTTTACGCCGGTCTTACCTTATTTACCCTGCTTTTCGCCGTGGCTCCAATGTTCCTAGCCTCATTCTCTGAGTTGATGGGTCGACGACCACTCTTTCTTACTGCCGGAGTAGTATACGTTATTAGCCAGCTTGGCTCTGGCGTCACCGCTTCTTTCGCCGGGCTACTCGTCACGAGGGCTCTTGCAGGCATCTCATGTTCTGTCTTCAGTACCGTCGTGGGTGGAGTCATCAGCGACATCTATGTCGCCAAGGACCGAAACACGGCTATGGCAATTTTCACAGGAGCGGCACTTTTCGGTACGGGAATTGGACCACTTGTTTCAGGGGTCATCACGGAGCACCTGAGTTGGCGTTGGATATACTACGTGCAGACGATCAGCTGTGGGCTTGTCGTACTAGCCCTATTCGCCTTCTTTCCCGAAACTAGAGGTAGCGTGTTGCTGAGCCGCAAGGCGACAGCTATCAACGCCTGGTGCGACAGTGTTGGGAACACGACCTCCCTTGGCCGAGTGCGTTGGAAGGTTTCTGGTGACGAAGATCGAAAGTCTCTTGGTCTAGTGGTCAAGACATCACTCGTCCGACCGATCCACCTTCTTTTCACCGAAAGTGTCGTCTTTTGGTTCTCGCTTTGGATGAGCTTTGCCTGGTCGATTCTGTACTTGACCTTTGACCTCGTGCCGTTGATCTTCGAAAGAGCTTATAGCTTCTCGCCACAGGCTAGTGGCCTCGTGTTCGCCGCACCAGCCGTGGCATCCGTGATTGGGACTGGTGCGGCCATATTGCAGGAGCGTATTGTCACCAATCCCACATCTTGGTTCTATAACCTTGCTCCCAACGGCCAACCTGAGGCGCGCCTGGTCTTTGCCTGCGTACAGAGTCTTCTCCTTCCTGCCGGCTTGTTCTGGCTCGGAGCTACTGCGATGCCTACTATCCCGTGGATTGTTCCAGTTATATCTACTGGTTCTATCACACTCGGCATTTTTAGCGTCTATTTGGCTGTCTTCAACTACCTAGCGGATACGTACCACTCTTACGCCAGCTCGGCTATCGCCGCTCAAGCTTTCACGCGTAACGTGTTTGCCGCCTTCCTTCCCCTGGCTGCCAAACCTATGTTAAACTCGCCACTTGGTATCATCGGCACAGGATCGCTCTTAGGCGGCATTGGGTTACTGCTCGGTGCCGTTCCATGGGTGCTGGTTTTCTGGGGTCCTCAGATTCGCAAGAGAAGCCGCTTCGCCTCGACAGACTCAATGTGATTTGCCCCCGGATAACCAGTTTGCGTATCCTGTGGCATGCCCAGTCACTTTGAGTATGCCCAGCAAGCTATTAGACGAGTTATTGCTAAGCGATTTAATATCAACGAAACTGGAGCACCTAGGTGTTGGACAATTAGATAGACATTCATTAGCGCTATAGCATTCACGTAGATAGAGAACAATGTAGAATCATTTAGAGTATTCTGTAGATGTGTTGAGGCCTCAGCTAAGGGAAAAAACCCTTTCCATGATGTGAAGAGGAGTTTGGCTCGGGATTGGCGAAAGTATCATGCATAATTCCGGCTGGCTGCATACGCCTCAATGGTACATTAAGATCGGAGCTGAATCCCCGTTCAGTCACGGAGATAAGTAAAATTGACTTCACCGCCCCCACGTCATGACTTCCTCACGATCTCTCCGACACCAGGGCAACCGGGTGTAGTTCCGCAGGGGCCGTCCCGTACACTACCTTGGTAGTGCAGAACAGTAACAAATCCATGTACATAACGTTATCTAGCAATTTTAGTAGTAAGCTTGGTATCGTGCTTTGCTGGGTGCGTCGGAATCAGAAAAGGAAGCGGTATAAAGTACTTCTAAGTTGTATTTTTGTATTGTGGGTAGCTGTATTCTCACTAACCGATTCCGTAAAACCTTCTTAATACAGCATCCTGTTCGCACAGTATGGTCCATGGGAAGTGGGGGTGATATCCAGTCATACACTACTGGTGGAATTCCAGTTTATGAAAAGGCCGCTGCGCTGCGGAAATTGATAGCTGTAGAACTACCTAGGTAGTTAGGACATCAGTGTCCATTGCCGACTCCTAGTGCATGGGTGTCTGAAATAGCCCCTGGGGCTGAATGTGACATGTGGTATGTACACGATATACTGTATAATGTACCGATTTCCCAGATCTGCCGTTGCACAACAGTTAAGGCGTTTTCCCAGTGGCTTGCTTCGGCTATGCTAGTGCGAGCGCCGCGCTATACAACCGACATCCCATACATAGTAGATCCAAAAACTTTATTCCAACAATAGGATGACCAAACTCAGAGAAGGGCCTTTGATGATGTGCAATCAACCGAACTGACCAAACGAGTGGAACTATCTTACAGTTGTTACCCTAGATAAAGCATGTCTTGCCTGGAGCATTTAGGGCTAATCAGGAATTGTCAGCCAATAGGAGCCCGAGTAATCTGATGCATATCGCGTATAGCTTTGGCGAAATATGTACCTAGGTAGTAATAAGTAAAACAACTATACATGTATGTAATAGAATATTACAGCTTCATTCTAGCGTGGTAACTAAGCTAGCTGGAAGCTAAATCTTTTAGTTAGGCGCTGAGCCTTTAAGGTATTTTTCCAGTCCCGGGGAAGCATAAAGCATATGTTTTCAGAGAATTAATGACTGCCTAAATAGCCATCACTATCTATACTGTTGGTACATATGGACCCACACAAAATATGGTAGTCTTGGGTTAAAACGAGCGATCTAATTACCTAAGCTACCTCCTAGGTAGATATCAACAACCATCACAAAGCGAATCATATCCCAACAATGGACTTCCATCTGCGTCCTTAGCGCAAGACCCATAGACAGATTTTGTGCGATGATAGTCGATTATTCATTGCTTAAGCTGAAGCGTCAACATCCTCCGCTCCGTCAACGTAACTTTTAACGAAGTTGCTCCACGCAGCCGCGTTCCAATTTGCAGAATCACGCTTCACGTTCTCGGCTCCGTCAACGTAGCTCTTAACAAAGTTGCTCCAGGCTGCTGCGTTCCAGTTTGCCGAGTCACGCTTCACATTTTCTGCTCCGTCAACGTAGCTCTTGACGAAGTTGCTCCATGCGGCCGCGTTCCAGTTCGCCGAGTCACGCTTTACGTTCTCGGCTCCATCGACGTAACTCTTGACGAAGTTGCTCCACGCAGCCGCATTCCAGTTTGCAGAGTCGCGCTTTACGTTCTCAGCTCCATCAACGTAGCTCTTAACAAAGTTGCTCCAGGCTGCTGCGTTCCAGTTTGCCGAATCACGTTTCACATTTTCTGCTCCGTCAACATAGCTCTTAACAAAGTTGCTCCAAGCCGCGGCGTTCCAGTTTTGCTCAGGGGCTGCAGCTGCTGCTCAAGGTATCAGCTTACGCTCTTGTTCCTTTACATGAGCAGATAGAGAACGTACGAATAGCAGCGGCTGACACGGCAAAAGCCTGGGCAAGGAGAGTAATAACAACCGTGATCTGCATGGTGATTTTTCCCTTTTTTT
This sequence comes from Xylariaceae sp. AK1471, assembly GCA_023159215.1. Classification (NCBI taxonomy): domain Eukaryota; kingdom Fungi; phylum Ascomycota; class Sordariomycetes; order Xylariales; family Xylariaceae; species Xylariaceae sp. AK1471. The sequence continues at coordinate 474,226 of JAJKLI010000022.1, forward strand.
TCTTAGGCTTGTTAGGTAGGGGAAAGTTGAAAATGCAAAGAAGTGACGAAATTCGTGATATGAAGGTTATACAGTCTGTTGGGGCTATCAGCCGGTGGATATTCTTTGACTTATATGTGGCTGGGACTACTGAGTAGCTACCTAGTCTCCATCATTGCTCTCTACCGGTTCCCTGATCTAAGAAGACGAGTCCTGTACGATCTTCGAAACCCTGGGTTCCCACTGGTCCTGCCGGGTCTATCCGACGTCACATCCTGTAGAGTCTCATCTGCAGAAAGAATGCACCTTTGTTGCATAAGGCAAGTCACATTGCCACGATGAGGTCTGCTAATGGACAGTAGTCTATATCGTGTATTCGTCTGAGATAGGCCTCTGCCATGTTATTGGCTTCATCATCTACATTGCAGATGCACTTCTCGTTTATCCTCTTTAGAAGCAGTATTTCTCCATAATCGTTATCACCATCAGCAAAGCCAGTCAGACCGACGTCTTACCTCCACACCCCCAAGATGCATCATCAACTTCACCTTAAGAATTAATCCAATGAGGGGTCCGTTGAAATGGAGAACTGCGCCTCACGAAGGCGACAAGTGAGGGGTCGTTGCAACAGAATCATGCAAATAAGATGAGTTTATTGTAATAGCAACACTTTATAGCTGCAGTCATAACCCAGCCAAGACACACCTGCAGTTGAACTATATGATTACGAAATATTCTCATCGGTTCTATCGACGGGGCTAGAACTAGTCTATGATCACGGGACCCTTTTAAAATCATACGTGATGCATACACAATGCGTCAAAATACGCATGAATGCCCAAACCTGGAAGGTGAACATTGGCGCAGTGGTTAACAAGCATCATATTCCAAGAATCGGTTCCCTATAGATTCTCAACTCTGGGGAGAGGTGGCGAACCTTATCTCCGTAATCGCTGCTCACCCCTCAACTCCTTTTTTACCGGCAACTAGATACTGGCGTCAGCAAGCGTATCTGCATGCCTTGCATGAATACAACCTATGAGGAATATTGTACTCACTCTAGTCACGTCTTCCGAGAAATATACTCTTCTTCTCTACCCTTTTTCCCTCAGAACTCTCATTTTCAGACTTGCCCCTCTTGATATCTCACTATCAAAGAATCTCTCTCTCATATACGCCATGTCTAACGAGAAGTCTTTTCAATCCTTTTTCACTAATATTCATCAGAAGATGATTCCTACTTCTTATAAACCCGTCGCGAGCAAAGAGAGTAATTCTAGTCGGTCCTCCAGCGGCGAGGAGTATAGCGAGGAAGAGGGTTTCATTCCCAGAGAACAACTCATCGTGCCGCCCCGCCGGTCAGTGTGGCAAAGCCCCTTACGACTTTTGCTCGAAGCAGCGCTGTTGCTGGGGTCACTCACTGCTCTGGGCATAACATTCAAATATCAGAATAAACCATTGCACATACGACAACAAGAGTGTGGGAGACTACTCGGACAGTGGCGTATGTTTAGCTCTTGGGAGATGAAAATTGCAATGACCACTAACGAAATGTCCAGTCCCAGATGCTGAGCATGGCATCGAATATGAAGTTCAAAGGTTTAAAGGCAGCTTTGGCTTGCAGTCGCCATGGACAGGTATCGGACCCGAGGTCGATGCCGCATGGGACAATATTACCGATGGTAAGTCCCTATCTCTCACTCATTTCTAAGTCTTTCTTTTTATTGTGCCTACCACATCGCTGCATAGGGTGATTCTGAAACCCTATTACGGCCGGAAAAAATCCCAAGACAGTGAGGTGATGATAATAATGACCAAACAGGTCCTGTAGGTGGCGCTATCGGCATCACCAAGGAGCAGTGGGAGGCCGTCAATGAGTACCACGACTACCCGGTGTTGCTGGACCGGGACCATGGAACGGGGCAGTATCTGGCGAGCTTAGACGTGTTTCACCAGCTGCATTGCGTGGACCTCTTGCGTAAGGCGATGCATCGCGAGTACTACGATCAGCACGAGGGGTCGTTTGCCGGCGCGCCCGAGAAAATCGTGCAGGGTCACCTGGAGCACTGCGTCGAGATGCTGCGCCAGACCCTCATGTGCCACGGCGACATCACCCTGCTGACCTACAACTGGGTCGAAGGTCGCTCCATGCCGCACCCTAACTTTAACACCGTCCACACCTGTAAGAAGTGGGACACCCTCATCGAGTGGAACCAGCACCGCGACGTCACAGTCGAATGGGAGGACGGCGTTGGCAAGAAGATGCTGAGTCCGCCCATAAAGCCCAAGAACGTCAAGGGGATGAAGACTCCCCCATGAGTGAAAAGGGAAACCAATGGGGGCTCAGTATATACTGTGAGAAGTACTATGTGTTTCTTCCCCTCTCTTTCTGCTCCTCTTCTGGAGTAAGGGTCAGTCAGGTCGTGTAATAGGGGAAGACTTCTATCACTAAGATAGGATGTCAATTTTATCACCATCACGTTACAACCCTTCAAATGCTCACTGGCGAAAGTAAGAAGTGCACTCGACATGAAAATGATTTCTTCCATAGGAGGGAGTAAGACGTGTCAAAGCAAATTGGGCATGTATGGGTAAATTGTATTCATAGGGTGGTAATCAATAGGGTAGTAATGCATACATAAACATGTATGAACAGCCTCAATCAGACGTTGATCTTGCCAAAGCTCAGCTGACAATGTCTTGCTGCGGCACATATTAATGACAATTCAACATATAGCCGGGCCGGTAAACCCAATGTGACCTTGTGGTAGCACTTTATTCTATTCTAGTTTAGCCTCCTATATCTTTAACTTTTATTATAAGTATGCATTCAGAGCTGTGATTTGATTGGGTAACTGTAAAGGAAGCTTCATGATTGGTGCCAGGTACCCAGGGTCAGGGGTTGTACTGTGTACATACCCATCCTTATCGCTCCTGGCTCTGATAAGAAGCTATCCATACAACCCAAAGCAGCAGATAGTCTAGTACTCAGTCGGCCTTGACTGTACCCACTTTGCCAACTTTCCTCATACCGACGGCAATTATCAAGAGCATAAATGTCGTAGCACCAAAGCTGGCCCAGAAACTAGCTCGGTATCCGACCAAAAGGGCGTCGGGCGAGCTCTTGTCCATGAACTTGCTTCCCTGGGTAACCGCCGTGGCAAGGATAGCGGTGAGGTTGAGGCCAAAGGTTGTACCGAGCTGCGCGACGGTGTTCGTCACACCACCAGCGAGTCCATGTGTTTCGGGCGGGAAGATGGAAGTGATGGTGAGGTTCGCGACAACCAAGACGATGTCAGCGGCAATGGGGCTGAGAAATGTAGCTGGGAACTCCATGGCCCAGTACGTAAGCGTCGGATTGACCAGGGCCATCAACAATGGCGTGATGGCCGACAATGTGACGGCACCCGCGACAAGGTATTTCGCGTGAACGTGACGCACCAGTAATCCAGCGACGACATTGGCCAACACGCCCGAGACGACCAGAGGGAGAAATCGAAGCGAAGTCGCGAAAGCAGACTCAAGCTGTACTTCCTCGAAGAATAGCGCTAGGAAGTACTGATTTGCTGTGACGGTGGCCCAGCCAAGGAAGCAAAGAGCATTGACGGATACGAAGGAAGAGTTTCTCCAAAGCGAGTTGGGTATCAGGGCTGGACGGCCTGATTTTTCTTGGTTATGAACCCATAGAGCAAAACACGGGAATAGAAGCACTGAGATGACCAGGAGGGAGATATTAGCAGGCTTGCGGATGGACGACAAGTCTATCGTGATCGAGGCCAGAACGTAGGAGAGGAGACCCAGAGCCGTTGAGATAACCAAGACGCCGATCCAGTCTATCTCGTCTCGGAATCTTTGCAGCACCAAGCCATGTTGACGAGTATCGTTAGGGACGCAAAAAACCGACACCACGAGAACAAACGCATTGATACCGGCAACGATGTAGAAGCCAAGCCGCCAGCTGACCAGATCGGTGAGGATACCACCGATGATAAGCCCTATCAGGAATCCCATGGGCTGCGCAGCGCCGAGGCAGGCAAAGGCCGCGTTACGCAGCTTACCTGTCGGGAAGTTCGCTGTCAAGATGCTGATAGAGCTAGGTAGACACATGGATATAGCGGTTCCATGAATGGCACGAAAGACGATGAGTTGCACCCCGGTACGAGAAAGCCCACAGGCAAGAATCCAGACGGCCGAGAAAAAGCTTCCGACAATGTAGCTTGCCTTGGAGCCAACCACATCAGACAGACTTCCAAAGAAGAGAAGTGTTGATCCGCTCGCTAGAGAGTAGACACTGGCAGGCCATAGAAGGAGACCGTCCTTGAGGTCAATATCCTCAGCTATCTTAGGGAGTGCGACAGCGAGGATGCCGCTGAGAGTGGTGCTCAGGAGCGACATAAGGCATACCGAGCCAATTATCGAGACTACTCTCCATCGTGGTATCGGCGCAACTGATATGCCTCTATTCGAGTCCGCGATGATACTATTGCTCTCGACGTCGAGTTGTATGGGTTCGACTACGCTTTCGGCCGCATATTCAAGCTTGACGGGCTCGAGAACAGTGGCCATCTTTCAGGTTTAACTGGGGCTGGAACTAACGAATAGCGAACTTATTCGTCCTGGCCGTAATGTGTCGTTAAACAAAAATTACTGTTGAGTGGGAGAAACACCCGAGAGATAGAAACATAAGGAGCGAGTGCTGTCCTGTAAAGACAACCCCCATGTTAGAGGGTGGAGTTAATGTGACGGCGTTTACTTCGCTGTTGGCTCTGCAGGTTCTATGTAAGGGATTACTTGTAAGGGGCTACCTACCCTGCACAGTAATTGTCGAGCAAGAGACTCGCGAAGAAGGTTTTTTGCCCATATATTCGATATCGTGATCAATTTTGTTAATTGTACATATGTTGCTAAGTACTTACATGTAACGTATGGCCGAGATCGAAAGCCTAGGCTCCACTACGAGATGTATATGTGGCCAGGGGTGTGTCCATGCAACAGGGTGTTCTCTGACTGTAATTAGGCCATTTATTCCTACTGTATGCAGGTGTCGGCTGGGTTACTAACTTTCTCCACATGGTGTGCATTCTATCAGCCTATCAAGTTCCTGAGAATGATTAAGATTTTTAGGTTTTTATCACCTGTTGTATATGCCGCAGAGCGACGGAACTTAATTCGACAGTGCCGCCTTGGTAAGGTACAAATGGCACTATGCCAAGCCGCATTTGGCATCTGTCCGTTTTTAGACGTCGTATCGTACTGACGCCTCACCTTAAACCGGAGTCCGATCAGAATCCTGCAATCCTGCATCCGCCTGCATATGGAGGCAACAATATGGCGGTGGACAGATGGTCCCGTATTCTTCCAGATGTTTCCAAAGGATCAAAGTCTTGAGTACTATACCGGTGTTCTTTTTCGGACAGACCACCCAACTAGGACTAGGCGTTAGCTCTGAGCAGTTGAGCCTGTCTGTCTACATCTATTTCAGACACGGGAGCGCCCGGGACGGCGCGAGACCTACCTATCCTGGCAACGATCACGATAACGGGAAAATAAAAGCCCAGACATGCGTGGCGTAGGCTAACGTAGGAGACATAAGCTCGGCTCAGGGTGGAGAAGTAGGAAGATGCGAGTCGCTAGATGGCGATGACGTCCCTTTCACCCTGTTGGTCTTGAAGAAGCGACTTGGGCATCTACAGAAAGACAGCAGCAACGACCTGTCATTAAGGAAGAGCTAGAGGGAGCTAAGGGTTGATACGTGCTCGTCCTTGATGCTGGAAGTGAACATGTCCTGTCCCCGCCGACTAAGCCTCGCAACGCCATCCTGGCGCCGATATGGCTGGCATACGCGCATGCTGCCTCGGCGAGTGCCGGGATGCCCTTAGGACTAGCTGTAACCATGTCCTCCATGAGATTGAACGTGAACAGCATACGGTCAATATCTCAGTTGTTATTACGGGGAAAATACAAGCAGGTGGCGCCTCTATGTAAGAACATACTCGGCAGACGAAGCTTGAGATATTGCCTTTGGGGAACCTCGGACGCGATAAGCTATGTGGCCCAGTCATGGTCGTAAGGACAAGCCCCCTCTGCATCGATACGCTAGGAGGTATACGAACTAGATGCATGTACATAGTTCCATGCTATTCTCTAGTTACCTGAAACAACTTATAAAGAAACCATTCGAGCTTGCAATGAACAGACGGCGCATATCAGATGTAATTTGATTCAAATTCAAGCAAGATGTGATCAAATTTCCGGTAGTACCAGATATCTATTGGCCATAGTACTGCCCTATCGCCATTGCGGTTTTTATTCTCTTATGTGGGTGTTGTCTAGTGTATCTCAAGCTCGCAAGTTTACGGTTATATCCAGAATGGATTGTAAGAATTACAATTCGGAGCAATAGTTAAGATCACACGCTAGGTCTAAAGAATTGTGGTCAAGTCCCAAGCGTTACTCTACTCGTCACCTCTAGAGAACCACAATATGTTTATGTATTGATGCAATAATGGCATTGATTCCTGCTACAGCCGTTTAGAATTGCATAGGTATCGTTTCACCCTACGTAACTCCTTTAGTACTGTTCTCTTAGATAAATACCATACTGTGGGTGATATGAGTAGCTGTAGTAACAAGGAAAAGGGGCATATCGGTGCGTCACTACTTTAGCGTTCCTATATTATGAAATTAATTTGACGCGTCAACTGACCCAGATGTACATCGATACACGAGGAGATGTGTCCTACCTAGTGTCTCTCTTTTGCTAGCGTTTGTTTTCCTACCTGCCCATAAATGCCTGTTATTCTCCTCGCCCCTCAGACTTTGCGCTCTTGTCCCTCCCAACCTTTTTCTTTTCAATCCTCATTCAATACCCAGGCTTCGAAGTCTCGTCCTTTCCATCTTCCGCATGCTCTTATTATGTTTATCGCTGACCTCAGCCTCATCAGGCATTCCCTATTACTTTTCAATTCTGCAAGAGTAAGTATTCTTTATTGGACTTTGACCTGGGCTTCCATTCATCGCATTGCAAAACAATATGGGATGCGGTTTGTTGATCGATTCGCATTACCCTATTTTGCACATGCCCCAGCCCACCTAGACGTATCTTGAACACATATTAACCCATCAAGCACTGTCAACTGCCCATGCTGAACACCTTTCCCTCTTCACCAGCTACCTTTTATGCATCAATCGATTTGTGTTCCTGTTTATCCAAATATTTTTTCTTTCCCACCTATGATTAAGTCCAATCAATATCACATTGACTAAGGCTACCTTTGGGTTCACCAACCTATCCCTCACCAACCCTACAGTTGCCACTGCTGCTGAATGATCATCAACTAATTACATGAGCAGGAACTTGTTTAGTTCTCCCACAACAACGTGCCATCTCGAGTATACTGCCTTACACCTCCAAACAAGATCACCAATATTGAAGATCTTCCCAAAGCAGCTCACCCTTATATCGATCCCCACAATGTCCGTGTCTACCTGACTTTGTCCCACTCTTGTCAAATCACACAGTCGGCGATACTTCACCCTCTATATCACACCATTAGCTTTTGGGATGTCGCCGAGCGCAACGAAGTCGCGTGTCTAAAGTGACCGCTAAAGGCATTTTATTTAAGTACAACCGCCCATACAGTACCATACAACACTATTTCGTTATACACATACAAGGTTACAAGGAAGCTTATACAGACATCCAATAGACAATTTGGGGAGATAGTCCGAGGATGGGCGACTCGGAGGATCTTGGCCGCATGGTTGAGGAGTGGCGCCGCAAGGGAAACCTTACAGTGGAGGAAGTGAAGACGCGGTAAGTCAATATGTTCATTTTATACATTCAGGCCTACAAGGTAAGATGCTTACAGGATCTACCGGAATCCTATCAAGTCGATATTCACCGTACATGGGCTCTGCCTCGTCCTATCATTATTGAATTTTCTCGGACTGAACTAACCATTTCTACATAGCAAGCATTTTGCCTGCGATAAATGCAACCTCCTCTATGGACTCAGAGGCATAACATGAACTCTCCATGCCGTCCAGTACGTGCCTTCTTCGAGGCGGGAAGCAGCAACGATCTGTGCCCTATGGTCACTTTGCACAATCTTCAGGAGAAGGCTACTATCCACGACGTCCTCACTAAAGTCCGAGGCGGAAATCCCACGAGCATAAAAAGTCGGCACTAGGCCATGGTTCGATCTGTGAGCCATTTGCTCATTGCAATTTACCATAAACTGATCAGTCGGGTAATCACAACAATAGCCAATATGAGCTCAGGACGCTAACCACTGGGCAATGCTCAGAGTCCTCGGGATTGGGGTATTCCATCCAGGGCAGAGGTTATATCCCTGGTCTGTTTCATATGCTTGAAGAACTTGCATTTCTCTATGTCAGGATGTGGGCTACAAAGCAGCGTGAAAGGGCATCTATTCCAAGAACCAACTATAAAGACAGAATGAAACCTGAGGAATAATACCTCAACAGCTGAAGGGGTTATATACTACCCCTCATCGGAGATACTGCGTATCGCCGAAGCCCCTGACACTCTAACCTCTCGCATCTATTGACTCATATCAGTTCTAAGGGTCACCTCCACAACCAGTTCTAGTTGACTCTTTCTCGAGATGTTGATGAGGATGCTGCGGTCAACTATAGCTAGCGTCTCATTATTCGAGAGTCAGGAGGCTTTACGCCTATGTCCAGAAGGTCAATTGCCTTAGCAATTCCCTGAAGATCCTGGACAGGGCTCTCGAGTCGTTCTTACAGGTTCTGCTTAGTATCCTATTAATCTAGTCATTGCAGCGGACATCGTTCTGGGAGTACCCGAGTTGTATCTCACAGCTGTGCATCTAGGCAAAAGTGAGTATTTCCTAGCATGCAGCAGCTCACGAGCACCGTCGCGTTCAGTAACATTAGCAACGACTCTTTTGCAGAAGAGTTATCCCAATCACTCATTTATCCCAAATGCAACAGAAAGTAACCTATCATCAATTGCACACCGCCAATTCCAGCCATCCCTAAAAAACACACTCTTTGTCTCATGTTCTTGAAGAGTAAAGACACCGATATATTTCTAACAAAAACGACATAATAAACAAGTAACGGGACTAACTGTGACACAGGGCAAGGTTGAATATTCATCTTTCAAGTCTTATCTTTATCATGTCTACAAGCTGTTCCGAAGGTGGGCAATAGCACACAGGCTCAAATGCCGCTGGTATAGGGCAGATTCTTGTGGCCAGAACAGATCTGACACAGTATTGTTTGGCTCCTCTCGTGCCAGCAAAAAACAAGAACATAGCGTAACTGATAAGCCGTTTATCTCCATGAGAAGCACGTGGCCCAAAGAGCACCAACAATATTCATGTTCCTTATATTAACGCACGTCAAAACCTACCTCAAAGAACAAGGACCTCGATTGAATGCATATTCTGCCCAAATGCCCTAAATCCCAAAGACAGAGTTTGGGTGTTCCGCCCATCACTAAAGGACAGTTCGCCGAGCAGCCGCTAGGGACGAAGAACGGGAGCAGAAATGTCAAGAGGCTTGTATTTGGTAAGTCGGACTAGTGAAATGCCTAAAAAGTATCTACGAGGCAGGATGTGCCCAGAGTTTGATCATATCTCATATGGGAACCTCACTGACCTTTTTGTGTTTCAGTGATGGCCGGCAGAATTCCAATGCACTCTCTCCATGACTGTCGGCATGAAGTCTGTCTCTGGTGCCGCTAGTACGACTGCTTTCTATCTATCTTTCGATGCCTCTGTGGGCGTGTCTGGGATCGGTAACTTGCAGTTCGACCCCTCAGGTATCGGAACGGATGCGATTTCTAGTGTAGCCACTACCGCGGCTCCTTTTTCGTCTTCATTACCCCTATAGGCATGTCCAGCACCACTTTGGCGTCTTTATCAATCACATGTGTGATTCGATCATGGAGAATGATGTGGATGTAATCACTTCTCATATCAGCAAAGTTGATAACATCAACTATGACGCAGCTTCATAGTCTGCAAGCCTTGCGCCGGCAAGAGCAGGTGAGTATACTTGTAGTCCGAAGCTATACCAATGGACCAGCTTAACTAACCGCAGTTGCAGGCCTCTTCCAAGGCCGTCTTTGAGCGGGATATCATCGACAGCCCGTCTAAGTAAGGAGACATGATGAACACCAACATCATTTGCGAAATTTTCTCGAGATAAACCTTAGTATATGGATTCTTTTCTCTTCTTTTGAGATCATGGATAAATTCGTTCTCGAATGCCTGCTTAGCCGAGTGGTCTTGCTAGACATGGTATGTGCTTCAGAGTAGGCTTGCGTCTTCGCGCCTTGCCGTATTCCACCTGCCAAACCCAGTGCTGACAGTTGTGCTAGAACGAATTTACAGCGGTATACGGCCACAAGTCTGCGACTATGAAGGATGTGGCAAGCAGTTCATCTAGAGATCAGCTTTAACCGAACAACAACGAGTCCATAGTGGCGGGCGTGGCATTCGATACGCCGAAAAAGTTATTGATGCAGTTGAAATACTGGCTTCTTGCCATCATAGAGAGAGCAATCGGTATCAACTCAACTGCGACACCCGAGATGGACAGCAATGGCCTTACCTCACTCCATTATGTCACCGCAGCTTCAGAAGTGGTTGCGAGACAATCAGCTCCCAGCGGAAGCCGTAAGATTTATAGTCCGCTTCCAAGTACTGCAATCGAAACAGGTGATCCATCCTGCCAGCCAGCAAGAGTTGTATAGTACTGAAAGGGGATGACTAAATTAATGCGTCTGTGAAAAATTCACAGAAAAAGCATGCTTAGTCGCTCGCCTTGTCTCAGTACTCCACGAGATGTTCAAAAACGGCTCGCCCAAGGGTCCTTTCGAGGCTTTTGGGCTGAGGGTATGTGATAGGCTTTAGAAGAGCATAACAGGCTGCCTTCACCGAACAAGATGCCTCTTGCAACTGGCACATGTTGCAAGCCAATCCTTACGGACCAAAAAATGAAAAGAAAGAATGGAATCGCAAGAAGAGCACACACTTCGCTACTATCTTCGTCTTCGCAATAGGGCTTACGGTTCATTGCTTTCACAGGGGAGTGCTGAAGTATGAGCTCATGGGAAGCCGGGATTGCAAAGGTCTTGCCAGCAACCTACGATACTAGCTCGGCCCTCAACCACTAGGATATACTGATATCTACTATATACTAGGCTTTTCCCTGTCAAACCCCTTCCGCTGCATACTAGTTGTGGCACCATTGAGAAGTCCTGGAGTTTCTGTCTCGTGTTTCCTCTTTCTGCCACACAGAATTTGTTGCGTGGAACTGAGGTTGGTGGTATGCAATATGGTATCCGGACCCAAGCATATGATGAAGTGGAGGCGGCTCCAGAAGGGATTATGTCTATGGATCAGAGAGAGCCAGTTTTCTTCGTGATCATACTCTTGAAACCCTGGCTACGACGAGCGATGCTCATACGAACCAAAGAGTTATTTCCATTGATCATTGCACAATATATTCCCTTTAGTCACAGGTCAACACTGTGGGCGGGAGAATGTAACCACATGACTTCAAACTCATCAAGCAGGGAAAGAACAGAGGCGCGACGGCCACAGCATTGCTCTTGTTTCCCGCCCATGAGCTCTCCTACTCCTTAGGCCTTATGTTTTTACCATTGCCTTTCGAAACACCTCACAGAAGATGACAAAAGTGGACGTACGTGGCATGCTTGAGACTCTAATTAGAGCTATTTTGGCCCAACCTAAAGTACATGAGAATGTACTATCACATTATTGAGCCCTCCAACCCAACATTAGATTACATCAGTCTATTAGATGTATCACAGGCTAGCGGTTCTAACATTAGTAGCGTTGGTTGGCAATCACCTCACCCTCGAATGGATCGCCAACATGACCATCGCCGACGTCAGCCCACTTCTAAAGGCTTCCAAAGGCTCCATGCGCTTTGGATCGAACTACTTCGCCAGCCTCCCTTGATTTTTAGCTTGTAAAGCTCTCCCGCGAATTTCTTAGAGACCTATCTGGCTTCACCATGCTGTTAACGACTCACCGATCATCGAGTGCCATAAATCAACCCAACCGCATCCACACACTACCAACAGAACCGGCGGAGCCGCTCCGAGGGGTGTCTCATCAAACACTACTAACGAAACTGGTAATGGAATATGGTAGTATCTAGAGCAGATCGTGAGCTTTTACCATTTGGCTACTGCTATCCAGGAGCTAAGAATACCATATGAGCCGTTCTGCAGCAGTGAAAGCCAGGCCAGCCACTTGCCTGATCCTATTCCCATTCAGAGACTATTCAGTCAGCAACAACAGACAAGAGAGGTTGGGGGAAATGGGAGAAGGGTCATTAATTCGAAAGATCTGAAAATAAAACTGGATACTAGGCTGGTGACTTGGAATATGTGGTACGACCATGTGATTGAATCGACTGTAGCCGGGGAGCATGCCAAACTCGACTATTAGTCGGCCCTTTGTATTGAAATGCTATTTTATTAAATATAAATATTGTTGAGACTGCCCAAACCTAGGTATCACTGGTCTCTATACACAAATGAGTAGAATACCTCGCCCTCCCACGTCTAAATGAAGACTCAAAGCCGGCGGCCCGATCAAGTCTCCAAATAGGGAGTCTTTCCAGCAGATGGAAAACTTTCTCACGGTGGCCCTGAGCTAGAGTCTAAGCTTATAGTGAGCGCGAACTGACGAAGGTAGCGATGGTTCTCTCTTTGATGGCTAAGTCAGGTGTATAAGAATATAGCAATGGCTGGTGGTAGTTTAATCTTCGTGAAGCTATCTGACACGTTCTGCGAAACCTCGCTGGTCTCATAAGCGACATTCTAGCGGCATTGTACCAAATGTAATGGACGTCGGCGGCGCCGCATCTACTGTCTGACTCCTGAACATGTGATAAGTATTATCCAAATTCGATCGCTACATATCCATGGGGGTTGGCCATCGGCGCCAGCCCAACCAATCCCTAGCCAGCACAGACCAAGGGAACGCCTAAGTAACAATGATAGCACTAAAATAATTCAAAATATACCCGTACTAATATTTGTACTAATAGACGCCACCGAGCCCCTACTCCCATCTAGTGTTTAAAGCCAATATCTAATACAGGTGGAGTACCAAACAAACACCCTATTATCGTCATCGTTCGTTCTCCCCTATCATATTGTATCGTCAGCTTCTACCCTCCTATAAGCATGTGTTTGACGTCGTCTCGCGTAGCATCTGCAACACCAAACGCAGCCAGTAATCAAGAGCGCAACTATTGCGATAAACCCCAAAACCTCTTTTATGACCAACCCGATGTGGCTGCCGATCCAGCCAAACCAAGGGCTGTCCCAGTTATCCCAGGTACCGCCGTGCCGCTGGTCCCAGAAGACATAAGGGTCGGGTTGCCCGGGCCGCATGTCCATAGAAATGTGGTGAAGCGGGCGCCATCCAACACCGTCAAAACCCTTCACAGATCCATCATCCAATAACAGTCGGTGGTACTTCTGCCACATGGCTGTCACGAACCATTGGCCGCTCGTGTAGCTGATGGTGACATAGGGAAGGATCCAGTTCCAGTTCCATGACATCAAGGACTCAGTAAGGAGATGAAAGAATGGGTGTCCCGGCTGCCCCCCGATAATGTTGTTGCTCAAGGTACCGTGGCCCCCGTCGGTAGTAAAGGCAGGGAAGTAAGTAATGGGATCGAGGCTCTCGAGGCATCCCTACAACACATCCGCGTCAGTCTATGTGATGAGCATCCAAGTTCTCAACATTGCTGCGGCTCGTAATGAAAACTGAAAGATAGCTCTGCTCGGTAAGGGGGGACTCACATTGTCGAGATCGATGTAGATGCCACCGAAATGGCGTAGTGCAAAGTATCGGATGACATCTACACGCTGGACAGGGAATTTGTAGTTGTCATAAGTCGCCGTAAACCAGGGGAATTCGTCATCGATGAAGTTGCGGGAGTTTTTGACGGTCCACAGCTTGTATTCCCAGTCGGGATTCAGGTCGATACACGATTGTCGTGCAGCCTCCCAATCGTCGGGTAAGGTGATGACAGTGTTCTCTGGGTCGGTCCAGTTGTGGAAGACCTGATGCAGGATTTTGGGGATTACGGGTACGGCACTGGTGCTGTTCTGTGCTTGCCGGGCATTATAAGCGTCGAGGATCTCCCGTTGAGTGAGTAGAATACCGGAGTGCCCCTTGAAGAACCTAAAGAGATTGGCGAAGTTGTAAAGACGAAGGACGAGGTTCAAGACTATGGCAACGACGAAGAGGATTACGAAGATCTTGATCCCTCGCCTGGCTCGGGGGGAGCTCGATAGAACCATGGCCCCCTTCTAAAGCAATGGTGATGGAATGGGAACCGGAGTTGTTTGTAAATGTAATGCTCTGTGTTGACTTTGGCTTTGCATCAAGCTATTCTCTTTCTCGAGTTCCTTACAGGACAACAGTGATTGACGCATTTGATTCAACACTTTGGTAACACTGGAATTAGGCAGCCGAATACCGACACGGTCGGCAAGGGATATTAGGGCAAGGAGTATCGGTAGCACAGCATATCTATCCATGTCCTGTAAGATCTTTCCCTGAGAACCGTATAATCCTTCCATGCGATTCTGACCGCTGCAGGAATTTTTTCTATGCTCTATAGTAGTTCATCAGCAAGGGTTGACACTTCCTCACCGAAATTTTTCGAAGGCGAAGCACAGTACACAACCATCTAACCCGAAGCCCCTACCGTAAATATATTTAACTCTAATCGATAGACCTTCCGCGCACTATCGGTAAGAGTTTCATTCGCTATTAATAGTATAAGATATTTTTGTGGTAATTGTACCGTCGTATGAAACCTTATGAAGATCGAATGACACAGTATTTGGCTAGAATGACCGCATCTTGACATTCGTAGCCCAAACTCTCCGTCGCGAGGCAAGCTATGCGACGCCAGCTACGAGCATAGTTCTGCCATCATATATACTAGGGCAACGCTAGATCTGCTGTGCCCACATATAGTCACCTTGCCACAGCACCGAGACTCCGGCAACCAGGGCCGGCATGGCACGGACCCTAGATAGCCTTGCCTATATAAGCTCAAGTAGGTAAAAACCTGACAGCATAGATAGTACTCCTTCTTTGTGCAATAACAATAGTCAATACTGGAACCACCAGGCAGTCTGAATTGTGACACACCTGTCCAATCCCTTGATGAAATATACAGCTATTTTGTATGTGTGCTTCATTAATGTATCGGACTGTTTATTTTCACACTATAACAATAAAAGATGCAAAATCTTAGAAAAAGGGAGAAAAAAGAAAGAAGTCCTAAGTGCAATGATTACTTGCGTTTGAAGGTCTTGCAATCAACACATTCACACCTAAATCACACACAACGCGTCTGTCGCAGGAGAATTAGTCAATTAATCGATCCAAGCTGTTTTCGATGGGACCTCTTTTTCGCTTAATCGCATGAAAAGGCTCTAAGCCAATGAGCAGTAACTGTACTCCTTTGAGGCTATTGCACCCTACTGCACTCTTTTACAGCCCCTTTTACAGCCTTGCAATTGCCGTTAAAGCTGTTATTCGTAGCATGGGTAGTATTCAATCTATCTAAGTAGATGGATCAGTGCCTCCAACTAACTTATATAGGTATAGTAGATCTAGTGTTGCCCTATTATGAGATCTGGTAATGTCAGCGCTAGTTGGGGTCGGCTGAGATGAAACTCGTATTGCTGATGCCTACATGTGAACTACGTCACTATACACTATACCTATTTAGTATGAAAAACCCGGTTAGGTGGATTCCCAAAGGGCATATATATATATATGAGGTCAATCTCCCACCTTCACAGTAGTATTCTAGTTAATTAATCAGTTAGCAATATATCTTTGACCCTATTCAAAGACCACATCCGATCCTCTCAGGCATACAGCTTTGAGAGGTAACAGCTGCGCCCCAGTAGATCTTTTTACACCCTAGCCGGTGTGTATGCTCATGTTGCCCTACGATACGACATTATGTTGCATTCAAAAAGCCCACGGCTAAGCATCATGTTAATTTCTGACAATGTCCTGAGACAGATGTCAGATCTAATCATATGAAAAACCGACTGATAATCGAATTGGTGAATCAATATTTCGGCCTAGTGTAGTTCCGACAATAAACGTCAAGTGGATAACAATGTAGTCGGAGAACACGTACCTATAAGCAAAGCATTGAGTAGATACCATCAAATTTTCAAGTCGCATATACTCTTCGGAGACTGCATGGATTCTGAACAATGTCCTCCTATTTAGGTGAAGGGATTTTAGACATAAAGTCTTCCATGTTTCTAGAAGTCTTTTCTTCTCCGCCTTATTATCCAATTTGCGCAAAGAGCAGATAGGGGTCGTCCTTTGCATCAACGAGGGACCCATTAGCTGGCACTACCTACTGGTTTGACATAGTGTCATAGGCTTGGCTGAAGTGAGGCGAGAAGGGAGATAAGCTGCTCTTACTGCCCTGTGATTAGCCCTCACTCCAGCTAGACCTTTGCTGCCCTAACTGCACTCAAATTCAAGGAATCAAGCCTTGAAAATACGCCTTGCCATCGAGCGCCGGTACCTACGAGACGGCAGGCTTATTCTTATCTCATCTCATCTCAGTAGTGTTAAGCGCGCTGATGTCTATGAGTGATACCACCCTCGATGCTTGCTGCTCCGGAGAATCTGGTATGCCCACCGGATCTGACAGCAAACTGGCAAACCTTTTTTTGGCGTATTGTTAAAAAGAAGTGCTGATTATACCTTGAACGGCGCCCGGAATGCAGTTGAGACATCCGCCGCGGTTCCTGGACAGGAGACGCAAGCTGGGTATACTGAAGCTGCCTGTGAAGACCAATAAGATGACAGAAGAGTCGTACGGCATGCTCCCCAGAAAGGACACTTTACTGCCAAACAGGATGAGTAAAGTGATACACTGTCAAAAGTTGGTCAGTATGGCCAAAGGGCAAATAGCTGTAGGAGTATTACCAAGGATGTCACGTACATAGTAGCTACTTAGGCTCGACGGGTGTGCCATGTTGCTATCAAAGTCCCACTGATTCATGATTGGGACCGGAAACAGGAGATGAGGAAGTTGAAGCGCAAAGGAAAAACAAGAGAAGGCTTAAAGTGGGTGCCTACCTTTATAGCCCGCCATCTGAAAGCTAAGTAGCGTATCCGAAAAAGTATGAGTATGTAGTATTAGCATCAGTAACGACAAATAGAAATAGGCAGAGGATTATTCAAACTACTAAGATGGTACAAGGGACATAGTGCCCCTATAGGCAGTATCCCTCTCGCTTGTTTTACTGCAACATGCAGATCATGTAGTCGTCCGCCACTTATAGTTTCATCCGTGCATTTGCCTATATCTGGGGTGTCACTGTACCGGGGATCATATTTAATGTTGTTCGGACTCTAATGTTGGGCAGATATTGGATCAATCTTTACGAGAACAGCTTCGTGAAAGCGCAGAGTATGGCTTCGCGAACAAGGTGCACAATCTGAAGTCATCAATTAACCCTTCAGTATGGCGTCAGGTTACAGACGTGTATACCTTGAGTCTTCGTGCGATTTGGTGGGTCGGATTAGGAGTTAGCCTTTTCAGTTCCATTCTCGTCGGCGTTGAACGGAATCTGGAACTTCAAACAGACTTGGACACCAGTTATGATCTTCAGCAGGATGGGGATAAAAGTGTAACATCTTGACACAGCTATCACAAGCCTCATAGATTTTTAGATAATGGCAACCAGGTAGCTTAAACAAGCTTAATTACTGGGCTGACCGGTGTCATGTCGGTATTTAATCATCTGTGAAAGGTATGTATAAATCCATTTAATATTGCCAAATGATCAGCCAGATATGACACCACTTAAAACCTACTAGTAATCGTTTCTTTCATTCTAGAACGTTGGATTGCTGTCAGGGATAGACCGCCGAGAGAATACCTTTCTACTTGATACAATATAGGCTCGTGAGGTTCTCCAAATAGTCTCTCCTGGAGCCCAATCATCCGTGGAATTTTGTTCCTCCGGCGGAGGATTTCGGGGCACCCAAGCACCTTAACCGGTGTCGAACACCGCCTTGAAGCGCCGTTTTAGGTAGGTCGCCGAGCAGATATACTCGGTCAAAAAAAAATTGCACATATGAGTTGATCATATGGAGCAACGAAGGTGACATATCCCCACGAATCCAGACGCACGCGGCACTACCTGTATGCGACAACTTCTACTTAAATGAACGCAATATCCTGCTCCACGAGCTTCGCAGATCTCAAACGTGTGGGGTGAGAACTGCTGACTTACCTAGTTCTACATGGCTGCGCAGGTGAAAAAGGCAAGATTCAGACAAAGGGGCTCAATGACCATGACTAGTATACGCCATTTACTCGGCCTCGCGGGAGCCGCTTTACTCATAGTGTGTCCGGTGATCTCATCGCCACTAGAGCGCCGGCAAGCCATCACCTTTCAATCAACCGGGAACCCCATTCTCGCCGATGGTTCGTACTACTCGGGAGACCCGGCGCCAATCGTCGTGAACAACACGGTATATATCCTCGCCGGGCGGGACCAAGCGGGCGCCACAGAGAACAACTTCGGCATCAACCAATGGGAAATCTTCGTGTCGACCAACCCGAACCCAAGCGGTGGTCAATGGACGCTGCACGCTAACGTCGCGCAGCCGCAGACAATGTTCGCATGGGCAAAGTCGGGCACAGCGTTCGCGGCACAGATCGTGCAGGGAAGGAATGGTAAGTTTTACATATATGCGCCGGTCACGCAGGCGAAAACGAGTAGCGCGGACCCTTTCGCGATCGGTGTCGCAGTATCAGACAGTGTTCTCGGCCCATACACTGACGCCCATCCATCGGGGCCCATCATCTCGGAAAGTGTGCCGGCGCCGGGAAATAACATCCAGAATATCGACCCCACGGTACTAGTGGACGACGACGGGCGAGTGTACATCTACTTCGGGACGTTTGGGCAGCTGCTAGCGTATGAGTTAAACACAGACATGGTGACGATCAAGAGCACGGCCGTGACGCGCGTGACGTCGTTAACGGGATTTTTCGAGGCTCCCTGGCTCATGAAGCGCAAGGGCACTTATTACCTGCTCTACGCGGGGAATAATGCGGGCTCGACATCGCCATGCACACCCACAAGTTACCACGCGTGTATCGCATACGGCACAGCTTCGTCGCCGCTCGGGCCGTGGACATACCGTGGTATTGTGCTCGACATCGTGTCTAGCACGACGTCTCATCCGGGTGTCTTTACACTCGATGGCGGAGCTACGTACTACTTGGTGTACCACACGCGCGACGCGGTAGGGGGAACGCATTTCCGGCGAAGCATCGCACTCGACAAGCTCGAATTCGATGACACTACATCTCCGCCGACAATCAAGAAGGTTGCGCAAACACACAAGCCCACAGGCGCCACACAGCCTACGCGCAACATCGCGCCGCGCGCCAAGGCAGCGTCCGCCAATACCACGCCCATCCAATATTGGGTCGAGGCGACTCACGATGGGCGCGTGGAGGCGAACCCGCTCCCGCCGGACTACTGGAGCTCGTACGCGGCAGAGCAATCGCCCCAGAGCAG
Source organism: Xylariaceae sp. AK1471 (assembly GCA_023159215.1). Classification (NCBI taxonomy): domain Eukaryota; kingdom Fungi; phylum Ascomycota; class Sordariomycetes; order Xylariales; family Xylariaceae; species Xylariaceae sp. AK1471. The sequence goes on from JAJKLI010000022.1 coordinate 493,850, forward strand.
CACGCTGACGTACACGTGGAACGCAACGGTGCAGTTGAATGGGGTCGCGATGGCATTCTTCGCGGATCAGCCGGCGGGCTCGAATATCGGCGTCCCGCCGCCCGCGGCCTGGCGCGTCGAGTACCTAAACTCTGCGGGTGCGTGGACGGCCGTGTCGCTCACAGGATCGAGCGGATATCCGACGGCGGCGACTAACTCACCGCCCGAGGTTAGCTTTCAGACAGTGTCGACCACGTCGCTCAGGGCTGTCTTGACGGCGTCGGGCAAAAATAATCAGTTTGGTGGCGTGGGTGTTAAGGAATGGTTTGCTTATTTGCCGACAGCATTATAGAATCAAGGGTTATGTTCTATACGCATAACTTATATTGCAGTAACGCTTAAGGACGGCTACGGACGGGGAAAAAAAATCGGATGTCTACCTACCTAGTAGCTGAACGTACACTGCCATGGCCAGAAACGTGATGTTAACGCAATACCACTAGTGAGATACCCGCACGTCTATTCAGAGACGAAGCTAGACTACATACGTTAAACCTATTCTAGATGAAGTACCGCACAATACAAAATAGCCCCACCTGTACCTGACTTGTACTTTCAAAAAGACATATTGGATTTCTTAGCTACATGTATTAGTTAGCGTTAGGGTTAGTAGTTAGGGTTAGCCGGGGGTTTTTGGGGGGCGGTGCTAGCCCTCCGGCTGTAAATACGTGTTGATTTTGTGCTGTAAAAGGATTCATGTTCGTTAATACTTTAACGAGATTGAAACGAAGGCATACATGCCGCTATTTGGTAAGTACGATACAGTAGCAAGCCTAAGCATATCGATTTGTATCGGTCCCAAACTCCATACCAACATACCGGTTACACCGCATTCCCGGGAGCTTTTGATCCCTTGCAGAATCTCGCTCTGCGATCGAAATACGGGGTAATGGTTGGACGGGCCGCTAGCTTGCCGTCTTTTTGATAGTGACCTGTGTAGCGGCATCCTGGTGATCGAAGGATATGTTGGCGAGGGGCGATAAGGACCTGTGTATTCCCTCGCAGCGGTGTTCCCGAGACATTCTAGGGGTTGTGCGACGAGATGTATGCGATCCCATTCTCAACAGTAGCAGCGTTTGAGCAGATCCAGGAGAGATCGAAAGAGTCATAAAAAAGGTGCTATGCAGGTTAATATTGACTAGAGCTACACTGGAATACTCCCCTCTATCTGTGGCTAATTACCCCATTTGGCCGTTATTATCTAGACCACGAGCGGGGTTGTCGAGCAGAGGAAAAGTAAACCACCAGAGCGTTCAAAATAAAGGTACAAATATATCATCTTCATCTTCGCCTAGCCCTCATATGACAGGGGAAGAGATAGAATATAGATGACCTTTACCTAACAGCTCATCTCCATTCTCATGTGGTTGACGCGGAATATGTGCTACGATGATGCACGGGTAGTAGAACATCTATGTGTTTCTAGACTAGCATAATATCATTAGCTGCTATACGAGAATAAACTAAACTACCTAGGTACTTATATTAATAAGAGGAAGAAGAGAGTAAAGAAGGGGTAATAGGACGCCGAATCCTTCGGGACTGAGGGAATAACCCCGTTCGGGCGACGAACTGGTCCTGCAAGGCGATCTCCGCTGCAAGTCATCTGCTGCTTATTTTTTTTAACCCGCAACCAACACAACACGACTCCATTGAAAGACCCCTCTCACATTCCTTTTCTCACCGACACTCCCGACTTGGCCGCGCACAACATCACGGATTCCCGGTGCCAATAATTGATAAGGTAATCAGAAACCGTGCGTGACGGGGCCGCGAACATGACGGAACAGCTCGCCGGCACTACCACTACGCCCGTCGCAACGGCTGCCCAGCCTTCTGAGACTGCGGCGCCGCCTCCCGCCTCTGTCGCTGCAGCGCCCGCCATAATAACTTCTCACTGGACAGAACCAGTATGTATGAGCGCCGCCACGCTCGCTTGAGCAAATGCGGAAACGCTGACCCATCATTACCACTCAGCAGCACGGGAACCAAGAGGAAGATGAAGAAGAAGAATACGTTGTCGATGATGGAGATTCAGCACTCGGTGTTGATACGTAAGTCCAATAAGTCCCATCCAACAGGGCGTCGTCGTTTAAAGGTCGATCGTGTTGCTAATAGTGGCCACAATACCTAGCGCAAGTACGACAGCATCGTTGTCTGCGAGTATATTAGAGTATAGGACCATTCATGGGCGGACATATCATTCACTGCAAGGCACTGCTGAACATTGGTAAAACTCCGATCCACCTCTCACCTGTCACCGCTTCACTCACTACCTACCCTGCCGCACTATCTTCTTGTAAATCTGGCTAGAGTCACGTGATTACCCCTGAAGCCAACGCCCCCCAACCCTCACCAATGCAACCCGCAGAACTATACGAAGACGAATGCCACCACGGTGCACCCGAGATCAATTGATGCGTCCTCAACCAGGCTATCGCTAATAGAAATCAGGGCCCCCAACGACGATATACATCTTGAAAGCATGGACTGCGTGTGAGCCTTACCATAACGTGAAATCATTGACCGCCCCGGCTCAAGGCTTACATGTGTTCTTCAATGCAGCCATCACTGCCTCACACTAATAATGGATAACCAACTTCATCTCGCACCCATCGCCGATGGCGCGATAAAAGTTCTCGATATAGGCTGCGGAACTGGTGAGACACTCCGAACTCATATCCCCTATCGCCATTCGGCCTTTAAGCGCTGACAGCTAGCTCATTAGGAATCTGGGCAATGTAAAAACCCCTTGGCTTTAATACTATTATCATAAACTCTTGGACTTACTCAATCTAGCGACTTCGCAGATGCTCACCCTGAAGCTGAGGTCATCGGCACTGACATATCTCCCTCACAACCCGAGTGGGTACCTCCGAACCTCAAGTTCGAGATCGAGGATTGCACACAACCATGGACATACCCACCAAACACTTTCAACTTCGTGCATTTGCGTTACCTCTTCGGCTCTATCACCGACTGGGACGCTCTTTACGCAGAGGCCTTCAAGGCGTGTAAGCCCGGCGGTTGGGTCGAGGCCGCTGATCCCTCAGTGAACTTGCGGAGCGATGATGGCACTGTGAAGGAAGGCACGGCGCTGTATGACTGGGGACGCCTGTTCAATGAGGTCAGTAGCCGTAGAGTTTCCTTTTCCTCGCCGTTAGTACTGTTGTTCCGAAACGCCGTAAAACTGACAGCGGGGTACGGTGCAGGCATCATCGAAATACGGGCGTAGCATGAGTATAGTCGACGATGGTATAGTCCCGGAGTCGTTCAAGAAAGCCGGGTTTGTAGATATCAAGACAAGGATGTTCAAGCTCCCTACGACGCCTTGGCCTAAGGACCCTAAACTACAACAACAGGGAGCATTCTCTCGGCTTGCTATGGAGCAGGATCTTGATGGTGTGGATTTCCATATCCCTTCCCCCTTTCCTCCCTCATATCCCCCTACTTCCAACCGTCCACACATATCTCCTCCTGCATAAAGTCAGTGCGCTAACCATGAAATCAGGCTATGCTATGTATCTCTTTACAAATGCCCTAGGCTGGTCCCAGCAGCAAGTAGTGGTTTATCTGGCGCGCGTACGGAAAGAGATGCGCGATATGCGGATACACCCCTACTTCGCAATCCAAGTCGTTTACGGTAGAAAACCTGAAAACTGAACTTTTCAGAGGAACCGTCAGCAAAAACGGGAAATTGGATGGTTAAGGCATAGGTGATGTTAAGTTGGACTTTGATTACATGCATGAAGCAAGGAGCAGACTTGGATCTATATGAAAGCATATCATGATTTTCTTCAGATACTTATTTATCATCAAATCTTCTCAATTTTTCCGCCCTGCGCAGTTCGCGAAGTAGGAGAACACGCCTCAGGCTAGCTTCGTCCTCAGCATCCAGACTGAGTATTCCGACCTGAACTCCCGTTGAGTGGACCCTGAATCGATCAGGGGTTGGCGGGTCTTTCAGTGAGCCCCCTGTTGCATTACTTTCATCCTCTTCAACAATAACGCAGCTTTCTGCGCCTCTCAGGCGACTTGTCTTCTCCGTCGCGGCTATACGATACCAGAAAAGCACCTTGGATAGTATCGATGCATGCAGAAGGAGTATATGAGGACAAAGCGCGCAAGAACGCTCCATGAGCCTGGCACAGCCGTCAAGGGCATCATTATTAGTGACAAGCAGGCGGTTGAAGCTCGGCCTGAGGTTCAGCTCTGCGTATCGTATTGGATTAGTAGAGCATGACGTTACTTCTTCTTGCATTTCACTATGACGAAGGATAGAGATAGCCTAAGCCTCGCAATCATGCGTGCCGGTGGTATTTGATGATGTAGACTGCTCTGCAACCGATATGGATGTCCTTCGGACCGTTTCACCACTAGTTGCCTCAGGGATAGGAGGCTCGTCAGCTCTTCGGGGAAGTGACGATGTCAAATCAGCCATATCCCAGTTAGTATATGAACTAACATCGATCTCAGTGTTAAAACCGTCACCAAAGGGCCATAAAGACAGAAGAGAGCTGAAGCGTCACTTAGGGTCTGCTATTCATAGTTCAACACAGACTCTAGATTTTGGCTAGCCATCAACGGTGCTGACGGTGAAGGTCGCAGAGGATTCCATGTAGTTGCACCGGGCGAGGCCGCAGCCAGCGGGGGCGGATTTGTCGTTACCAATACGTGCCCCTCGGCCGCTGTGCTTGTGACTAGCTTCAACTGTTCATACGCTATTCTCTTGCGCCATGACAGCCTTCCGTACTTGCGCGATTGGCTGTACGTGTATTGCAGTCTGATTTGAACGCACCGATCGCAGGTCGGATGCTTCTTGTCGCACCGCACTTTGGGCGTAGAACAGGGATTCGCACGCTGTACGAAAAGGGATCTTCTCCCTAGTCATCTCTAGGGTCGACCGCAGGCGTCGACCGATGAAGACGCGAAACAATAGATACCAGAAACCCGGGTTTGCCGGAAATCTTCAACGGTACAGGTCTATGAGAACTGGCACGTTGCGCGCTCGAGTTGTTGAAGACTGCCCTGAAGGGAATCCGTGTCGAAAGGGAAATCTGGGGCACGCAGGGGCATCGGTTTAATTAGGTGCAAAGCTGTACTATGGGATATTGTAGACCGTTCCAGTACTGAAACGGAGAGACGAGTCCAACCATCTTTCGGCCTCAGTCGGCGCATATCTTCGGCGATCCCTTTTCTCGAAATCTCCCTAGTCCAGAGGTCACTACGTGCCGGTTTTACCGAGCTGTCAACTTTCCTACCGGGGTATCTCGAGATATAACATGATGACCTCAAGTGATAATTTGGATTATTGTCCCGTTGTCGGGCCCTGGAAAGTCAGATGCATGTACAATAATGCATACACAGGCAGTTTTCCACGTCAATTGGAATGGTAGCTCAGTGGTAGAGCAATCGGCTGCAGTCCGGTCGGTCATGGGTTCAATTCCCATTCGTTCCTAACTTTTGTTTTTTTTGCCCCTTATTTCTAGATAATACTGAATGCAACTAATAATATTATAATCGTTTTCGCTGGCACGGGGGGAGTCAAATAATACTATGGCACAGTTGTTCTGCCCTAACGGTATTGAGCCTGTGCGCTATCGCTCACATTCGAAAAATACCCCGCATTCTATCCCCACATAACCTTCCCAACACTACATCCCTGAATAAGCGGCGTTTGCATTTGTCGTGATAGGGGTAGCGAAAGATGGCTTACGAAATCTGGCAACAAGCCTAAGCTTTGCATCCATTTATCCCCTTCAAGACAGTCTAACTCTATACCTTTTCTCCCGTATTCTTAACCTTACCAAATTCCAAGCCATTGCAGTCACTCTATACAGCAACATGAGACTTCTCAAAGTTAGCTCGCTTGTCCTTCGAGAGTTTTTCGAGCCGAATGTGCCAAAATATGCCATTCTTTCTCACACTTGGGAGGAAGAAGAGATCCTCTTCCAAGACATCGGTCATCTAGACCAAGCGAAAAAAAAACGTGGGTATGAAAAAGTGGAAATGGCATGCAAGCTTGCAAAATCACAAGGCTACAAATATATCTGGGTTGACACGTGTTGCATCGACAAAACAAGCAGCGCCGAACTCACTGAGGCAATCAACTCCATGTACCGTTGGTACAAGGAGTCTGACGTCTGTTACGCTTTTCTTAGCGATGTATCCTCGCACAGCTTATCTCTATCGTACCCTGAGGAATTGCGCATGAGCCGCTGGTTTACAAGAGGTTGGACGTTACAAGAGCTGTTAGCCCCAGACAATGTTCAATTCTACTGCTCCGAGTGGAAAATCATTGGAAATAAAAAGGAAGACCCCCTTTGCTCTATAATCTCGGAGATAACTAAGATCGGCCACAATATTTTGAGAGGAGAGGATATTCTCTCCATCAGTATTGCTAGGCGGATGTATTGGGCATCCGGGCGACAGACTACTAGAATTGAAGACCTCGCTTACTCCTTGCTGGGAATCTTCGACATCAATATGCCTCTTATGTATGGGGAAGGCTATAAAGCATTCCGGAGGCTACAGGAGGAGATATTAAAGACGACAGATGATCAATCTATCTTCGCTTGGTATAATTCTAGGATAGAGGGATCTCCAGTCGACGTACTAGCTCGCGCCCCTTCCGAATTCGCCGATTCCGGGTCTGTTTCTCCCTATACGCCGTTCAGGGTCAACCGGAAGGCTACATCAATAACGAATCAAGGAATGGTTGTTGAGTTGCCGATTCTTTCCATACCAGGTCCACAGCATACAGAGCACTCGCCTTTCGAAGAAATTGAGGCCATCTTAGATTGTCAATTAGGAAGCGCTCCTGGAACCTTCCCGACTATCAGGTTAAGATCTGTCAAAAGGGGAGGAATCAGTACAAAAAGGCACTACTACCGTATTATGGGAGAAATGACCAAGGTGAAGAATTATGAAAATCTCGATTTGCTCACTGGAGATGTGGTTGGATTTGATCCTACACAGCTTGACCTGGAGATTTACAAGAGTGCCAAAGGTATTATATCCAGTGACTGCCGTTATTTCGTTCTTAAAGAGGCCTCACGCTGATATTGACCAGATAAGCTCATTTGGAGCTGCAAGGTGGAGACCATAATCATCACCAGACATGTTCCTAAGCCCACAAGTCACGATGATCTTGGACAGATGACATGGTCCCTTTCGCTTTTGCCTAGTGAATACCCTCCAGATAGCACGCCATTTTGGCTCACTCTTTTCACCTCAGGCTCAGGCAGGGTTAGCATTGAAGACGCATATCCTAAAGAAAGATGGGACGAGTCGTTAAGACAAATGCGAGTGTCCCCATTACCAAAAACAGTTTTCGAGCAAGGACGCGTGTACCGGATTGAAGGAATGCTCAATCTTAGCGTTCCGGTTGGGGTTTCGGAAACTAAGGAATTAATTATTAGGAAGGCAACCCTGATAATCGGACGCAAGTCTTTTGATAGACGAGATTCATATCTTAAGCCCTGGTGTCGAATCGAAGTGCCACCAATCAGAGCAGAGCTTATTCCGAACTACATAGACAACTATAACAACCAAGACATGAACGTACATCCAGTCTTGTCCAATGATGGGAACCCTGAATCGGCTCAGTTTATCGACCCACATATCAAAATCAATGCCAGGGTTCGGGTAATGGAGGTGTCCGGACGTTTTTACTACATGGTTAACGTATATGGGTCGGGGGAAGACGATAGCCTCTACTCTGGACTACGGTTGTTGAACTAAAGATTGTTCGGTACCTCAATGCTTATCCCCTCTCTTTAATTAATTGCGCTAAAGGAGTTTACCACTGCTAACTTATCGGGATTTGGATGGATCAACAGACTGCGGCTTAGAGCGCTAATCTAACAGACAGCCGGGCACTGCGGGATCATGCTGACGTCCTGTATGTATAACCCTGTTTATAATGCATCCCGTATCAAGTGATACGTTGATCAGTACTAAATCAACATCGAGTCTCCATGGTCTCTATTTTGGTTGCAATCCTCTGTTGCGGCACAGAGATAAGCCACACGGCCATATACTTAGGTTTGCTCGGCTCAAGGCAAATCCGGGGCTTACTGCATGAAGGACTCCTATCGCTTGTATTTTGTAACTAGGTATCTCAGGGACCCTCGTAAACTTGCCCGATTAAGCTCGCCGGGAGGGGCAGCGGTGTATACCGTATAATTACGTGTACTGTGCTCAGATATAAATTGCCGGGACAGTATCTTCTTGTAAACGACATAATATCCGGCGGTAATCACTTTCAAACCTGAAGATAAAAGCTTTGTGTCTGTATGTATGTTTGTGTCTAAGAATCCGAACCAATTCGTCAAGTCAACACATCTAAACAATAATTTCTTATCATCAGTTCATCAACATGAACCCAGTAAACACCAAGCCATATCGACTTCCAGCAAATGCCATCTGGTTCAGTACGTGTGCCCTCTTGCTTGTATTCGTCAAGCTAACGTTGGAGTTATAGTTACCGGGTGCTCTAGTGGCATTGGTCGTGCTGTTGCAGAGCTTGTAGCTACCAAGCCTGGCCAACGTCTCATTGCAACGGCACGAAATCTTTCTAGCTTATCGTACCTTGCAGAAAGCGACACTATTCTAAAGCTGACTCTAGATGTTGCATCTCCTGCCTCCGTTGAAAAGGCCTTCGAAGCGGCAGCAGACTATTTTGGGGATCAGTTTCATATCGATATTCTTGTCAACAATGCCGGGTACGAGCTAGCAGGCGACACAGAAGCAGCGACCGAAAAAGAAATGCACGACCAACTTGAAACCAATTTCTTCGGTGTTGTGCGCGTAGCCACAAATGCCACGAAAGTGATGAGGCAGGCCAAGGACCACCGCGGCGGCATTATTTTCAACATCTCATCCCTTGCCGGCGTAGCCGCTTTTCCTGGTTATGCCTTCTACCATGCGAGCAAGTTTGCTGTGGAAGGCTGGTCAGAGTCTTTCGCACGAGAGTTGCACCCAGATTGGAACAGTGAGTTTGCTATGTTTATCCCTACCTATTACTATAAGCTGACTTTTCTTTTTGCGCTAGTCAATGTCTGCGTTGTCGAACCGGGCGGTATAAAAACAGAGTTCGAGCACGGTAGCAAGAAGTATACCAAGGTTCATGAGGCCTACGATGGTGCCGATATGCCCGCACGTCAGCTAATTGCCTGGGTAAAAAAGGCTGTTGTAGCCGGTGGCGGTGTCCCGCCCTCCGCCGTAGCTAACGTGCTATACCTCGTGGCGAACCGAAACGATAAAGTCCCCCTCTGGCTGCCTCTGACTAGCAGTGCGGCCGACATGATCAAGATCAAGTTGCAGGCGCGCCTTGATAACTTAGAGGCGGTAAAAGAGCTGACCCCTATCGAGAAGAAGTAAGCCGAGGAGCCGGGTTGCATACATCGTTCATTCTAGCTGCATATGAGTACCTATATAAGTAGCCTAGTAAAGGGGCAAAATGCATCATCATCTTATCTTTCGACTTGCGCATTTTTGTATATATCAATTGAATCCTTCTGTTGTGAACTTGTGTTTGCTTGTTTACCTACCTATCTCACGTTGCGTGAGCGCCGTCTAAGCCATCTTGCTCTTAAAGAATTGGCTCAAACTCAACTCCGTCCATTCGCCCCGGGGCTACTTGACTAACACAATTAGATGGTCTTCCATTATGAAGAGTTAGCTTGATATACCCTAGGTACTTTGACTACCCCGTTTATTGGGTGTCTCAGCCACTCACCACATGCATCGTTCTCATTGTACTCGAACTATCCCCCACCCTTCAATGCCTATTCTAGAGGAAGAAATAATTGAAAATAACTAAAAAAGTGCTCATCCAATCAGCCAGCTATAGCCCGATAACTCCTTTTCGCTTTCAATGAAAGAAAAGTCAATTTATCGTTCGTGGAATACATAAACGCGCTATAGCGTATTGTTTTCAACAAATCAAACTTGTCCAGCATGTCGCAAATTAGTAAAATAATCTAACGAAACATATACCAACTCGGTTACACATCATTTCGCAAGAAAGAGAGCTCATACAATCAGTACGTCCAATGACCGAGCATTAGAACAACAAGCTGACGGCCCGCTTCGCTCCCCTCATGAAAACTACTGGCTTCGATAACCTTTGTCGCCGCGTACATAGATCGTCCCCCACACCATTAGGTGTATCATTCGCTTAGCGTGACTCTTGTTTTTCACAAGGCTATGGCAGTAGTGCTCAGATAGCTCAGACGATAATGGGATAGCCTAGTCGCCTTGCTTATTGGGGTTATTTTCGATTGTACACTCGTCGGCAGAGAACATGCTTCTATTTACGCCAGCACCCAAAATAGGGCCCGGAAGCTCGGAAGTACAGTATTTAGAAGGCTGGTGATCACCACTTTCATTTTTTGACAAAATTCGCGTAGTCTTTACATAGATTTGGTAGTGCCATAGCTGTTGGAAGTTCAAAGGTTTTATGGTTGAGCTGTTGGTTGAGCTGGTGGTCGAGTCTGTAGGTGACACTGTATCTAGACTACATTCTACTGGCGTGAAATGCCCATGCTCAAAGTTCGGGAGATATGGAAAATCATTTTTCTACCCAATCGGTAGCGCCACGGTATCAAATCCTTCGGCGGCCAGACCCGTTTTTTGCACATACTTCCGGGTCTCGATAAAGCAAGACTAGGCAAAGGTACCTATCCTGTCGCAAGGAATGTAATGCTAGCTGATAAAGTCCCAGACCCTTTCTTTCTAGATTAGACAAACCCTGGATACCGGGGCAAAATCTCACGAACTCGGCGCGGCTGCCGCAGAGGGTTGGACTCCTTGTAGATAATGGCACTGGAAGTTTATTTCGGGTGCTGCAGATCTGGCATCGCGGCTGCGTTCTCGACGGAATCCGGATGGACCTGCAGGGCAAACTCTACCGCACATTTAGATTACGCCTAGAATTATGTAGGGCTTGGAACATAGATGCTCGTGGAGCAAAGGCTCGTCAGAATCCGTTCAACATCAGTATTTGTCGTCAAAAGTTTCTCAGAAGTTTATCCTCAACATCCTCATCTTCGTTTTGACCCATTCGGTCTTAGCCGCGTATAGGTAGGTAGGACACCTATAACAGGCATCAAGAGTCACTGAAGCCCTTGAAGAAATCAACTCAACTTGCTCATCCTTTCCCGACGTTCCAATATCACGGAGCGCGAACCAAGAAGGCCCAAAAATCTACTATGAACGAATTAATACCTATTGTGGGAAGTGCTGCTACTTCGCCGGCGGAGCGTCCTCGCTCTCGAAGCTCTGGAGCATTCCGAATAACCGCAGGGACGTTCGCAGCGAGGTTCCAAAGACTTGCTTCAATGCGGATTCCTACTATCATCCGAACTCGGCATGCCATGGACACAGCAACCTTCTATATAGAGTTTTTCGGCATCAAGCCAATTAAAGGCAATGCCATCGACCCTCAGCAGCGCGTACTGATGGAGACTGTCTACGAGGGTTGGAATCAGCCGGGCTGAAGATTGATGAGTTGCGAGGGAGCGACACTGCTGTCCATGTCGGTGTTACGTGCAGCGACTACGAAGCCAACATATTACGCGATTGTCAGTACTTTCAACATTCTAGCCTAGATAACGTAGGCTACGATGACTAATCTCCAAGCTTTCAGTGAACACTACCCCAACCGATACCGCTACTGGTATCGGGCGAAGCATTAATCGAAACTCTTATTATCGACTGGCATGGCCCTTCCATGGCCCTTGATACAGCCTGCTCGTCCAATCTTGCAGCCGTTCATCTGGCGGCTCAGTCGCTCAAATCAGGCGAATCTCGAGTTGCTCCCGCCTGTGGAACCAATCTTCGTCTAGATCCCCAGGATTACATCGTGGAAAGCAAACTCAAGATGTTGTCCCCTGATGGTTCGTGATTTTCCTTTTTCATATTGTTAGCCTAGTGGCTGCCGAACTAGGACTGATGCACATGCCTTTCGTAGGCCGCAGTTAAATGTGGGATAGTGACGCAAACGGTTGTGCCGTGGCGACGGTGTAGCAGCCTGCGTTTTCCAAGACACTTAGTCAAGCTATTGCGGATGGAGACAACATTGAATGCATTATCCACGAGACGGCGTTGAACTAGGACGGAGGTGAGTATCATTATATACCCCTTGGTTGTCATTTTTAGTGACTCTGTTGGGAGGCTAACCGTGAGGTGCATAGCAACCACCGGTATCACCATGCCGAGCGCCACTCCCAGCGAGCCTTGATCCGTAAGACATACTCTAAGGCGGGTCTGATCATCACCAAGCAATCTGGCCGTCCGCAGTTCTTTGAGGCCCATGGCCTTGGTGTCCTTATCTTCGTGGTTTTCTATGCCCAAGTACGCCCTGGCGCTAACTAAGGTAATGACAGGTACCCCAGCAGGAGACCCGATCGAGGCGGAAGCCATTTCGAGTGCCTTCGGCGAGGGTTTTGTCGCCAAGGCCGGGCGGGGAGCCGTTGTATGTTGGCTCCTATCAAAACCATTCTGAGCCATACCGAGGGCACTGCAGGTGTCACGGCTCTCACGCCCCTTCCGGTCAACCGAGAAGAGCCAATGTGAACATCTTCGGGTTTGGCGCTTGTTATCATTAAAATCTGATACGTGCCTTAATCCTAAAGCGATCGCTAATGGCTTGATAGGTAGCCAGGTAATACTTGATCATGCAGTTAGAAATAACGCTGTGGCTGGGCGGCCCGTGCTTAGCCCTTAGCCAGGAGGTTGGCAAGGGCTCGGGCCACTCTCTGTTTTCCTAACGCTTATGACGCTGCCATAGAGAAGACTGTACCTTGACTACAACAACGCGTCGCTTTCCTAAAGGTCTTCTGACAAATCAGCTTGCTTTGGATATTGTATGTACTTGTTACACATTCAACATAATGTTCGGGCTACCTATGATCTTTCTGGCCTGCTTATTTGGTTGGCCAGCTCCTGATTCGCTACTTTCTTGTCAATAACGCCACGGCCCCCCAATGCGCCGAATCTACCAAGACCGCATACCTACCTACAATCGGCAGGCCGTGGTTGTTATAACCAACATCGAATCTACCGCCAGGTGTACATGTGTACGATTATGTCATCCACCGCATCCAAATATGGGCTCGTGCAAATCAGCATGATGTTTCTCATCCCCCCTCCCCAGCCTAGCCCACGCCGAGTATCACCTTTACATCCCTAACACTACGGTGACAACCTCTATTCCGCGACGCACTGCCGAATATCACACAATGCCTTCCATGTCATGCTGCGGTATTTGGCACTCGTCCTATCGTGAAGGCGGCCCCGGACAACCCACAAGGAACGCGGATTCAGAGACACAGCGCCCGTCGCCTGGAAGGCTGCCCACGGGTATGATGATACAACTGCGGTCCCTCCTCTACTTAGGCTGACATGGCTAGTGGACAAAAGAGTTCGACCACAGTCTGCGCGTTCGACCAACATACCTCGGTTATCTGCATCTGTACCATCGACTGCCTCTGAGACGAGAAACCCAAACACCGCCACTCAAGACGCTATCCAGAATAGTCCTCAACAGCCGACAATGCTAACGACCGGTGGGTCTCATATCCAGACAAACCTATGGGAGGAGGCAATGGCTACACTTTCGTACGACGACAAGACATGGATTAAACATACGACTGGCGATACTTTGATGCCCATGCATGATGTAGTAGATAAGATGATTACCCTAGCTACAGAAAGGCAACGGCAGTGCGAACAGAACGGATGGAAAACAGTCCGTCTTGGAGGCTATAGGATTTCGCCAAGCGATGTAGCTAGTAAGACCATCATCTGGCTGAACAAGTTTAAAGAGATTGGAGACATCATTGTTCAATACGATCCCGTACATGCTGCCCTGCCCTGGGCGGTCGCAAGGTTTATTCTTCAAGCTATTGTCGCGACCGAGGAACAGGTGGCCGCATCACTTGCCATTATGGAAAGAGCTACTCGGATCATCCACAGATGCCAGGTATATGAGGAGTTATATAATCGCAAGACGGTAGACCACGTCGTCATCGAAAATCTTGAGTCGGCCTTGATTAAACTCTACGCTTGTGTTCTCAAAGGACTGGTCGAAACCAGTAAATATCTCTTAGGAAGCACCCCTTTCCGATCGTTCTACGCTATCTTTCATCCGACAGCGGGTTCCGGCCTTTTTGCGAGCCTCGAACACGGCGAGGCTCAAGTTGAACGAGAAATTATAGCTTGTGTGGGTCAACGCAGGGCCAAAGCAGACGCAAGATTCCAGGAGCAGCTACGCAGTCTGTTAGAACTTAGGGAGCCAGTTCTTCGTGCCGATGAAAATATAGAGAACGTCCTTCAGCGGTTGGAGTGGGAAGAGTTAACCCGGGTCCTACAGTGGATTTCTCCTATTGAATATAGAAGGCATCATGATACGATAAACGAGTTAAGAGCGAAGAATACATGCAATTGGCTGCTGAAACGACACAAGTTTGGTCAATGGAGCAGTGCAACTTCGTCGATGACACTGTGGCTCCAAGGTCTTCGTGAGTAAACCGCTCTCGTACTTCGCGCCCTTTTGAAGTGGAGCTTTGCCTTTCTAACTGGACTTTAGCCGGCTCGGGAAAAACTTATCTCACATCGAAAATAATTGAGGGGATTGAAGCAACTCTTAATGGGAAGGAAAACGACGAAAGTTTCGCATTCTTCTATTGTAATCGGAACGAAGAAGATCGCCGGGACGCTCTTGCTATTCTCCGGAGTTACATTAGACAACTATCAACGACTCCTCAAAGATCAGGTTTCATCTACCCTGAATTGAAGCAGCTATATGCCGATTCCCAATTAAAAGGCTCTGGTTGGACGCTTGGGTTATGTCAGGAATATCTAGTCAAACTCTTCAATCTGTACCCCCGTACCATACTCGTGCTAGACGCATTGGACGAGTGCAAGCCTGAAGAACGAGCGAGTCTGCTTGACTTCTTCGATTCTATCCCGAGCAAGACCTCAAAAACTGTGAGGATCTTCATATCAAGCCGCCCAGAAGGTGACATCCGACAGCGCCTCATCCACCTCTCGAGCATTGAAATTCAAGCAACCGATAACGAAGACGATATCGCCACGTTTGTAATGCAAAACATCGAGAGAAATGGCCGCTGGCGCGACACTCTTCAAAAAAATCAACCCCTCAAGGATAAGATCGTGCGAACTCTACTAGCTCAAAGTAATGGAATGTTCCAGTGGGCCATGTTACAGATCAAGCAGCTCCTCAATCTGCGTACGGAACGCGAGATTAGCAACCGTCTGGGGAAGCTGCCTGAAGATCTCAAGGCTACTTACGATGAAATCTATAGAAATATTGAGACCCGGCAAGACACATATGTCAGTGTCTTGTCGCTCAGAGCCCTCCAGTGGGTCATATGCGCTTATAAGCCCCTTACCAGTAAAGAACTTCTGGCAGCAGTCCACGTGGACCCAGAAGAGGGAATCCCTAATTGCTTCGAAGCCACGGAGACTGACCTTCTTGATTGGTGCGCAAATTTACTCTGGGTTGATTCCCAGCAAACCCCTCCTGTGTGGCGGGTCTCTCATCTGTCGGTCGTTGAGTATCTTGAAACCCGCTGGACAGTACCAGAAGCTCATTGTTTCGTCGCAAAGGCTAGTTTGGTATTGTTACGAGAAACATACGGAGGTGAGCATGAACAAGAAAGTAAGCCGGACAATATATTTCATCCAGATCATGAACTTCAGATCTATGTGCGACATCATTGGACAAGTCATGTGCAAACTCAAGAACACCAAGATGCCGATCCTAAGCTAGCCGATCTTCTGAAAGCCTTTCTTGGGCCTCCAGAAAAGTCTAGCGTGCAATACCGCGAATGGCATCGTCAAATTGCTTTCGAAGACTGGAAGAAACCATCTTCTTCTGCCTTTAGGGTTATCGATATCGAACAGATTTCTCCTAGCACCTCCAGTACCTTTTTAGTTTGCTGCTTCTCATTTTACACCCTTTTGCGCGATTGGTGGGATACGGTGCCGATTGGATTATTGCAACTGGCTGATAGCGGAGATGACCTGCTTACTCTTGCTGCTGCGGCGGGCTGCAAGCCAATTTGTACTAAGCTGTGTGAACTAGGAATACTAGTCAACATGCCGCTCCAAACCGGGCGATACGGCAGCGCCCTCGCGGCCGCAGCATATAGCGGGTCTACCGAGATCGTACAGTTCCTTATCGACAAAGGGGCAGATATCAATATGTCGCTCCAGACCGGGGACTTCGGCAGCGCCCTCGCGGCTGCAGCATATAGCGAGTCTACCGAGACCGTACAGTTTCTGATCAACAAAGGGGCAGATATTAACATGCCGCTCCAGACCGAGGACTTCGGCAGCGCTCTCGCTGCTGCAGCATATCGCATGTCTATTGAGATCGTACAGTTGCTTGTCGACAAAGGGGCAGATATTAATATGCCGCTACAGACCGGGAACTTTGGCAGCGCCCTCGCGGCTGCAGCGTATCGCGGGTCTATCGACATCGTAGAGTTCCTTATTGACAAAGGGGCAGATACTAACATGCTGCTCCAAACCAGACGATACAGCAGTGCCCTCATGTCCGCAAAATACTAAGGACGTACCGAAATTCTACAATTCTTAGTCATAAACCAGATGAATATAACTGTCAGTTCATAACACGGGCTATATAGGACTGCTTTAAAGGGTGCCCTAGCACATATATCTTCAGAAGAACGGGAAAATGCTTAGTGGGACTCAAGAGACGAGAAGACTTCGAATCAGCAAAAGTTTAAAGTGCTTTGTTTTACTTCAACGTAGTATAACAAATCTAGCGTAGAAAGTTTATAGTTTCCTAGAAGCACACGGAAAAGTTAGGTGTTAATACTAGCGCGTACCGAACTACCTGGGCACTGCCGGAAACTTCAAGAAAAGTTCACGGCGATCTCTTTGCCACTGTTATACACATGAGTCTCAACTTCCCATATTGATCAGGAATGCAGAAAAACACACAGGGATAACAAGTTTTTTTTTTTCAACCCAACGATCGACATACTCGGCCAAATCGTCCGTGATCTCATACTAGATTGGAGCAAGACCGTGATGTCAAGAGATCCCGCGCGCCATGCTGCTCGCTAGTGTCCATCCCTTACCGGAATCTAGGGTAGCAATGAGATGTGTCAACGTCTCGGATATAGCTTTCATATTACCGTCGCGCACTGGACGTATGCTCGATTTAGACCTGTGAATAAAACTCTGCGGCCTTTCATGATAGAGAGTTTATGGGGGAGGAAAGCCTGATTAGCGATCATGTTTATGGAACATAACCGCACGTCGTTTAATAGACTCTTAATGAAGCTCTTCAAACACTTTCTGTTGAAAATGTTCCACCCTTCCGCTCTTCGGGTTCAATCTAGTCGTTAACAGAGAACTAGTCGTACTGCTGCAGGCGGAAGCCGATACGCGATTCATTATGAATATAGTAGATCAAATGTGTATTTTCATCGCCGTTAAATTATGGCGGAAACAACAAAAAGAGGCTTTGGAAGCTTTGGCCATCTTGAAATTTATTTCGGTCTAAATTGCCCTACTCTATTTTTATGTCCAAGTATCTGTTCGCCTAACATTTCCATAGCCTTTCGTCCTACCAATGATGTTTCCATTATAATTTTCTTGAACAAGACGCCTAGATAAATAGCCTAGACGTTTGGTTCTAAGCTTTCGCCCCCTCGCTAGCTACTATTCCATTCCGCGAGGGCCTGCCAGAAGCTCTTGGGGAGGCGATTCGTAGCCGACAGCAAGCACACCTTGCGGGCTTTGGTGGTGCCAACCCGCACGCGATACTATTAGTAGCCATCGTCGCGGGTTCAAAACGGAAACGAGTTGAACTAACTTAATGTATACAGAATCCTATGACGCGCAGTTCCACGGTGCGATGATCCGAAGCATCTATACGAGCATTCGTCTTCACGGCCCATTCCATCAGGCTGCCCTGCGGTACAATACAGCCCCTTTGTGTTTTCAGCCCACTCACGCAAATAGTTGCAGTCTAGCCTTTCTGCGTACGCAGATCTTCTAGAAAGGAACCCTTTGATCAACATACGGGACCAGGCCTACCTAAGGTACCCAGTACTTTTCTTGGGGACTTACCGTCAAGCATATTTCAGATACAGGTAAAGATTCCAAGTCGTGTAGTATTAAAAGCTCCTAGCAGAAGGTCTTTAATTGAATAAAAAAGAGGCTAATTAATTATACATTCATGCCGTTTACACAGATGCGGAGACTACGAGCTGCAGGAACCCCATTACTTAGATACAGGTAGTAAAATATTCGATTTTACTTTCCTAATTACTAGCGAGCAAGCTCAAAATCAGTTAGTGTGGTGTGTGCCATATAAGGGCAAAAAGGAATTGTGATTAGCTAGCGATTGTTTCGATCAATCGACCTCCGGGTTATGAGCCCGGCGCTCTTCCACTGAGCTAGCTAGCTTGTTATGATTAAATAATCACCTATCTCACCCTAGGTAGGGGAAGTGACGTGTCCACCCGCAATTAATCCTATAATCAAGCTATCATCAGACTTCATGCCACTAAGTTTTGGGTTTTTCTCTAAGCACTTCTCCATTGCCTGGAATCCCTTACCCACAAGTTCGATTATGGGCGGCTTATACTTGATCTTTTCTTGTAGTTCGGAAAAGCGCTACATGGCGCTCGATTCTTTATTCAGCAGGTCTTACAACCACAAACCACTTGTAGCAAACAAGGCTAGCAACGAGCAATTCCACAGTAACTAGGAGCTAACTTGAGGCACTCGGGGTTGAACCCGGGCGTAGTGGGACCGGAGGCCAGAATCACCGTGATTGGCCAATGACACCCGAACAGGCAACTGCCCCTTAGGTTTCTACGCGAAGAATCACCGTGATTGGCCTATGAAACCCACGAGATCAGATACCATACACGCCAACAATCAGTTTGGTAGCGTTGAACTACGGGGGAGGAGCTTTTGGACGAGTTTTGTAAATTGACGGAGGCTAATGTGCTAGCGAATATCCACCTATACAACTTATTCATGCCCCAGATTCTCAAGGGAAAGCCGAAGAATGATGTGACAACCTCAAGCGGCATAGCCGACTTTGACTGGGTAAACGACTACGAACTGGAAGCGACCTCCGTAAGTGCGATGAGTAAGGCCGCCATGACATGGTTACGGCTAAGTTCAACGCTCAGTACAAGAAATATGGTGTGATTTTCTTAAGCGTTTGCCCGGGGCTGGTGGACACTGGCTACCTTCACGGAGCGTACGGTTAACCTCCAATTCTTCATGACTTGCATTAGGAACGCTGTATTCTCTTGATTAACTTTCTTTTCTCAACAGCAACCCCGGAACAGCGGATCAGGTTTGGAGCGATGCTGGGTAGGTTCAGCAAGTGCTCACCAACCTTCAAAAACCCCCATTACCCCGGCCGAATCGGTCAATGCAATCTTGTCAGTTGTAGAGAACTCTAGCATCGAGCAAGGAGATGGTGGCCGTTTCCTATCGGACTTCGGAAACAGGCAGTGGATTTAAGATATCAGAAGTGCATTCCTCTATGCTTTATAGGTAATTAGTAGAGAGTCCTTCTACTTGCGGAATGTACGACAAACGCAGCACGTATCAGTATACTCAACATTGAATTTACATGACTTGGATACCATAAGCAGGACGTAAGATGGCAGCGCCCCGAATACCTCGATTTCTATGACCTAGAATGCGAAGCATTTAGTCGTGGCCTGCCGGCACTAGAGTATATCGTTGATAAATCTTGTCATGTTAAGGCCACAAATCCTCGCGACATGTTGTTCGCGCTGCCGGGATTCGCTTGTAAGCGTGGCCGCCCAGAGTTCCTCATGGACTATACTCTCAGTGTCGAGCGAGTGCATACCAACTTCGCTAGATATGAACTTCAAGTCAGCTAAGATCTAAACATACTCTCGTCGACCTCGGTCCATTCTGACTACAGTTTGCCATCCTGGGTACCAAACTGGTCTATTGAGCCCCTCAAATGAAGACCTCTAGCATCGGGGTGGAAGTTCTCCTTCGATTTTGAAGCGGGAGATTTGGAATGTATCCCCGCTGTGGAGCCAAAGTTACGGTTATTCTTCAGACCGGCTCATTTTCTACTTAGAGGCCATATTCTCACGTAGCCTTCTCTAATCGGGGATTTACACTACCAACATAGGGTTAATAATGTGGAAGAGCTACGTATGAGGGTATTTGGGGCCAAATCTGCCTTTCTACAACAGTGTTACGAAGTTAGACAATATGCCCCAGATCTGTACCCTACCAATGAGCCGAGGATAGATGCAATCTTAAGAACTCTAACATACGACTACTTTAGGTAGCGCAGGTATAGCTCAGACCCCGTTACCATGGAAGACGGGTTGCGGGTGATGGCCAAGTACGAGGTCGTCACCAACATGCCTAAACCTACAGAGCACACGCAGGGAATGATGAAGTATGAGTTCTCGCTAGAAGATAAGCGCCGCTTCTGTGTCATGCGGAACTGATACTTAGGAAGGGTTCCGTAAGCCATAACGGTACAAGACAGCGTAGGCATGTTTTCTGGTGCTAACATAAAGTTTGCACTTCGGCCTGTAGGTGATGGTGCCTTCTGTCTCATTGGTGAGTGTTATTCATATGGCGAGGATCAATTAGAGAATTGAGACGACTTGTGGGAGATAAATATTATGTAATAATTCGAATTTTGAAGAGAGTTTGAACAAGAGGGCTGTTGAGGGCATACACGTCAATTAGAATTTAGTGTTGAACCTTCAGTTACGCTATGTTCTTGTTTTCGCTGCCACGGGAGGAGTCAAATCATACTGTGTCAGAGCTGTTCTAGCCACGAGGATCTGCCCTAGTAGCATTGAGCATGTGTGCTATTGCCCATATTCAAAATAAGCCATGTAATGTTCGGAAAAAGCGCTTTCTAACGAATAACCTTATCCCGCTCGAAACCATTCACATATGTAGTTAAACTTTCACATATTAACACTTTATAAGGAGAGTTTTTATAGAATGAATCAGGTGACTCATACAAGGTTTCAAAAAGCCTAACTTTCTTAAAGTATACGGTATACTTTGGGTGCCGTTCTAATTCAGCTACCAACTAGATATTTCACACGTTCAGCCCTTCATGGTTGCCACCACCAGTCAAGCTAGCAGAGTTAATACCAACCTTCTTCAGTAACGTTTAGTAGATCATTAGAGTGCCCCACGAGATTGAGCAACACACACGGCAAAAAATGGCAAATGTGGCCTCTATATAAACCCCAGCCTTTCCCCTCCTCTCCTCTCTTTTCAACTTTCCACTGTCCCTAACATCATTCACCTCTCACCTACCAACCTCCAACCACCTATCTATTCTACATCTCCTCACTTCAAGCACCCATCCAAAAACACATCCAGTTCACTCAAAATAATGCGGTTCCGCAAGTACATCGGGATTAATCTGTCCCTCCTCCTAGGCACCGCCCTAGCAGCACCTTCACCGACCAATTTTTCATCCCCCCTACGCAACGGCACAGACATCAATATCACGTCCATCATCGACTACGATTTCAGACTCGCGTACCTTGACCCGAGCTCTAACCCTGAAGTCGACGTTGAAGTCGAATGTCACACAGCAAACGACACAACATCCGGGGTGTCGTCTGTCGGTCATGCTACCTCGGCTGACCATGAGAATCCAGACGACACAGACTATGAAGCGCCAATTCCGGATTATCGCAAGGAGCGATATCCGGGAGACAAGAAGGTCCCTTATTGGCTACTCCCGGAGTGTCATCGAACATGCTGGGATAAGAAGCACGGCAAGTGTTGGTGGGTCAAGGATAGTAAGTCTGATTTGTTGAACGGATCAATACGATTTGTCCTGTTTATGTCCGCCCTAAATCACCTGTCCCCCGATTTACTGAAAGACTATCTACCTTTGTTCAGTAGTTTGAGCCATTCCACGTTGCTAATCATCGCTTTGCAGTACGCAAGTTGAAGGCTTGGGATTTCTGCGAAAAGTACAATTGGACGGTCGACCAGTGGTTTCTGGAGGAGCTATTTCCTTGTGTCAAGTATAAATGTAAATACTGCAGGCCTAAATGCATAGTAGCATCAACTAAGTGGATGCGGTATGTGTGTAACCGAGGACGTTGGCCTTAAGATCAAGAAAAACAAAGAAGACATTAGCATGATACAGGAGGGATTAGTAAGGGCAACACTAGATCTGCTGTACCCACATATAATCCAGCTGGAGGCACCTGTCCTATCTGCTTACATGAATCGAATACTAAAGTACTCTTAGTACGAATACTAGCTTTAATAGTAATTGCAAGGCTGCAAAGAGGATATAAAAGGGTGCAATAGGGTGTAATAGGGTGCAATAGGGCGCAATAGGGTGCAATTGTCTTGAAAGTGTGTAATTGCTGCAATAGTGTAAAGTTGTTGCTAATTGGCTTCCACCTTCCGATGAAGAGAAAACGAGGTCTACTGAAGACGGCTTAATCAACTAGCTAATTCTCTTATAACAAACGTGGGTTGTATGTGATTTACGTGTGAATATAGCAATTACAAGACCTTTCAAACGTAGACCCTTTTTAGGCCTTATAAATATAATTCGATAGATTGATGCAGTACGTATACAAAATAGCTGTATATTTCATCAGGGGATGGGGCAGGTTACTGCCAGCTGATTATATGTGGGTACAGCAGATCTAGTGTTGCCCATTAGTAAGGGATTACAGATATTATGGTTTCTACTACTAAATAAAGGAGCCACCATGTAAAGAAAATCAGATCTTATGAATATTAAAGCTACATTTCAAGTCACAAGTTACAACTCACAAGTTTGAACGTATACGATATAGCAGAAACGTTTTGGATGTAATAATAGTATATACTTATATAATGCCGGGTCTTAGTTTCTTATATCTATTGTACGAAGACAATAAAATATAATACTTATCCAGGACACCACGAAAAGGTGCCCGGCAATCGTCCTGGACCTCCGCCAAATATCGCTTGATATTTGGCTTCACTGGTACTCTCAACCATCACCTCGCCAAACCACCAGCACCACCACCACAACACACAAAACACTCAAACTCAAACAACCATCTCCAAAAAAGAACGAAAACAAGAACGACCACACACACAAGCAGCAAGCCACCACAACCAACCATCACAGCCAACAAGAACCAAAACAAGAACCAAAACAAGAACCAAAGCAAAACAAACAGCCACCACAGCCAACCACTAACCACCACAACCAGAACTCAGACTCAGACTCAGACCTGGCCGGACCACCATGGGGTGCCGTGGAGACATCCTCTGCTCGCCGAAGGGGAGAACCTGCATTAACCGGGGCAGCTGCGGTGTTCGTAACAATTGAGGATTGCCGTTCAGGCTACTGTGCATTAACCGGGGCAGCTGCGGTGTTCGTGTCGTTGTACTGCTGCGTCGGGGAACATGGTAGCAGTACAGGGAAATTCTGTCGACAAAAGTCAGCAAACATACAAATAAGCGGAAAGGGGCAAAAAGGGAAACTTAGCTCTGGTTAGAATAGGTCAAGGGTGTTGCCGGCGGGTTCTGAGTCTGATCCAATCTCATCCTCCCCAACCCCATATTCCGAAAGCACCCCTAGAGCCTCATGGTCCCAGAACCTCATCCAGAGTGAAGAGTATCTAACCTCCGTGTGGTGTCACAGTGTTATTTACTGAATCTCTATTAGCTGTCACGGCGGTGTTACTTGAGCGATTCTGTCGACGACGAGCTGGTCCTGGTACTTGGCTAGCAGCAGTTCCAGGCTCCTCGATCGACATAGCCGTGAAGCCGATAAGATGGTTTCGCGCTTCGAGCGGTTTGGGTCCCAGTGGTAAACTAGAGATAAAGAAGTCAGCATACCAAGGTAGAATGGATCACTGAAACCTCCTTCGAGGAACAAACTTACTCGGATCCTGCGAAGGTTCCATACCGAGTGACTCTAGGTGGGTGAATCCAGAAGAGAGGCCATTGCCACCATTCTCCCAGGGTCTGTCGCAGATTCTCTTGTGTTCCTAGGTCCCAGGGGTTGTCGTCAAAAGGGCAAACCTTAAGGATCCAGTCACCCTCGGGTCCGTGTTCCCTAACTTTAAAAGCCAAGACATATGGGTTGGATCCCCGAGCACTCATCTGTGGATGTTTAGCATATTGTACAAAGACTAAGCAAAGTGGCAGATGAAACGCTGAACCAGAGGTTCAAACAGACGGAAGATAGAAGAGAAATCATAGAAAGACTTACGCCTTGTTCGGCTCCGGTCATGTTCTTCCTCGCCAGAAACCGATGTTGAAATCGGAAGGTTGAGTCCGCAAGTTGCAAGAAGATGGCCGTCATAAGGAGCACGGTGGTGCCGAGAGTAGTGTTGAATCGTAGATGACCTGAGGAAAGAGAATAGGCGATAACGCCTATGGTGAGCAGACAGTCCAGTATCAGCCAAAAGATGAAGCTCAGATAGGCCTTGGTCGTATGACTGTAGACTGCGACTTGAATCCATGGGCAAAAATGGTCATAGCAAGGAAGACAGCGATTAAGCCGTCCGCAATGATAGACGCGATCTGTAATATCCGAGATATCCTGGCCATCGGGCCCAGGCCAAAGACAACCTCTAGGACAGTTCCGAGGTCGTCGTCCTGAACATAATGCTAGTATTAGTACCAGAAACCAAAATAATGGGAGAAGGAGTATGCTGACCTTCGAAGAAGGGAATCTCTGGAGGGAGGTTACAGGCTGCCTGCATAATGGTGCGGGGGGATGAGGAGGGTGGTTTCCAATATCGAGACCAGTACCAGGTGTATGCTAGTGCATACAGCCACGAACTAAGCCAAAGCACCTTGATTACCACTGAAGCAATCAGAAGTCCAAGGCCAATTCGCCAGTCGGTCCCAGTCACCAAGAAATCGTATCCAGAAGTGCGGTATGGAGCCATGACCTGCAGCCAGCAAAATCGGTAGATGACGGAGTAAAGGGACACTATATAGATTATCTGTTAGCCTTTTATTGGCCGGTATATAGCAAGGTCGTAACAAGAAAACAACAAAGAGATAAAAATTGGATAAAGAAGTGAATAACGGCAGAGGGCAACCAGCATAAGGCAAGAATAACTAATGGGGACAGGTTGGGTAGACATGTAATAGCATTAGCATAAGAATGGAATACTCACGGAAAAAGAAGAAGAGGATCCAGGCTGATCCAACATAGAGAGCAAGATGCTGGGAGCAAAGGAAGAGATCTATCATGAAGCGGATCGGGGTGAAGGAGGTGATGGAGGAGGCGAGGGAGGAGAAGAAAGACTTGATGGAAGGCATTGCGAGTGTTTAATTCACAATGTTGTGGAAGGTCGTGAAGAGGAGGGAAAGGCAGGGAAAAGCAGGGAATCAAATGCGTAAAACGCGTCACAGTGTTTAACGTCTAGGATACTAGACGACGAGATGGAGCAGAAGTCTGAAAGACGAGAGCAAAACGTAACGTGCAGTGAAGATCAAAGGCAAGCCAAAGACAATCAGTGAAACCGTTGCGTGAAGAGGAAAGGAAGAGAAGAAGAGAAGAAGAGAGAGACTGGGAGATGAAGGGACTGTTTACACTTGAGCAGGGTGGAGACTTGTAAACAAGCACATGTCATCATAAGCATACTATGTCATCAAGTGGCAGGTGTCATCGATGTCTGAAAGTGTACCTGCAGGTACCTACTTGGAAGGAGAAACATGTATGGCATCTGGAAATGGCGGTAGAAGGTCCTGTATTATAGTGCACATACCTCTAGAGATCCACAGACCAGGTACCTAGCCTTACTTGATGCACCTAGGAATTACTTAAGTACACAGGCCCTCACGTAAGGACGTCATACCTGGCTGATGAAATCATCGTCCTCTATATCTCGGGCGTCCCTTCCTTGATCATTACAAACGTCATAGTCAGTAATGACGGTATCGAGCATATTTTGAAAAACTACTACGCACATAGAACACGTTTCTTTACATGCAGTGTTAATTCCCATCGACAAAGCAAGAACAACAATAGCAATGGGAGTGACTGGAGTTTTCTTGCCGGTGGTGATAAAGTTGGCTGACGTCCTGGAAGGCACTGATTCCCCCATTGGGGTCGAGAGTTACATTCATAGCCTGACACAGGGCTAGCACATAGATAACGCTTGCAGCTTTGAGCAATTCCAATGGTTCTATCCTACCTAGTATAGTGTTTTGATCTAAAAGCAGGAGTTTAATCTATCTTAACAAGTGGTAGAAAGTGCCATCCGTATTTACAATATAAGCGATAGTACACAGGCTTAATTCTGCTAAAGCAGATCTACATAGCTAGAACAGCTTTAATATAGTATTATTTATACAAATATATTATTAAACTGAATTATATTCTTAAATTATTTCTATATTTTTTACAATTGTTATAATGTTATATTATTAAAGGTTTATATAATAAATATTAAAATAAACGTATATATAATAAATAATTAAGATTATAAATTAATTTTATAAATTCAAGTAAAATGTCTTTTAATAAATATTTATTTTAAAGTTCGTTAATTAATTATTTTCTTCTTCTTCTCTGCACTAGAGGGTTTATTGTTTAAAAGCTAGGACTTAAAAAACTTAGTGCTTACGGGCTTATTTATAGTACAGCAGATAGAGCCTGAGTTTTCCACTGGATATGGTTGTACGTTGATGTGCAACCAACTGTCAAGACCTATGTATGAGGTTGTTGATGGAATGTATTCCTGTGATTAGTAACAATGCCGCGCCAAGCTAAGGAAAATCCATTTACTCTGTATGTATATAGAGAGACTAACTGGTTCTTTTCGCCTACGAGATAAGAAGAAGTCTCTCAGGCAGCGATCAACCGGCTCTGATATAGTCTCCTTGCACTTGTTCCTAGTCCACCTTGCGTCACTTTGTGTATCCCCCGACACCCACTCTTAACGGAAATAAGATCTTGTTTGCTTGTGCGGATCCTAGCCGTGCGACGTTTTCCTAACTGTGATAACTTGTACAGGTGTCTCAACCGCGCGGGACCAATTCTCCGATAAAAGCAAGTGTATTGTATACAGTCTTGAAAGCCTATGAATTACAACTAATCAGTACATTCATAAGTTGTACAGAACTCATGATTTTGTACAGGAGGGCTCTGTTATACTAGAAGGTCTGGTTAGCAAGGGACATCCTGCTAGTCGAGACGCCAAAAGAAAAATATCTTAAGCTTAATTGCCACAGATTGATAACATATTCATTAGTAAAATGAAGGGCATATGAGACTTGGGAAGACCTCCTTATATACACGAGAGCCCCTGTATGCCCTTGATACAGTACATGCTATGTAACCTTGACCTATTCCTTCAACATTCATCCTGTTCTGTCCGACTACTGAAAGGCAAGGACGTGCACGATGTTATACAATGTCCAACATTGTACACATGTCAGCGTCATGGATCCGTCCAAAGCCGGGGCGAGCCGACATGATTAGATCAATCGTAGCCTGTGTATGCTGCTTTGACATACAAAGGTCTAAGCAACATGCTTCCCTCTATTGAAATTGTTGCTTGTAAGGGTGTTGTTGAACCTGTTGTCTTGAACTATGCTCTGCGTAATATTAAGATTTGATATCCCATTCGCCTTAAATACTGTAATAGGTGGCTTACGGCCGAACTAAGCCACGCCGCGTTACACTGGTTAAGCAAACAAAGGTCGTGAATCATTACACCCGTGTGAATATATATAGGGCTGTTGATACCGTGATACATCCCCTCATACTCTGTTTATTACACTTTGATATAAATTGCAATACCCTTTTCACCAGATCTCACCCTTTTCCCCTTCACGTATCAGCACTCTTGAACTTAACTCGCAGATTTCCTCGCGAATCATATTTCGAAAACCAAGCTTCCCCTCTTCTCCTTCACAGGAATATTTGCCTCTAAACACCATGAAGGTAATGTGCGAGGCGAACTTAACCTATCTTACTCTGGAGGCTAACAGAGCCTGGCCTACACAGGGCATCGGAATGGTTGTGGTTCTCGCGTCCATGGCGTTCGCCATGCCCGCCGACGTCAAGTTGAGCCCCAGGCAGAGCAGTAACTTCTACCTGGACTGTGGAACAGCACAACAGACGTCAACATGTCGTAGCCGATACCGCACCTACTGTGACTCCGGCGGCGAAGTTCATACGATGAACTATATTGAATGCGGATTGTCTTGTTCTTGCATGGACTACCGATACGTCCCCTGCTTCCACATATGCTACGAGATCTTAGGCGATACATACGACCCGAGCAAGACGTACGAGTACGCGCAGAATTCCAACGGCGATATTCTTGACATCCGACCTGTGTCCGAGGATGAGTGAAAAGAAGAGAAAACAAGTTCTTTGAAACAGGGGGGTTAGAGCTAAGTTGGTGTGGCCAAGGCTAGGGTGAGCTCTAGGGCGAGTTCAATACTATTAAAAGGGGCAAAACTGGATCTGCTATGCCAAAACACATATCTTCTCCAGCTGGGGGCACCTATCCCATACTACCCTAACGACAGGCACAAATAGCAGCTTTAATAGCAATTGCAAAGCTGGAAAGGACTGCAAAGGGTTGTGATAGCTTTAACAGGATGTATTAGAGTGAAATAGCTGCGATAGCTACAATAAAGTGCAATCAACTTCAAGTTATTAAATAGAATAAAGCGAAACGGAGGTTTATTGAAAACGGCCTGGGTAAATTAATATGTCAACTGCGACCTATTCCAAACTTGAGAGATCGCCGAATTAAGCACTTTTTAGCTTTGCAACTCTTTATTTTATACTATGGGGAGGTATAGCCCCAAGGTTTCATAAGTACACACCTAAATAGGTATATACTTCATGAAAGAATAAGACAGGTACCAGCAGACTATATGTAGGTACAGCAAATCCATTGACAGTGCGTATTAATAGCTTATGCGGTAAGGTAGCTGGCTTCAGTTGAGAACAGGTAGGTACCTACCGATCCAGTGATTTTTATTAGAAAGCTGCTCAGTGAGTTCTATGGCCAGCTCAAACTCGCCATGAGCGAACCACTGCCTAGTTTCGCAGAGCTTGGGAAACGGCCGGCTTCATTACTCCATGTCCCGACCATGACTTCTCACTGTTGGCAGCCGGGTAACAAGTACGGCTCCCACGTCGAGCCACCTTACTATACGCTTTCTTGTACCTGGGGAAGATGGCAGCTTACCGAAGATGATTGCCGTCAAATTAAAGTTTTGAATATACAGGGTATATCATGGCCTGTGCCCCGTATACGCGAAGACTGATTCACAGCGCGGCAGTTTGAGCACATGCTTCATAACATACTTGTTCCCTACGCCGTTACGCAGAATGCCTCCCCGCACAAGGTGTTCATAACTGAGCGTTTAAACCCTGACATTGAGTTTATAGGGCTCGACGTTGCGTGTATAGACTAGGCTCCTGGTAGCCCCGCTAATGCCCAGGAAATTGGCCGACAAGCCCATATATTTCAAGGAGCGCAATTAATCTGCTTCTGGCTGCATAGGCTCGAACAGGCCGATCTCCAGACATCCTTAGTCACGTTACGCCGAACTAGTTACAAGGCCTAAGTGCATCATATGACTCTATCTAAGAGTCAAACTTATGATGCTTTCGAGACAGGGGCACAAGAGCACGACAACTTTACGCCCTTGGCAGGAGACGAAGATTGGCTTGTCCATGCGGTCAATAGTCTGGAGAAATTGTTAAGTGATCCATGGCTTACGTTTTTATGGGCATTGTAAGAAGCATTTTTAAGACCGTCCCCTAGATCGAATCTATGGTATTATGCAAGTATTCGAGTTTCAACTCGGATCGGCAGCCAGTGGGACAGATCCCAAAGAAGAATGGACATTACCAGCTTTAGAAATACAGTTCGGAGCAGAGTTAATCAAGAGCCTGCCGATACTGAGTCAATCCCAGAACATACGAGTGTCTGATCTATTATAATCATGCATGAGAGTTCTGATTTCGAGATCCGCACTCTTGACCTCTTTGCTTCAAATCATCAGCACTTCATCCTCACTTTCACACTCACATGCTGCGGCGAACAGCCACTGCGGGTCGAGTCCGGAGCATAGGATGCGTGCCACATCTTCAAACAGCTGAATACTGGTCTGAAACGACAAATCTCTCTGGCTCAATCCTTTGAACTAACTTGAGAGGCATATATGGTATTGGCTGTAGGCTATTGTGGCTTGCCCTAGACAGCAGGAACGAGGGTTGGCTGGTGCGTGGCTTGTGTGGAAAACAATGTCGCTGGGAACAATGGGTTGCCCAGGTCCTTCGTTCGTACCTCGCCACCCACTTTGGGTGGAAGTATACATACTTTGTACGCCGACCTCTCGACCTGGAGAACTTAACTTAGTACAAACCGATTTCTCATGTACTGAATTGACCCCAATATGAGCGATTTGCTAACATAGGGCTCAACATATCGCCTTATGTACGAAACAAAACAAGAGGGTAACTTGGGCTAAGGCGAAGTCACGCTTCATGGTGACCATCTTATGTGTGTGAATGTGTTATTTTGAATACGAATACGGCGTATCTGCGATGCAGCTTAGGTAGTCGCAGGTTATAGCCTCTATAATTAGCCCCTAGCTGCATTAGCGGCGGGCCAGTACAGGGACTCGTAGGAGTGGCTAAGCCCTGGACAGCTTACAGGGGCTCCAAATGACGTAAAAATACCATGTTTGGTCTCACCGTATTCGACGCCAATCCTGGCGATGCAAGCATTGAGTTATAAGTGACTGCGTGCGAATAGCACGAGTATGCGCTTACTGACATAGTATATGACCTCGGCCCTCTGCTCTTCAAGGCTGAGCATCCATTTACTTCAAACTCTTTCTGTATGCCATTATTTCTTTTATCAGTATCGACACCTTAGCGGTCATTTACAGTACATACAATACACAGCTCTACTTAGCTATACGCTGTAGCCAACTGAGCCGTTGATATATGCAATATGGGGAATCCGAAAGAGGCATTCGTAGCGTCCGCTGACGGAGTTGCACCACCACCTTACAGCGAAACGGATAACATCGCCCGTAGCGCAAACGCCTACCAACCATCAGGGCCGGCTCCGTCGTATGGTACCGGCGAGTCAAGCTCCGGAGCTGGGTCAATATCCGGCGTGAAGCTCAAATTTCCACCCGCGCTAAACGCTTACGTACAATGGAAGCTCACCATGACATTTCATATTGGGGAGAGAAAGGAAACGCCACTCTACGCAGTGCGGACACATTCAGGATTCACCAAGAACCCCGAGCTCGTGCTTTACGACGGCCCGAGTGACAAGCATCCCATCCTGGCAACGGCAAATCACGAGTCGATTTGGAAGCCCAAGCGCTCGGTTCTTACAATCCCCGCGCGCGAGGGAGTCAGCCACGACACCGCGAGCCAGCGTGTCGAGATGAATCTCAACTGGAGCTTGAAGCACCAAACATACACCTTTGAAGCAGACGTCGGTGCTGGCAAGGACACGCGTCGCGAGCGGTTCGAGTGGCGGGGTAGCCATGGCGGCGAGGTCAGGGAACTTGACGGCTATAAGTGGGGATGGAAGCTTGTCCGTCTATCCAGCCAGCTTCCAGGCGGTGGAGGAGAGCGGGCGACGCGAGTACTGGGCTCGGCAAGTGACGGGAACGAGGTGGTTGCGGCGTGGGCGCATAACAACAGCATGTCCATGACCAAAGCTTTCAAATTTCAGTTCATGGGAAGCGCTCTGACTGGAATGATGGGGGATCGGTGGGCTACATTGGCGCTCATCTCTGCGCTGAGGATGTGGTGGATTGAGATACAACAAAGGAGTGCAGTAGCAGCTTCGTGAGTGACGGCGGCGGCAACAACTGGCTGAGGATGGACTCCGAGTTTATTACCCAGAACGTACCGATTTCCAAGAAGAAAATATTGCAATTTTTAGCTATTTATACGGGTTCCTACTAATCCCTTAAGTTGCAGTATGGAATTGTCCTGTACCTCGACAGAGATGTCTCCTTGTACTGTCTAGGTAACGGCTTAGTCAATTAGCTAGTCGACAAACTAGAGCATTGTCTGTTATGAGTCCCCGATGAGATCCCATCTTTGCGGGGCATTAAGAGTGTGCTTTAAGCGAGCAACAAAGGGATGTTGTAGCAATAGCATTTGGGTCTGGTTTAGGTATGCCGTGGGCTCAGGTTGCAAAAACATGCTGGAATTCAGTGGGACTTAACCATCAGGACACGCCAGGAGCAGCAATACATTACATTTTCGGGTGTCCTAGTGCACTCGTTTCCTCAGTCTCATTCCTATAGGAAATAGCGGGAGATGGACTGCGAAAAGGTATCGGGTTCGGCAACTTGAAAGAGGACCTTTACATCCGTGACTTTAGCTCTGCCCAGTAAAGATGGCCACTCGCATGTTGTACTGTTTTTCATCACGCACAAATGAATGTCATACCTCTGCAGGGACGCCATGCAAACGTGAATATCCACGTGATGACAGTGAACACACCCAGAAGTTTTCTGCATTTAACATTAGTGGAACGGCTTCGCTAGTTTCAACGGTAAGGTTTAGTGGCAAGATAATGGTGTATCTAAACTGTATTTGTTCCTACTCTGTCACATCTTGAGACTGCTATTGTTTTTGGACGCCAACCCGGCTTAAAACATCCTACCAACCCACTTCTTGTGCTGCGCCATGCTCGCTATCAATATTCCGTCCGAGAAGGCATAGCTCATTCCCGCTCAGTCATGTCATTGATTTGACCAAAGAAATGAAGGATGGTCTTCTTCTTGGAATGATCGATGCCAGTACTCCGGCCGAGATATTCGAGGGCACCAAGGCCCTCCGACAGTCTGTTTCTTATGAAATCTTGTGCAGCGGCGAATTCATCCACGTCGTTACCGTTACGATTGAGAGGCACTGCTTGGTTTGCATGAACATCCTTAGTGTACCCTCTGTGCACACCAACGACCCTTCCGCTACTAAAGATGGGTCCGCCAGAGTTCCCTGTCATTGGTCATGGTCAAAATCGATGACTTTGATATATTGATATGGCATGAGAGAAACCGAAATCATACTGACCTTTCGCCGTGTCTGCCCTGTGCAGGATTACACCATTAGCCAAGCCCTCATTGAAATATACCTTGCCCTTGCTCATGATGAGGTGTTTGCCCGGAGCACTGTCAGGCTTGTCTTTAGGGAAACCAACCACTATTCCATCGATATGAGTCGAAGTTCTTGGTGTCATCATGCCCGGAGCACCGCCAGGCATGTCTTTAAAGAAACCAAGAACTGTTCCATCAATATGAGTCGAAGTTTCTGGTGTCATCATGCATGGGTTGGTATGAACCTGTTGGTGAAAGGGTTTCGCGACAGTTACCATAGAGAAATCATTTCTGAGCGAATCCGATGTAACCCATTTTGCGTGGATGGCGGCGGCAACACATTCCCTGTAGTCTTCATCGTTGGGGTCTGCTCGGTGGTCCATGAGTAGAGCCACCTGCTTAGCGGGGCCGAGTGTACGGTGCCACACGTTGTGGCCTGCGGTTAAGGCGCGAGATTCGCCAACGGCGAACGCCGTTCCCTCGATTCGATACCACGTATTATGAGGGCCCTCGAACCATGAAACAGTTTTGAAGATTCCTTGTGAGCGTTAGGAGATAGAAAGGGAGTATGTGTAATTAGAGACTGGACTTACCACTATACTTATGTCCCAGCTTCACAAGATTGCTGTCAACTACAACCCTTGGCTCTCGAGTGATGATTCCTTCGCGTCGAAGGCGAAACTCTACATTCTCCAGGGACCATGCCACGATTTTCAAGGCCGGAGAAAGGTACTGATCGGGCAACTGCACCTTGGTTAAGTTGGGGTGGTCTTTATCCACGATGTCGCCCTCTTCGCTCCAATTAAAGGAATGCACTTGGAGATGGCAATGCTTGCAGCAATGAGGAGACGGTGCCGCTGGCACATATCTATCATTGGTAGGGGATTTGTTAGCGGTTATGTAGTTGTTGGGTAGTACCGTAAGGGAATCAAATAAGCGTGACTCACAGAGGTGGGCATTGAGCAGAGTTAATGCTCAGCAAGTTAGCACTTCCAGCCATTTGAATCCGTGAAGACAAAAGAGTAGATGGTGGTAAAATGGTGGCAGGATGGAGAGAGGAGAGAGAAATAGTCTTGTTCGCAAGTAGCTACGAGGCGAACGCGTAGCAGTTTGGCTTGGAATGGGATGTTAATGAAGGAGGGAAACAGTAGGAAATGCGGAAGAAGGGGGGTCAACTTTATATTTTTCATGGCTATTATTTCGTAGGTGAAGCTGGTTTGAAAGGTTGGCTCTGCATACGGATTAGATGGCTAGGTGTTGCGTTGAAAGTGCGTGGCCCGGACACAGGGCTGTGTAAAGCCTCGGGAGTCAATTGCTTCTCTGCAGCTGCAATGTCTGCAGCTGCAAGTCAATGCAAGGTGCACCCTGTCTGCAGCTGCAATGTCGTCGATCAATGCAAGGTGCACCCTGTCTGCCTGTGTCCGACTTTGCCAGCCCGCCTGGAGTGGCCGTCCCATTTTGTTACAGTGGTCGTAACCTCCACTTATTTCTGTTACTGCTCCACTCACACTTAATTTTAGCAGGGGGAAAAGCAGGGGCGTAATCTTCAAGATGTACTAACTATAATCCTACCCCCCTATAAGAACCACCTTGTTAAGTAGAGGTGGGTTTTTCTTAGCGCAGCAAGTAAAGACACTAAAAAATAAGGTATATAGTTAATTTATATTAGGATTTAACTGTAGTTTGTTTGTTCAGTGCTTTTAATGCTTTATATAGCCTTTATTTGCTTTGTACACTTTTTAGCAACGTTAGCTTATGCTTGTAAGTAGTTGTTAAAGCTAGCTTTTTAGTATAGCTTTTTAAGCTTTTTTTACCCACGTTTTTAACTAGTTATATGTTAGCTTTTAATTAAAACTATAATGCTTTTTAATATAGTTCTTTATTTAGTTTTATATAGTTTTAATTAAGTTAAAGTTTAAAAAGTATAAAAACTAAATGTTGAAAATATACTTTATTATAAGCATATATTTTATAATTTACCGGATATTCACTTATAGAATGTTATAGAATGTCATGGAATTCTATAGAATTCTATAAATTTCCGTAGAATATTTTCGAATATTCTACGCTACTCGACCTCACTTCTTTAATTTATAAGCATATATTATTAATGTTTATTAATACGATGCAATATATTAAAAATATATAGAATTAAGGGAGATTGTGTATATATAAAGGTCTTGTTTCTTGATTTCTAGATTAACTTTATCTTTAACTTTAATAATAATAAGTTCAACCACTTTAATATATTTATTACATAAACAATATTACGGTTTTACCTTTTTTATATAACTTATATATAACGATATATTCGTTTAACACTAAATAACTATATAAATTTTATGTTCGTAAAAATTAACTTTAGTTTTATAAACTATATAGTTTAAAACGTTATTTTATATAAAAATATACTATATATTTTCACGTTTATAAAATTAAATCTAACTATAAATAACAAGAATAATATACTAGTAATAAGTTTTAAAACTAATTAAACTTTAATTTTTTTTTTAAAATATATTTAAGCTTTTATTAACAACTTTAAAAAAACAACTTTAAAACATCTATCTACTTTTACGTTAAACATAGTTTATAACGTAGTCGTTATTAAATTTTTCGTTTAATTAACAAGTTATTCACGTTTTTTAATATATTTTATATATAACCCACGTTTTATCCGACTAAAATATTATAGCTTATTATTTAAAAGTTTAGTTTATATATTTTTTAGTAAACGTTTTATATTAAACTATTTGTTTATAAGTAAAAAAAAGTTTAAATTAAACAAAATAACGTTTATAGCTAAACTATTAAAAAGCACTTTAAATAAATTTATTTCTATATTTTCCGTTAAAAAATAAAGTAGAAATTTTAAACTATAACATCTGCTAGTTTTATTTTAATCCCGTAATAAAACGAATAAGTTCTGCTTCTTCAGTTAAACTAAGGGCTAAAAAGGGCCCTTTTTGTTGCCGTGGACCTTAGGGTGCAAATATAGCTTTACGGACTTGATTTTTTAAATAGCCAGTTATTTAAACGATTTTAAAGACTTTAAAGCTAGCATTTGTATACAACACATAAATACAGCTTATTTCATGGTCTAGAAAATGTTCCGTGCTTTAAGCCATGATTATTGAAAGGGCTGTTTAAAAAGCTGTTTAAAGGGGTATTTATACTGCAAATATAAACCGTTAAAGCCTTTAAAATAGCCCTTCAAATTCGCCTTCACGAAGGCTTTAATTATTAATCGATTCGAAGGCTCTAGATAACAAGTGGTAGTAGCTAAAAACTAGAAGTACCTTTGCTCACAGGGGTTAAAAAGCTATACTAAAATAGTGATACATTCACTCAAGGGTGGTGAATACTAAAGTAGTAAAAGTGCGTGGTATTAGATTAAGAGAGGTCCTAAAATGGGACTAGGGCTCAGAATTAGTCTAGACCAATTCTGTGGTCCTTATCTAATCTAATCTTATCTATCTGTGACCGACCCCCCTTGGGGGTCGTATTAAATAAGTATGGTTTTTTAAATTATTACAGTAAAAATGTTTACTTTAAGTGGTTTTTACTAAGTATTAACTACGTACTAAACTATTAAATAAATAAAGCTGTATTTAAAGCTATTAGTAATAGTTTTTAATGTTTTATTTTATTTTATAAAGTAATAAAACTATAAGTTACTTTTTTTTAAATTATTTTGTAGTAGTTATTATATACTATATTAATTAAATTAAATAAAATAAAATAAATAAATAAGTAAATAAAATTAATAAAATTAATTATATAGTCGATTTATAATATATAATTAATAGTTCTTTTAAATTAAACACGTTTACTATATAAAATATATATAATCGTGTCGCGTGCAAGTGGCACGAACAATACTTTAGTGGTCAGTACATCTTAAAGATTACGCCCCTGCTTTTCCCCCTGCTAAAATTAAGTGTGAGTGGAGCAGTAACAGAAATAAGTGGAGGTTACGACCACTGTAACAAAATGGGACGGCCACTCCAGGCGGGCTGGACGTTGCCGCCACGTTTAATTAGTTCCCATCAATCATCAATTGACCCCACTCCCACATACTGCAGTAGTGCTATCTAAAATTATTTCGCAAAAGTCTTTATGCATACCCCACTTTTACACCAAAACTCACATAGACATTTCCAGACCAATTAGAAGTTAGGAGTCAGCTAAATCAGCTAATTTTACCAAAGCTATTCAGTCACATCAGTCTTCGGACCTTCCAGCAGCAGCAGACGCCTCAACGGCAACAGGCAAGACAACATGAGGGACAGTCTGACCCTAGCTTCGTTGTGGATCTGCACCGGGATCTTGCTGGCAAGTGGCGCACTCATGGACCCAGCAGGCGATGGTCAGAATAATCGGAACACCTTAATAACGAGTAGTTTATACTCGGTTTTCAACAAGGGACAACACAACCACGAACAATTTGAAATTTAAGAGAAGAGAATTCTGTGTTTAAAAATAAGTAAATAATACTTTTAGATTTTTGGTATAATTTTTTATGCTTGGTGCTGTATAAAACTTTACAGTACTTATGGATTAGCAAAGGCCTACACACCTTTGGGGCTGGGTTGTTCCGATTATTCTGACCATCGCCTGCCAGGCTAAAGCAGCTATGACGTTCAATGGTGCCAGCTCAATGTGCAAAGGCAATGAAGGCTGGGGCAGCCGAGGGTGTCGTCTTGAAGCACCCGCGTGACGCCTCAATGGGAGATATATGCAAGTTCATGCCGAATGGAATCTACGCGACATCACCGCTGCCGGATCCGACTTTCTTCTACAGATGCTCGAATACCGAGCTACACATTCCTTGGAAGAGCAGTACATATCCGGATTTGACAATCACCCAGGAGATTATGAGCTCATCATCGATATAATGCGTACGTGGAATCTTCAACATGTTAACTCCTTCAAGGATTACTATAAGCTAAACCCCCTGGTCACGATCCATCCCCTCACGGGCCACATCGAGAGTAATTATAAGCCTAATCACCCTGATTAATTAAATATATATATCTTAACCGCTATTTATGTTATAAATATAATTTTTACTTTATTATTTTTTTTACACGATATTTAATTTCGTACGTAAGCTATAGTTTGCGCAGAAATATTAAATAGTAGCTAACAAGCATTATTAGTTAAATAAAATGTTTTAAAAAGCTATATTTAATATTAGCTTAACGGAATTTTAACCCGTGAACAGACTTATAAGTTTTTTTAAGCTTTATTTTTTTTTAAATAATTAATTAAATAAGCAATTAATTAAGTTAAGCTTAATTTTATGCTAGTACTAGTTAAGTTTTAAAATATAGCTTAAAATATAGTAAAAGTTTTTAAAAGCTTTTATAAACTAAGAAAAAAGTAGTATACTTGTTTTTTTCGCTAAAATTTTATTATAAAAACTTTATAAACTAAAATAATTAATTATATACGTGTTAATAACGTAATAATAAAAAATATTAATATTTTTTTTAACTATTTTAAAAGGTTTAAACTAGTTAATTTAATATTAAACCGTTTTTATAATATTAATAAAATAAAGATCGTTTAAAACGTAAAAAAAAATTATTAAGTAGTTTTTAAAGCTAATAATTACATTATTTTAAAAAAAAACGTTAAAAAAATGAATAAATTATAGTTTTTAAATATATAAATAGTTTTAAAGTAGCTTTTTTATTACTAGTTATTTTTAAAAACAATAACGTTTAAACGTAATAATTTTCGGATTAAAAAAACGATATATATAACTTATAACAGTTTTAATTATCGCTTAATAAATAAACTAATAATTTTATTATTTTATATTTAAGTTTTTTATAGTAATAAATAAATAGTTTTAATATACGATAACTATAATTTATATATAAACAATAAGTTTTTTTAGTTTTATTTAATAAATAAAATATAGCTAGTTTTTTATAAGCTTTATTACTTTTATATAATATAAGTTTTAGACGTAAAAATATTTAAGTTATTAAAAAAAACGTTTTAGCGTTATTTTTATAACTACTTAAATACGGTTTTAAAGCTAAAGCTTTTAAAAAAAAAATACTAAATATTTTATATAAAGCTTAAATAAAAGTTCTAGTTTTAAAAATTATAATTAATGCTTAAAAAACCTTTAAAATTAATCTATAAAACCGTTTAAAACTATTATTATTTAAATTTATAATTTTAAAAAATAAAAGTACAGCTTAAATACTAGTTTAAATATTTACTATTTTTAAACAGCTAAAAATACTAGATTTTTTATAGCTAATATTTTCTTTAACTATTAAAACGCTGTTTAAAAGTTAAGTAATTTTTTAAACTAGCTAAAAACTAATTTAAAAACGTATATTTTTTAATTTAGTTTTATAATAGTTACAAAATAAAAAAACTATAAAAACGCTTAATATAGCTATTAAAACAATCGTTAAATTATAAGCTACTAACGTTTATTTATACATTAAAATTAAACATAAAATAAACAATACATATAAAACAGTTAAAATTACTTTTAATTATAAGTTCGTTTAAATAATAAACATTTAAAAAACGAAACAAAAATTAAAAAATTACACGATTTATAAAAATAAAAATTTTAACTATAATATACTTAAAATAAGTACTAAATTAAATAAAACAGCTTAAGAAAATAATACAAAAATAAAAGACTTTATTAAAGTTCGTAAATAACGAAAAAAATAAACTTGCAGTGCTATATTTACTATATAATCTATATTTATACGTTATAGCTAGTTAGTGTTAAAAGTAGCCCGCGAGGGGATAGATCGTGACCAGGGGGTTTAGCTTACCTTCTTCATGGACGGGAATACGGAAGGTCTTTTAAGATCCTCCAAAATAAAGAAATTCTCGTAGGATTCAAACCGGCGATCGATGCCGGACTCTGCGTTCCCAGTCGGCGGGCGGGCGAACTTGTTCTACTGAGACAAAACTATCTCCTGCGGGCCCTTAATATTATAATTGAGGATATTATGGAAGAGGGTTCGACCACTAGAAGTCAGAGGAAACAACCGAAAAAGTCTTCAGATGCAGCAGCAACTGCTTTGTCTCAGCTCTCCATTAAAGACTCGACCCCCAAGCTGGATCTTCCCAGCCTCCTAGACAGCGCTTTAGATCAGAAAGCTTCCCTTGATAATAATCTGGCCTTGCTCTGCACTAAGCCTGTTGTGCTTTCACA
Source organism: Xylariaceae sp. AK1471 (assembly GCA_023159215.1). NCBI lineage: Eukaryota > Fungi > Ascomycota > Sordariomycetes > Xylariales > Xylariaceae > Xylariaceae sp. AK1471. The sequence continues at coordinate 534,252 of JAJKLI010000022.1, forward strand.
TACCCTCAACATCTGGTTCTTTAGCAGGTTTGAACTAGTTGCCAACGAGAAAGGCCGCACATTTCCGGTTCATACCGACAGATGTATTAGTGGTGCATTCCTCGATACTATTCACAGCGCTGTCAAAGGTGCCGCCATCTGGGACTATATGTGTCGGTTATTGGAGCTTCTCAAAGGCTCAACGGACAACTCTCATCGAGCTGTTCTTCTACAAGAGATCTCCAACGTGTGCCATCTCGAGTATAGCCGAGCGCAGGCATTACTCAAGCGTCACATGTCAATAGGATCCGGGTCTAAGTGGCTCAAGCGAGTTTCGAATGCATATAACAATAGCAACGCGCGTATTACCTTAAAAGGCAACCCAGAGAGCCTCATGCAGAATAACCCGCAGCTTCACCATCTACTGCGTCTATGCCAACCAGAAGTCACCGCCCCCAAAGATGTCGATTGAAGAAAATGGATGAATTACAAAGCAAGAACCCTGCGGCGAGAGACAGTCTACATGAAGGAGAGGTCGACAATCTTAGTGACCTCGCCGTCATCGTAGCGTTCATCCAATCACTCTCATCAACAATCTCTATGCCGGCCTTCAACCGCAAAAACGGACAGCTATTCGTTGTTAGTGCTGCAGAGCTAGAAGCTGAAGTAGATCAAGTAGAGCCCGAGCTCAATCTAAGTGACTTTGCCATTCCCATCGACAATCTGCTGGAGCCAGGAATGGCGGAGGCTGCATTGAAGGCATTTGATACATTCATCATCGAGAAAACAGGCACAAAATTAGGGTTTCTCTACCTAGACCTGATCGATGATTGCATGACAAAACTCCAGGAACAATTGAAAGCGCAGGATCAATTGAAGGCGCAGGCCGAGAAAGAAACCAAGAGCGAATACATCCCCTTTCCCACAGAACCACCCAAGGCTCCAGAAGCTCGCGTAAAGGAGAGACGATAGAAAGAGAAGACACGCCCGGTGCACTCGTCTGTGTACGAAATTTCTTCCTCGGCTGATTTGGAGGCTGTCGCTGCAACACAACCCCCTCCACCACCTCCTGAGCCTTTTAAAGTCAAGTCTGCCACAGCCGAGGTCTTCTCGACACTGTTCGGCAGGTCAGAGTCTCGTGGGTCGGTCCCGTGGGTCAGCCTTGAGGCAGCTCTAGCGGAACTGGGGTTTACAGTCATGCCTAAGTTTGGATCTGTCTTCACTTTCTTCCCTCCACAGGGTCTTGCTATTCAAAAGCCACTCACTTTGCATCGCCCACACCAATCGCGTATTGAGGGATACTTATTGCTCGTCTATGCCCGTCGTTTGAATCGACTCTATGGTTGGGGAGAAGGAACTTCCAGACCACATAAGTGGTACTAGGAGTATTATAATACCGAGCAAAGACAAGAGTTCTGTTGCATGATACTAGATAGGTGTCACGATGTGTTATGATCACGGCAAATATCAGTGTATTATATGTCTTACTACCCGCAACATACAGCCATATCTAACGTATTGATGAGTTGATATGAAGTCATGGACTGAGTTAATGTAGTCAATAAACACACCGAAAGGTAATATGAGATATAAGGCTTGTAGTATGCCGTCCAGGTTCGGTCTCAGTGATACTAGAGTTGAGTAATAAGTTAAGTGTCCTCATAAAAAGGCGGAGGAAGTTCATTCTGCCTTGCCATCGCCCTCACAGCCGTATATGTCAGTAAACCCTAAGCATTTACATATGTGTTGCTCAGGATTAGATTACTATTGATATTCATACTCATTGGGAATGGTGCGACAGGGGTTCATATGGACCATGAAAGGCTCAGGATTGCGATACACAGATGTGATTTACTGATTAAAGCCGGTTTCCATGTGAAATACAAGCCCCAAGTCTCAAAGCAAGCAAGTAAGTGTTGTGGTGAAAGGCTGAAGCTTCACAGATGCACTTTTGCTAATGTAGCGATTGCAATAAGTGGCTTTGATTCACTGATATAAGTATAATTTCATGTAAAGCCAAAAGCCCTAAGTTTCAATGCGTGGCAATTAGTTCTTGATAGGGGAATGAAATTTCACGAATGGACTTTTGCTAATGTGGCCCTTCCATAAAGAGCTAAAGCCAATTGCCTGCCAATATTCACTCACTGGCCTCCAGAACTGTCTGGGTAGTAGGGGTGTTGGGGGATGGGGGGCTCAAGATACCAGGCTTTCCCATAGAGCATTCGCCATTGGGGTCCTGACCGCACATACAAACAATGTGGAAACACAGGCGGTGAAGCAGGAAGTAGGCATCCAAAACCGGTGGAATCCAAAGCTGCTCCTGCCACCATGGTGCCCATGGTGCTCATGCACCAAATCACCTTCCATAGATTGGACTCATCCTCTAGCTCACGGTTTATCCTATTGGAAAGATCGTATTTATTCGCAACGAGAGTCAACGTGTAGATCTTTTTGACCTCGAGATCGTCAAACTTAACGTTGCAATCCCGATGGATTAGGTTCAGGGCCAACTCCATACCCTCAGGGTCATCTTCGAGCAGAGCCTCGACCTAATCGAAGGTCCTGTAGTTGGTATCAGCACGAGTGTCCGGATAGAGTATTGGTTTGAAAGGAAAAGACACTCTGCCAAAGCTCGAGAACAGACAAGGAAACACTTGGCAGGAGGGCCGGTGTTGACTAGCATAGAAAAGGGTTTCTATAGCCTGATGGCACATGATTTTGTTTATTTCTTCGACTCTGAGGCTGTAATTCATTTTGCCATGCCCTTATCGATACTCCCACAATTATGGTTAGTCTCTCTCCTGCTGTTATTCTCTTTCATCTCGTCTCTTCTCATCCGCCTTGCCTCTCTTAGTGCCGCAGCCTGAATTGCCCAAACTAGGTGTACCAGCGTGACGAACGCAGGACCAAACTCCGCCAAAACTGATACAATATCGCCTCCGTCTAGCCTATCATATTCTACATCACTTTGGTCGATTCTGAATGTGGCACAATACCATGAACTTTTGGATGTATTTATCGCTTAGATCGCCTCTCCTTTTTTAGTTGTACATTCTTAGTGACTAGATAAAAGAAGATTGTTCTGCATGATATCTCCTGTCTTTAAAAGCTGGGTGTCGGAGAAACGGTTGAACATACAGATGAGCTCTATATATGGCCATTTGTAAAGTTTGTGTAGAAGCATGATCAACTTTCCCCCTGCCTTGATTAGCTAAAGTCTGAGGACAAGTTAGAGATTTATAAGACGGGTCTATCCAGTACGTTTTCTGTACTCTGCAACTTCGTGCATATGGAGAGCTTACCCATCGCACATAACTAAATCGTAGACTCTTCATAGGTACGGCCAATTAGAGTAAAATTCGGATACAGGCAGGCGATTATCTGGAACGTTATCAACTCCAAGCTTTTCGGCCCACATCGTATTATCAGTGATATGAATGCGAATTCGTGTGTCTCACCTGGATACCAAAGACCTGTTGCCCTCCTTCTGTTTCTGAAAGGCTAAATGCATCCACTAGCCCAATGGATGATCTTGAAGAGAATATGCTGCAAAACATACCTAGTGTCATGGAGAGATCTGGAACTTAAATCAGTTTGTTATTGAATAAAAATGTTCCTGTAGCATTCTGCAGCTCCTTCCCAATAGCCTGCATTATGTTGAACTATGATTCGGTAAAGCCCAGCCTATGAGCCCTTCCATCTGCACGATCTACTCTAAGGTTGGTGGCCAAATTCACCAAGCTAGATTATAGGCCGGCGAACGTCTGGCGAACCGTATAGGGCCGGAAGGGGCGCAAATAGTCCAAAAATGGATGCACATATAGCAACGCCCTTTTTAAAATAGGTTCTTTAGTATTAATATGTGTATATATATATTTAAAATAAAAAAACCCCTCTATTATAAAACCTATTAATAATAAAATTTTATTTATGATTACTGTATGTTTATAAGTGTCTAGAAAGTAGTTCCTTGATCAGTAATATAACAATTAATCCTTTACAACTTGGGCTTTGAGTTCTTTGCCAAATTCCAACCCAAACTAGTGGTGGGCGCCCATGGGCGCCCATGGGCTTACTTGGGTTCTTGGGCCGGCGAACCTTACGTTAAAGAGTCTCCATCTGCCCTTCGTGTCCGTTGTGTTTGCCTTTTCACGTCATTGGACGAAGTGCTCATCTCCGGATTTATTCCCCTGCTTTTCTTCGAAATACCTGATCACTTAGCCATAATAGGGGTAAGTATCTAATTCGCCTTAGCCTTCAACGACGCTAGATCTTGAACACTTCGTCTTTGAGGAGATATGCTCACAGGACCCCGGGACTTGGCTCCGCGGTTAGCGCGTCTGACGCACCAGGGCCGTCGTGCGGGAATGGGCCCCGCAATCTGGCTCCATTACTGCATTAGTGCTGTAGCCAATGAATTCGGGTAGATACCCGACCGGCAACTAATAGTAGCGGCACACGTTTGATTGCTTAGTAATATTATCCCCACTTACTCCTTGTTCAGAGCGTTTCCGTTTATACTGTAGTAAACTGCATGATGTTCCCCGCTCCGAGCTCTACACGTGTAATGTTGACAGCGCCTCCATCGTCCTCGAAGTAATCATCGTTTCTTCACCATCACTCGCGGTTTATTCTAGTAAACATCACTTCAATCCGGCCTTATACAACCAAGATGTCGACCTACTGTGAACCGTGTAAGAGGTCCTTTAAGGGACAGAGGGAGCTTGATCAACATATCCGAGACTCCTCTGCACACAATAAACCTTCTCAAACACCCTCCCAAGTCCAAGGTCCACGTGTACCGCAGGTAAAGCTGCCGCCTGTTATGCCCAAACAGCAGGTGCAAGCGTCTCGTTCTCGAGTTAAACCGGTAAAGCCACAGCAGGTACTCAACGCTCGTTTAACTCGCATTCATACTGCGACTGAACGAAATCACGGACAGCCGCCTATTGCAGTTGCATCCGGTTCCAGCACTCCCCAGATAATGATGCCTGCCGTTAAGGCCACCCCCCAAGTTGCGAAATCGTCCTGGTCAGTAATTGCAGAGTCTGAATATATGACAGTGTTTGATGAGTTATCTGCACACTGCCATTCGCCGAAGGAGCTCGAAGACAACAACTATATCATACGTCCATACGATCCATTGCATTATGCCAATTCACGGAAATGCAAACGATGTAAAGGTAAGTTTCTCGTATGAGATTATAGAGTTGAGCTGAATTAGTATAGGCCAAGAAAGCAAAGTCCTTGGTCGAGAATGTACCTACCATCTGCACAAACGAAATAAATGGGTACGTTCTGATGAATGAGGCTTTAATATTAGTAGATGCTCATAATTCGAACCCCTACAGAACCCCAGTAAGCCGTATAAATGTTGCAGTACAGGGGGAAGAGGCTGTATGACCTTGCCAAAACACGATTTCCAACTGCCTCTACGCGCGATTAAGCACAAGGACTACCGACAAACACCAACTGCTTCAGCGGAGCCGAAGCTTCGAGCGGTGGTGCTCGACTGTGAAATGGCAGGGATTGCTGGTGGAGATAGTGAAGTTATTTTGCTTTGCGTTACCGACTACGTTACCGGCGCGGTACTTCTCAACCGATTTGTGTGCCCGAGAACAACAATAACCCAAATGCGATCTTCAATTCACGGTATAACGAAATCTATGCTCAATGAGGCGATCTCACAAGGGCAGGCGCTGTCTGGTTGGGAGGGGGCTCGGTCAGAGCTGTGGAAATATATTAACGATAATACCATCCTTATCGGTCATGCATTAGAGCACGACTTGGATGCCTTGAGGATAATCCATCCCCGTGTTGTGGACTCCGGGATCCTGTCAAGAAATGCTGTTGGGATCCGGCGCATTCGGTGGGGATTGCACACACTGTGCTCTGAACTTCTCAATATTGAAATCAGGAAGAATAAGGGGGGCATCCATGATTGTTTGGAGGATGTTTTGGCTACGAGAGAAGTTGTGTTATTCTGTACCCAAAACAAAGAAGGATTCAAGAGTTGGGCTAAAGCAACGGAAAGCATGGAGATACACTTAGAGATGGAACGAGAGATAGCAAGGCAGAAGAAGGAGAACCAGCGGGTTAGGAAAGACGTAGTGAAGGTCGGGGGCGGAAGCAACAGTCGCACTTATTACAAAGTAGACGACGAGGACGAAGAAGTTCTGCATTGGTCAGATATCGCAGAAGATATTGGGTGGCCACATCCTGACACGGGATATGACCCTTGGTCGGATTAGGTTCAAGCGGGATAAGGTACAACTACCACTAGCAACTTCTTTGAGATTTTGATATTTAGGAAGCGAGCAGAAACTAGTAAGTTAAGTAAGGAAAAGAACCGCATGCGGAATGGGTCGACCTGAGTACCCCATGCGGGACTTGCCGAATAATTAGGGGGCAGTCTTACGAGGGCTACAGTATGACTCTAAGGATACTGTAGCATTCCTCTGCTCTGCGAGGGAATGTAACATGCAAACATGTATGCCGCATTCTATTATATAGGCTTCATTGGGTAGTTTGTCTTCCTAGCAGGGGAAGGGGCCTGTTTAACGGACTTCAAGGCTAGAAGCGGCTGTTGGAAATGTAGTCGGGATCCAATTTCCTCATGGCAGGTTGAGACTATGCATGGAGAAGTTTCTGTGTAGACTTATTGGCCCTATAAGCATATAGACCTTACGGTTTGACAGACATTATAAGAATTTGGATATGGACATTCATATGTTGCACAATCAGGTGCCGCATCCGGCGTTGTACCCGACATTTTCTATTGTGATGTTGTAGTTCGAGGTACGTACCATGTCTCCACCTTTAAAGACGAGGTCCCATTTAAGCACGGCGCCATACCAAAATCATTGCCCAATGAGAGCTACTAGATAAAAAAGAATACGTCATTGATAAGATAATCCCTGCAAGCCGCAGATCTCCCGCAAGGCTGATGCAACTTTTTTTTTTCCCTTTCCGAGGCTGAATCTAATCGTCGCCCCTGGACCCTGAATATCTCTGATGGCAGTCACGATGAACTTCATCAAATCTTAACATCAACTAGTCGGAGAATTTCGTGGGCACAATGACCCGGCCAATTAGCAAACGCTCTGATTCAAACCCACCATAAGCCGCAGAATTCGCTCCAACTCGTTGTATTTTTATATAATTTCCCCCCCCAAACAATGGCGGCGTCGCTTAAAGCGGCCGCCTCCACGAGCGGCGCATTCGTCCCGCGCGCCGTCTTCGAAGTCTCCAACTCGATAACGCGATCATACTTCCTGGGTCACCATACAGCGGCGTTGACATCCATGCGCAAAGTCCTCTCGAACATCGGCCTCATCCTCGAATGTCGGGACAGCCGCGTGCCCCTGACGTCCGCGAACCCACTCCTCGAGTCCTCGCTCGCGGGGCGCGATCGCATAATCGTGTACACGAAGGCCGATCTCTGCGCGCCGGCCACCTCGACGCGGTGGCTAGAGAAGCAGCAGAGCCTGCTGGAGCAATGGCACACGCCACAAGTGTTCGCCGCCGGGGAGAGCATGGGAGAAGGAGTGGGTGGGGGCAAGACCCAGGTCGTGTTCACGGATGAGCGCAACCCGCGCACCATCGGCCGCCTCCTCGAGGCCGTCAAAGAGCGCGCCGCGGCCCAGGACTCGCTTCTGGGCCTCAGCACGCTCGTGGTCGGCATGCCGAATGCCGGGAAGTCGACGCTGCTGAACGCGCTGCGCCGCGTCGGCATGCGTCTCCCGAAGGCGGCGAGGACGGGCGCGCAGCCGGGCATCACGCGGAAGCTGAGCACGCCCGTGCGCATCGTCGCCGCGACGCCCTCCGACACTTCTTCCGACACCTCGAACAGCTCCTCAGCCTACGAGCACGATGTCGGCGAAGGCGTCTTCGTCGTTGACACGCCGGGTGTCTTTGTGCCGTACGTCTCTGACGTCGAGTCCATGCTAAAGCTCTCGCTCGTCGGGTGCGTGAAAGACGGGCTTGTTCCGGCCGAGACGGTAGCGGACTACATGCTCTTCTTGCTGAATCTTCGCGACCCCTCCCTGTACGCGCACATCTGCGCCACGCCGACGAACGACGTTAGCGAGTTCCTTGACGCCGTGGCCCTGCGGACCGGGAAGCTGCTCAAGGGCGGTGTGCCCTCGCGCGAGCTGGCCGCCGACTGGGTCGTGCAGCAGTGGCGCAAGGGACACCTCGGTCGCTTCGGCCTGGACGACGTCAGCGAGGAGGCGCTGAAGGAACGCGCGAGAAAACGACTTGAAGGGGGCGACAAGGAGACGTTGAGTATGAATCAGGCCCGAAAGCGCGAGAAGGTGGCACGCAAGGCGAGGAATCTGGCCAAGAGAGCGGCTGCTCTAGACTCGGGGCCTTGATCAGTGGCACAAGTCTGCTTTGCGCTGGATGTGAAGACTTGATACAATAAAAGCGGCTGCCAGAGAGTTACATATAGAAATCACCTTGGCTCAGCTCACATATCACCATGATACCCAGAGGGGAGACGGACGAGTCTTTCCAAGAAATTGTATATTAGCAATTTTGAGCTGTCAGGGGTGTATTTGCAACATAAATTCCATGCTTCATCCACTTTGTAAATAGAAGGCATATGAACACCCATGATCCCCATTGTCGGATATAACTAGTCGTAACAACTGCTGTCTGTCGCTCTGCAACTTAATCTTTTTCAACCATGATACCTATTTCCGAAAGCCGAAGTCGTCCCTAGTTAAGATGTAAAAAGGACGCAGAGAAGGTGGCGTCCGTATAAAGAAGTGGTGCAGGCTCCCTTTAGAACACCTGAAGTAAAATCTCTCATCTGCCCAAGATCAAGCCCATAAGCAACGCCCAACACATAAAGAACCTCCAGCTTTCGAACCCAACGCCGATGAAATGCTCAAGCTAGACTGGCATGGTACCATCAGCCGAATCCCTAAGACGCCGGTAAATGAGTAGAAAATATAAAGTCAAGATCTCGTCTACTGGATGAACTCCCGTTGCCATTTCACTAAATCCCGCGTCAAGGCATCCATCATTTCCACGCAGCTCATATCCTTGAACAGGGCAGTATGGTCTGCCGGCCCATTGCTTGCTGCTCCATTCGTGGTTAGAACCTCCCCACTGGGCTTTTTATCAGAGCCGTCGCCATTAACTTTGGTAGAAGTAGAGCCGTCTTCAGTGCCGGCTTGACTAGGGGTGGATATTGAATCCGATAAAGGGTCGCCAGCCAGTTCCACTTGTTTGCGAGTAATATATTCCAGGATACCATTGACGCGTCTCTTCATATCGCTCATGGTTACTCTGGAATTCATGGCTCCTTTGCCTTTACCCTGCTTGCCAGTGCCCTCATGTGACGTGTGTTTGCTGTTGTTCGTTCCACCTTCATCTGCATTCCTGGACATATCACGTGAGATGGATCTGGCAGGCGAATCTTCGTGGTCATTATCACGGTCTTTCGTGTACTGATTTCGTCCCTTCTTTCTCGATTGCGTGGATTTCTTCTTGATTGTAGTGACCGCCGGTGTCGGAGGCACAGGAGGAGTGTCTGGGGGTGGTTGCGAGGGGACTGGCGGATCTGGAGGCTGGGCAGACTCCGTGGCTCGATCCGCCACGGTAGAAGTTCCAAGAGGTAGTTCCTCTGAGGGATCTGAATCTGCAAACAATCAGCCGCGCCCATCGCTTGGGGTTCTTTGATCTAAAATTGACTTACCATCTGCGCGACGACGTTCTGCTCGGCCTTTACGTTTATTAGCGGCCTCGGCCCGTTTCCGTTCTTGTTCTTCGCGGCGCTCTTCTCGTTCGGCTCGTTCACGTTGGCTTCGTAGGGCATTTCGTGATCTCTTAGAAGACCCATTTCGAAGGCCTAATTCATCGTCTGACTCGTCGAGGGTATTTGTGTTGGGCTTTTCTGGAGCTGGTGATTGTGATTTCGAATTTGTTCGCTGTCGCTTGACACTTTCTACCTTCCTGCAAAACAGTTAGGAAAGGCTATATGTACCTCATCGTGGGCTTCACGTACTCTTCACTCTCTTCCCTACCTCGTTTTGGGCGTCTAATCGCCAAGTCGGCTTCTTCGGGTAGTGTTTCCTCTTTGCTCGCTTCAATAGCACGGCGAAGCTGTTCTTCCTCATCATAGGCGGCATCTCGACTATTCATCGTGGACCGTCGTTTGGAAGCGCTTTGGGCGGCAGCTGAGGCGCGAGAGGATTTGCCGCTGCCGCTGCCGCTGCCGCTACCACTACCACTACCGCTGCCGCTGCCGCTCTTAGGTGATCGAGCATCTTCTTTCGTAGCCGATGTGGCACGCGAGGCAGTTTGAGAGGGTCGATGAATTGGTAAGAAAATTGAGTATTTTTGCCTAGATGGTAGCAAGTCAGCACAACGTGGCCCAGAGGTGATCTGCTTGACAAAATGCGATGACCATCATGAGATTAGCCATAGCTAAAGGCCGAGTGCCGAACAAAGTGCGCGGCACCAGGAACCCCGTGAAGGCATTGCAATCATGAATAATGGGTAGCTAACCACTGAGATGGAGTCGAGACTGGTGGTAAAACTTACCCGTTACTAGCAGTATATATTTTGTGTAGATCCTTACGACACTGCTCACAAAAATACTCGACATCGTCAGGATTGGATTCCTCAGTAGTGAAGCCCACACAAGCGCCGTGCTGCCATGTGTTGCAGATCTCGCATTGTACAAAGAACCCGGCCATGTCGTCAGTGATTTCGATCGCAAAGATGCGGTCATGGTCAATTGCATCCTTGACACCGTGCTTCGAGTCTTCGTCAAAGGGTGGTGGCCCTGGGTACTCGTCGTGGCCACAGATGCAGCGTACGGACTCATCGTCCTCTTGGATCTCGTCAGGTGCGAGAGGCATGTTGACAGTTTCTGGCTTTGGTTGTTTCTCGCGATCGTCGTCTTTGCCGCGCATGCTGCGACGGCGAAGTATCGTGTCCTCAGTCGTGGTGGTAGAATCTTCAGGCGGCTCAGAGGAGAGTGACCCACTGCCAGTGGATTTTTGAGGTGATCCAGTCTTTGTAAAACCCCTCGTGGTTCGCTCGGCACGTCCAGAAGAACTGGATGTAGTGGAGGGGACTTGCGATTGAGATTGAGTTATCCGCGCGCGAGAGGAGCGTCTAGCAGGAGAGATGCCAGCCATTGCTCGGCTGAGCGACGACTCAAGGGGGAGAGGATGGGAGGAGGGGTTCGAAGACGAGACGAAGACCGATAGGGTTGATTCGAATTAGAAGGTGTGTCGAGTCAGAAACGTTATTTCGCTCGTTTAGGAATGGTCTATGGTCGAGAGTGAGGGATTCGTCGTTGAGGAAGCGTATTACTCGAGTCAAGCTGGCTTTTGGATGGAAGGGAGGGACGGGACGGGAACCGGACAGCTCTTGGACAATGCGACTTGGAGGAAAGCTTGTTGTTACAGGAAGTCAGGCGAAAGAAGATTCAACAATCGCCTACCACTGGCCAGGTGTATCATGGCTAACCTGGGTGAGGAACTGGTAGAAGTCGTGGTAGCCGGAAAGTGTGGAATAGGTAGAGGGGGGAAAAGGGAAAAGTTCCTGGTTGGCGAGGTGTGTATGAGAAGAGGGTCACTTTTTGGGTTGGAGAGCTCGCTCAGCAGTAGCGGCAGTAGCAGCAGTAGCAGCAGTAGCAGCAGCAACAGCAGCGGTTGCTCCTCCAGTTCTGGGTCCAGCGCAAGCACAAGTTGCTGGTGGCCCTAACACCCCATCCGGTAGAGGTACCTAAGTACCTACCTACATAACTTCCTACAGTACCTAGGTACCCGTACACTGAACGCTGTCACTGCACCGGCAGTGGCCAGCACCTGGACAGCTGCATCTGAGTTTTGGACCGGGAAATCGGTCTAATCTGTTTTGCCCAAATTGATCCGGGACTAGGGCACCAGCCTATCAAATGGCGCGGGGCACATCTTGGAACTTCATAACCGGGCGCTATTTTACTGTCCTCTTTGAAAAGTCGACTTCGAGTTCTTCAATCGCGGTATGTGTACAGCGGTACCTACTGTATAGCACTGATTATCTACAGTCTGCACAGTGCGTACATGCTGCAATCGTCCATATGAAAACAAAGCGCATTCAGTTTGGCTGGTGTGGCCTGTACATGATATTGCGAGAGTATTATAGCAACCTGTACACTGGAAGTTGGATAATTTAGCTTTGGTGTTGCTTCAAGCTGAGTGGTTCCTTTACCATAAGAGCTGAAGCGACGGAAGCATGAACTCCAAAATTATCAAATGTGGAGCCAAAATGAATGGGACCAAATCGTTGGTTCCATCTTCAGCCAATGAACGATGGGGAGTGCGGCTTGATAAAGTTCAGTTGGCTTGATAATCAAACAAAACCCCCGCTACCAGTCAGTTGTAGGTACGTACCTAGGTACCTGGGTGGGTACTACTGCCCTGTAACAGCACTTGATAGTGGACTGTACCCCTGGCCCCACAGCTCCTGCTCCCCCCAATCATGCCCCCTTATGGCCAAACCCGACTCACAATGGAATGCGCACAGAGCACATGTGCTTTTACAGCATTGATCAGTCATTATCACAATACCCTGCCCGACATCTTTGGACACTTTGAGAGTCAAACCCCCGACCATCACTCAACTCCTAACCTACCACTTGTCTTGGCCAACAGCACCTTCTCCTCAGCTTCAATAACTTCTGCTTCCAATCTTGACAGCCGTATTTTGCCATTAGTAGTCTGTCTACTTTGGCTTGCATCGACTTGACTTGCATAGGTCCAGTATCCTGCTTGGCCATTTCGGATACGTTCATTGTCCCGCCCCGTGGAACGGCTCTGTCCCGACATTGGTCATCATCCTCTTGCTCCCCCATCGCCACATCGTTGGGCCATCAACTTCCTGTATGTCTCGACACACCTGTCGCTTTCCCAGCTAAATAATGCCTCCCTGTGTTGAGTGGTAACTCCTGAACACTACCTTCCTTTGCATGTTGCATGAACCCCCCACAATCCGGCCACGTTCCGCTTGCTTGGGCCAGAGTGTTAATTTGATAATCATTGGTAAGATAGGAGACACAGAAACCACTTCCCATCCGACCCGGCACGTGAGCCTTTCAGCCGCCTCGCTCTGTACAATCATTCGTACTTGTTTCTCTGAGTACGCCGCATTGCTTCGATCGAGATTGCGAGAACATCTTGGGCCGCTGTCGGGCTTTCCTTTGGAACATCCTATGTATGTGCTTGTGCCCGCATTGGTGAACGATAGGTGATGGGTAGGTGGTGTCTCGACTCTTCGTTATCCCGGAGCAGGTCGACTGGTAAATCCCATGGCTCTCACGAGACTGCCAATACACTTTCCTTCCCGCTCCATGGCCGTAGTCGTTCTCCCGAGCCTTGTTTCTGTTGGCTTAGCACTCAACATAAACAGCATACACTGCTTCATTCTCAACATTAAGTGGCTCTCTAAGTCGAGTGCCACCATCCTACTGTTCATCATGTGTATCTGCGTAATAAGGCATACAGTCAAATCTTTATGGCTAATACTGTCCCACTATGACGTTTTAGGCACCCACGAGAATATGTCACCCGAATCAATATCGTCGCTATTCCCTGACCGGCCGATTCGACCACTACCTAAACGTAGACTTCGAGAACGGCTCTCCCCTGATGTGGCTGACAGTATCAAATACCCTCCAGCGCCACAATCTAGTACGCCTCTGTTTGTTTACCCATACAATTCGAGAGACAGTACCTCCTCCATCAGCACAGATCTAGCCGGTGCCATTGGCCGGGAGAATGTAGTCAAATTGGGAGGAGATGCTGGATTTCGTAGGAATGGTCTTACCGCTGGTCGTGGTGATGATTCGCTGATGAGCCAGGCTCGAAGGGCGCTGGGCTCCCGAGGATTCCATGAGCCAGTAGAACATGGATTCCGAGCTCCTCCAAGATCTGGCCAACCAAAACAAGCGAAACCACAGCCACCGCCTTCGACCGCGTCTTCCGCAGATGGGTACGACTCGTTTGAAAACACGAACAACAAGAAAAAGAGAAAAATACCTATCGCTGGAGAGACAATTCTGAACGGCACCCATGTGCTTGGCGAGCCAGCTGCTTTTGGGATGCTATCACCCTCGGCAACTGGGGATGACGACAACGGAGACCATGTCCCAACAAGTACACCATACTACCAATCTGGAGGGCCCCTTAGCAATGGACAGGGGATTTCTGGACCTGGAAGGGGAAGATACGGTAGAATACGAAACGGCAGGAGCCCTTTGCGAACTTTATCCGATTCTAACGCCAATTGGCCTGGGCGAAACCTGAAGCTGCGCAATGGAAATCAATACCCATCACCTCCCGCTGGTAAGTGCGACTTTGTGCATCCTCTTGACAGTCCGAGGCCCCCTTTGGCCGTTCCTTATGTCCTTTATACCACCTAGATCCCGATGGTACATTGGACACTCTCGACATTTCTATATACTTGTTAGTCGCATCAATAACTACAGCAAACGCTTACTCTTATCTATCATTCAGAAAACTCAGGTATCATCTCTACTGCTATGGCCAGCGCCGAGAAGCTTATAATACCAACAGGCCAGGAGAATATAAGCCTTCTACAGCAGCAGATACCCACGAAACCCAGTCCTAGATCATCTACGCAATTCACATTCACTTTTGGCTCCCAGAACCCCGTTTCTTGGCCTGGATCAGATCCCGCGCCGCATGGCATGATCGGGTCTAACCGTACTCACCAGCCTGCTAATGCAACGAATTACCATGGCCGTACTGTAAGAAGTACTCAGACACAATCTAATTTATCCCCAAATATGTCAGCACCTGGTAGCGCTCAGACCAGTATGCATCCAACAGGTGATAATTTGGGGAAAGGTGCGCCCACTGCAACCGCGACCTCAAAGAAGCCAAAGCGCCGAGGCAACTCACTTGTGCGAGCTGCCAGAGAACGCCGCAGGGACACCGAGAACCAGAATAAATGTCACCCACCGGCACCGGAAGACTATTATCTTTGTGAATTTTGCGAATATGAGCTTATTTTTGGTCACCCGCCTGAAGCTTTGATTCGACAGTATGAGATAAAGGATCGTCGGCGGCGCCGAGAAGAGGCCGAGAGACGTCGACTTTTGGAGAAAGCAAAGATGAAATCACGAAAGGGCAAGAAAACTAACAACAATAAGGTGCCTGCGAAAAACAACACTGTGACGGACCGCACCTCGGTATCGGCCAACGAGACGCAGAACGAACCCACTGTCGCTCATCGGCATGATGATCATGAAGAGGGCGAGGAAATCCGCAGCGAGGCATTCGACTCGGAAGATAATTATGACGAGCATTTCTCACATGAGGAGGAAATGCCCGCGTTGATATCTGACAAAGTATATTCGCAACCCGTCACTCAGGCCCATGTAGACCATGCCGTCCAGTGTGCGGGAGGTGGGCCAGCGAGGGTTGCATAGTCGCATTATATTGCTGATTGCTTCAGCATCTGATTGGCATAATGTGCTAGACAGCTCTCCTCTTATCCTCTGCTTCTCAGCAGTCCGTTTATCCCCGATCAACTAGCCATATCAACCCTTACCAGCCTTATTTCCTACCCGAGCCCACAAGACAGGTCCACTGAAACTGGCCACTCCCTGGTTCATATAACGTGTGGATCAATCAGCACGATTTATCCACATCGCGCTTGCCACAAGTTTTTGGGTTGTCAATACAGGTTCTTACAGCAGGACATCGTTGCAAAAGGGCAATCACTTATGTATGGTGACAGGGCAGTGCTCCTCAGTCTCAGAAGGGCGCGAGGGAAAGAATTAGAATATAGAGATGTCAACATACCTAATTACTTGTTTGTTAGTAGTCCTATGAAGGAGACTCGTCGAACCACGCTATAGCCATAGTGCAGCCAGAATCACAATCCCCTCATCGTATATGATATGACATCTAAAAAACTGCCAGAATCAGATTCCGTGTTCCGTGCATACCATGTCTGAGAAAGGGGGGGTTCTAGCATTATTGGTCAATCGATGTGTTTAAGTATGTGACGCATTCTAGGAGGCTCACTCGTCGATAAAGACTTTTTGGTTGTAGCAACCAAAGTTGACTAACTCCTATGCTGATTAGCTAATGCTCTACCTCATTATCCTCTATGACGTCATAGGCCTTGTTAGCGCGCCAGTACATCGTATTGTGACAGCTGTAGGATCACGGATATTAATAAGCTGGGTTGCGCTTTTGCTCAATTCTGGAGGATCAATGTATGTTAACCTGTTCACTTAGCCGTAGGCAGTCTAAAGAAGCTACAATAATGCCTCGTCATTTTGATATGAAGGACCAGGAGTCTACAGAGTCTCAGGGTGAATCAAAAAAGGCTATTATAGGAAGGTTTGCTTCATTATTAAGGCTACCGCAATGGAAGGTTTAACGTTGTTATGATACGATAGAGTTATTTACTGTATAAGCCTTAAATGGATTGGCTGCCTTAATAATGGGGACAAATTAAGTCTCCTGGTTAAATTTGATGCTGTCATCATACTGAGTACGTGTACGAACCATTCCCAGGCATAAACGGAATGCAGCCACCAAGGCAAGGCCCGTCTTGTTATCAGTAAGCTACTAGTTGACGGGTATATATTTTGCTTGACTACAATTGACCTCTACTATTCACCATGAATAAGATTGAGATATCTTAAGGATAGCTAAGCTAGTAGTACCTTTTGTAGTACTTAGATAGGTACCTACTTTCATAATACTACCTACCTAGCTAGCGTGATATTGAAGGCGCACATGTCCACAAAGATCAATCCACTAACCCAAAGCAGATAAGGGAAGTTCTTGATATGGCTTAGAAATATTCTACTAGGGGCTCTCCTGCAGCCGTGAGCGTCATCAAGCAGTTATGGCAGTGTGCAAAGCTACCTAGGTACCGAAAATGAAAAAAAGACTGGGGAATTCCTAGCTCAAATAGGATGCCCGTTCCCGATCTGCTTCAAGTTCCATCTGTTTCAACACCCACCTGCGACACTTCTTTTCTTGGACCAAACCTTTTGCGCCAGTACAAGATCACAGACCGTCTCGTCACAACTTCTCTCCTTTGTCGCATACACAATTGTCATTATCAGCCAGTAGTTGTTTTCCCAATACGACTTTTATCGTCTATTGGTGTATTAGCTTTACCCATGCAGGGTCCATTATAGCCATACCTTTTCTTGGGGCTTTAAGCCTGCGTGCGCCCACGTCACAGCTACAACATGTTTGGCGGATCACGGAGGCGCCGGCCTTCAACTACTGTAAGTACAGGATGACACATGTCCTTGGACAGGGAATCACTTATTGGTTTCTGATGGGTATTTTGAACCGTTACTTTATATGTCTTTGGCGTAACGGGGACCCCTTTGTCTCGATATGGGGACTAGTTGGTGTTGCGCAAGCGGCCCAACGGTTTGGGGGTTGACTTGACGAGCTCCTCCCTTTGTCTCTTTTATTTATACTAGACTTCCATCAATCATAACAATAATGCATATTCCCCTGCTCTACCCATAGCATTGCACTGGTGCACTCTGTATCCAAGCTAACGTGCCCAACTCTTCTTGCAGCCCCGGACCTCGGCCACCGCGAACCCTAATGCGACAACAGCTGCCGCATCCGCCTTTATGTCTGCTGCACAGCATAATCCAAACAAGGCGCTGTCCTCGGCTGCTGCTGCTGCCGCCCTCCGAGCTCGTCCCCATACTCCTACAAATGTCGCCGAGGTACAAACTAAACGGACGGCTCGCCGGAGCGCCTCCGTCTCTTCCTCGGGGAGTGGTCCGGCAGGTGTCCGCCGGCCGAACGGGCATACACAGCTCGAACGGCGAGGGAGTTCAGCGAGCATGTCAGAACGTACTTTTCGAAGCCCTTCGCCCCACCGATCCTCAACGCCTGCGTCTCATGAGCAACAACCACCTGTACCTCAGATTCCTGACAGTCATAAGAACCCTGCTACGAATTCGAGGAAAACGGGAGTTGGGATGCAGAACTTCCGTACAGCGTCTCAGAAGATGGGCGATGAGTCTCATTCCTGGTACAGCCAGCCAGCAGGTGATACGAACAATGTGCGAAGGTCTGACACTATTATGAGAACAACCAAGTCTCCACCACCTGGTCCTCCGACTATCATCACTTCGCAGCCTACCAGGTCAGACAGTAGGAACTCGGTAAACTTTTCTTATCCAACTGTCTTTCGCCCTCAGTCGCCATCTGCCTCTCCAACCTCACCCTCTATATCACAATGGAAGGTGTCCTCACCTCGGCCACCCGCCTCTCCCTCGAACTCGAACAATAAACCCTCGTCCTCTTCCCGCGCACAGACCAGTCAACAATTGGTATACGATCCAAACTCGAGGAGAATGGTTCCGAAGGCTCACATCGAGGAGGCTGTTGAGTATCAAATGAAACAAGCCGCGGAGAAGCCTTCAAGAAAGAGAGAGGGCGGTTTGCGGAGAGAAGGAAGTCAACTTGCGAAAGGGACGGTCGCCAGGGTAAAGGGAACTATGGTCGACGAGAACAAGAGTTATCGGGGACAGCCAAAGCGAGAACGGGCGGTAATCGAGCCATTACCGACCGCGGACGAAATGCCCTTAGACGAAGGACCTACGGTAACAACCGAAAGCCTAGATCAAGACGAGCCAGCTCAACCACCAGAGTCAAGGGGATCAATATATCAAAGTCCACCGCTATCGACGCATCCAGCACCCTATGAGCAAGATAATGATAACCAGCTTAATCACTCGGTACAGAATCGGCCACCGATTATCCAAGACAAGCTTGAAGAGGTTGATGAGGATCCCGAGATGGAGACCCGTACCCAGCCATTACAGTCTGCGCCAGAGGCGTCGGACGCTATACCAACGCGACAAATTCTATTTGAGGGCAACCATTCCCAACAGCCGAGTCTTAAAGCAGACCACCATGAAACGGCTCAACATCCCCGTCAGATCTCAATAGTCAATAGGTCCGAATTGCCAGAAGTCCCCAGCGAGCAGAAGACACCAGCTGCTGAGAACAAACCGGTTATCGAGCTTGCTGAAGAAATTGACGGCGTGAGGCGTTCGAGCTCCAATAGCCCTGCGCGACAAGCCCGATTTGCACCAGGACCTGCAGAAAAACTTGCTGTGAGACATGTTCCTCTACCACGATCAGCGTCTCCCATCAAGTCCGCCCTGAAACACTCCAGTTCAATAGCACGAGAAACTTCGCCGTCCGACATTACTTCAGATCCCTCTGGGTTTAGTGCTGTGTCGCCAGATCGAGGAGAAGAATCCGCCGTATCCCGAAAGAAATCAGTTCGTGTTAGTTTCGACGATCAGGGTACTGTTATCGTAGGAGAATCGAGTCCAGCGATAGAAGCAGATTCCCCGGTTGCTCAGAGCCCCCAGGCGCCTAAGCGAGCTTGGTTCAGCAACATAGGACGCAGTAAGAAGAAAGAAATTGCCTTGGACGACGACGAGGTTATGAAACCGCGGCCAGCACTGCCGAGCTTTGGAAGTATCCGAGATAAGAAGATACGTGAGCCGGAGGAACGGCCGCTCGTTCGGCCACTTGAGCCTGCGTATTCTCCAGGCGTTTCATCTTCACCAGAACTACGCCCTCAAAGCTCTAGCACTCTGAACGATTCAGAGACCACGCAAGAACCTTCCTTAGGCCAGTCGAGCGACCATGCCATCGGTGCATTGTTAGTCCAAGATCAGCCTTCTCGCATCGCAGCAAACATTTCACGTTTTAGGGAACCGTTGCCTCCTGTAGTCACTTCCATCGATGGAAGTGGATACAGTACAGATAGCCTTCAAAGCTCCGACAGCGAGGAATATCTTGATAGCACATTAGAGGCCAGTGCCTCAAGTATAATTCCAAGTACACAGACCACGCAATTCACGCAGCCAGACATCGATGACAACACCCCGGACGCGTCATGCGCCGCCGAGACTTCAGGAATTAAACGAGGAGAAATTACGCATGCGTCAACAATGCCACCACAGGACGTTCCACGAATTTCCGTACTTGTACCAAGTCCCATGACCTCAGAACACGGAATTCGGGCTGATGGCTCATCAACTACTTACTTCGATGTTCCAGGTGGTTTCCCTGATTACGAGTCCGATGTCAGTAGCGATAGCCAGCTCGAAGCAGCTCAAGTTCGTGCTGTTGAAAATCGTTCGTCATCCAATGCAACCATCTTCGAACCTGTTGCCACAACTGTACAACCAGGTCAGGCGGAGGCTTTGCCTCAAACCACACTCGAAACCACTACACCTATCACCAGCTTAGATAATATCACTGGTGACGACGAGTCAGAAGGGAGCATCTATAGCGACGCTTATGAAGACATTCCTGATCTTGATTCCAGCGGCTTCATGTCTTTGGATGCAATCGTGGAGAGTTCGACCAACGAGGAGTCGAAATCGAGAATACATGAAAGGTCGGAAAGTTTACCAACACCAGCAACCACCAGTGAACCTGAGCACGACCCCTTCTTAGAGGGTCCTTCAGCTAGCCGAGCTCAGCTAACACCGTCACAAGATGCGAATGACTGGGAGCAAGCAAAGGCTTTCTGGCGCAGTTTGACAACTGAGAGGCGACGACAGCTCGAACTTGAGGCCGCTGAAGAAGCTGGCGCTGATGGTGATCGGGAAGAGGTATCCTTGCCGATTCGCAGAAACAGCAGCAAGAAGAAATCCCCAGAGCAAACGCAGCCAGCAATACAGACGACTCCAGCCCAAGGCGGAGCCGCACAGGCAATGAAAGAACAGGATCCAAGCAGAGTGAATATGATACCACCCAGACCGAAGGCTGACCAAGAGTCGCCAAGCACCAGCCCAAAGCAGTCACACATGAGGATGTCGCTCAGGGGCGAACAGACCACGAAGGCTGCGAGCACCCAACCTCAGACAGGGATGCGTAAAACCATGAGGTCTAATGGAGGAGCACAGAGTGTCGCAAAGGCCTCTACACGGCAAGAAATTTCGACTCAGACATCAGTGTCCACGCCGCCGGTGTCCAGACGAAATCAAGCTGCAAAATCTCAACCGCAATCGTCGGCGATGCCAAAGTCTGGGAGCCAGCTCACTACACAAGCTAAATTTTCTTTGCAACGACGGGGATCCGACGCCAGCGATAGCAGTTTCAAACGTAACCGACCCACTCCCGGTGGGACTTTCGCTTTTCGCAAGACGATGCGCCAAAACTCCCCTCTTCAATCGCCGCAAACTGGAGCCGCAAAAGGCTCAGGGCGGTTCAGTCTGCGGTCACTATCCCCAGCTGGGTCGACCCTTCGTCGTGAATCGAATACCAATTCTGCAACTACTCCGCCAGGCATGATGAACCGTACATTACGGTCCAATAGCGAATCCGGCCATGAAAGGAAACGTTCATCTATGCATTTCCCTTTGTTCGGGCGGTCCACCAAAGCATCTCTCGCGGGCTCTCAGCGGCTAAGTCGCTTTGAAAATTCAAGTGACGAAGACGAAGGGGCGCCCGTCTCCTTTCGAAGTCGCATTAACGATTCAAGTGATGAGGAAGATAACCGGCCTAGCTCCTCAAGAGAGGCTAGGTCTCTCGGGAAAGTTACGCTGCATGGATCTGCTACCGCACCTAGCCTTTCCAGGCCGACGGCGGTGCCCGAACTCGAAGAAGATTCGCCAGAGTTACCGGATAGTGACGATGACATCATGCCGAGTCCGTTACAAAGTCCTCAAAGTAGGGTCACGAACGGTGATTTCGCCAGTCGTCCAGGATTAAGTCGCCCGAACTCGGTAGCTATTGGTACGTCGACTCTGGGCCGACCCCGATCTGGCCGGGGCGGGCTCACCCCTTCGTTCACTGCTCCCGACCTTCCAACGAAGGACAAACGTGGCTCCTTCCTAGGTATACTGCGACGTAACAAAAGAGCAGATCAGGCTGGGAAAATCCAGCGGTCGGAGCTTGTTGACAGCGCCGCACGGCGTGACACAAGACTCGAGCGCGATCTCGGACAACTGAAGGATCTGCGCAGTGAGCAGTCCCCCAGCCCGAGGTTGCAGAAGAGGAGTTCTACCAGCCGAAGTGACAGCGGGGGTTTGCAGAGGCCGACCTCAGCCGGTAACCTCTTCGGTCGAAATGCCACGACGGGCGCCATCGACCGGCCTAGTCTTGTAGATAGACGAAGTGTCAGCCTCGGGCTTAAGACCAATGACGAGGGCTACGACTTGGAGAACGGCAACACTGAGGCCCTAGATCTACCAAGGAAGAAAAAGTTCGGGGCTCTGCGCCGCATGTTCAAGCTAGACGAGTAGTGCGCGTCAACGGCTAACAAGAGGAACCGCAGGGTATTAGTTAAGAAGGGGTGTCGGTAGGACCAACTCTCAGTTTCACGTAATACCGGGCGAATTTTTCTTCCTTTAGCTCCGGCTATTTCATAGGTACCGTGGAAGGTATAATGAACACAAAAACACACGACTCGGGCGAGGAGATGCCCATCTTCAATTGTTTTTCTATTGGGTTCAACATGAGCGAGCCACGTATATATGCATTGGGCATTGGGCGACATACAGAAGGCAGTGGGCCCGTTGAATCCTTTCTTTTCCATAGCTGCGAATGATACCTCACTACCTATTTATCGAGGTAGCTTTCTTTGTTTGTGCTCACTTGAGAGGCGAAAGGGGGAAGAGAGACGGGAAAATACGGAAAAAAAAAGACAGGCACGAGACAAATACTATGAGCTATGTATTTAATTTGAGTAATTTAATTATTACCTTTCTACAATAACTAAGTGAAGCCGAATGATTCTTTGGCCGCTTTGTCTTGGAGAGGAATTATTGATAGTGTTCTTGACATCGTGAAGGAGGCGTTGGACTCCGACGAACGGAGCCACCCCCTAATTGAAACCTTGCTGTCCTTGTTGTGATCGACATTTGTTTGCTGTGGGGCTACGCAAGATGCGGGAAGGGCAAGGGATGCTGCGTGGGATACGATCCGAGTTGGTAGTGGATTTTCGAGATAACATGAATGTTTCGATAACCGGGGGCGATAGGGCGCGGTACCGAGACGCGAGATGCATGGTGCTATCATATGGTAATCCGCTGTGGCGGTCCTGGATCGTGGGATTTGTATAAGACGAAAAGGGCCAAGTATTGGTGGCTTTCTGCAAGTGGCCCCCCCTCCAACATGTATAAATCCCCTACATGTGAGCAAACCGAAGCTCAACATTGGCTAGCTTCAATCTCGTGTTGCTGAGTAGTAGATCGCATGGCGGGCCAGACTCTCACTTTATTGTTCTCCGGCTCGTCTAGAATCCTTACCGACTATGGGGGGACGGGCAAGCCGGTAACGAAGAACCGGGGCAGAAAACCGGGTTAACCACACCAGAGCTCCCCAACTTTACTCCATACAGTAATGAACTACCCCTCCATTTTTACTCAAACTGGGCCTGGTTGGGGGTCTACACTAAAGTTAGCCCAGACGGTCTGACAGTAGCCAGAAGCCCTAGCAGAACTAGCCCATCGTGTGGCAGTGCAGTCACCGATAAGTAAGGGTACGGGAGCCTCTTTATGCGGTGTGTGCTCTGCAGATCGTTGGAATGCTCACATGAGGGCCCAGAAATTTAGTATCTGTTAGCTGGGGCGTGGCCCAACCGCCGCCGTCGGAGAGAAGAAAAAAGATCGTGAGTTTGTTTGCCCAGACCAGGCCACTAACGATTTCCTGGTTACTGTGTAATAATAATTGGCCGCGGAGTCTCCTATTTTCTCACGCTACTGTTGTTTTTCGTCAGCTTCAGCTTCTTCTCCTCTCTCTTCTTTTAATCAAAACGTGAATTCATCTGCAAGCTCTGTAACTGTTTTCGAAAGTGCACATACATCAAAGCTATACTTCTGAAGGCATTGATATTCGTCCCACTTACGTCATTCAGCAACACCCTACAATCTCGAGCTTTCAGAGGCTGAAGCACCACCAACTTCAATCCTGTCGCTGACAGGTTTTCCTTAGTAGATTGCGGCTCGCCATAAATCCCACTAAACTTCCATTGCCCAATTGAGCTCCCATTGAACTGTGCTTACCATCTACATCCAACTCTTCCCTCAACACACAGGAGCTGTCATCTCTTTTGCAGCTGATTCCCGAGCTCCCTGCCATCCCCACCTCGTCGCTTGGTTTCCAATCATCTTCCTATCGCAATATCACAGTCAACTGACGCATCAAGATGCTCTCACGGCAACTTCTCCGCACATCGACACGCGCCCTGCGTTCTGTAGGTGCCGCCGTGCCTCGCCAGACACAACCCATCACCGCAACGGCGACGGCTCTCTTCCATACACAGCCGCCCCTGGCCAAGGACAAAAAGGCTCCGGCGCCGCCGCCTGGTTCTTTCGCGCGTACTGACGACTCTATTACGGTCGAGTACCCTGAAGAGGGCGAGCTGCCTTCCTCTGTCCCCGTCACGGGCCGCGGTGGCATGCACATGAAGCGCACGCTTGCTTCTTTCTCGCTAGAGAACAAGGTTGGCGTCGTGACCGGTGGCGCCAGAGGTCTAGGTCTTGTCATGGGCCAGGGCATGGTTATTAGCGGTGCTAACCTGGCTATTGTTGACATGAATAGTGAGTGCCCAGTTTGTTTCCAGATCATTCTCGTGTGAGCTCTTCAGGGTAGCCGGAACTTGGAGGACTGAGCTTTTAGCCAGTCACTCTCATCCTCACCTTCCCGTCCAAACTCTCACGAGTTTCAAGAAGAGAATTACCACTGTGAGGGGAATCTTTAGCTGACTCATTCACCTCCCACAAATAGAAGAAGAAGCTGAGAAGCAAGCACTCGAGCTAGTCCAGCTCTTCCGCCGGGAAAACCCAGGATCATCGCGCGTGCCCAAGGTGACTGCTCACTACGCCGATGTATCAGATGCCGACTCAGTGCACGCCTGCATTGCTGAGATTATCAAAGAGCATGGCCAGATCGACAACCTCGTCACCAGCGCCGGCTTTACTGAGAACTACAACGCTGTCGATTACCCAATCGACCGCATGCGCAAGCTGTGGGCCGTCAATGTCGACGGCACCTACCTGTTTGCTGTCAACATCGCCAAGCACCTGATGGAGCGCAAGGCCCAGGGTAGCATGGTGTTCATCGGAAGTATGAGTGGTAGCATTGTCAATGTGCCGCAACCTCAAGCGTGAGTACCTTGATCACGTCAACATAGCAACTGCCGAAGTCGTCGGAAGAGGTTCCGTAAGATGAAAAGACGAAAAGCTGACAATGCCCGATCTCCAGACCTTACAACAGCGCCAAAGCCGCCGTGCGACACTTGGCCGCTTCGTTGGCCGTTGAGTGGGCGCATGCTGGTATCCGCGTCAACTGTATCTCTCCCGGTTACATGCTGACTGCTTTGTAAGTCCTCCAGTCTCATCACCTACAGATCATTTGGCACTTCAGCCAAGTCCAGTCCTCACTCGCCCAATCAGCATTGACTAATCAATGACCATGAATAGAACCGAGAAGATCCTCGACGACAACCCGGACCTCAAGAAGCAGTGGACCTCGCTGATCCCTCAGGGCAAGATGGGCCAGCCCGTCGATCTCATGGGCCCCGTCACCTTTCTGCTCTCAGATGCCAGCCAGTATGTCACTGGTGCCGACCTCCGTGTTGACGGCGGCTATACCGTCACGTAAGATACATTAGACATAGACGAGAGTAGAGAAAAGAGCTTTCTGGTTAGGCTGTTCTAGGAGAATCGGTGCTTCTTTAAGCTGAATTCTGGGGGCTGATAGCTCTTTATTATAGATGCGTTGAGCTTTAACCGAGACAGTGTAGAGATGTAATTCGGATTCTGGTATTGTAATCGGTGCGCAGTTGCTAGAAATGGCAAAAACTTAATGTGACTTTCCCTCTGCCTCAGACAATTAGGTGATCTTGCGATAGCATGTAGAAGTGATGAGAGACATGGTACAATTTAGAAAGGGCGAGAATTTAGAGAATTCGGCTTGGAGTAAAAGCAAAGTGACGAAGGTTGTATTATCTAAAGCACGTACGGAAGGTCCATCTCTCCACGCTGGGGTTAGCTCCGGCGCTTTTTCGTCTCTTTTCCCTGACCCACTTTCATGACGGCTACTTACCTCCGAGTCTCTTGACACTTTTCTATAGCATTAGGTAGCACTTGCATGCTCTAGTCGTTGGTTGCAGACAACATCATACTTAATGCAATGATGATTAATGATTTAATCCGTTTTCATCATCAAATTCTATACTAGTAGTAACTGTTAAAACTATTATAGGAAATATATCATGGTGATATTTACTAGAAGTGCTAAGTAACAGCGAGTACTCTTGAAATAGCACAAGAGAAACCACAGAAGAGCGATGTGGCCTCATGGAATCTCATTCTTTTATTACTTCCTGTAATATTTCAAAGTCGATATATCTTGAAGGTGAGATGCGAGGAGGCAAGGTGGGAGGCGAACAAAATCTGTGCTGTTTCATCTTAGCATCAGTTATAATAAATAGTTGGTAATTTCATCATTAGTTTTTACTTCATTTACTGTTAATTGTAAAAATTATTACCAGCATCGATGATTAGACGTAGGACGTTTATATTCAATATGTTAGTCTTGATGGTATCTTTGTTGCCAACGTACTCATAGTCTTACGGTATGCGCGACAATTTTTCTTTGTCTCCCACTTTGAGAGGGTATTATTGCGATGGAAGTAGTAGTGTTAGATATGTTCATCGGGCTTCATTAGAATTGTATTTTCATCGAATGTGTGTGTACTCAAGTCTGCTGCAAGCGGGAAGCATGGCCTTACTGTAGACGAAGTCTTAATGAACATTTCAATAGAATAGTTGGGTTTTCTACTAAGCGCGAGCTGAATTTTTCAGCAAGGGAGGATTCTGTATAGCCTCATGATAGACAGAAGTCTTAATAGTAAACCTTTGCAAGGCTGAATAAAAAAGTGGCTGAAAACACTATTACATAGCTATTGCTTTCATTAGCCAAACCTTTTAACTATCTGATTCATAAGGGCGTGATTTCATTTACTCTCCCTAGCACACACTCTATCAGCCAGTCAGTGAGAGCCTCTGAACACATGAGAGTAATCTTCATATATGGATGAATTCAGTGTATTATCCTACAGAAACACTTGATATGCTTTACTTGTTCTCGTAACAGTCATAAGGCTTCTTGACAGCCTGGAAAGAGAGCAAAATAGCGCGATATTACAGGAGGATTCCGTAAAGTCGTCTTTATCAATCCTTTCCAGGCTCTGGACCCTGCTTATTCCAGTTTTTCCACGCGTCTTCTCCCACTACGTCCTTGACGAGACGCAGACTGGGATCGCAGAGCGCAGCATCCAACTTCGGATCTGATGTTTGACTTGGCTCCTTTCCTAATTGACCCAATCCGAGAAGTACCAGCCGTTCCAGCCCTTCTCCTCGATCTTGGGACTCGTGACAGCCCATAAAGCGCTGATCAGTGACCTGAGCGCTTTGAAAGGCGAAGTTGGTAAACTCTTGAACCAACTGCCAAGGGATGGCTCAACTGTCGACCTGTAGCCTCTTCTATATGTCATAGTTAGTCAAACGAGATACAACAACCTCATCAAATACTAAATATGCAGTACAGTTCCTAAGCTCAGCTTTGGATTTTGTTCTAAACGTTCCTCCATCAGAACAAGCATCTAAAGCTCCCCTTGGGGCAGATCGGTTTGTCTAGTTCTTCCGCGATGCTCTTGTCTATAGTAGAGTTAGAGCTATACTTGGCAGAGCATGGCATCTGCTGCCTCGGGGAGAAATATGTCAAAACGTGCGCCGTAGCGCATGTTTTTCTCGATTATTACATTAACCGTGCATTTTCGGAATGAAATGAAGAGCAGCAACAACAAAAAGGTCTGATCCAAGCATTTTCGGCCGAAAGTGACGATCCAGCCTTTATCCGAAGCCAGGTTAGCATTCTGGAGTTTCTCGCTTCCTTTTTGACTTGCCTCGAGGGGGAAGCTGCCTAATGAGAGATTTTATACTCCTGAGGCTCTTATAAGATCCTACAATCTCCTAAGAACGAGCCCGATTTGTAGTATGAACAGCAATTACTGACTCCTGATTTCTGAGTAAGGTTATTCAGGCTATGATGGCAACGCAGGATACCACATCTAAATTTCTTACGAATCCGCTGTTTCTAATGGCCCAACATCCAAAATATTGGGAACAGCTCCACGCTGAATTTTCAGGGAACCCCAAGATGCCTTTTCAGTCGAGACTCTTTTAGGTTCCAAATCGATTGAGAACACTTTACATAGGAGTATGATATTGCGTCCCCGTACAATAGAACTACGCACTGACCATCTTTCTAGCTTTACACCTTTACCCCATCTTCCCTCTTACGAGGCGCATCGCATTACGGGATACCAAACTCCCAGTCGGGAGATGTATCTATCATGACCGTCACATGTTCATCCAGAAAGGTTCAATGGTTGTGACGGCATATTACGCCCTTCACCGCAACACTGAGGTTTTGGGGGATGACGTCGAAGAGTTCAGACCCGAGCGCTAGAACTCGATCCGGCCAACAGAATGGTAATTCTCAGGATTTGATGGAGATAATAGAGCATTTTTTAGGACAATAAAAATCAATAATCGAGGTATCGTATGCTCCCGCCCGATTTGCTCGAGCAATTGGAAAGTTGGAAAGTAGGGACAGCCAGGATTGGAAGGGTTAATTGAAGATGATGTGCAAGAGCGCCAACGGGCGCCAGATGGCCATCAATATGGTGCGATAAGTATCAATATGTACCAACGTGAATTGTTACCATTGTATCCTTTCTGACCTTAAGATTGATTTCTTAATTGATATACATCTATACGGCGTCATCGGGCATTGACGAGAAACGTAAGTCTATAAATGAATTGCTATGATAGAAATGGAATGTTAGGCTTGCTCCATGACTGAAAATTTGAATACATGGGTTTTCAGGCTTAAAGATTCAGATGTCCCGATTGATAATACAATGTTACCCAACCCATGAACTGAGCATTCCCTCTTGGTATGAGTCCTTCGTTCAGACACAGTCATGCCTTTGTTGGCTAGAATAGATAATAACGTGCTTCTGCATTTCCAGCGGACTGTATCAACCAGCCCCAAGAAAAGACACAAACGTATATGAACTCTCAGGCGCTCTCACACACTGTATGGTCTTCAAGTCTAGAAATGTCAAGACGTTTCGCGTCGGAATGACCTTGGATGCTTCGATAACAGCTAATGCAAGGCGTAACAGATAATATTAGATTCTTTTCTATACATAACTACCAACACTAGAAAGCTCAACCTGGACTAATCATTATATTTAATCCTATACTTTGTTTAAACGGCCCTCTGGCAATAAATAAGACATCTATCATTGGCTTGGCTTCGCCCTTGGTTCCTTTGAAGCGATCTGTGTTAAGAAAAAAAGCCGCTGCGACAGACCACATACGAACACTCTAAGTAGTTCTACAGCTCCAGATTAGCCCCTGAGAGGTTCTTAGTATTGTTTCCAAGGAGATCTGATCGTGTTGTTTTCTATTGTGAAAAAATTGTGCCCGTGGACCACCTGAAAGCTATTGTTGGCCGCTAGCTGAAACTCGCTGCGCCCCGAGGCGTTGACAAGTCGATTGATCAGATACACACTCCTTTGAACATTTTCGATTATTGATACAGCCTCTTTGTATTCTGAATAGCATCTTTGAGTTTGTTATTGCTTCATTGTCGCTCGATTGCCTATATATATGTGACCCAGCCCCCTAGATCGACCAGCCCGTTGCTCGTTCCCACATAAACACCAGCTTGTGAAGGATTATATAAGCTGTCTCAACTTTCTGCAATATCAGATTAGTCACTACGATATATCAGAATAATTGAAATGCCTAGAAGCGGGTACGAAATCACCGACACTGCGACCAAGCCTGACCCCCAACCACCACCACCACCAGGCCCAAAATAACTGGCTGAGAACACCTCTCACTCTAGTTTTACTATGTCCCTCAAGCTTCCTTGCTACATTATGGAAGCGGGACTGTCACGTATCCGGAGTGGGCCTTTCACAGCTCGCTAGTGAGCTCCCGGTTTCCACCTGCCCAAAGTCTAAGGCTGGCTTTGGTGTTTCAGAGACTATCAAAGGAGACAATCTGATACCTTAGAATTTCCAATGCACATATAACTCTTGAACTCTCTTCTATTCTTAAAGTTATGCCTTACTGTGATAGTCCTTTGATTCATTCTGTGTTCCTTATTCCCCTTTAACATGCAGTCTCAAGCGACATGAGACACCATCGCTCAGTCACTTTCCCCTGAGGGGCCTCGTAAGATTATTTAGACATTTATACTGCAGCGCACATGTTGGCTCAAGTCGCGTTCTTGACGAGGGGGGTCGTTCTCTCTCTGCGGAATTATGGCGCGGAAAAGGGGCTCGGCGCAATGTAAACTGGAGTTAGCCACATTCCATTAACCATCACAATCATGACTCCTAAAAACAGAGAGAAAAAATTATTGGGTTTCTCAGACCGAATTGGGAGTCTTCATATAATTCAGTTCGACACTCTACGTTTTGCATCATCGAAGCCCAACTAGACCACTTAGCCTATTGGGAAACTGCACGCTTGTTTGAAACTATTGGGCATACTGATGGTTGCTACAGGATGCCTGGGAGTGTGTTAATGTAGATTGTTACTATGGATGCATTCACAATCTGATGTTGCGCGTCGTGAGAGAGTAACCGGGTTGTAAAGTTTGCCTGGCTAAGAGGGAGTCCTTGCGTTGCCAGGGCATGCTGCGGTACCGAATATCGGCCCCGCGCTCGCGCCTCGCACTCTTGTTGTGTCATATGTCTTTGTTATATCATCTTTGAATGCAGTGGCCTGGATGAGATGGAAAAATGTCGTTGACTTATCCCACCTCTCTGAGAATAATAGAGAGTGGCTCTCACATCGCGAAACACGAAAGGTAGAAAGAGACAGATCGTATCATAGCAGGGTCTGTGTGGCCGCTATATATACAGAATTAACGCACACGCAGGAACACAAGGTTAATAATAGAATACATGTATTGCCTATCTCTAATCCCTCTGTGCCAACTGCAGGTCCTGACAGCTCGATTCATGACGACACGGGTATTGTCCAACTAGTTCCAGTCTGTTTCGACCATCGTTCAGGGTTCACCCTTGCAAAGCTTTGAACCTTTTATAAGCTGATGAGCACATGTATACGTCTATCACGGCCATGTAGTTGGGGTTTATGGCTTGGCCATTAAAGAAAAGCCTCGACTCGCATATCAAGCGATACCACGGCTATCTCGGTTCCGGATAGTGCTGACTTCGGTTCTATTTCCACGGCCGCATCCTCTGACGCCTGTATGAAGACGATGAGGCATTTTGTGTCCTCAGCTACGCATCTCTCAGGATTCAAGCACCCACGAGACATCAAACAAATCTTTCGGTGAGGCCTTTGGGTGAGCAAAGGCGGCAATTCCTATATAGGTATCCCTTGATTTATGGCTCGGTGTAGAATGTGTTCTAGATTCGCTTGGGGATAAGACTGGGATAAGCTTGACATGCGGCAGTCTAGCATTATTAAGTTCCTGTGTCACATGCATCTCGGTAAGTGGTGCCCTGTGCCATAGGACCCTACCTATGCAGACTTTTATAGGTCGTTATTAGTCCTAGCAAGATTGGTCACTCTGTACATCAATTGGTTTCATGTATGAACATCTGCAACTCGGTCGATGGATGAAGACATGGTTACACAGGTGACGCAGAGCTCAAAGAGCTCACGCGACTCATGAAGCGGTGTGTTTAACTTTCCATTTAGATTTTCCCGCAACGATCAAGGTATCGAGACTTGACCCGACCTGTGGTTGGAGCTTCGGAACAGCCGACCAAAGTCCTGTACATCAGCTTACCCATGCACCTAATAGAGCTATTATCAGGAAGTTCGCCCTAAAGAAGCCGAGTGCTTTTGGATAGCGTCATTTTGACTTCAACCTTGCGTCGTCGCTATTTTGAGCACAGGGAACCCGCTTTCGTTCTATCAACTCTATGTCAATTGAAGGACCGAGCTCGTCATTCTAGGGAACTCAATTGTGGCTGCAGCGACGTAATCGTACACAAGGAGCCCGGGATATGCTGGGACAGCGCTCGACTAGTAGCAGCCTGCGTTTACAACACTACTAGTGCTTGAGGGAACCTTAACGAGTGAAGTGTATCACGCTTACATGGGGTTCCTGAGCACGAGGTGCGCACCTCGTCTGAGAGTAGATTTGTTTAATCGACTGTAGAGCTGGATAGCTCCGCAAGTACACAGAGCAACGACTCAACTTTGGTGATGATAGAAGTATAGAGCTCAAAGCGGCGGTGACCTCGAGTTGGATGAAACGGCCACTCAGCCAAATTGGCTGGGCTGCTTACTCGGGAGAAGTCTATTTAAGAAGCACGGGTAGACGTTGAATAGCTGCGTCATAGAATCAGTATGATTTTCTACCGGCCCTAGTTTCTGAGCTTCGTTGATTCTGAGAGCTACTACTGGTATGCTCCTGGCAGCATAGGAGGGGGGACCTTTCTCCGAGAAAATTTTTACATACTAAAAGAAAAAAATAACTTGGTACGACATCTTTCTTGAAAACTTTGTTGACGCTCTCTACTGTGGCTACCCAATATCAGTTGAGAACATAGGATCTCACAAGACGACGGAGTCGCGACTATGAGTTTCCTCACTTCTCACAGGCCGCATAATGCCGCCGGGGACGATATCGAGGCCAGCGCCGCTGACCGCCAGCACAAACCGAACCCTCAAACGGCGGGTGGCAACGGTAGCGGTAGCGGCGGTGCAGAGGGAGAGCACATCAGATTTGGCGAAGCACCGCCGGCAAAGAGCTCGGACCTCGATGAATTCGAAGCGCTTGACCGTTTTATCACCAATTACGAACAGGAGCGCAGAGCTAGTCTTGCCAGCACCGGAAGAACGTACAAGAAGCGCAAATGGTGGCAGTTCTGGAAGTCGGACACTGTCCCAGAGGTTTCCGATTCTCCGACTGCTGTCGTAGGAAAACCCCCAGAGTCCTGGCTAGAGACCGACATTGCACATGGTCTCGACAGTGCTGCGGTGGAAGAGCGTCGCAAACGGTTTGGGTGGAACGAACTTACTTCGGAGAAGGAAAACATGCTTGCTAAAGTGTTTTCGTACTTCACGGGCCCCATTCTCTATGGTATGTTGACTGCAGTCTCACCACAGTGTCTTTCATCGAGATGGATACTAAGCCTTACTAGTTATGGAGCTTGCTGCCTTGTTGGCTGTTGGTCTCCAAGATTGGATTGATTTCGGTGTCATCTTGGGCATCCTGGCTCTCAACGCGTTTGTCGGCTTTTACCAGGAAAAACAGGCTGCAGATATCGTGGCGAGTCTCAAGGGTGACATTGCAATGAAAGCTACGGTGGTCCGGGACGGCAAACAGCAGCACATCCTCGCTAGAGAGCTCGTGCCTGGTGACATTGTAAGTTTTCATCTTCATTTCGAACCTATTCTCGGAGACAGCACAAGGGTCGACGCTGATGTCCAATAGGTCATCATTGAGGAAGGTCAAACAGTGCCAGGAGACGCACAACTAATATGTGATTACCAAAGACCCCAAGACTTTGAACAGTACAAGGAGTTGAAGAACGAAGACAAGTTTAATGAGGATGCTGCTGCTGCTGTCAATACTAACGAAAAAACTGACGACAAGGAGAAAGGACACGATGATGATGAAGCGCTATCCTTTCACTTCGGGGACGCACTGCTTGCTTGCGATCAGTCTGCCATTACGGGAGAATCCCTCGCCGTCGACAAGTATATGGGAGATACCGTATACTATACTACGGGCTGTAAGCGTGGGAAAGCTTATGCTATTATAACCACATCGGCGAAATATTCCTTTGTTGGGCGCACTGCCTCGTTAGTTCAGGGAGCGAAAGACCAGGGGCACTTCAAGGCTGTCATGGACAGTATTGGCACTTCCCTCCTGGTCCTCGTTATGTTTTTCATTTTGGTTGCATGGATCGGCGGCTTCTATCACCATCTCCGGATCGCGCAGCCTGACGTTCAAAACTTGCTCCATTATACACTAGTTCTGCTCATCATCGGTGTCCCTGTCGGTCTTCCGGTCGTGACAACTACGACACTTGCCGTGGGCGCAGCCTACTTGGCCAAGCAGAAGGCTATTGTACAGAAGTTGACAGCTATTGAGTCTCTTGCTGTGAGTAGCCTTGTTTATCTCGGTGAGGTTGAAGACTAACTAGTTTGACAGGGTGTAAATGTTCTCTGTTCAGATAAGACGGGAACCCTGACAGCGAACAAACTCAGTCTCCGCGATCCGTTTGTAGCGGAGGGACAAGACGTCAACTTTATGATGGCCGTAGCAGCACTGGCTAGTTCCCACAATGTCGCGTCATTGGATCCTATCGACAAGGTTATCATTACGAGCTTAAAGAGATTCCCGAAGGCTAGAGAAATCTTACGTCAGGGCTGGAAAACTGACAAATTTATGCCGTTTGATCCCGTCTCGAAGCGCATCACTAGTTACTGTCGGCTAGGAAACGACCGCTATATCTGTGCCAAGGGAGCACCAAGAGCTATTCTCGCACTCGCTGACGTCGGCGAAGATATACGTCGTGACTATAATAATAAAACGAAAGAATTCGCACAGAGGGGTTTTCGATCTCTTGGTGTCGCGTATAAGAAGAATGACGAGCCCTGGGTTCTTCTCGGACTACTATCAATGTTCGATCCACCACGTGAGGATACGGCACAGACCATCATTGAAGCTGCACATCTGGGCGTCCCGGTGAAAATGCTGACTGGTGATGCTATTGCTATAGCCAAGGAGACTTGCAAAATGCTCGGGCTTGGCACGAAGGTTTACAACTCCGACAAGCTGATGCACAGTGGCTTGACGGGAACTGTACAACACGACCTTGTTCAGCGCGCTGACGGGTTCGCTGAAGTGTTCCCGGAGCACAAGTATCAGGTAGTTGAGATGCTTCAACAGAGGGGTTCCTTGACTGCCATGACAGGAGACGGTAAGATCGTAATGTGCCAAGTAACGGCAAGTTATGTATTGTCGCTAATTAAGTTACATCGCAGGTGTTAATGATGCTCCCTCATTGAAAAAGGCCGACTGCGGAATTGCTGTTGAAGGAGCATCCGAGGCGGCCCAGGCAGCAGCAGATATCGTGTTTCTAGCGCCAGGCTTGAGTACAATCATCTTGTCGATCAAGACATCTCGCCAGGTACGTCAACGTTCCTTACGGAACTTGCTGGGCTTGGCACAGAGCGTTTCTTTGTCATCGAATTGCGATTTGACTTGAACACCATGCTGACCTATGAGCAGATCTTCCAACGGATGAAATCATACGTTCAATATCGTATCGCTCTCTGTCTACACCTTGAGATCTATCTAACGACGTCAATGGTCATCATCAACGAGACTATTCGGCCGGACCTCATCGTCTTTATTGCACTGTTTGCGGACTTGGCCACGGTCGCTGTCGCTTATGACAACGCCCACGTTGAACCCCGGCCTGTAGAGTGGCAACTGAAGAAGATTTGGGTCATCAGCGTGATTCTAGGCGCTCTGCTTGCCGCAGGTACTTGGATCCTTCGCGGTACCTTGTTCTTGATCAACGGAGGTGTCGTCCAGCGCTTCGGCTCTATTCAGGAAATATTGTTCCTCGAAGTCGCCTTAACAGAGAACTGGCTCATCTTTGTGACCCGTGGAGGACAGACCTGGCCTTCCTGGCAATTAGTCGGCGCGATTTTCGGCGTCGATGTCCTGGCCACCCTCTTCTGCCTATTCGGCTGGCTGTCTGGCAGTGGCGGAGGTGTCATGGAGACCACGCCCCATGACCAGTTCATCAATTCAAGTAATGGCTGGACCGATATTGTTACGGTGGTTATGGTCTGGGCGTATTCGATTGGAGTCTTGATCTTCATTGCGATCGTATACTACATGCTGAACAGCTTCCAATGGGTGAATGATCTAGGCCGTAAAGACCGCAACAAGAAGGATTCGCAAATTGAGAATATCATCGGTCACATCAACAAGCTTGCTCGTAAGTCGAATTCCTACTTTGCAATTGTGTTTCATCAACGGGGCTGACAATATGCGTTACAGTGGAACACGAGCCTGACCCGAAGACTGGTCGCGACAAGTATTTCATCGTGGAGAAGACGACTGTCGAGGAGGAAGACCTTTAAAGGCCGTCAGAAGTAGAACAATCCACTGTGACTGACTGGTTCTGAAGATGATGGACGTGGCCAGTCGGCGTGCTCGACTGCTATGGGAACATTGACGCCGTCGTAAAACGGAATTTAGGTTAGATGCACGTAGTAATAATTCTTGACTTATCGTATAGTAGATATTAATGATGACGTTTGCTACAAACGAAGAGCTAAGACTAGAAAATGACTCACCAGGATTTTCTCAGAGCACGAAGCGGCTCATGTCGCGATAGACAAGATAAAATGACTGGTCGGTGGCGGGAGACGCGGGATCCCGCCGTCCGAATACGAAACCGATGTTTGGCGCTTAGCCTGACCTGATGACCGAGTGAACAGTCACCCAAGTGATACTCAGACCACGTTCTCGCCGGTTTCCAAAGAGTAGAGCTGAAAAGATTGCGCGCAATCTCGTCTATCTCTTCCACGTGGGACTCTACGACTGGCACTGAGCTCTTCATTGTCGTTTCCAAGTCTGAAGCTACCTCTAGCTGAGTCGTCACAATCTAGAAAAGCACTATTTTATTCTCTACTAGCAAGTAGACTTACATAAGTAGTTATAGGAAGCGCCTACTTATTATACTTCCTAGTGTTAAATGCTGTGTCGCTGAATCTGTAGCTCTTTTCACCAGACTTGGCCAACATCCGGTAACGAAATCAGATTGAATCGGCCGCTAGTCTGTGACTTTCCGTACAATCCGACCCTCGCTTTCGGTTTCGCTTCCATTTCCAGACCCCCTCCGCTTCAACTCCGCTTCGCTTCCGCTTCACCTCCGCGTAGGATTGAATCATTACAGTATGTGGGAACAACCGGTGATTGATGCCATGGTGGTCGCGTATTAATTATAAGGTCGCGAGGCAATGCATCGCTTTTCTTCTCTGCTTCTTTCGAATGGTTAGTTGACCTTCAAAGACATGTGCCACACTATACCTATACTATCATTACCTCTGCTCTGGATTTGCTCTCACTAATTCGTACTAGCACGACGCATAATTCTCCCAGATACTACCGCTTACCAGAATGCCGGGTATCTCGTTCGCGACGGTGTTCGCCTTCTCCGCTACGCTATCCTACCCTCTAACCAAAATTGGCGACTCAACATATCTCATTATCTTTTGCCGGGTCTTTACCGTATGCCTCTTATTATGGGTGATATATGCTTTTATCCTCTACCCAAACCTATTTTCACCTTTGAGGCATCTCCCGACAGTGGATGCCAATTCGTGGTGGAGTCGGCAATCTCTCCGCCTGTATGGAGAACCTAGGGGCGTTCCCCAGGCCGACTGGTGCGTTTCCCTCTCGTCGCTCAATACTTGGCGTGATGCAACTTATCTGATCGGGGCCAATCTCAAGCTAACATTGTTTGTGTCGGTGGCAGGGTTAATAAAGTCCCACATCAACGCCATGGACTTGTTCGTTACCGAACGCTTATCAACGACGAGCGAATTATTGTGGCATCCCCTGAGGCGCTGGCGGAAGTCCTAACAACGAAAAGCTATCAGTTCAAGAAGCCTGAGGCCATTGTGACTGCGCTGAAGCCGATCGCTGGAATGGGCCTTCTGCTAGCTGAGGGTGATCAGCATAAGATGCAAAGGAAAACCCTGCTGCCGGCTTTTGCCTATAGACACATAAAAGATCTATATGGGCTGATGTGGGAAATATCGAGCCATGCCGTCGCATCCTTGACTGAAGAAGTGGTTGCGGCGGCACCGGAGACACAAAAGCAACCCTTCACCGTGGAGATCGGTGGGTGGGCGAGTAAGGTTACGTTAGACATCATCTTCGTTGCCGGAATGGGACAGACCTTTGATTCTGTTCGGAATCAAGACAGCAATTACAAAACTCTGCGACAGATATACAAGATGGTGTTGACTCAAACGAGACAAGATTTTATCCTATTCATCCTTCGCATATGGGTCTTACCTAGTTGGCTTTTACCATATGTGCCTCTTAAGAGGAACAAAGAGCTCGGCCAGGCGGCACAAACACTTCGCAACATATGCCGACAATTAATTCGCCAGAAGAAGAGGGATCTCGAGAACGAGCTTGCAGATGTGACAGAAAAAGACATTTTGACCGTCGCCCTCTCCTACGGTGGCTTTACGGAAGATGAACTCATCGAGCAGCTCCTCACGTTTCTAGTGGCGGGCCACGAGACCACTGCCACAGCATTGACATGGGCGATCTACATTGTCAGCAAGAACCCCGAAATGCAGACGAGGCTCCGCGATGAGATCCGCGCACATCTTCCCAGCCCCTCGTCACCGTCATCCTCACCGAACGGCATTGAAGACCTGGCTACGCTCATCGACACCCATATGCCCTACCTTCAAGCGATTTGTCTCGAGGTACTGCGTTACTTTTCGCCGGTGTCCATAACGTTCCGCGAGGCTGCCGTGGACACGTCCATCTGTGGCACACCTATCCCAGCGGGCACGCAGATCGTTATCTGCCCTCGCGCCACCAATCGAGATGTCTCGCTATGGGGCGACAATGCCGGAGTATTCGATCCCGAACGGTACCTGTCACAGGCCAAACAGGCACATACTGATCCGTTGGATGAAGACGGGCACGACGAGAGATCCAACAGCAAGAATGCAGGGACTAGAAGCAACTACGCGACACTGACTTTCTTGCACGGCCCTAGGAGTTGCATCGGCCAATCGTTCTCAAAAGCCGAGCTGGCCATCCTACTTGCGACGCTTGTGGGGAGGTTTGAGTTTGCGCTGGCAGATGAGTCGCTGAGGGATGAAACGAAATTTAAATTGAGACGTGGAGCAACAAACCGACCGCTTAACGGTTTACATGTGAAGGTTACACCTGTGGAAGGTTGGTAATTTTGGACAAAGGGGCAGAAAATCTCTAACGGGGGCACAATGGGCACTGAAATCTACTGGATTATTGTATGAATAATCACATAATGCAGTAAAAGTATATATACATTTATCGCATAATCACGAGTGCAGGCCAGTAATGTCAGCTGCCACAGCCGCCAACTAGCCAGAGCTAACCTGTCAGGCGCCTGAAAAATAAATGAGGCACCCGTGATAAGAGCTATATAGTCCTTTAGTTCAATAAGACAGAGCATAATCATAAATTGTGTAAAAAATGAAGAAAAATAATTACACGACTAAAAATTAAACGGATTATATGCTTATTTTTTTTTGGAGATTTTGTTTTCTGTTAAATCATAAGTAGTAAACTTTGTTAACTCACTTCATTATTACGAGAGGTGCACAATTTAAGACTGGGTCTTATTCAGCCCCCAACTTCTCTCATCCACCAAACCCGATCAGCATCATTTCTCAGGTGTTTCCACCCACACATATGCAGCTGCATGTAGCCTACTTTTGTAGGCATCCAATTGGGTTATTTCCAGATGTGTGTTCGGGCGTTCATGGAAGCTGTCGATTCCAAGGACTTCCAGCTCGACATTATGCGAAGACACCGAGTAGGATCAGGGCACACCAATGTCACACCAGACATTGCATCAGAATGGTTATGGATGCTTGCATGCTGTACTCTTATGGAAACCTCCAATAGGCACAGTTTATGACCCTCCATCATTGATAAATAGGCCACGTCACCGAACTTGACTTCGACGAGGAATTCTAGTGTGGGCAGTTAGAGGCGTGGTCAATGGTAAGACAAGGTAAATCCGCCTCATCGCCTCGTCTAGTCGGTGATTCCTTTCCTGTCGTACTCCCTACGAGACAAGCACAACTTCACGATAATTAAACGCAGATCCCGATTTAAATATCTCGGGTTTCCAAGCCACGGGTGTTCCCAACTTAGTAACGAAGGCTATTGAACTGCTATACAGGATACAACTTACGGGGTTTGGATAGGTCGTATTACAAGCAGGAGACTTTTCTCACTTCTCTATCTAGAGGAGGGTAGCACTGCAGGGCGATCAGCACGACCTTAATTTAGAGACGATGATTGGTGAATGTGTCCACAACTGTCACATTGTGCATATAACTTTTCGATAAAGGTTTCTAGAATGTCGCCTTGGCTACAGCGGCATGGGAATATGGGAATAGCACGTTTCTAGCCCCCCCCCCGGGCATGTGGGGGACAAAACAACTGAGCCATGCTGCCAACCAGTACGTGCACTTCTACTACTATATTACCATACTCGAACTAACCAAAGAATTTGCGCTATATTAAACTTTATATTAAATTTCTTAAAACATACATTCTGCTTATTAAATTTATATGAGTGCTTTCTCTTTCATGTTTTAATTGCTTATCGGTAGGTTAGTTTTTGTTGAAAGTAAAGGATAAAATAGTTACTAGCAGGGGTGGCTCATCTATTCTGAACCTTGCGGGGTAGTGCGCACTCTTGCAGATAAGTGCCCAGGTGTCAAGGGTGTGTCGGCCCACTTCCCAGTGCCATCGCAGGCACATTGCCCCCACAACAATGCACCGTAGGGCTACTCTCGACCAACCAGTGTACGACCGGGCAACCATCACTGTTGGGGGCGGTGTTTCCCAGTGACTCAGCCAATGAGCCTACAAGATGCGACGCTAAGTCCATGCATACGACCTTCTGTCTCTACCACAGCATTACATTACGTCGAAAGGGGATCTGAGGGTGGGACTTTTCTTGTAGCGGCAAGCTTGGTCTAGTCTTCATCGTGAGCAGGAGGTTCCTATAAAAGACGAACTTCCACTTCTTCGTTTTCCCCATTCGCAGTCGGTGGTCTTCCCCAAGACCACTCAGTGCTGGGCTTGTGGAACAGGCTCACGTCTCGTCGATGTTCGCTTTCCTCTACCATCTCTCCTTTCCTTCAAACGTATTATCTACCAGGAACAAGAAATCTGCTACTCGTTTCTTCACTCCCAGTTTCTTTCATTTTATATCTCAGAGTTCCTGTTCAACAGTCTGTTTCATGAGCATTCTGGGGTCCAAACATGTTGGATTTCTAAGTGCCTATCATTTTTCTTCCTTGGTCCGAATCTCTTCAGTCTTCATATTCTCATTCCATGACCTGGTACTACACAGGAGTCTAGGTAGTTAGTGACCCCAGTGGGCCCTTCTACCTCATCGCTCCCATCAATGGTCAACGTGAGGACTAGTGGCTTCATTGTACACCACATCGACTATCACGTGACGGTCAATCAACATCGGTCCCGGCAAAACGTGATTCCGGAAGCCTCATCATCCAGATACTGTGCCGCATCTTGGCATGATACAATGCTTCACCAAAGCCCTCTTTGCATTCGGTCACTTCGTCCGGGATTACCCAGGGAATAGTGAAGAATAGCGAAGCAAAGTGTCTTCACCCATTAAGACATGACGCAGAGGCATCAGAAGGACGACAACGTTGCATTGGAGCTCGTCACACGCTCTTGTCAGTACGACCATCACGGTTGGGGGCTATAGAGTCTGCATATGTGTGGCCGAGGATGATTGGTTGGACCGGCTCACCGAAACCACAGGTAACTCTTATCAACAGTTCGGGCGTCGGCGAAGTGGGGACTTTTAAATCACACGACGGTAGAGGTGATCGACACCAACAGAGGAACAGCCAGCTATTGGTGACTTTATCGGTCCGTCGCTCGTACCCCGGCGTGAATATGACTTTTCGAGTCCACGAGGGTTGCTGCCTATCGACGTTCGACGCCTGAGTTTATCCCAGCGAGCAGCTTTCAGGAGAGTGCTATGAGCGCGGACCATCAGGTGATACGGCGTCTTGACGGTTTCCTTCAGATACTCGACAGTTTTCCTTCGGATTATACGTATTCTGAAGCCAGACGGTTGAGCAAGGTCATTTACAGCGTGGTTTGGTAAGCTCGAATTCGGGGACGCGGTGATGGACATTAGTGCAGCCTCCTTTCTGTCTGTAAGCGTCACTCTTTAGCCTCTCCTAGTTGCTTATATATTGCTCAACTCGCTGAGGTATTGTCAATATCATATAAGCGCATATTCCGTCAACTTTAATAATCCCAATGATCTCTTTTCACCTTTGGGAATTGGACATATCCCCACCCAACATGTCTCATATGTACGGCCCCTATTACACTCTATTACTAGTGTATGGGCGAAGCTATCACAATTGCAAATACGGCATAATACGTTTCTCAATATGGGGCATTACTGTGAGCTATCGAATGTTGTTCAACACTCTATCCTCCTTGTGACGAAATGTTTCATATTTGGTCTTCGTCAATGTCATTCAACATAATTGCTTCTCGACGTCTCTTATACACAATCTCAGCTTTCGTAGAAACCATATACATTTCATTTGACATCAATAGTACAATACCGAGAGGTAAGTGGTGCTACGCCTTCGGAATATTTTCTTAGTCAGAGTCCTCAAACCTGTCAAGATACTATGCAACGTGCGGGGTATGTATACTGCTCACTTTCTCCCCGCATCTTTATACTATGCATTGCCCGCCGAGACTCCTGGCCTCAACGGCCTCACTATAGTTATCCGTAAGCTGTACGTTTCACGCAGCTTCTAAACGCAACAGAAGAGGCGACCAAATTGTCTGCAAGCTCGTCGGGGCTGTGCTGAAATGTCTAGACTACATACATTCCTGGACATACTTGTAAGGTTATTCGCGGCCTCAGGATAGGCATTATGATAGTAGTGTTTGTCTGAGGCCATCCCAGGTCCAATTACATCTAATAGCAAGATCCAGAACCGTTTATTCACCGGAGACTTTCAGGTAGACTGCCTAGGTCTAAGAGGCCTGTGATTCTTGACTCGAGAAAGATATCAACTATGATCCCCACAATGCTTTATTATCCTCATCTCGCCCCCGTTCATATCAAACATCTACTGCCTTATGTGTTCAACCACCTACCACAGTCGAGCACATGGTAATCATCAGCTTAACTTGTCTTTCCTCGCTATCTCTTCAAGCTAGTTCTCACGATCATGTCGTCTACATCTAATGCGTCGGTATACCACGCGTAAGTCCCGCAACCATTGACAGCACGTACTGCAGTCATCGCTTGCCCACACACGACTAACTTGAATCTCGTCACCAGACAACCATCAAGAAAAGCAGAACACCACTACACCTCGCATCCACCCACCGCTCACCGTTCCGACCACCAGAGCCTCCAAACGTACCGACTTTCGAGCTATAACCAAGACTCCCACCGCCCGCCAATGGGATCATCGAATAGCGCAGCACACATCGAAACGGCTCACCGGACGAGAGTTACCCAACAGACAGATGCGATACTGTCGCGCTTCTACCAGAGCTGAGCTATAACTATCGGTATTTCTAAAGTAAGAGGAAACGTCAAACGTTGTATAGAACATGCCTTTACTAACATCACAACTAATAGTGATTAGTAATGATAAAGGCTATATCAGTTGGCTATACTGAATGCAACATCGGCAATCTATATATATGCCGACGCGCCACACTTAACCCCGGGGGAGCTATTTTTAGGACGAAATGGATTGCTTAGATGTACATGGACCACCACCACCCTCACTTATTAAGCCGGATTATATCCTCCTCGAAATTGCGGACTGCGGTGGGCTAACGTTCCACTCCCCTTATCTCCTTGGCAAGGTACCGCATAGTCGTTGGCCAATGGGAGATCATGCGCACGACGGGGACGAGCGACTGTGGCTGTTTAAACCCAGAACTGCACCCAGAGTCCTATCGTGGTCGGAAAGTGGACTACTGGGGGAAGACGAATCACTTTGTATAAAGATAATACTTTAGCGGCTCGCTAAAAGTATAGTTGGGAACGTAATATATAGTCTTTCTAGGCCTAATTATCACTTGCTTTCTTCATTAATTTTGCCAAGCAACTTTCCTTTCGCATCTACGCTTGCATGCCTCTTAGCCAACAATTAACCCACTCAAAGTATATAGGGTTGATTGATTATTTGATAATCAAGGTGGCACCCACATGATAATATACCATCCAGGAAAATCACATGCGTTAGTCCCGTACGACATGTCCTCTAACTAGTTAAACTACTGTGTGTCTACTCCGTAGTCATAGTTATACATCTATACCTTTCGTATCTAATATTAGCTTCAACAATCACTTCATGACCT
Organism: Xylariaceae sp. AK1471; assembly: GCA_023159215.1. Taxonomy (NCBI): domain Eukaryota; kingdom Fungi; phylum Ascomycota; class Sordariomycetes; order Xylariales; family Xylariaceae; species Xylariaceae sp. AK1471. Next base: position 578,540 of record JAJKLI010000022.1, read on the forward strand.
ATAGGGGTTGTTTGTAGCGTGCCTCGTGCACTAACAAGGCATTTAGTCTACTTCACTTCTGTAGCTATTGTGAAGGCATTTCAACTTTTAATTCTCGATAAAACACCTCACCTCTAGCCTACATCGTACTGTGACTAAACTACCTTGCTGCCTAAAATGAGATGCACCTTGCGAAGCCACGCAGATTTTGAAGAACGGCAACGTCGCTTATCAAAAGCTAGGAAAAGTGCTTATTGGTCAAGTTGTTAGCAAGCAGCGGAGATCGCCAAGCTCAGGTAGAACTCGCCGTTTCATACACTTTAGACATGATGGTTGGTGCCCTTGTTCTGCCCTGCCATCAATAATCCCATTATAATACACATTGAGGAATGCGAATTATAATCAAACAAACATTCTCTTTCAATATAGGCAGCCAAAGACACATGGTTGAACAGTCGGTGTCTAGTGTTAAGATCAGAATTTAAGGCTATGTTGACTTTAAGTAATGACGTACATGGAGAAAGATAATCGTCTACATGAGTCCTGAATAAGAGAGGTAGAAGAAGACAAGAGAACACTTTCAGTTCTCGGTAACCCGTAGCTAGTTTGTTTACAGGCAAGCTGGTGACAAAATAATTGACACTCGCAATAACAATTATCTTATTCCAAACATCTATTCCACCACGAAACTCAGTTTAATTGACTAAGAAATTAACTTTTTAACTTAATATCGCTAGAAATGCATGGTTTAAATTTTTATTATTTAAACTTAGGTTATTCTAGTAGTATTATCGTCTTTACCGTGTATGTAGGTGTTAAGGGATGTGTGTCAATTTTTTTGTCACCAGCTTGACAGGCTTTGCTCGACAATGGACAATAATGTCTATCTCCGAATCTAGACTAATTAGCTAAGTGGGCCGATACTGAGCTCACTTTCTCGTTGCATTTATTGCATTTTTCGCTACCTTTATGGTTTCTCAATTTTGGATGATATCATGTTTCGTCTTCCATAAACGTCATTCGACATCAAAATCCCAGTATGCTATATACTATCAACGTTAAAATATCCTACGAAATTCATCGACCGCCCAATCAGGATTTAGATCCTTGTTGAATCGTCTGTGGGCATAGCGGAACCTACCGAAGACTCGGGTTCTTCGCCTCCTGCCACTTTTAATCTTCTCTCTTGGGGTTTCGATAACCGTCTATTGTCATTGGTGGGTTCTCCCCCAGCACCGCTGAAGGGTTTGATGTCTTGGTAGGAGGTTAGAGCTGTGGCGCTATAGGTTTCAAACCAAGCAAGCTTCAATTGGCAATACCTGTTGAGTGAGTAGAATTTCTGGCTCTCCTGACCCACGCCAGCGCTGGCCATGTTTTTTTCATGTCCATTCATCATCTTGAGGCTAAAATGACTCTACATTTGAATCCCCGAATATTCTTCGTTTCGTTTGATAACAGGCTAAATTACTATTAACATCGTAGACTGTGCGCCGCTTCAAACAAAGGAATCTTCCGCCCATGTGGCAGAGTAAAACATAGGCTGGCAGAGATACCACTACGGTAAATAGAACACTGCAGTTGGTAGAAAGGGTCATGAGAACGTGACAGATTATGCCTATCACATTCAGGATAGCGTTTTCCAATGTTCCGCACCATACATCTCCCAAAGACTAAACTATAGGCTAGGGTAAGGGGAATTGGCTTATTATCATCCCTTTCAAAGCTAAATTCTCCGGGCTCAACAGAGCCATTGTGGGCCTTGTATGGTAGGGCGTGCTGCATCCAGACACTTACTATATACCAATTCCAGAGCTTACAAGATCGGACGCAGACGTGATTCTTGCATTTCTGTCTGGAAACCGTGTCCTTTTCATTAAGCCAATAGACGAAGACTAGTACCGGGACATCATGATCGACAGACACATCGCCGATGAACATTCAAAAGCACACCACCCGTACTACCACCTTCAGGGTGCCGTGTCACCAATGGGCTGCATTGAGCAGTGGCAGCGGCGTAGCTCACCACTAGCCAGTCTGTTCGATTCGCATTACGGGGCTGCCCCATTATTCAATCTGACAGAAAACGAACTCAATGCAATCCAGTTTTATCAGAAGATAAAAAGTTAACCGTAGTACTTTCTATTGGTATCACGCTATATGTGCTGACAAGTTTGCTAGTAGACCTAACTCCTCGAGCTCTGCTGGCATGCGGGTTTTTTTGGCTTGCTCTTGCGCTTCTACATTGTTCTGGTACCCTCTCTGGTATTCCATACCAGTTTGGAGCGGAAGCGTTACTATCCGAAATGTAACTCTGCAACGGAATCTAATACCCGTTGCCGAACAACCAGTGGCAAAGAGTACTTGCATCGGTTCAATCTCTATATGTTGATACTGTGCTGGCGCTAACCGGTTCAGAATACGACTTTATTCGGTGGCGGCCTCTCAATCAGGAGGAGCAACAGTTGTGTGACGGCCAGTCCCCTGCCACAGGCTGGATTAGATTAGGGGCTCGGGCTATGATTACTTGGGCTTTCAGATAGGACATTGCCAGAGCTCTCGACGTCAACAAACTGTTTAGGACATATTTCCTTTCCTTTTCCAAATGTCATTAGGTCAAGCTGTGCCTTAGAATGGCTTTATTTCTCAATCGTGCAAGTGTTTACAGTATAGAGCTAAGAGCATTGAACCTGTGTGCTATCGCCCACCTTCGAAGTAGAGCTAAGAGATGGCCAAACCTTTAGAAATAATAGAATGATTCTAGATACGGCGTTAAAGATTTATAGCAAATACTGACCCATCTCAAGAGGCGGACCATCTCATCCACGAGGTTTGCTTTCCTTCATCTTGATAGATAATCATTCAATGGTCAATTAATCAATAGCAAGGCCCTCATATTCTGTATCACGCGAGTTGTCCAATATTGCTACCAAATGAAGAACAAGTTCAGAGCTGTTCTAGCCTCGAGAATCTTCCCTAATGGCATTTCTATCGTCCAAATTCGAAAAGAATAAATCACGAAGACAAAAGTAGAAAAACTGCAAATGTAAGCCAGTCAGTCATACCAGTTACTTACTACCTTGGCCCCGGAGCATTTACTCCGCGAGAGATCTAGAAAAGGGAAGAAAGGCCGTGACCGCTTTACACTAGGGGCAACGAATATTGATGCACGTACGTGTTAGCTCGTCTATCTAATTACATGCAAGGTCCAATTATCCCTGCTGACAAATCCTAGCAAGGAAATACCTTCCCACATATATCTGAGACGCCACAGCCCTAAGCGAAGAGTGACGATTAGTATAAATATGGTAAAGATTTCTTGCATGGAGAACCAATGGCTGTGAAGAGTTCCTCACGTTTCATTGACCACGTGGCGTTACCGCCGGTGCCTAATTACCATGTCGGTGATACACCCTTGACAGGCCTTTGCAATTGCGATGCTGGCTAGCTTATTCGCCTGTCGATCATGCTCGAGACATACTGTAGAAGCATATAAGATTCGGAACTCAAAATAGCCGCCGAATATGGAGACTTCAATGCGTTCTTGGTGGAGATTTAGCAAGCTGGTTGCGTTCGCTAAACAAGTGCATTGGATTGCAGCTGTTGGTTCAAATACCGTATCACTCTGAAAGGGTCTTGGTGACAGTGGTCTAACTGTTGAACAGTTGACAAAATCTAGCAGAGAAGCGGCCTCCATCACTGTTTACTTCCAAGTAACGCTTAATGCCTTGAGATCTTAGGATATGAGGATCCGAAACGAAAAGCAAGAACCAGTACCCAGCATGGTGTATAGAATACAATGCTCATGTAGTGAGAGAGGTTCGGTTGGAAATAGTAGCTGCAACGATGCCGCTGTGTAAGCCATTCACCTCACCGTCTCTTTGATTTTTGAGTGGCAAAAATTCAACGAGATGACTAATGTAAATACACCCAGTATCTTCGAATACGTGCTTGATACCTCGTACTAATTAGCAAGGTGAAACACAAGCCTTAATATCTTGAATTCTATCTAGTCATTTTTAGAAATACTGGGGCATAAACCCCGATATTCCTCATGACGTGTTACTATTTACCTATAAGTGCACGGAGATCAATTGGTTACGCAGTCGTCGCTACCTTGTACTGGAGTGGTAAATCTCGTGTTGATCCTTCAATGGAAAATACTCCCATGCCGGATCCTGCCGTTGTATTGGGGGAAAAAGAAAAAAAAAGGGAGGCTGTAAAAGTATAACAGAAGAATATCAGGGACGCCGCTGCAAACCGGGAGTGATCGTCACGTGCTCACTCAGCAGGCCGCAGCTACTGGTTGATACTCGTCTATATGACGTCAAAATGCTTCTGCCAGAAGGCAAAGGAGTACGATATTCGTTATTCGGATTTGAAAATCGCTGTCCGGTCTCCCATCCCTTGGAATGCTGTTTCGACAACACCCCCCTGAGTACATAAGGTGTGGTCCACATCGGTGGCTAAAATGTCGTCTTTGCTACTACTGTGATCGACAAAATGCTACCGATATGAAGAGTACTATCAAATGTAGTTCCTCTATTGGCTTGTTACCCTTGTAAGAAATACCACGCTAGATTGTTGCCGAAACAGCATACAAAGGGATGGGATTTTGCTGTTTGCCATGTTTAGCGAGAAACGTCGGGGGTTGTCTCGGAGGTATCCAAAATGTGACGAAGATCATTTGCAAGGAAGGGAAGGGAAGGGAAGGGTGAAGCTGAAAAGCAAAAGTCGAACATTTACAGCCAATCACAATTGCAAGACATGGGTCTTGGCCAAGCTTTTCACTTTTTGAGCCACTGTGGCACTGCATAGTGGCTTGGCATGTGGCAAATGAATTAGCCTGTGGTGGGGACACAGACACGTTACTCAGCCACTTCCAAGGTTCGCTTTCGGTGCCAGCCGAAATGTGGTTTGTGACGAACTGACATGGCGTGGCCCCTGGAACCCGTCCCTGCATCTACAGTACCGGTCGCTAACAGGGGCTGGCATTATCCGCAGATCAATTTTCAGCCTAGCTGCCTACGAGAATGGAAAGCCTAGTAAGTATTAGGCAAGACAATGATGCTCAGGTAGTGCAGCTTTGCGCAGTTCCACAGCTGGTCCCAGTAATGACTCCCGGCAAACACGAACAAGCTCATTACGTAGTAGACCAGTAGATAGGTAGCTCAGAGCCTTAGACTGTCTGGTCTCGGACTCGCCACAACAAGTTGTTTGTCTAGGTATTACGAGATGAAGGGCAGTCAGTCGCATCTTTAGCACTGCAGACCGATTATCGCCGATGAAAAACGCCAAACCAACAGCAGAGATACACTGTGGCAAATGCTCGCCCAAGGCCTAGAACGCCTGCAGCTGCGGTATTGTCCCTGATAGGCCTGACCCCGTCATCTTCACTCGGGGTAAAAGAGCTCTGAGGTTGCAGCTACCGATGTGGGTGTTCGCAAGCTCCGACGAGTTACAGAACGAATTGCGGGGTCAGGTTTTTAATGGGATGTGTATCATATAAGCAAAGAAAAAAACAAAGGCTAATACACATACCTCGGTAACGACCGCGAGGGCGGTGGATGCGCAGCACGTAACATATTTACCAAGGTCGGAGCCGAGTATCGCACGAGTGCGAGTGCCATCATGTCCGGCTTCACGTTAATCTAATCATTAAAATCTCTGGGTTTGCCATACAGTCAAGAACCGAACAGGGTTGACATTTTTGTTGGTATGCATCATTCAGACATCGAGATTCTCTTTGTCAAAACAAAATGCACCTCATGATTCGTTCTTTCAATGTGACTGCTGAGCACTTCTGATTACTTAGGTATCTGTATTCTACTCAACCACCCAAGCTTCCCCGCGCAGTGGATTGATGTAAGTTTGTTATCTGAGTTGTCATCACTAGCATCGCGATGCAGGCAGCCCTGTAGTCAGCTCCTTACATTTTGGTCCGCCTGAAGTCCCTGCCAAGACCTAAAGAGGGGGAGGGGCTTGTCGGGTTTCCGTGTCTTGCAGATTGCGGGCAAGCATTTTCACATAGAGAACAATAATAATACCAGCCCAAGGATTTGAGGACCGGTTGTTGGGTACCAATGACGCCTATACGTCATAAGTTGTTCACTAGAGATATGGATATTATTAGTAATGGGATTGTCGAGAAAACCATTGAAGCTCATCAGAAACCATCAACATGGGCTCGAAATTCGTAGGCTTTCGGTTTCCGGATAAGGTAGCGTGGATACAGTACGTGCCCCGTAGTGGCGAACACGCGTGTCTTTTTGGGAAAAAGTGCCTGCCGGTATTTCTGTTGGGATGTCGGAGGCGAAGAGAAATTCACCTTTGAAGTGGCAAACCATTGTCAATGAACGAGCATAGCCATTCGTACCCCTGCGACGAGGTGCTGCTAGGCAGCTCTAATGCTTGTGTAGCAATGGCCCCCCTACGGCGAGCAACCATTAGCGCTGTTCTGTTCCGCGTTCGCCGCGTAAGGCTGTTTGACGGTTTCCACAACTTCATCTCCGGATGCAAGTAATGCTTGGACGCTAAACCGGATGCACTAATTTTAATGTGTCCCGAGCATTGGGTCTATAGGCCAGGGGGGTTGTTCCGGACGGCCGGCATCGAGCCGGAGCAGAAGCGATGAGAATGAGGATTCTGGAAAGTGAAATTAAGTATGAGACAGCCGTCTGGGTGTTTATCTATGGCGTATTCGGAATATTGTACCGATTTGAAGGGTCCAATGTACAGGAGGGGATCGGCAAAACGAAGGCGACATCTCGATTCCAGAAGCTGCGCGACGAAAGAAGAAATGGGAAATACAGGTCGAAGCTAAAATGGTAAGCGCAGGGAGCCGCTGCCGCCTATCAGATCCTTGCAGGAGCTTTTGCTCCGGCTTCACCACTTAACACTCACTCTGAGATTAGACAACACAGAAAAAAAAAAGAAGTGTTATAGACCGAAGGCTGTGAATATTGTTGTCAGTTCTTTCTAAAATGAGGGAAGATATTACCCTTTCCTAATTTGTATACCCTGCCTACAAGCTGTCAGCATACGTGTTGCTTCCCCTGTTCACTCGCCACAACTGTTCATATAGGTTGTTGGTCTACGGTGGCGTTCAAAAGGGTATGTGCGACAACACTCGTCCTTGATATCTCGAAATTTTTCCTATGCATGAAGCCAAGCATCCAAGAAGGTTCTAGCCACAACGGAAAACGGCTTCTAAGTCGAATCATCATTCGTCCACACTCGACGTCCTATTAGGGACCATTCATCATACGATTCGCGCCTTTGTTGTTTGATTCCAACGGTCTGTCCTCGGCTTTAGTCCACGCTTTAATGTGCACTGAGCACGTTTCGGAGTGCCCGGTTTGTGGGAAGGAATATCTTGTTTTCGTCGAGTTCTGCGAGCACTTCCACCCACCGCTGCTGCGTTGCCCGAGGGGCATCACGCAAGAGAGCGAAGACATGCAAGAAGGGCGTTGTCCCAGCCCCGTATGTCCATATAGCCGCACAGGAGGCTGCAATGTCAGTTGAACTGGGAGCGGAGCGGGCCAGACTCTCCAACATTGGCTACCCCTCTCCGCAAACTCGAGAGCATTTACAGTTTTTGACTGCCGAGCCCCACTTCGACGAATTGGTTCACCCCTTGGTAATCCGGAACTTCAAAGTCGTACTTGTTCGCGATTGCCGGGGGAACAAAGCTACTGGCTCGTCAGCTTGAGTCAGTACATCCACTTATGAGTAAGAGTACGCACCGCCCTCCGATGAAATGCCGGCCCTTAAAATGCTGAACCAAAGGCTTGGGTGCTGTAAGGCTGATCAGGTACACAGGATTGAACTTGCTTCCTAGACCGGACTGTGGTGGACCAGTCTCGATATTCCAGGAAGATGGAGCGTCGACAGAGGTTACGGGGATTTTCGTTTCCTCGAGAGCCTTGATCACGGCGGGGAATGGCTCTCGAACCTCACCTGAAAAACTAAAGCCTATCCGGATAAGCATTACGATATCATGAACATACGAATATGATACCTTACCGAAGATAGCATCCACGATATGATCTGTTGACTTTATGGCCGACGTGAAGTCGTCCACGAACGCAACTTCCAGGTCTTCCAGTTGCTTGGCCAGTCGCTGTGCGAAAATTCAGTACACCGATAATTTTGACTGGCGGGAGTATTGCGTGCGTATAATAACACAGGGGGTCATCAACGAATTTGGCGAAAGGGTATAGTAGAAAGTGTTCGTTCAGACGGAGGGCTGGACCAAGAATAGAGCTACAGACTAGATTATACAGTAGTCATATACCTTTATTCTAACTTTCTACACATCAAGGCTGAGCGCTGAGCATAATGTAAAGTCGTGCATACCTGGTAAAGGTCGTTTTTACTGCGCTTTGGGTAGTAAATTGAAGGTTGATATCCATAATGGCGAAGATGACGAGCAGCAACAAGCCCATCACCACCTAAATCAATTAGCTAAATGTTCACTTGATACTACGCAGAATGAATTGCGCCCTTACCATTGTTGCCAGGACCGCAGGCTACGAGTATTCGGTTACCCTTGTGGGGTGGGTGGACATGATAGACTGTAAGGAGGTATAAGCGACGATCGAGGGATCCGGTTCTGTCACACATTGCAAACACACACTTACCGACTTGCGACACTGACAATCCTGCGAGCTCCATCAGCTGGTCAATAGAGAAAGCCCCGGTGCTCATAAGCTCCTGGTCGAGAGCTGCAGCGGCCTTGGCAGAAAGTGTCTGCGAATACGGTGTAAGTCATAAGATAAAGGGATAAATCATATAGGGGACACCCTTCCAGCAAAAAAACTCACTTTGATGGCCATTATTTTCGCAATTAGTGGTGCACACAGTACGAAAGGAATGAAGAGAGATGGGGATTGAGAATGATGGTGGTGATGAGGCGAGAGGACAAGTTCAGGCTAAGGTTGTGCTTAGAGAGTAGGCATCGACTGACATCACACACCCGTCATTCCCAGGTCACGTCCGGATGGGTGTCCGTGTTTATGATTGGCTGACAGAGGCCCTGGACCAATTCGATGAATCGAAAGCTTTGATTGGTTGAAGCGGATCAATCCGACCCCGGCTCCGCCAAAATTATTGATCGCGGCCCTGCAACGGGCGACGGGCAGACGGGACCTTCACCTCGGGACTCCTCATCAAGATATAGAAGCCCTCATTGAAGAGTGCTCTTGCTATACTTGACCACAACGTTCACTACAATCACCATGGTCGTCAAAATCCGACTAGCGCGCTTCGGTCGCAAAAACTCGCCCTTCTACAACATTGTCGTTGCGCACGCGAGGTGAGTTCAAGCCCAACCAACTTTTCAAAGCGACGCGACGACCAGCCAATTGATATGTCTTCCAATATGTAGGACGGCGCGGAATAGCAAGCCTCTCGAGGTTCTCGGCACATACGACCCCGTTCCCAAACCAGATCCGTACGATGACTCGGGGCGATTACACAAGGACATCAAGCTGGATGCAATAAGGGCGCGGTACTGGATTGGCGTGGGTGCACAGCCGACAGATACCGTCTGGAGATTACTATCCATGGTAGGAGATGCTTTCAGAAGTTTTCCGCACCTGGGTCGAAGGTTACTAACTCGCAATCCTTCAGCTTGGGATTATGGAACCGAAACGCCGCAACACGGAACCACGCACATCGCCCGCTTTACCACGTGAAGCCTTACCAGAACAGAACTCCCACTAGACGCGACTATGTGAAGAAGGAGTTATCGAACACGATGATTTGTGTATTTATATGTATAAAGCATTCAAAAGGCGTTGGCGAACTTATTCGTTGGCATGTACGATAAAGGACCGAGAGGATCCACGAGAACCGAGAACCTACATCCCGGCCGATTAGCAGAGTTTCGATGGAAGGGCCGAAATCAAGGGGCGATCAACACTCGGCTCTATAATCGATGCGTGCCTATACATCAAAACGAAGAGCGACCACTTCTGCGGAGGCGAATCTGCTAGCAAATAGGTGTATCAAGAAGTGGAAACATCTACTGCGAATTCATCATGTCTATCGTATACAATCCCCTAGGATCATTCAACCTAGGAGAGTACTCGAAGCGTAAGGCTGCTAAGTGACAGTCATCCTGTGGGGTGCTGTTATTGCTTTTCTGGCTGTACATAGGTGCTTTGGGCCCCCCTTTAAAGACTTGGGAGGTTCAATAATTAAGTGACCACCCAATTCAGGCCTAAACCACCTACTACCTTACTATGTAATAGCCATTCGTTCACTCTATGATTAATTCTTCTGTTACACAGGTACACCTAAGTAATATGTTAAATACAATATTGCGTCTTTCAATTGACTGAATCTGCTGCGTTACATCTTTCATATAATACCTCCACTGTCGTCTGATAGTATAAAAATAAGGAGCAGAGAAATGCGGCAATATTTCACGGTGTCATATCATATTTGAAATGTTGGCGAAAGCTAAGATGTTGCTCATTGATTACATCAGCACGTAATGGCTAGCAAGCACAGAGAACTTCAACAAAGTCCATGCATCCTATATACAGGGGTAACGCATTTGAATTTGCTCTCGCGGGAATTCTCCTACTAGTTCTACTGCTAAGTAGAATACTTTGCCTCTTTTATTCGGCAGCAGTACCCTCTTCTTCGAAGACGACTAGAACTGTTCCAGCTTTGCATTTGTCCTTAACCGAAAAGTCAGCATCGTCGTTTAGCATATCATGGAAGTTTACTTACACCCTCTTTATGGGCCAACCGTTTAATCACACCGTCCTGTGGTGATCGAATGACGGTCTCCATTTTCATTGACTCGATTCTAATTCGTGTCAGCAGCTGTAGTAGAAGGCGGGGAAGTGAACAAACTTACACAACAAGAGGAGCACCCTTGACGACCTTGTCACCCTCTTTTACCTCGTTCTTCAGAATCTTGCATGGCATCGGGGCTGCCACGGACGCAGTGACCTCCTTGAGGCCAAGAGCTTTCTCATACCATGTAGGCGACACCAGAGACAACTCGGTCTTGCCGCCGTGCTGGAAGATGGTGATCTTATTGTCATTATTCGGGTCTTGGACCACGGTTGTCTCGACTCTGGTCTCCGGGAAGAACGTTGTTAAGGTTATCTTTCCAGAACTTGAGATGGGCGAAGACACGATATTCTCGATAGTTTCGGCATCCTCACCTCTGCGGGCAATCTTGGCATCAAAGAGCTGATTGTCCTTTTGGAATATGCTGACTTCTACCACCTCACCTTCCTTCTCATTCAGCGGATCTAAGGATTTGAAGTAAAACTTCCTTTCACTGCCATTATGGCCGAATCCAAGTGATCCACCGTGTGGTTGTTCGTCTCGTGCAGGAGCCGAGACCGAAATACCAAGTGCTGCTTGCACGTAAACCTCAGGCTTGATTGTTATAGGGTCAAACAACTCCGTCTTCCACTTCTCGATGAATCCCGTCTCAACGTCGCCCTCAATGAAGGCGGGCGACTTGCAGAGACGTTTCAAGAACTCTATGTTGGTGCTCAAGCCAACAACTTCGTAGTTCCGTAGAGCCAGTTCCATCTTTCGGATCGCTGTCTCCCGGTCAGCGCCACGGACGATCAGCTTCGCAATCATTCCATCGTAAGCCTCCGTAACTGTGTCGCCTTCCACGAAACCTGCGTCTATCCGGATATCCTCATCGGTTTTTGGTGTAGTGAGATGAACGAGCTTTCCGGAGTCCGGCATAAATCCCCGTTCGGGGCTCTCCGCGTATATTCGTGCCTCAATAGCGGCACCCCTCTCTTGTATCCTCTCCATGATCTCTTTTTGAGTTAATGGCAGCTTCTCGCCAGCAGCAACCCGGAACTGCCATTCTACCAAGTCAGTTCCCGTGACCATCTCACTCACGGGGTGCTCGACCTGTAAACGAGTGTTCATCTCCATGAAGTAGAAGTCGCCGGAATCCTTGTCAAGGATAAATTCCACTGTACCAGCTCCAACATAGCCTACCGCCAGAGCTGCTGTTCGAGCCTTCTCCCATAGATCAAGCCTCGTTACATCGTCTAGGTTCGGGGCAGGTGACTCTTCTAGGATCTTCTGATGCCGTCTCTGAACGCTGCAGTCTCGTTCCCCGAGTGCCACGCAGTTGCCGTGCTTGTCAGCGAAGACTTGCACCTCGACATGTCTTGGTCGTATGATATACTTCTCCACAAGCATAACCTCGCCGCCCTCACCGAAAGACGCTCTAGCCTCAGCTCGTGCGCTCTTTAACTGTTGTAGAAACTCCCCCTCTTCCATGACGATACGCATGCCCTTGCCGCCGCCACCCTTTACGCTCTTCAACAGAACAGGGAATTTAATGTCCTTGGCGTGGTTAAGAAGCTCCATCTCTCCCTGGTCAGACCCGTGATATCCAGGAACGCACGGGACCCCGGCCTTGGTCATAATCTCCTTACTCCGTGCCTTGTCTCCCATGTCCGCCATCGCCTGAGCGGGTGGACCGACGAAGACAATCCCCTCCTCCTCGCATCTCCTCGCAAAGACGGAGTTTTCAGATAAGAAACCATAGCCAGGGTGCAATGCTTGGATGCCGTGCTGCTTTGCCAGTTTGACTATCCGCTCACCGTCCAGATAGCCATTGGCGGCTCCCAGGCCAATGGCACGTGGTGAGCATGCAGCATGTTGTGATGAGGCATCTGGATCTGTGTATAACGTGGTAGTCTGAATTCCCAGACGCTTTGCTGTCTTGTTGATCCGTAGAGCAATCTCTCCACGATTCGCTATAAGAAGTGAGGTGATGGGTGTAATCTGGGGTAGAGCGGATGCGCTAGTTGACACGTAGCGGGGAAATGCACGCCGGCGAAGATGTCTAGGTTTAATTGACCGCATGATGAATGATTATACGCTCGGTAAAACAGAATTGATGCCGTGAAACAATCAATGGTGGTATCTTTTGGTTATAAGTAACGACAGAAAGACAGGGTCTTTGAAAGGTCAGCTGGTGCATTCCTCTCGGTCATGAACGAAGATGCCGCGACTAAGCGATAAGTGATGCCGATTAAAGCCGCTACCAGACAGAACCGGGTCCACCTGCAGTCTTCAGGTGAGTGAGTGCCAAGCCCATCGTCATCATTGTCTGGACTGTACTTAGGTACCTACATAGTTCGCCTGGGCACTTTGATCGCCCCAATCCTACACTAGACTACCTACCTAGGTAGCCCCAGATTTCAGCAGCTCCTCAACCCCTCCAACAAAAACAACTTCGTGCCATACCCAGAGCCACAGTAACACACAATGGACCAGATATCGCTCAATTACGAAGCCTCTGCCGGCGACACGCACAAACAGACTGTCAGAGAGCTCCCGCCAGAGGTCGTACAGTGTCTAGAAAATGCTCGATTCGTAAGCCTGCACCCTGGTCGGCTGGTGTATTCGATTGTTGTCCTACGCTGACGGAGCTTCCGGAAGTAGCTTCATCTTGCGACATGCGTCGATAACCAGCCTCACGTATCTTTGATGAACTACACGTATCTTCCCTCGTCACCGTATTCGTCGGCTCCCATCATTATCATGACTACGAATCCGTCATCTAAAAAGACCAACAATCTAGTCATCAATCCAAATGTCTCACTGCTCGTGCACGACTGTACGAAATTCTGCTTTTCAAGTTGCTAGAAATAGTCCAGACGATTCATACTGATGCCACATGCTAGGGGTATCCCACCGCCCACCGACACAAGGTCGACGGCCTTCAGGCGGATCGCCGGGCCCCGAACACCGGTCCAGTCTTGCCTCTCTGCTTATCAACCTGAACACGAGCTCTATGTCAAGTATCAGCGCGACGATAAACGGGACTGCCGAGCTAGTTATCCGAGGGTCAGAGGAGGAGAACTATTACAGAGATCAGCATCTAGAGAACAATACTTTTGACTCAGAAGGCGCAGTAGCGTTCAATAGGCAACCACAGAGTGGCATGGAGGACGGCGGCCGAGAGTGCTTCGTTGCTGGTGAGGAGGTGCGAGTGATACTAGTACATATCAAGGATATACGGACGAGTGACTGGAAAGGAGGCGTTCGCGACTGGGTTTTAGCATCTGAAGCCAATAGGTCTACTGTGAATGGTACTAGATAAATGCATCGACAATAGTTTGGGCATTGGGTTAGGTAGGTCGTCACTTGCAAGAGTTGCGGGTACGAATTTGAATGGCATACATAACTCTAGGCTACTAATTTTCAGTCCGTCCGCGATATGTTAAAGAGGGTATCCAGTTACGTTATGCCGGACTCAAGTCTTGTCCTCGTCCTCGTGACTACTCGTACTGATTTAAAAGGTATGCGTAACCTACAAAACACCGCCTCGTTACATTATATCATCTTCTAAACCGCATAATCCAACAGCGTTCAGTTATGCCAGTGTTTGAATAAGCTAAATTCACTCCAAGTTCTCTTAGCTGCCTATTCGGCGCCACCTGAGTAACTGTCTACCTGCTCGCCACAACTAGCAAGTGAAGCAAATAAGGTTCCTGTATGTACCTATATAGGAACAAGAATCAAGACCTCCGTCGTACCAACATAAGGGATAACCTCACGTCAAGGCCGGTAAATGAATATCTACGCCTAGCATGACACGGTAGAAATTCGTTGATCGGCAGGGGATGCTGATGTGGTACTGGTTTAGAAGCCTAACGGCTGTGCACTGCTGGCTATAGACCATGTGTTTCACGACTTCATTGTGGCACTCTATATTGTGCCTTCCGAAGCCAGTTGCTAGGGGGCCAAATGTCATGGATGGGATGGTGCGATAGTAGAGGTTTCAGCTTTACACCTGCCAAGCTAGATTAGAGCTCTGTGAGAGAGTATCGAACTTCACAACCCCTTTTCCTGCGAACTAAATAAATCGTGCTGCTTTGCTTCTTTCAACCGAAGATGAGGAGCAAATCCAAGAGATGGACTGACCTAATAAATATTCCTTCAGTATTTTTATCCAGCTCATTGTCTCATGGCTTACTATAATTCTGATGGCGATGAGGCAAACTCCACTGCATGAATTACGAGTGCCACCTGTTGTTTGCCTTTTTGCATCTGCATATGCAGTACGAACCAACATTATCTTCGAATGTTACGTTGCCAGGAAATCAGACCATCATTCAGCAGTCGATTGTAGCACAGCAGATACGACATGTATCCCAGCGCCTCTAACACAATGCTTGAACTGGGCTTCCCCTCATCTCGCTTTGGGCTCCTTGCCCATTATCTCGCTATGCACTCAGATGGATGCCTCCCCGAATCTCATATTGACATGAACTATGGCGAGTCTATAGTAAAGTTTTAAATCTGTGTCTCACGATAGCTCACTTCATAACTACTTTAAAACTCATGTTAAGGTTGCCAGCATCTGTTGCAATAACTCCTCAAGATGAAGGCCCGCAAGAGAGACACGGTTTGCGGATGGCTCTTCCCGTGTGGCAATCCTAGATCGAGCCGCCCATTGCCTCTTGATGAATTGGGCAATCCGTGACCCTCTTCTGAAATGCTGAAACAGCCGATTAAGACAAACGAAGGAGATTTCAAACATGTTCAGATCTCTTCAAGCCACCTACCACTATCCGGTGACTTAGGAACTCTACGATACTCATCTGAAGCATTGAGACAACCAATCGAGACAGATGAAGGCGAGACAGGAAGTCCTCAGAACTCGCGAACACTTTGGGAACTGGCACTCGACAAGATCACTGACGAAGAAAAAGTTGGTATGAGCAAATTGCCAGTCCCAGGTACTGATGTCATCATTTTTGATCAGCTTTTCAATGTTGTCACAACAAAGGTCGAGGAGTTTTCGAATCAATCCTGGAAGGTCACAGTGAAGGGAAACCTGATTATAGTGCGGGACGTTATTGCCAATATCGCTTCCAAGCTCGAGATGATGAAAAGCTTCGGTGACATTATTGCAAATTCGATTCCGCAGGCCGCTTTGCCATGGGCAGCCATCCAGTTCCTGGTACAAGCCACGTCCGCCGATCAAGACCAACAAGGACATCTTTTTGTCGGCATTGAGGCTGCTACTATTCTCATGTCTCGTTGTTGCATTTACGAGTCTCTTTTTTTTAATGAATCCAAGATCGATGCATCGACCCTCAGTCGGCTATCTGATGCCATTGTCGATATCTACGCGAAAATCATATCACTGCTTCTCCAGAGCATCCGACTCCTTGAGCGTCATACGGTTTCCCGTGTGTCTCATGCCTTTTTAAACCCAGATGAGCTGCCGACTATCCTGGATGAGCTTGAGACGCTAGGTACTCGCGCCGAACTAGAAGCCGCCAATTGCGAACGCATTGAATCAAAGAACTTTCGTGCACAGCACGAGCGCCTATACTCGGCGTTGGCAGAACTGGTGAATGACCGGTTCGTCCAAGTACAAAGGGTGGTCGAGGATTGTTGGAAGATCCTAGAGGCCAAAGAACAATCTGCCATTCTCCAGTGGCTATCGCCAATCCAGTACGTAAACGACCATTACAACGCCAAGCAGGGGAGGACGGAAAATACTTGCGAGTGGTTGCTTCAGCACGACAATTTCCTTCAGTGGAGTGAGAGCACTTCATCCAACTTTCTCTGGGTTCATGGTATACCTGGTGCGGGCAAAACAAAACTATCTACGAAAGTAGTTGATTATGCACTGGCTCTTTCTGAACATAGAAGCTTGGGGGTGGCCTTTTTCTACTGTAACAGAAACCGTGATGATCACCGGGATCCAAAGCTACTTCTGGGTAGTTTTGTACGTCAGTTGTCCCTTGCTTATGATGGGAAGTCCGTCGTACGCTTCATTCACCAGATGTATGGTGCAGAAGAGGCAAAGGGCCTCCCTGGCAACCTCACGTATGAGCAATGCGTGCAGCTACTGATCCAGCTAACCGAAGTCCATCGAGACACTTTTTTTATTCTCGACGGACTCGACGAGTGTGATGAGAAGTCCCGACATTCATTAATCAAGGCGCTGGATCATATCCGCCGTGAATCGAATGCAACCGTTAAGGTCTATATTGCTAGTAGAGATGACGGCGATATCAAGACCCGATACGAAAATGAGAATCATCTCAGGATATCGGCGACAGACAACAAGAACGACATCAAGAAGTTCGTTATCGCGAAGATGGACGACGACCCTTGGTGCCGCAACAGTATGTCGACAGAATTACGCCAGGAAATTCTACAAATATTCCAAAAGAAAAGTCAAGGGATGTGAGTACTATCAAGCCATACAGCCGGTTCAATGAATTGCTCTCAATCAGAAAAGAATTGCCTTACTATTCGTTTATTCTAACACTGTAAGGCTAACAATAATATAGGTTCCAATGGGCTGCCCTTCATATCGATGACCTCTTAGGCTTGCAACTCGAGAAGGACATCCGTGAACGTGTCCATAAGCTTCCAGAAGGTCTCAAGGAAGCTTACGATGGTATATACGAACAAATATTGGGCAAGAAAGGCAGCGCTTCAGCCGTTGCAATAAGGGCCTTTCAGTGGCTCATGTGCTCGCTCCATGAGCCCTTGACACCTGAGTTATTGATAATTCTGGTATCTCAAGATCCAGACAGAGATTTTTGTTCCAAGGCTGACGTCAGCATCGAGTATATTCTTGGCGCGTGCCACAACCTCGTCACACTAAAGAGTCAGACATTTTTTCAGGGGCAAAACGATAATATCTGCCAATTTTCACATCTTTCGGTTCAGGAGTACCTTGAAGAACACCGACTGCCCATATATGGCTGCCATGATTTAGCTGCGGAGGTTCTATTGAAGTATCTGCTCAAGCCTCGTGACCAGTTGAGAGGAAACTTAGCTTGGGAATGGCAACTCGTAAAACTGGACGAACATTTGCGCCGTGGAAACGATCAATGGCCGGAAATTAAACTTAAGCTCTTCATCGAGTTTGTTTGCGATCCATTCAACGGTAGCGATGCCTACCAAGCTTGGGCTCGGAGGCGCTCTCGCTTCAAGGGCTGGTTTGAATTCCGGCTCCCCTCCAGCGAGGATATATCTCCAATCTTCCTCTGCATACACCTAGCGCAATGCTATCCTATATCAGAATGGGTCAAAACGGACTGCATTAGTGCCGACCATATTCGAAAGCACGGTACCGTTCTTTTATATGTGGCAGCAGAGCGTGGCTGTTTAGAATTGTGCGAGCTCTTCCTAGAGCTAGGGGCACAAGTAACGGCTAAACAAGATGGCCGTCAATCGATCTGCCCATTAGAAGCTGCAGTAAGATATGTGGGCCGCCAGAGCCCAGAGAGAGAGAATCCATTAGTGGATACGCTATTAAGACGAGGTGCTTGTGTTTTTTATGACGCGGAAGATGCTTCTCATCCACCTCTCTCATACCTTATCGACAGAGGCCACTTGGAACTGATTGATCGCCTATTATTACATGGGGGGAATATCAATGGGTTCTCGATGAGTGGTGAGACACCCCTCATCGCAGCATCCCGTTGTGGCAACCTGGAACTGGTCAAATGGGTACTTGCGCGAGGTGCTGATATTAACTTCATGCCGCTTGACCAAACAGCACTCACTGCGGCTATCTACTGGGGCAAAGTGGAAACTGCAAATTTCCTATTGTCACACGGCGCCAAAGTCCATCTGGATGTAGATGGCAAACGGCATGCAGCAGCAATACAATATACCCGATCTTTGGAAATAACCAGAGAGCTTTTGAAGCGAGGGGCAGATCCCAATGATGCTCTTGCATGGCATTCAGGCGCCTATTACTCTCTGGGGAAGGAGGAAGCGAATCGATGCCTCGAAAGAGATATGGTGCTGCTTGAGGAATATGGTGCCGACATTCACCACCGAAACGCAGTCAATGGTGAATATCCTCTTATGAATGCTGTGCTGCATTACTTAGACCTTAGCGTCGAATACTTCATCGAGTGCGGAGCTGATACCAGCATCAAGTCTGATACGCTGGGGACGCTATTACATGCTGCCGTGGGATCAACCCAGCACACAATAATAAATCCCCATCGTAGAAGAGCGTTAAAAATTATCAATATCTTGATCTCACGAGGGCTCAAGCCTGATATTCCAGCGGGAAGGCCTCCTAAGACGGTATTAAAACTAGTCACAGGTCCCCAGCGCATAAATTATACGGATGTCGTATTAGATATCATCACGAAGGCAGCAGGAGTAGCACCATCCACAGCTGGGCATCTGGGGACGGCCAAACCTTACCATTCTGGTAGTGGATCTAATTTGGACTCCCTTTAAACTGAGTATCCCTAAAAAAAACTTGGGGCTAGCTATGTCACTGTCAAAATCATGAGTTCAATAGGAGCATTTTGCGCCAGACGATCCTAATGACATCACCTCTGTTACAATAATGGCCTATGTAAAGGTGCTATGAAGGTTATAGAGAGGAGATAGCTATCAGAGGAAAGGACATTCTTTTATTTTTACGATGTGCACCGAAACTGAATCTTGTATGGATATGTTGTTCATCGCAACTCTAATAGTGCGGTCTTTTGATTCACCTTAAATGCTGCTAAAGATTACTATCAAGGTCGATACCGGGAAGTGTTTACGACTGTCTATTCATGCATAATAGTATGCCGTATATCAATCTTCTATTATCTCCTGCTTATGTATTCGTTGATATGTACGGGTGTTACCCTATTGCTATGTCCCGATGCTGAAGTTACTATCCCCTATTGTAGCTCATCTTGCTCTCCCTTATAGGAGTTTGAGGCTTTCCAAAATATTTTCAATGATATGATCTTCTTATAGAATTTATATAACGCTAAGAGGGGTCGGCATAGTTGCTGCGAGATATGAGGAATGCTTATTTGAAGGGTGTCTTTATCTTCGTAGAAGCATCGTTAGCCCGTCAGAGGAAGCGTCTGGATATTGATCCGGAGGTGGAACAGACAGACCATGATATGTTGATGTGTATTACGCAATGGATTTAGCGAACCCGTGATGTGCAAGAGATTGATAAATCAATGATATGAGATGAACGCGTTTGTCTATGCTTGAGAAGCATGCCGCGCGGGAGTTGGGGCAACAACTAGGAATACTATCTTGGGTGTAGCGTACCAGGATTTATCGTGATTGCTTTATCAACCCATCAGCTTTGCTACTGTACATACATGGTAACTAGGTATGTAGATAGTTAATTCCAATAAATCTCTACGGTAATTGAACCATTGTATCACTGCTCCTCAAAAACACCAGAACGACCTTTCTTTTGACTGGCGTAGCCCACGCGGTAATGATGGCCCGCCTTTCTTTGCTCGTTACTTTTTGACATATCGTTACGGGACAGATAGGTAGTCAACAACCATCTTGAAAAGTTTGACAGGGTACATTTATTTTGTGAAATATGCCGAGATAATAATCAAGTTACTTGTTTGCAGTCTCATTTGTGAGTATGATCTTAGCTAGGGATAATTATTCCTTTGGGTTGATATTTTGGCGGTGAAACCATGTAGCCCGGCAACAGCTATCAGTTCAACTGCGATGCCTACTTCTTAAACTGCAACTGTCTGCTACTCATGGCTAATCGTGGTATTACCAGTATAGGGGTACGTTTCCTTATAATACTAGTACTGAATAACTAGAATTAACATGGGACATAGGCGATAGTGGCATTTGCCACTTCGACGACTTTAGCACTTTCCATGAAAGTTATATGCCTCATTCTGTCTCCTCAATATGATGATACTACGCTGAACCCGGTATATTGGTATCTAGGAACATGCGTTTGTAAACTACTACGGTGACTAATAGGATACAAGTCCGTAGGTATGTGCTGCTATATTCTTCACAGCTTAGTCGTTTCCCTTATAGAGCTACAAGTCGTTATTAGTATTGCACACCTTACCGCAATAATCCAAGGATTGAGTTGGCTTAGACCTCAAGGGGCGCCACGTCACACTAACCGCAGATTTCCTATTGCTCGTCGACCCTGATGCACTTTCCATAATAGCCCTCCGCTCAATCGGGGAAACGAAACAATCACGGAAGTTAGATTAGGGCTCTGTTCCGCTTTTAACACCTAGACTAGCACCGAAGTTCCCGAAAATCGTCCGAGCTAATCAATACTAGCATAAAACATATAATACGGTGTGTTTTTATGCAATATTGAATACTCGGCACGGAGGGGTCTGCTAACTACTCTCGAGTCACAGTTGCTGGCGCTCTGTTTTGCCATCCGTGCCTGGACTCCACTAGAGAATTGTATTGACACCCGAATGGCTTCAAAAGTGGCAGATTGAGAAATAGAGAAACTCCAAAGCCGAGGTTTTGCCCCGCAAAGAGTGCTACGCTGCTACCGTTTATTAATATACATGGTCCACTGCTGCGGAGTAGGTGTGATGATGACATGGATACTGCGCTGGGTAATCAGGTTAAGATTTGACATTTACTTATTCTGGTAACTTTCGAGTTAATAGCCTATAATGTTCAGCTACAGCAAGGAGGAACTACATGAGGTAGGTAGCAGTTGAAGTTACCTACATCCTTCATGTTCGTATAGTTAAATACCTACCACATGTAGCCTAGCTAACAAAATGTCATGAACCTGTTTGCATGCACTGCACAGACACGGTTCCTACTGTGGATATATTGCGTAGCATCATATCCACAACTCCTAGTCTTCTATGGGCTATAATGGGCTGTTTTGCGGAAGCTGACCTCCTTGAACGCTTGACATACTACCATGGACTGCTTCAGTAATGATTAGAAATCGAGGCAGTGGTACTATACGTTATAGGCCGAAATGATGACATCCAACAAGTCCCTCAAGGCCCGTCTTCTTGCACATGAACTACAGGGGTTGGCGCTGGCGCCAGCATGAGCAATGAGGGGGAGAATTGGTGTTGGCGCCAGCATAAGCAGGGAGAGCGGCGCATGGAAACGAATGATATAAACTGTCGTCTTTCCTCAAGACGACAATCCCTACTACAAGCAGTAGTTTAATAGCTTCAAAATACGCCTCAGACTCATCACCCGTACATCTCTATTCTCAAGATGTTACGAAGTCTTTTGGGTAGTGCCGCCATCTACGGCGGCCTAGCTTCTGCCACTACAATCACATTCGGCTCGGTCACAACTGGGTCTTCGTGCTCTTATCTGTTTGGTACCGGTGGCGTGCCACTTACACCTGTTCCTACACAAGATATTCATACAACACTCACTATACGTGAAACTAAGGATACGGCGACCGTGCCCTCAACAATTACTGTGAACGCTCCCACAGACGTCACGGTAACGGAATACACGACGACGACGACTACCTGGACCGAGCACACTACGACGTTGTCGACATTCACCCAAGGCGCTCCGCTCTGGAAGACAATCGCTACTGCCACCTTCGCTGCTACTGTTTGCGCCAATGGAGCCAAGCCTAGTACTGTAACCAAGTGTTAGTTTAAAAGTCTTTAACTTCCCCCTTTCGAAAGAGTGGTAGGGGTATAACTGTCTTTTGAGGGTGTCTTTGGTCCCCTTGACTCCTAAATACATCTTGGCTTATTATATGTTCCACTTAAAACCCTACCTATTAACTTTGAATTACGTAGATACCGGCACATATAAGCCGATATCTGGTCAATCTACTACGGTTCCGGCCACCTACCCGACTGCAGCATTCTGCACGACGGCAACATCTTATGTCAATATCTTGTACCCAACCGTTACATCAGGCTCCGTTACAACCACAGTAACACCTACCATAACTGTAACATCACCTACAACGACAGCTACAACCACAATCGATTTTGGTACATACACTATAACTTTGTCAACTGTAACGACAACTTTCACCACAAACATTCCGGCCTCGATAACGACGACCAAAACTGTGTCGTGCCCGAACGAGACTGTCACCAAGACCCTGGACGCCAGGTGCGCGCCCACGAACTTAATTGGCGACATCAACGGCGAGGGCCTTCTGTCAGGCGAATACGCAGACCGAACCGTCGTCGCTTACACTCGCAATGATCCTTGGGCCAGTGACTTCAGTGCATGTTGTCAGGCCTGCCTCGATAGCCCAGGGTGCGGCGCTTCTATGTCTGGCGGGGGCGCGTGCGGACTGTTATACACTGCCTCAGCTGAAGGAGAGCCTGTCTGCAATGCATTCATATACTCCTTTACCGCATGGCCTGATGTGTTACCGGGACAAGGGCTCGTTAACGCTAATGGTTGTGATTTTGTTGAATTTCAAGGCAAAAACGCGAAAAGATCTATACACAATTAGTCGATTCTCTTAGTTTAAGGTCATAAGTTACATATTTATAATCTAGCAACTATTACTACCTAAACATTAATTAATTAAGTCGCTTATATTTGGCATGTTCAATCAATATCTCCAGCATTGTGTTTGTTGGTCGCGTCTCAAGGTTCCGGACCCACCCCCATTAGGTGGCCAAGGATTCGGTCTTAAATCCGACCTGTTCCGAACCCTTGTTTCTGCCAAATTCTATGTGCCGAGTGGCTGAGTCGGTCCGTACCGTCGAGGTAACATTCGCCGCTGCAGTAGAAATGGTAGGATGTCCGAGCTGATCTCAACAGTCCGCCTACTTTCCCTGTTGATAGTGCGAAGCGGTGCTGCTGTCTATTTTAGGTGGAATTCAATATTGTATAGCACACGAACACGGTATATTGCACCTTGCCCGAAGAGATTAGGGGTACGGAGTTATATTTCGAAAGCCATAGAGCCAGCTATAGCCGGCTATAGAGGTGGCACCGGGCCGTAGCACCCCCTTCCCGCGGGGAGCAAAGCCCCACCAGAGAGGTGTAAAGGGTGGTCTGTATTGGGTATGGTGATGTAGCTGGAGGTGTGGCCATGGTTGTGGTTAAAGCGCTTAGGAAACCTCCGGCCTCTCTTACCTCCCGGCTCCCAAACATGTACAGGTCGTGGCGTAGGCCTAGATTTACTAGCAGTTTATTTTTAACGTTAATTTCCTTACGCTACTCTGTAATTACAGAAAACCTCCGGCTATACAGTTAAAACTATTTTGGGGGGGTTTTTTTATTTTAATTTTTTTACTATCAATATACAAGGCTTAATATAATATAGAGACTTTTAAAGACTTTAGTAAATAAGCCCGTCAATATATAAAATAAGGAAAACTATACAGTCGTCCATCCTTAACGTTAGATTTCCTTACATTCCTCTATAATTCCAGGGAACCTCCGGCTAAATAAACTCCGCGAAAGATTAGCTCGCTTATTTCTGACAAGAATGTCAGTGTAATACGCCATACGCCATTTAAAACTCCGCGTCGCTAGCTAGCTATTGCAAGCATTTGAGAAAAAATAGCCCTGCAATCAGGGCATGAAAGATATCATCTCTCCGGCGGTCATGATCATCGCGCTCTTCCCATTCCTCGTGATCGTCGCGCTCTTCCCATTCTTCGTGATTTCGTCGCTCTCGCGGCCGACACGTATTGTGCCTAACCTCTCGATTCTCGGGCCAGTCATGATTACTCCTTTCATCCTCTCGATCATGCCTGTAGCTTTGCTGATATAACATTCGGTTATTGTGCGACCCGTTATCAGATGTGTAATCCGTTCCCTCCTCGGATGGGTAAGTCCTACGGTTACTTGGGGTTCTCTCGGCCCTGGGATCGTTTCTGGTATAGGTTCTCGGGGGCGCTGGGATGAGCTCGCCAGGGTGACACCCAAGACGCATAGGTGGGTTCGAGTAAGGCCGTACATGGTCATTCCACCTTCTGCTTTTGTTGCCAGTTGGTATGATCAACTCATTTGATTGCGCCGCGCTGAGGGATTCACTACTCGTTGTAACAGGGATGGTATCTGAAAGCCATTCTCTGGAGGCTGTATAATTCACACGCTGCGGTGGAATAATGGTGGCCGACTTGGGTCGTTCGCTCTTCTCAGTGGGACAACCACATGATACGCATGGGTTACTGTCGTTATCAGTCTTTTGGCTTGAGAGCAAAGAGTTTAAAGTTAAGACCTACACGCCATTTGCTACCTCTTCGAGGCTCAAATGCCAATTTCTTAAGTCTGGATTGCTATTTGGGCGGACCACCGGAGAGGTCAAATTGTTGTTCAGGAGAGACGACCCAGGTGCAAAGTCTTCTGTTGATATGCCTATGCGAAATTAGATACAGGCAAATGCTGACACAAAGGGACGAGAAGCTATATGGCATGCTGGACCTTACGACCATGCCTATTCATCTGGTATCCTAGGTATACACTATATCGCGTAGATAATGAAAAGGGTGCCATACCTGTGCTTGAAACCGGATACTGGTCTTTAAAGATAGGATACCACTTCTTTCCTAGTACTACCTGGTGATCTATGTTGGCAACTCTGAAAGTCGATCGCTGTATAATCAAACTGCTGGCTGCCGTATTTTGTTTGTACCAAAACAAATCATGCTTAGAGCCTACTGTCGTGTCAAGAGAAAGACGAGATGCCGTTTCAACGGAAATATAACTGTCTTCATGGTAGCATAATTTCATCTGGAGGGGCCAGGTTCGAACGATGTGCTCTCCAAATATGCAGATATATTCGAAGTCCTAATCAGGCAGTCAGCTGGACGTCTTGCCACAGTTATGAGACTGCCAAAGACCTGTTTGCTCTTCTCTTCAATTAGCGATGCACTCGTATTATTTCGCGATGGCTGAATGGAATGAGAAGATGAGTTCAGATATTGTGCGAGCTGGCTGCGGTCGCTAAATTGGATTCGACGGTAATGGGCCAGTCTTATAGCCTCATACCATGCAGCGGTGTCTAAGCTTAGACCTTTAGGAGTCGATGTGGGACCCATTATCAGCAAAGATACGACAATCCAGTGATGAAATGTTGATCACTTTCAACCAACAGAAACTAGAATGGCGAGCTCTGTATAGTCAATGCCTTGTCGAGTTCAATAATTAGCTTTAATGGCAGCATTAGTTGAGTATTATGCTATCGATGTATTAGTAAAGAGGTAATGCCCACGGGGATCTTGAAATATAAACCTTTAGTGTTGTTCTGTCGAGTTTCTATCTTTTCAGATTTTCCCTGGAGGCAATATTCTTTTTGGCAGGTTATGAACGAGCAGGAAATTTATTTTCCTATTTGCGACAGAAAAAATGACGCCGTTAATCCATCCCAGGACTAACGGTATATAAAAGGCACGTCACACTATTCAGGTTGAATTTTAATTATGTTTTTGATTAAGTTGCAGAGTGACTTGATGCTGTGCGTCTCATCATCTGCCCAAGGTCTACCAGCCAGGCATCCATACGGGCTGTCTGGTTTGCTAAGATAGGCGTGGGTCGGCACTATTGGAAAATGGGTGGGGCAGTGCATGACGACTATCCCGATTGTACTAGTGGACAAGCACGGTGTACGAGAGGCACCAACGTGCCATAATTCAGCTTGGCATAACTGTCACATATAATTGCTACGCTAGCGTGACTGCAATGTATATATACGTACTTCAATCAAAAGTTTTATAAAAAAGTAAAAATAAAACCTTCTTTTAAACCTCTTGTTTTTTATAATAAAATAAAAGCTAAAGCTATATTTTTATTTAAATATTATAATTATAATTACAAGCTTTACTATAAATGTAATTATAGATTTTATTACATATTTAAATACAGGCCTTGTTATGAATGCAATAAGTAAAGACCTTATTATTAGCTAGCTGTTTTGGGTAAGTATAGCAGTATATTGCCCGTAACGGTTTGGCCTTGGCATAGTCCGTGCACCACTCGATCTGTGACCACTAAACCTAAAAAGTCTATTATGGCCCATTGGTGCCTATAGTGCACCTTAGACGAGCAATCCCTGGGTACTGTAGGAGCTTGTATCCCTTTGACGTGGGATTCGGCTGCGATGTGGGATAACAGGAAGGACAGGGTCTATGCACCCAATAAAAGTATAGAGTTTTATTTCCGCTTTTCCTGTAGTTAAAGGATGCTGTACTTTTATTGGGTGCATAGACCTTGTCCTTCCTGCTATCCCACATCGCAGCCGAATCTCCCGTCAAGGGGATAGATCATCCTTGTCAATCTGTGGTATTGTGAGAAGTTATAGAGACAAGCACTGTAGATCTACAGTGTACAAATTACTACATATGTGGACCCTGGTCATGTGACAGGTACCGAAGCGGGCTGTGAAATAACCATCTGAGAATACCCCCGATTTCCATACAGACATGTTGTAAGTGGGAAGCTCTGAATAAAGTTTGCATTAGTTATTAGTAAACAAGGAATGATTTACTTTGTCTCCACCCTCCGCATTCCCATGCGTTGCTAGAGCATCTTCGACAAGTTGTCAACAGCAACTGGCGGCTTTGGCACGTTGTCTTGTATTGCTGAGAAAATACACAAGCATGTATGGCAGTATGCCGATGCGGGGTCCAGAAGTGCATTTGTGTGATTTGGCCTCAATTATGAGCAAGCCTAGATCTGCGGTCTCGGTCTGTTAACAATGGGAAGCAGCTAGGCTACCGTGTAAGTTGCCACAGACTTAAAATAGATAATTCAGGCTAGAGTGGAGAGGAACAAAATTGCACACCACCTCCAAAGTTAGCGAAGAACCCTCCCTAATTCTACTATTTCAAGATTACAATAACATAGCTCATGAAGTATATGATTTTACAAGTATGTAAGGCATGACCTGGTAATCATACCAGTTATTTAATTTATTTATCTTTCGTTCTTTTGAGCGTTCTTTTAGCTGTGAATTAGTTATCAAAATAAGAGACCTTAGGTGTTAATCAAGGGATGTGCAGTTTCATTTCGCTATTCTATGCAGCCTAGACTACAATCTGTTTGACTACTAATAGAGGCACGCAATAACATTTCAATATCCACATTGCTACGAACCATAATCGCTGTGGACTTCCGAAACTTCAACATAATGACCGTGCCTCTCAACTGCCATTCAGATGTAGTACATGCAAAGTCCCGCCAGCGGCTACACTTGCGGCGTACACATTTCCTTGATTCTTGCTCTCTTTCTATGAAAGGGCAACGGCTGTTATCATGATGGGCCTATAGAAGGATTTGCAATCACCATTTCATATGGTTTAGGCAGCTGCCCTATCATGAAATGACAATCCTCCGTCGGTGGCGTGTCGTCCGTTTCCTTGTTCTTTTTGCGAGCCCATGTAAGGATTTTCGTGCACTTGTTGGATGAAATGTCTCTCCCACACAGCCGGATCATCTCGGATGTTCCGGCATCCTCGACTGCGATCGCGAGGCGTTGAACAACATCCTGGGAGATCCAATGCTTAGACGACCAGGGGCCCTCACTCATGTTCACTGTCACCATATTTTGAATACGGTCGTTCCAGATCATGGCCTCTTTCTTGGCGCTTTCTGCGGATTCGTCATTCTGGTCTATGTCAGTATAAACGCTTTTTGTCTTTTCGGTGGGAATTAGTTGCGAAAACAGATATTTAGGTTTCTTGTCCGCGATGCCCGATTTCGATCGAAGTATTGGCGAAACTTACCGGATTGATCTGGTATGGATGAAGCTCGTCATGATCTTCATATATTATATTTGCGTCGTTCCAAAGCTGACAACAATGTCCAAAAAAAATACTTCCGTCAGGACTCTTAGACCCCCGTACTATTTCTTCAAGTTCTCTCGCATTGCAACGATCCTCCCTAGTAGGTTTCAACATCATCTCGATCCAATGCAAAGGTTGAACCCCCCAGGCTGATATGTCATGCTTAAGATTAGTGATTTCTTCCGGGATCCTATCAACAACTTTCCAGTAGCTCTCAGATTTAAGGTTGTTGAGCAGGTGCCGATATGGCAGCCCTCTGAGAACACAAAACATCTCTAAGAAAACACATCCAAGCGACCATATGTCCGACTTGGTTCCCCTTTTACCAGAGTAGAACTCCGGTGGACAGTACTACGATATTTGATATTAGTTGCGGACAACTGTAGCTTTCTGTAACCAAGTAGATAACAACCGGTGTAATGAAGAGGGAGGGCGTGGACCAGCACGGAAACCAGACCTGGACACTTACCACAGGGTCCCGGCGGATCTCAGTTTCAGTGGTCTCTCCATCTCTCTCAGACCAGTCAAGAGCAATGCCAAAGTCAGTTAGGAGAACATTGTTGCCCCTGACTAGGATGTTTTGCGGCTTAATGTCCTTATGACGGATGCGATATTTAAAATGTAAGCACATCAATGCGGTGGCTAGACACCCAAAAAACCCAGCCAAAGCATTTTCCTTTTCATGAGGTGGATGAGGATCGTTGTTGGAGATAAAGTGTTGGAGGAAGATGCCAAGATCACAATCGGCTACCGGACTCATGATAATACCAATGTGTTCACGGGTCGTGTAGCTAGTGACGAGTCTGATGAAATGGTCGTGGCGGATCTTTCTCAGAGCACGGATTTCTCCGATAATATATCGCATGTCCCCTTGTGCCTCAGATAATGAAGCGTCTCTGCGATGAAATTTCTTAAGCGCGTAGTGTGACGAGTAGTTGTTTTCGGACTCGATAAGCTTGACTTTGATGACAGTAGAGTGAAGAAATGATCCGCTATGGGCTTTATTGCGTAGCGGACCTGCATATTCTAGAGACTTTGCAATTCCATGATTGTCGTGGGAAGTGGATGCAAGATTTACGTGATCGTGAGGCCAGTTACATTCATCCCCAATCATCAACGGATTGGTAAGGAAAGGTTCCTGCATGGCCCACAGTTGGGATTTCGAAGGCTCATACTGCGTAGGTTTAAGCAATAGGGAAAATATACGAGGGGTTATTGGAAGCCATATATCTGTAATGATGTCGTCTTGGAGGATTTGGTTGATTTTCTGCTCACTAACGCGTCGTGAATGCAGTAGTTGTACTATCTTTGACGAATCTGCACCAATCAGAGTTTCATGGCTGGAAGCCACTGGGCGGTTTGGATCGGCCATGGCTAATCAGAATTCCCGAGGCGGCTAACGTAGGTGTGCCAGATACATGTAGCAAGGTGGCACTGTTCGAACAGCCCCTGATTGCTGCAACGGGATGGTGCGTCGCTCCCCGAGCTTCTGGAACCTGTCCGATAGGCTTCCGGGGGTCTGCAGCGGCGTAAATTGTCAGCTGTGAGATGAGCATAAAGGCGAATTAATTCAAAGTACGCTTACATACCGGTGAAACAGAACCAAATTGCATACGTAGATTTTGTGATTGAGAGAAAGCTGTAAGTCAACCTTGGCCAGTCAGACCTAGACCCCACCACCTGGGCACAGCCTTTTTAACTCCATTATTCCGCCCTGCTCTGCCTGAAGAGCCTCATCTCCTTTCCTAGGCTCCTTCTTCATTGAGGAGTATGCATAAGCCTGCTTTTTATCCGTCCGTACTACTGTAGCTCACTATCTCGCTGCTGCCTAATCTGGTGAAATTCTGCTAGCGGACAACTAGAGGAGAATGTCCAGAATAGCACTGTGACGGTCTTTATCTCCCTATGCGTATTTTTATGGTGGTCTATTGGTGTGATATCAACTCAGCTTGCATGATGCAATCTACGATGGACCAATGGAATGAGTTTGATGTAGTGACTGCGTGGTGGGTCAAATTTCAACGCCCGATCGTAGTGTAGTTAGATGAGGCGAGGATTGGTGACGTGGCAATTCCCGATACTACTATAATGTGGTCGACAGATGGGTGTCAAGGAAGGGCACACTCCGGCAAGGCCGCTACAAGATAGTAGGATATTGTTGCTTGCGCATGAAATATCCCCGCAACATGACCACACTCCTTTGCTCTAGATATACGACCCTGTAACCTAGTATATCTTATTCTTATCGAACATACCGTGAAGATTATACTTTCCCAGGCTTCAAGCCACTAATCATTTATATTTTGGCCTTCCACATGGCCGATCCATTGTCCGCGGTGGGTGTAGGACTTGGGGTCGTGTCTCTCCTTCTACAGGTTATTGAGGAGTGTAGTAAACGTGCGTAATATGACTGCGGGTTGACAATTATTCAATGCTAAAACGTTTTAGTGTATAGGCATTTCACAGAGGCGAGCGAGATGTCGCAGTCCTACAAATACCTTCGTGTTCGTATGCAGATGGAACAGCAACGATTTCTCTACTTTGCAGCTGAAGTAACCGAGTTGTTCGAGACTGGGCAGATTTGTGGTGCTTTAGGGGTCAATCAAAAGCTATTGGTAGATGTGCTATTCGATATAAAGAGCACATTCAACAGATTTGAGAAGTGTGCTGCAAAGTACGGCAATGCCGTGCTACAAGACAATTGCGAAGAATTGAATCAATCTCAAAGGGACTTAGGGGAACTATTGCGGCTTTCAGCTTCGAACTCTACATTAATCAATGGACCGGAAATTACTTCGAACAGAAGCACAAGAACATTCGGGCGACAAATATCCAATGCGGTACATAAGCTACGGACTGTAGCGCGGGACCCTAGGCGACTCATCTGGGTCAGCGTTGGGAAAGAAGAGATGGAAACCTTAATCACGAAGCTGTCGGAGCTGAATTCGTTTCTCATATCACTTCTTACTGGGTCACAAGCTAAGAGGCTTGTACACGCTGTCAGAACCAACTATATGGAGATCCTACATATGCGCTCAACCATCGAAGAATTGGGCGACTTAGTACAGGCATTGGATTATGATACCCGAAACGGGAGGGCGGATAATGACTATGGACTACCGGATTTCTTTACCCGGGAAAAAAAGGCTGATGCAGCTAAGAGGATATATTTGCAGCGACTGGCCAAGATCAAGATCCGCCGGATAGAGGTTGAACAGCTGTACGAAAAACCTCACCCGAACACTGAGAACGACTTCGGCAACATGCTGCTGGATATGTCTGCGTTGAGGCTTCTTCATAAGCCCGAGGAAGTAGATCACCGCAGCCGACGGACATTTGCAAGTTGGAACGCCCGCAAAATATGGATTGAATGGATTAATTATGATGTTGTGGAATATACACCTACGGACGAGTCTCGTCAAGAAAATAAAGCCTATCTCCTTGCACGCCTACTTCGAAACAATATTCCTGCTGGATTTCGAACGCTTCACTGCCTAGGTTACATTAAAGAGACTCAAAATCGATGCCGTGCAAAGTGTGGCATGGTTTTTGAATTACCACATAATTCAAGCTCGAAGACAACGTTCACAACTCTACGACAACTCTTGACGATATGGCCAAAACCTCCTTTGTCTAAGAGATTGCGACTCTGTAGCACATTAGCACAGTGTCTTTCCAGCTTTCATGCGGTGGACTGGTTGCATAAAGGTTTGCAAAGTGATAATATTATATTTTTTGGAACCGAAAGGGATGATGAGGGGGATCTAGCACATTTTGATCTCGCTATGCCCTACGTAACGGGATTTGATCTATCTCGACCTCGGGATCGAGCCGAGCTGACAGAGGAACTGGTATTTGACCCTCTTTCAGACATATATCGACACCCGCATGCGCAATTCGGAGAGGCAAGAACTTCGTACCGTAGATCATACGACATATATAGTTTCGGAGTGGTTTTGGTTGAGATTTCACTTTGGAACCCAATTGAAACTGTGATCGGGGTCAAGGACATCACCACCATGAGTCATTTTCAGTTAAGCAACGTACAAGCGCAGCTGCTGGGACAGCCAATAGATGACAGCAGCAACAAGATTCATCTAGGTCTCAAGGAGAAGGTAGCAGGACACACAGAAACAGGGCACCTCGCACAGACCGCGCACGAATGCGGCGACGCGTATAGCGAGATCGTGGAGCTATGTCTCGAGGCAAAGAACGTGGAGCGGCCGGCGTATAAGGGAGAAACCCACACATCGATCAATTTCAGAGTTCAAATGATGTTTGAAGAGCAAGTTAAAAACAAGCTTCACTACATCAGCCTAGCTCTTACAAGTTGATTGCATCCTTCAAGAAGTTATGCAGAGTAGTTATAAGCGGTTCATGTTATTAGCCGCTGTGCAACGGATGATAACCGCACTGCATTAAAGTTGGAAGATTAGTATATATAAAGACAACATGTAGTATTAATAAATATTAATACAATATATACTATACTAAAATGGTAATTTATTTGATCAGATTTTAAAATTAATGTATTATAAATAAAACTTTTATATAAATATTTTAATTTAATATATTGTTAAGTAAAGTTTATTTAAATAGTTTTTATATTCACGTTATCAGTCCAAAGACAGCTGGCTAGTCCTTCTTCTATTCAACTTTTGGCTTTTAATATAGTATTTCTCGAAATTCATACGCTTATAAATGTTTTATTAACTCTAGCAGAGTTTGTGGCGCCAAGAACGATATGTACAGTCTGCTCAGTTTAGCCCTCTTTCTCAACCCCCCCGTGGACTTGACCATTCATCAGTGCCTACTAACGAGATATCCTCAGATTCAGACATGCGAGAATCGTCTTCACTCAAACTACTAACAGAAAATGAATGCCTGTTAGTCGGCTCATCGTTAGTCGAAGCCCGCGACATCGGGTTTGCCTTCTCCTCCAGCATCATGAGCCGCTCCATCTCCCGCGCAGTAGCATTTTCTTCAGATATCTCTCGTCTGATTCGTTTATTTTTGACATGCGATCTGTATATGCTTTTAATGCCAAAGAATAGAGTGAGGAGCGCAGCCGCTGTCCCAACGATCGGCACCGCCACTTTCAGACCAAGATTGGTCTGCTGCATATCCTCCGGGGTCCCATTCAGCTGGTCAAGAGTTGTTACTCCATCGTGGTCCAATGTCCATATTGGCAGGATACTGCTCCAACTCTTCGTCCATGCGTTTGCTTCCAATTTCACACCAGTCCTATTGGGCATGGTTCCAGATGCTACTTCGGTGAGATCTTCGGCATTTTCTTCCGTGCCTGCTGGGCCAGG
The DNA here is from genome assembly GCA_023159215.1 of Xylariaceae sp. AK1471. Classification (NCBI taxonomy): domain Eukaryota; kingdom Fungi; phylum Ascomycota; class Sordariomycetes; order Xylariales; family Xylariaceae; species Xylariaceae sp. AK1471. The sequence continues at coordinate 612,354 of JAJKLI010000022.1, forward strand.
TGCTTGTGCAAGCCAATAGTTCGCCACAGTGTCCGCAGTGTCGTTGTACTTGAAACAAGAACCGAAAAATGCGGATTGAAGAAACGCACGACCTAGCCGCGGCCAGGTCACAATGCTGTGCGGGTTGGACTCAAACGGCGAACAAGGAAAATACCGCGCTGGAGGTAGAAGGGATCCATTTGTTGCTCGCGTGGTTGCATGAAAGGTGTGCTGTAGCGATGCCATAGGAATCTTAATAGATACCTTAGGGTATATCTCCTCATCCTCAGAGTAAACGAGACTATATTTTTCTGGCGTGATAACGAGCTCGAGATACACGGGGGATCGGAATACAGGATGATCAGGCGGATATGACCACAGATACAGATTCCGAGTGGGATCATATTCAAGGTCAAGTAGCTCCGCCAGTTGATCGCAAAGCTCGCTGCGTAGGTGAAGATAAGGGGCCCCGGGCTCTATAATAACCCCTGAGGCAGTAGAGTTCCTACTCTCATACAAAATACTAGGATCTAGTGTGTAAGGCCCCTGGGGAAAGCTTTGATTGTTGAGCTTGAAGTTTTCCAAAGGAAGAAAGCCAGACTCAACACCAACGTAGATGTGAGTTAAAGTAAGGCCCGTGCTGCCCGGATTTCCATATGAATTGTATGTCTCGGTCCAACCCATCAGATCGCCCATGATCTTGTTGTTGTCGTATCCACCGACAATGAGAGATCCGTTGACTGGCGGCTCGACCGAGCCCATGTGGAAGCTAGAGAATGGAGAAGATACCCTTCCAGTCTCCGAGAGGCTAGCAACAATCTTAGGAAGCGAGATCATTGAGTTCAATATTGGTACCGGGCGTGAATCATTCGACGCCAGGGTAGTCAATTTCTCGCCCACGACTGCAGGTGTCTCAATGCTAAGGCCTGCAAGATTCGAGGTAAAATTGATCCCCGTAATGTTCCCACCAAGAGACATGAAGCGAGAGAAATCTAGTCCTGGCCTCCCAGTGAGAGAAATATTGTCCCACGGAGTGAGAGAACCAACGTCCCATGGTGTGAGACTTTCCAAACCAAGCCCGACCTGTTTAGTTATCGAGGAGTTGAGGTAGAACTCGGGGAAGGCGAACTCGCCACAACGTAATGTGCCATTTGCTACCTCATCCGCGCATGTCTGCGGTTCGACGAGAAGAGATGCGTTCGAGAGAGTGAGATATGCGTTGAGAGTCAAATTACCTTGCGAGGCTTCGTAGTTAAGCTGAAGAGTAGGCCATGGGCCATCGATGTCGGGCGACAAGTGAGCGCCTGGCTGGTTGTTGAAAGGGACTTTAATAAGCCTAGCGGCCGCTGTCGCAGCGAAAGCCGCAAAGACAAATCGGAATCGTTTTGATAACATAGGGGCCAAGACAGCTGCAGCGTTTTTCAGTATGTCCCTTTTACAAGTTTGACTCCAAATCTTGCGGCCTCTGGGATCTTGATAACAAGACGAGGTCGTGTTTCATACTATACCTCCTCTTGGGGCTTTCGAAGCATAGATGTGGCGCAGTTCATCCATCCAAGGGTGATGACATTTGCCAAGCCGTTACTAGCCCATGCGACTAATCAAAAGCCTCTGAATTGCTTCGCCGCGTTTTATTTTTAGGCGCATTGCATGCAGATCGCATGCAGATTCGTCCTTGAAGGATCACAGAAGTGGCGTCCCAAGTGAAGGCACTTTCACAAGCTGCAATGTCGCGTCCATGAAGTACCGGTTTGATTTGTCTCTCAGCAGACAATCCATGACCAGCCCAAAAATCCTGTGGTATTGCTTTTCTTCCACCAAACAGTCCGTTCTCCAATATGAGACCATTCGTCGACTAGCTTATGGCCTCGCAATCCATGCTTTAGGTCGACATTTCTTTTCCTCTGCATTATGGAACGATTGAAGCGAACCGCTGCGGGCGCCATTACGTACCCTGTTCGGGAATACAACAATTTCAAAGACTATCGCCATCGGCGCATCAACGACGCACCCTTAACGTGGAACTTGAGCGTCTGGAAACGCTTGCATCCATCGCTTCAGCAAGGTTACAAGTATTGTCTCGGCATAGTGGCCAGCATCTGGGTTCTAGTTCTCGTCTTTGCCATATGGGTCGGTACTGCTCATAAGGCACAGGCTGGCCTGGTCTTTACCCTGCAGACCGGTAGCTGTGCGGTTGCTCAGGATATCAACTTCTGGGTCCATCTTCTAGTAAACAGCCTGGCTTCAACCCTATATGCTGTCTCCTCTTTTGTCATGCAGCGACTGGCTGCGCCGGCACGAGAAGATATCGACAGGGCGCACTATGCTAAGAAGCCAATGAATATTGGCTCACTCGCTTTCACCAATTTCGCAGTGCTCAGCAAGAAACGACTGGGGGTATTTTTCCTGCTCTGGGCAAGCTCCCTGCCGCTTCACCTGTTATTCAACTCTATCGTCGTATATACTTCGACTAATGCAGAGTGGTCGAGCTATGTTTTCATGGTTTCCGAAGATGGGCTCAAGTCTTTGACGTCTAATACTTCAACTCTTGCTATTTCTAGCGTGCGACAATACGATGCGATACCTATCTATAAACCGGCTGATTATGAGAGTGAGACCTCCCTACAGGCGCAAGCTATACTGCACCAGCAACCGCCAATAGTTGATCTTGAGCTTAATGAATGCATTGACACATTCGGCTCCGGATCCAGCGAAACTTGGGGCGACGTCATCCTCGTGTACAGCACTCAGAATCCACACCTGTTCTCCACAACCAGGTTGAAGGAACCTCTTATAGCCAGCCGAATCTCCTACCTTCCCTCTGTTAACAAAGACCCATGGCGATGGATGTGTGGGATTACCGACCAGGAGACACCGTGCGATGCTCAGACAATCTTAGAGAGTGGCCGGTGGACGGTGGATGGCCTGACAATATCGCGTTGTCTTGCGCGCAAATTTCCTGAGCTCTGTGAGCTGAACGTGAGCCTAGCCATCCTGATCGTGGTGTTGATAGGTGTCTCGGTTAAGCTCATTGCTATTGTCTTTGCCGTAACGCTTGGTCGGAATCGGTCGCTTCTCACGATCGGAGACGCAGTTGCCTCCTTCCTGGAAGATCCAGATAAATTTGTGCCGCCGCTAAGTCGCTTGACCTACCGCAGTCGGCGCAGGATGGTTATGTTTGAGATGAAGAAGGCATTTTGGGCTGCAGTTATTTTGTAAGGTTTCGTTCCTCCACTATTACCGCCCCAGCTAACGTTATGGATTTCAGCGGCGCCGGTGGCCTATCCCTAGCATGGTGGTTCTTCGCTTTTACATTTCGCGAAACGTCAACCGCTTTCTCCCTTTCGAAGACACCGTTCGACTTTGACGCGATGCTCCGGTACGGACTCGGGAATATGCCAAGCAGGTGGTCGGAGAAATTGAACCAATACCTCTTGTCTTATCCGGACGCCGAAAACCCGTCTGTCAACTACATCAGTGGAGCAGTGTTAGCCAACCTACCTCAGCTTGCGCTAAGTGCTTTTTATCTGGTGTTCAACAACTACGTCACGCGGCTGTTCGTTGCGCTCGAGTTTCGAAGTTTCTCAACTCGCCGTCGAGGGCTTCGAGTTAGCCAGCCCGTGAAAGACACCAAGCAGCGCCGGGCTCATTTTCTCCAGATCCCTCTTAAATACAGTTTGCTCAACATAGCACTCTTTGCGCTGTTGCACACGTTTTTGTCTCAGACGTTGTTTTTACGCAGAGTGTATGCCATATTCCCACAGTCGTACGATGACCCTAGCGAGATCGGGAAAAAACTACTTCCTATGATCGGTTACTCCCCTGTGGCTTGCTTTGCTTTCGCTGTGTTGTTGACATCCCTGATCCTTTCAGGGCTTGTCATAGGGTTGATACCTCTCGATTGGGGGTTGTTAGATACTAGCGGAGACTCGCTTGCGATTGGCACAGCCTGTCACCCTCCGGAGGAAATGTGCAATACCCATGAGGGTGCGATAAGGTGGGGAGTGACGAACAAATATACCGACGGTATTATCAAGTGCTCGTTCAGTTTACTGCCAGTGCGACCGCCTGATCCTGGGGAAGTCATAAATACTCGCTCTAAAGCATCATAGATGTTTAGCTGTAATACAAAGTTTTAATTACGCCACATCAATCAATGTTGATACGATTCGATAAATTCCTCTTATAATGTTCCTACAAGATGTGAGTAACGTGCGATACTAATACGCCCAAGAGATAAATTCGCTAGTGACCATCTCCCACATTGTGATCGTTTCTGTTGTCGTGGTAGAAATGCGCGGGATGATGGACTTCACGGAGGTAGCATTGAGGTGGACGGTAACTGTTGATGTTCCTAGGATTGTAGCGACAATTGTATCTTTGCAGTGACGACCTTGGGATCGTAAGCAGGACGTGGTTTGGACACTGTCCCAAGGTAGATAGAAAGATGCCGGGAGAGAAGTCATAATCGTTTAGTGGAAGACAAGGTAAATTGCAATATCTAGAAAGCCTTTATGCTGTGAATTTTTCCCTTCATTCTGGAATTCTTAGCTGTTGTGTTGTAATTGTTCGTAAGAGATCTTGATTGTGAAGTTGGATTGAGAATTAAGATAGTTGTGTTTTGAGGTAATTAGCAGGTAGATCAGGGCCGGCATCCGTTAACCTCCAAGACTCCAGCCCATCGACTCCCGAGATCCCTGCTGCGATATCCGAAGGTGCGCTGAGGTTAGTGCGAATGATTCCGCTTCGGCCCTATAAATATCCACGCGCATTTACCTCTAGCGATAGATGTCCCTATCTTTCATTCATAATGGCGCTGGAAGACCTCAAGCACAACTATCTGTATCAGATCTTATTATGGATTTCAATATGCCATAAAGGTATAAAAGTGTCTACGACAACCATTTACATCACATGCGTGTAATATAATAGGCTACACTGTAGTCCTACAAAGCAACGCTGCCCCCTCACATCTATGATCTGATCTTGAACATGGGTGACAAGTGCCGGGACAAGATGGCCAATGTTAAGTCTTCCCACCATCATGGCATTATCGTACATATTTCACTGCTACCCATCCTTTCCCTTTCAGCATAGTCAAGGACGAAAGATTCTATCAGTGACAACTACTGATTGGCTGGGAAGCCTTCCAGGTGCATAGCAGAACTTTGTAACTTATTGGCTGCCCCGGATTTTGAAGCACGTAGCGTCCACTTTTGTCCGTGCTGTAAGGGACATATTAGGCAGGGAACTGCGGCATATAAATATCACATCATCCAGGGATTAAAACCCGGTTCTCCACTGCCTTGCCTGCCCAGAAGCCCGCCCCCCAACCATTAGCGAACGTCAAAGCGTTCTGCAGTGCATAGATGTGATCGACATTGGGCTACAGTACCGCCGCAGTACCCCTGTCGTACTACGCCTCAGGGGTAAGTCTTACATCCGAACAATATACCGCCGCTGGACGAGGGCTTTGAGCTGGGGATGTTTGACAGCGAGGATATGCGCTTGGAAGTTGGCCTGACACCGCAGTATGTGAGAGAACCTTCCTACGTGCAGGCTCGCTCAGCTTATGTGGTTGGTAACTGCCAGCAACCTACACTACCAGGTAAAACAAGCGTACAAGCAAGCAAGCAGCTGTTGAGGGCCATAGAAGCCTATCAGAATAAAAATCTAATTTCGAGGGTCTGTGGATGATTGGGTTTTGTAATTTAAAGACGTAAAGTAATATTAAAAAATTGTTAGAGTCTGTAACATGAGAAAGCCTGCGCGGTATCCAAGCAGTCTCCCGTTCCCATGATCTGATTATACCATATCAACCTGGTTTCTGATGATAGCATAAGGAAAGAGTAGCCATGACACACCATGTTTCTTATAATAGACTTCACGTATCTCCGTCGTCTGGTGCTAGAGCTACCCAAAAGCCATCTTTGATTACCAACCTCTCTTTCACCGGGCGCGCCCCCACGGGCCTTGTAGATAGTCACACGGCCTTCTTTCCCTTGACCAGGATATCTTTCCCTTCATCCCATCCCCGCATCTCGGCGATCTCGATGGGCGTACGTCCGGCATCATCAACAGCATCCAGATCAACGCCCCATTTCTCAATGAGCAGACGTAAGACATGGGCATCGCCCATCTCAATGGCCTGGATGATGGCGCTGTGTCCCCGATAGACCTTATTCGGGTCCGCGCCCTTCCGTAGTAACATCTCGATGACCTCAGTGTCGGGAGCTTCGTAGCGGCGTAGCGCCTTGACAATGGGCAGATGCTCGCCAGGCGAGTTCGGGTCCGCGCCCGCCTCGTCCAGGAGGTATTGCACGATGTCTTTGTGGCGCTCGCGTATCGCAGTCGTCAGCGGGCTGAATACGCCGCCGTTGCGGTCTTCGACGCTGATGCCTGCCGCCAGCAACAGCTTCACTGATTCCAGCTTGTTTGCTGATACGGCCATCTCCATCACGCCCTTGAAGGCACGGGGTTGCGCTAGCGCGGGTAGCAGACGCTTGAGGATGGCCGGATGTCGAACTGCCATGCATACAGGCCAGTCTTGGCCGCGGATGTTGGGGTTGGCGCCACGTTCCAGTAGAACTTCGACGAATTCAGGTTTGTTCAGACGGATTGCCGTTGTGAGAGGCGTGGCTTTCGTGTCAGGTACCTGATCGTTGGGAGACACGCCGTTATCCAAGAGCCAAGTCAATGCTCCCACTGCGAAAAGATTAGTTGTTGGCCTTGCTGTAGGCCAGAGTTCTGTTTCACTTACTGTTATCGTGCTGTACTGCTGTCTCCGCAATACCCTTCGGTGAATTCAAGTTCGCCCCTGCCGCTACAAGATGCGGTAGGAAATATAATCGGTTGTGTGTCACGCATTTGAAGCATGGATACTCGGAAGCGGGGACATTGGGGTCAGCGCCGTTCGATAGGAGGAGATGGAAGATATCCGAACGATTGTCACGAATTGAGGAGCATAACGGTGTGTAACAGTCATCCTTTTTAGCGTTTGGATCTACACCTGCTTTGAGCAGAACCTTCACCGAATCGATATTATTTATAGACGTGGCGAGCTCCATAATACCGGATGTCTTCTTGAAGTCCGCTCCATGGGCTAGCAGCACCTGGAGGCATTTCGGCTGATACGTAGCAGGCCAGAGCATATGCTTTGGTCCCGGCAGATTCGGATTTGCACCATGATCAAGCAGCGCAGTGACGATGTCGACACGCCCGGCAGTTATCGCCTCGAAGAGCGGCGTCTTACCCTCCTTACTCTTGCTGTTGGCATCGGCACCGTAGCTGAGGATGATGTCTATGAGAACCTTGTTGCACTTGCTGGTGATCATCTTGGTCAGGATCGTCTCGCCATCCGTCGTTATGTGGTTTACATCGGCGCCGTACATCAAGAAGAGACGTATGAAATGTGCGTCTTCCTTGATGATGGCCAAAGCGAACGGTGACCTATGCTCAGGTGCTGAGGGCAGATTAGAGTCTGCTCCATACTTGAGGAGAATGGCGGCCGCGTCTAAGAACCCCTCTTCAACAGTCGCCATAAGGGGCGATACGGCGTGGTTATCTGCTGCGTTGGGATCCGCGCCAAACAGTAATAGCAAGCGCACGATCTCGAGATCATGCTGGCGAATAGCTTCATTCAAAGCATGGTGATCGGGGCCAACGTTTGAAGGGACACCGCGATCGAGCAGTTGCTCGACCACCTTATTGTTTCGTTCTCGGATAGCGATTATGAGGTTCATCTTTAATGAGGGTGTGTCGGCTCCTGCAGAGTTTCGAGGAACCCATCGTGGCATCTTTGACGGATTCACGGCCAGGTGGACGGCTTTGGTTAGCTTTAGCTGATGATCAGGGTCATCGTCCGATATGTTCAAATGTTCGAGTTCGGCCAATCCATTCGATCTTAGATCCTCTGGTGCATCCGATAGTGGTGTGACTCGGCTGTGCGTGCTGCGCGTTGAAACTGTATCAGTATGGTGCGAACGTGCAACCGGGCTCACCCCAGCCCAGTTTGACTCTGTGGGAAAGTCTGGAGGCCGCGATATACTGTCTTCCCGGGGAGGATAAGAGAATGGCGAGCCATGTATCGATGCCCGGTTGGTGTTCGTACGTAGAAGCATATGAGTATCGGCTGGAGATGTGCGCCCATCCAGAGCGGCCTCGACGACATGTGTTTTCTCGCTCGATTGTTTTGTGAATGAAGTCTCCGTAGTCGAGTTGCTTTTACCTAAGCTGACATTGCTAGTTGTGCCTTTCTCCAACCTTTCCAGAGCTGCTGCGAGGGCGGTGTATCCGATGCCGAGCGACTCGTCGATTTTTGATTCACCGAGAGACCACTGGAACACGAGTGCACTCATTCTTAAAGACTCTCGAGTCCTTCCAAGAGCTTGTCTCATCTTTGGTATCTCGTTTCCCGAAAAAATATTCCTCCAACCTCTCGATAACTTCTTCCCTGTCCCTCCCCGTTCCTCCTTAATAGAGCGATTAAGCCAATGATCCAAGGCCTGAAAGTCGCTATGTGCGGTATTGAACTTGCGGTCCAATTCTTGTGTCATTTCCACTGGTAGTGGTTGGCGTGTCCGTGTGCATTCCACTAGACCTGCCTCTATCGACCACATGATCCGGCAAACATCCAGGAAGTCATGAGCTAGCTCGTTAAGCCCATCATGTTGACTTGTCGCGGCGGTGATATATTCGAGCATATGAATAGCAATCATATTGCCGAGGACTGTGGCCTTATGGCAATGGCCCAGCGCCGCCGCCTGATGTCTCTCGGCAGCCATCACGTCCACGTTCACCGGTCGCTTCTTACGAGGTCGTCGAGATCAATATGTACTTATTATAATGATAATGTAACGAGCAGAGTGAGCAAGGAAAGAGAACGAAGAGGATTAAGTTACGCAATTTACCACATGCCCACGATGAAGTTCTTATTTACCTACACGTCTAGAGGGTGCTCAGACGGTGTATCCGGCGCGGATCCGACTAGTTGGATACACTACGAATGAGCACCAAGCTGAAAACTCCCATGCAGAACTCGAAACCTGTCTTGGGTTGGCGGCTGTCAGGGATCTAGATTCAATGTACCTGACTATCGACATCTAGAAGTTTGAGCGTTGATACTAGACCAGGTATGTTTCCATTATTAGTCGGGCCTAATACTGGTGTGGATTGAAGAGTCAAGACTTGCAAGCCTCCCCCTGCATGATCTTACACTAGTGTTCCTGTTAGGTCAATAGCTGCTTCGCACAACCATCATTAATATCGTGATTGCTTAGCAGACTAAACTAGTGTGCCTAACTGTTAGAGTTGTTCCCCGTGCACTACTAAATAATATAAGAAAGCTGATAACGAAAGTTGTTCTGGCTACTATAATAAAACTGTGCAAGTACTGAAGGTGTATTCCTGCGTTTCGGAAGTTTTCGTGCTTCATGCCGGTGCCTTGCGCATCCTATCGGGAGAACAAGACGAAATGAGCTGCTGCATACGGTAGTGTACTGCACGCGTTGCCCATTCATCAGGTAGGTATGGTAGCTTGTTTGAAACAATGCGAGCTTGTGGAATCCCGATAGGCTAGCAGAGTCTGTGCGCAAGATCGCCTCGGCTGAGATTTCCTAGTCTGGTTCTAGAGCAGCTGGGGAACTCCCCGAATCCTTGGGTTGGCTTGTGTTCTATACTATAGTAGGTCACGTTATTAGTCACTTGCCAAGTTGGATTTTCAAGTGCTGATCATTGTAGTTGTCATCGTCGTGGAAGATCGACGCTGGGTGGTAGGTAGTAAAGAGACTTCTATCATTATCAGTTGTGAAAGTGACCGCCCAAGTTAAACTGTTCTCTCAATTACAGGCTTTTTATAGGTCCGAGACTATAAAATTATTGAACCAATTAGCTAACAGAGAGACCTCAACATGGATAGTGCGATACAGCAGTTTTCATTTATCTAGGTGACTACAGCCACATTAACATGTAATTTGCTCAGCTCACGATAAGACGACGGGAGTACAAGTAGCGAGACCTGCTTATGACTCTCGCTCTCTCCTGTTTATATACATGACGAGGTGCTCTATGTCTTTAGAGGATGGATGCCATGACAATGCATTGTGTCTTCTTACACCTCTTTAACAAGAGTGTGGCGTTAATACACCCCAGTTTCTCGCTCCGCGGCTAATCCAAAGCGGCAAAGCCGGAGACTTTTGTGTACTCGGTAAACGGGACCGATGACTGTGCAATTTAACCACTGGCTTGGGAACAGAGCTAATAATAAACGAGGACCAACTAGCTCGCATGATGCCGGTGTGCAGGGGTATAAGATAAGACGTGCCCTTGTCAGGTATCGCGCCAAACCAGGGCATTGTGGCTGGAGCATTATAGGGGAGTTTGAGTGGAAGTCAAGAAGTACTGCAAGACGAGATACTTTCTGTGTTTTTGTTCGATCTTAGGTTAGCGTACCAAGTATACCTGATAACGTACGTTTTACTCACCCGCAACCATAGTACAAGGGTTTTGTACAGGCTTATCCCTGAAATAATGTTAGCTCGTAGTCCGTGCTGCTGCATTTTACTACCCCGGACACACCTATTCTGTTCCCCGAAATTTATGCGGCAACTCCCTTTTTCCGGTTTTACATCAGCTTGTTTATGTTAACTTAAGTTATTTACAAGGGATAACGAAAGGTGGACCGTATAATAGTATTCCATAGCCGTGTACGTATCTATACGCTTGTAGGTCACTCCTTGGTGCGAAGCTAACACTATTTCAGGGATAAACCTGTACAAATACCACGACGGTACGGGTATGGTGAGATAGCACGTGGAATGGCCCGCTTTTCTAAGATCAGAATAACGTCGAGAATATTATGGCCTCTTAGATTGATTGGTCACTATCGTCTCTTCTGAATCGCCTCAGTTTTATCTTTTTCACTCTGCCTCCGGGTTCATGAGCAATATATTAGTAAAGGACACTGCAATTTCTCTAGAATCCGCCTCAAAGTGGTTGATGTCAACTTCGAGACATAATACTACAATCCAAGATAGGTAGATACATTATATACACGAAATCGTTACATCAACCGTAGGCAGCCATCATACCTATACTCGCGGCATCTTGACCTACTCCAGTCCGCGTCCATTATTCACAGCCATGTCCCATAGACTCCCGGGCAAGAGCCAACTAAGATATTGAACAGTCGACGCAGTGCCGTCTCGTCAGATGAGGCCAGCCTTTCCTCCAGTAATATCGTTGATACTACTCTTGCACACGTCCTCGAGATCAACGGCACCGGGCTTCGCATTTCCCCGCATATATCGTCACTGCAAGAACGCTCCAGGCATTGACGTCGTACAGGCACTTAGCCTCATCGATAGAGGTATCGAGTAAATGAACCACGACGTTAGCGCCAGCGTTATTGACAAGAAAATCGAGCGAGCTACCTATCTTCTTTTTAAGCTCGGCAGCGCGCGAAGCGATAAATTGGAATGCAGCGACTTCCAGTTCCATGATCTCGATGCCGTCGACGCTTACGAGAGCCGCAGCTCTATTTATATTGCGCAGCGTTTCTAAGATGTGGTAATCTTGGGCGATGAATTGCTTCACCAGCGTCAAGCCGATATCGCTATCAATACACCCGATGATCAGAACTGTCGTCTTCTATATCGTGAACTGTGCCATCTTGTGCGTGTTACTGTAAGAACTGATGGTTGAGGAGTCGAGTTTATAAAGCTTCTAGATCTCTGCTGTGTGGTTCAAGCTTGAACAGGACGAAGATGAGTGTGAGATGCTACTAGTATGATGTGTAATAAGTATTGTTTTTAAGCTGCTGAGGTTATTTGAGAATGAAGAGTTCTATACTTGACTTCTTTCCTTGTTTTATATGCCAGTAGAAGGGCAATTATATCTCCTGCGACATCTGTCTAAGATTATTAATTTGTGAGCATCTTGATACTATTACATTCGAATATCTACTGCTGTTCCTCATTACGGCATTATCAGTCGCACTGTTGAGTTCGACGGGCTGTTGCTACAGCCAATAGGAGCTGTTAACGATTACCAAAACGGGTGGTGGGCTCATGCACGTCAACAATCTTGCATACGCGGTCCCACAAGTACCGATCGATCAAATGATCAACCCTCAAGGGGGTTATCCGTAATCATGGCAATCTCAATGATGAAATCTTTTCTCTCATGAGACACAAGTTATAGATCTTTTCATTTTCAATGATCAATTCTAGTCAGGGCCATTAGCTCAAACTCTTAGCCGCAGTGAAGTTGTAATAATCTACCAAGATTTCATGAGTCCCCTCAACTCTGGAATTCGCGAACATACATCCCAGTACCCAGGATATCCACTGACCCGCCCTCCACCTTTGCCCCCAGACTTAACTCAGTCGTTGATGATAGATCACCTAGGTGTTACAGCTTGTTAATCGAATCCCCACTACTATAATAGCAATTTCCTCAATTCAGCCCCTACCCATTTGGTGTAGTGTCATTAACCTTTGATAACCATTCCACCCCCCTTACCAACCGCGGTAACCTGACTCAATACATACTTGCTACTTGGTTAAGTTCAGGACTTCAAAGATCAACCCCAAACGAGATATATTTGTATACCTAAATATACCCCATTGAGTAGGGAACGAAGAAATAGCAATGGAGTATACTACGGCAAGAGAGGAAGCTCTCACCAAGCATCGCGCTCAAAACCGCGAAGCCAAACGCAGAAACCGCTGTAACATCTAAACTTGACTCGATAACTCATAAATTCAATCCCGTTATATCACCAGAAAGACTAGCCTCATGGCCCTTGGGCTCCGGTTAGTAAGGCAAAACAAGTCAATAAAAGGAGAGAGCCCCAACAGCTCGACGAAGTGAGCAGCACATTAGTGCCAAGCAAGCAACCTCAATCTCATACACAGAGATCAGATACCAAGCGCATAGTCCCGAGGCCCAAGACACACTCGCGAAAAAAAACGGCAGCTTCACCACCACCACCCAGTCTAAGCATGAGTACGAACAGGGCGTCATCATCCCCGTGGGACAGCTTCGCCCTCGGGAGAACACGTCAGTTAGCAGAGGCCCCCTACACATAGCAGCGCAAAGTTACCTCGATAGTATCGTCCGCGTGCTCCTGTTGCACCAAAGGAACTGCAACGAGCGGGACAGCCACGGAATTGCCTCAATGTTCCACGCTGTCATGAGCGGGCACGAGCAGGTAGTTACCACTCTCCTAGAGCACTGGGCCCGAGTTGGCAATAAAGATGAGCAGGAACGCGCAGCATTACATCTTGCGGTTGAGAATCGCCGTGAGACGCTGCTAGAGATCCTGCTCCAAGCTTGTCAGATAGTCGGCGTTATAGAATTTAAGTAATGCCACTGTTTACCGCCAGATAAATCACACCTACGTTATACAGAGCTCAAGAGCTTAAGATATTCTCCATGTACGTTTATGTATTCACGAATCTATGGCCTTATCAATCTAGTCGACAAGGCCCACGGTCTCAATCAAACTAGCTAATCCCAAGCTACATTGCTTGAAGATTCATGCGCTGCCGTTAAGCCTAAACGGAAGTCAAGATCCGCGCCCAACCAGACAGAGTCATGTTAGAGGATCTTACTCCTCATCTAAGACGAAATTCTCCCAGCTCAATCTAAACCACTTATTCATCCTTGCTCCAATAATTTGTAGCACCATGAGGCAATCTGAGGCTCGGGGTCTCACTCTGGTTTCCGGTCACCTTCTTAGAAACCGCAAACATCGGCTTCTCCTTGACTCTCTTGAGGTCGAGTTTTTAGTTTCTCTGGCTTATGCTCCGTATTCATCGTCTTCATCGTTGCCGTTTCCCCATCTGATGCCGCAAGATGTCTAGAAGCCTTCGGCATTGTCTGCAGTTGCTCAATCTCGGCCAGGATCTTAGCCTCTTCGGCTTGGACAGCTTGTTGGTATTCGATACTTTCGGTTGCCGTGAGAACCTGCAGAATTCGCTGCACCTCGTCTTTGCTAATGCCATGGTTTCCGATCCATGTGGTCATCATCTCGTGCACAGACGACCAGAAGTTTTCTAAGGCCGCGCGTGTTACACGAGACTGCCGTAGCCAATCGTGGTTCTTGGGGCCACTCGGAGGTGTGGCCTTGAAGAGCCCCTCGGCTGCTCTTTTTGAAAGGGCTTGGACAGCTCCACTGTCGGTTACCTTACCCGAATTGCCAATAATAGCCCACTCTTCTCTGTGATCTTTCTTCATCACCTCCCTTAGATCCGCACGTTTTGCTCGTGGCCTGCTCAAGCGGATCACAACTAGCATCTCGGAGAATGCCGACATATCGGCTATCCATCGGCGTACGAATTCGCTGACCCGCGCTTTCTCCTGGGAGTTACTGACAGAAAGATGATGCTGAAGATACGAATGGAGAAGGGCATTGTCAAATAGAAACGGCGTCGAGTCGGGTGGCGTTCGCATCTGCACTAAGCACCACAGCAGGGGATCGTGGGTATTCCACTTTCCTAGCGGCGTGATATCGTACTCCACCACAGGCAGATTGTCCGGGGGTGTGCGGATAGTGAGACATTGAGAGAATTCATCGCTAGCAGCCATGTCTCTGAACAGATCACCTGCTGTGTGCTTTACCATGTTCACTAGGAGAAGCTCTAATTCTCCAATTGCCGTTTCGTATTTGCGAGGTAAGGGTTGTCCGGGGTGGATGCTGTCACGAAATCGTCGTTGCAGCTCCTCAGCCTTTCTGCACTCAATCTCGACCAATCGCCAACTCATGTAGCTGTGGACCTCTCCCATGATATGGATGAAGAAGAAAAACGAGCGGAGAGCTCTTTTACTATCTGTGATGACTTCCGACCCCAGAAAGAGCTTCATCTGATGGCACATGTAGGCCGGATTGCATTGTAGCTGCCACAGGTGATCTCTGATGGCTCCGAGGCGAGCATTTGCCAGTGATGTAAGACGGCTCAGGTCGAATGTAGGAGGCGGCGAGAAAGCCGGGTAAATGTATGGTGACCAGTGCTCGGTTTCGTCAGTCCGTCTGAAGCTACATGTGGAAGTCAACTCGGTCCATTTCGAAGTTCGAGCTGGAGTTGCGTCATCCACACCATCCAGAACTTGTATCACCAGGTCTCGAAGCGTACTCATTAAGTATGCTTGAGCTTCAAATAGCAACTCGGCTCTAGGGAATCCCAGGATATCAGCTCTGTGGGAGGCAGGCAGGTCCCATTCCACGAGGTCTCCATATCTTTGTCCATGAACGATAACACCCTGCTGTGCAAAGCGAACCTCGAAATATCCTTCTTTCCATCCCATGTCGAGCTGTTTGATGTCAAATGCAGCCCAGTCTTGAGGAGGGTATTGAATGCGGTAGTGTAGCAAGGCAAAAAGGACATGTGGGTGGCATTTGAGGGTATCAAGATCCAGCCATGGTAAGAGAAGCTGCTTTCGCGTCTTGGGATTTCGGACATATTCGGGAGGCGCACCAGCGGGAATGTCACTGTAGTCGAAGCAGTGCCATGGATTTGGTGCAAGATGAGGTGCGACATCTTGCAGAAGCTTTTGTCGCTTTGCTTGGCTGTGTTTCTTCCACCGGCTCATGAATAAATCGGGGTGTGTGCCGATTGCCTTGGCGAGTACGTCTGTGGCTTCTCGGATGGTGGTGAGGTGTCCGGAGATGATACTGCTAGCTTTTGCACCGGAAATCCCAGAGGAATATAAGTAGAGCCCACTCTCGCTCTGCTCCTCCAAGCTGTAGAAGCCCATTTGACAATCGGGACAGTCTGGACAGTCGTCACATGGCGGCGGGTAGGCCGGGTACTCTTCGCCAACCTTGAACGCCCACATGGTGACTGAGCGCAAGTAGAAGTACGGGAACGAGAATGGGAAGAGAATGAAAAGAGAATGTGGCGATGCTTGACGATCTTCAGATGTTAAATAAAGTTGTGGGAAATGAAATCAAACGGCGGATAGCTGCTTTAGATGGGTTGTTGCTTTGGGTAGGTTGTTGCTTTAGGGTTCCCTCCAAAATCTTGTCACCTTACCTACCTAGGTACCTTAGGTATATGTAGGGAAAGAGGTACAATAGCGATCTGCATCACCTTAGGTAGCAAACAATGAGTAAGAGAGCTAGGACCTGATGACTCAAGCTATTGATCTTATGTAGGTACTTGGGTACTTACCTAAGGTACTTGTAGCAAATACTTGTAGGAAAGGTAACTCGACCAACCCACACATGGACATGGATTTCTGTTCCTGTGTAGTTATGTTTTACTGATGTGTTGCAATTATCCGCAGTTCCAGAATTTTAAATCTGCTGTAACAATTATAGGATCACCAACATTGCTTTCGTCCTCATTAGAGCAATGCGTCAGGAGGGGGGCCTTCTCTTGTGCCCTTTTTAGACGCAGATGGTCGTGTTAGAGAATTTCGTCTCTTGCCAACTTTGCTACTGGTTCTTGTTGGACCAGCCAAATTTTAGTTACCTAGGTAATCAGAAAAGTGCACTGTGTTCACCGTTTCCACATTATGCGTGCCACCATCATGCTGAGTCTTCACTTCAACAATGATCTTTACAGCTCTCCACACTTCGTAGCTATTGGTCATAAGATAATGACCTGTCCAGAAAGTCTGAATACCAAGCTTTGGGATAGGCCATGCCCTACATTCAGTGAGAGAAAATGTGGCATCATAGGATAACCATTGTATAATTAAAACGAAGTCAAGATTTTGAATAGTGAGATATCTACTGGGAAAATAAACGAGGTATAAACAGATATACTCTCTTTCATTTTACATTGTTCCGAGGTGCTATTGCCACATAATACAATAAACTCGAAGTTGGTAAACACAGAGGCTGCACCTAGACGCAATCAGTAGCACTCCTGTTGGGACATGGCAATGCTACGGTCATCTTGTCCCTCTCACGCCCTAGATTAAACCTGTACCAGGGTTTTAGCCCTTTGAAGTAGTTTAGTCAAGAACGAAATTTAATTAGCGATGATACTTTCACTTCCTGGTAATACTTGTAAGCTGACCTACTATTAGACCATGTGAATGCTCAAGAGCAGTACTCATCATAATGAAGCGTGTGGTTGTATTTTGTCTATTCCAATCTCTATATACTGCACTTCGTGGCTACAAAAACTTGTTACTGCATTTTTCTATTCTTCAAGAACTAATTAGCATTACCTACACGATGTTGAAGAACCCTGGCGAGGACCTCCATTCATGAAATCCTATTAATACCAACTCAACTGAGCGCTAATGCCATGCCACTCTAAATCGAATCGACTCTCAACTCTAGTGCCCGATTGCCCTGACCGTCCTCAAAACATAGTTCACACTCTTCTCTAGAGAAAAAGCTTCTCCCCTTCCTAAGCATATCACTTGCGCATTCACGAGCCTCCCGCTCTTCATTACACAGTTCACAACATTCCTCCACAGAGAAGTTATCTGATTCTCTCCCTCTAGTCCCTTGCTCATAACTCTCGCTCTCAGACCACGATTCGTCACTTTCCAGGTACCAACATTCTGGTATCCTCGTCACCACATCACCGCGATCGTCTTCGCTGTCCACGCCGCTCGTTCGCCGGCCAAGCACAGCCACGACGGGATAACCAAGTCTCTCATCGTTGATGCTGCTATAACTACTTCCCGAGGATGGGAGCTCGCTCCCAGGTATTAGCTCGTCATCACCATCGTATCCCGTGCTCTGTGATGGCATGGCGTCCTCCCAATGCACAGCCCGCTGAGATCTCGAACCCAAATCGTGCTCTTCAGGACGACGTAGCAGTGTTATGAATAGTAGGAATAACGGCCCCAAGATCACTATTAGTCCTACGATGGCTACGGCCACTAAGTCTGGTACGGAGAGGTCGATGTGGTAGATCGTTGGTGCGGACATGATGGGTTAGTTGGGTGGCGGCGGAACTTAGTATGTCGTACGCCGCGTGAGGAAACAGTTAGATGCTCGAAATGTGGTCATGGAGTATTATGTTTTGTTTTCGCTAGATCTCGGGGTTGGTTCAGTTTCTCGGTGCTTTGCGTATAAAGCCAAAGTGGAAATGAACATTCGTATTGGAAACGAGGTGGAGGATATACCTAAATATTTTCTCTTCAACACTGATTTGGTAGTTCATTTTAAGAATCGCGCTATTGTTGGTTTTCTTGGCGATGTAGTTAGTCATTTTTAAGTCATTTCCATTCGGTCAGTCTGCATAAGGTACTGTCTGGTTGGTTCCATTAATGGGTGTTCAAATGTTCATCGTCAGTCTTTGGTCTTTAGTCTTTAGGATAGTGAATGGCAGCCCACAATCGATTCACTGTGTCAAAAATTCTAATTCATCCATGAGATGGTTGGATAGACGCCATATACATAACATAAAGTGCGGGAACTTGGTGTAATGTTAGATAGTGAAGTATGTCGAGAAAGCTGCCTTAGGAGATAATTATTGGGGCTTTTTATTAGGTTATGATGATTGAACTATCTCGATAACTTCAACTTGTACCGTGGAGATGTTTGATTTATTGTTGATTATGGCACAGTACGTATTGATATTGAAAGTCATTAGCCCCTTCTACATCAACCTACATGGTTTGGAGTTGTGACCACACCCCAATGGCCAGCCTCGAAAGTTTAACTGGAGTTAGCTCTATCACTGCATCATAGATAGATGTTCAATAGGACCAAATCATGGAATTCCTCCAGATAATGCCAAGAGAGGAACGGCACTGTTTATCGTGAGACTACTACTCTTATAGCTTCATAAGTACAATACCATCTAATCTGATCACTCCACAACCCAACAAACCTGTCATTTCCCACGTACAATCATAGGATACAGAAAACGCGGGTCCAGCCCGTTCCTCTACCGCTAAGCTATATACCGCCATATTAATGGTAAGCTTAACAGTAGTTGTTTGGTATAACTTGTTGCAAGCTAGCCAAAGACGGAGGTCTTCGCCCTCGTAGTTGGGGCCTATAATGGGTTTCGAATCCGGCATGGTGAAGTTGTTGTTGAACCTTCAGTTACGCTATGATCTTGTTTTCGCTGGCACCGCCGGGGGGGGGGGGGGGGTCAAATAGTACTGTGTCATAGCTGTTCTGGCCATATGGATCAGGCCTAGGGGCATTGAGCCTATGCGCTATCGCTCACATTCGAAAAATCACGAATTTTAAGACAGTATCCAGATTAGTTCCATCAATGGCGCTATATCAAACCCTTATGAGGGTGAAGAGCTAGGCGGAATGCCCAATTTGATAACACCTAACCGACACGGCCAACGACACCCTGCATCGGGTACTCACAATGCTGGGTTCCAGGTTACAAGAACCTAGATGCAGCGACTACCCGACCCAGCCTCACGACTTTCTTCCTGCCCAGAAGTACAGGAATTTTGCGTCACCATCAACGTCTAAACTCTAATGAATGACGAGGACAACAACGCCACGCCCATGAAAAGAGTAGAATCCCATTTCAAAACAAACCTGCGCCGGCTGTTTGAACGTAACGATAATGTGTTCAGACCAGTGTGACGTATAACTAGACACATGAACTTAAGGCGTTGTCGTAGTAGTTAAGCGTCAGATGTCATCACAGGCATACTTAAATTCACACCATAGCCGCGGAAGAGTAGAAAGAGTAGAAAGAAGAAACAAATCTTAACATTTTATGGCGGTGTAGTACCTAGTCCGACGCAAGAAGATATGCGACGAAGCATGCGTAGGACTCTAAGAGACCAGGTAGGTCACAAGACCAGAGAATATAACAACATCAACAGCAACAACAACACAGGCATACACTTGGCCATCCTTTTAACTCCTTCCTCGGAGGGTTCGGTAGGGAGGGAAGATATATACACAATAAGTGCCGCACCATGAAGAGCATCTCTCTCCAGTCTCACACCTCAACAAATCAATGGTATCTGTGTTGGTTAGATAGGTTTTATAGCCCTAGCCTCCAAAAGGTGGTTCATTTGTGTCTGATTTTTTTCCCCTGGGAATCCGACTCCAAAGAAGATCCATCGCCTGCGGGGCCTTTTCTCTTACTCGAAGACTATAAGAAAAGTAGCGTTTTGGTTCGTACGTAGTACATGGTCGTCCAGAAAATACATGAGGAACAGAAATAACAGAACAGAGAGTTTCAATCAAGGGGTATTGCTGCTGGTGTTGCAAATTGAGAGACGCCACGAAGTTTGGGAAAGGCAGAAGTCGCTGAACATGCAGTGTGACGTTTCAATTATAGAACAAAGGACGACCTTGCGAATCCTGTCGCAATGCCTAACGGCGTCGATTCGTAGGGTTGCGGTGCTTGAGTCGGCTAGTTCGCCAACCCTCATACCATTGTTCACGACTGGCCTCACGCAGTTCACTGCGCCACTCGGTAAAAACGGCGTCCTTCAGACGAGTGAAGTCGCAGTGGACCGGATCGGAAGGATTCGCTGTACCCCAAGGGAATTTACGATCAATGGCACCAGGCTCGTAGAGATCGGGGCTGATAATTGACATTGGCAGAAAGGGTATCTCGTCAGCAGCTTCTTCGCTTAACGGTTTGGCTTGGCGGATTGAGGTATTGGATCTTCGCTTCGAGGTGTTGGATGACCGATCCTGAAGGGGGAGATCTTCACCCACGGTTTTTTCATGGCTATAGCCCTCAGGATTTGGGCGCTTATTTTCCTTCGCGCGGTCTCCATCAGACTCAACTGCGACTTCATCCTCTTCCAACTCCTCACCCTCGTCGATTCTGCTAGAATCTGGCGTGGACTCATCCTCTTCATCCAAGCCCAATGCCTCTAAGGGGTCGAAGTTAGCCTTCTTGAGGCTAGCCCAGACAGTCTTCTTGAGGAAAGCCATGTGTGCCGTGGTGACGGTATCGGCTTTCGATATGACAGGAATCACCGTAGTCTTGCCTTGCAAGGTGCGCATAACTTGTAAGTCGAGATCCTCATCAAGGCCACCAACAATATGTTCGAGATCAATAGCATGTTTTCCGCCATGGTTGACTCCCGGAACTGCTGCGGCAGCAGTTATGTTGCGATCGAGGCGAGCAGGGTCCAGAATGAGGAAAGTGGCGTGGATGTGCGTATCCTGTACGCCCGGTGATCGAACCACCTTCATCTCTTCAGCAAACGTCTCCTCGAATTTCCCTTCCAAGAATGTAGACATCTCCCGTAGCTGGAGATCCACCACATTCTTTTCTAGGCCCTCCGAGTCCCATATGGTCAATCCAACTCGTTCCCCATCAATCTCGCTTTCAAGATAGTGCGGTATGAAGTTTCCAGAGGGAGCAGCTCGAGAAATAACCTCTTGCTCGATCTCGGTCGATCGTTGAGACCTCTTCTTGGCTGGCAGGGCAAGAAATGTCTTGAGAAATTCGAGGAACGAAGTCTTGCCTGAACCACGGGTGCCAATGATCAGAATGCTAGAGAGGGCAGGTTAGCGAGGGCGTTCAGGACAAAAGTAAGGAGAGCGGCAACGTACTTAAAAGGAGTCGGATCTTTTCTTCTACGAACCCTTCTAGGGCTATTGACAGTGCTGATGGCGCTGCTGGCATAGCTGTATCGGCCGCGGTTCGTCATGCTTTCTGTACGAGCGTAGGGGTCGATCCAAGCACCATTGGGAAGTGGTGGAACAGGAGGATTAGCGACAGAGGACGACATAGAAGGACGTCCAGGATCAATGGAGGCACGCGGTGGGTAGCGGTGAAAAGAGTGATCTGCTTTCCCAGAGACTATGGCGAGAGAGTCGGGACGAGTATCGCCTCCAAAGGTCTGGAGAGGTTGAGACTGAGCACCATTGTAAAGGGCCGGTAGGCGAGGTGGGGATCTGGGGACGGAGTCTCTCTGCTGGCCCTGTGAGACCTTCCTTCCATTTCTGCCAAGGTCACCGGACTTGGTACGTCGAAGCAGATTCCCAAAGCTTGATCGGCGGGGCGGAGGTTGTTGGCTCATCTTTCCAAGCTAGTTATGCGAGCATATAAGGAGTTAGGTAAGGTTTGAGGCTAGGCAGGGGCGTTTAACGGCGTGGCGTCGGTGGCAGGCGTAGATAGGCGTATATCTACTACGACAAGCAGGAAGTATCGACGTGGTATGATGAAGAAATTAACTTTGTCGGTCTGGCAGGTATATCCAACGGTCGTGTGTATAGTACCGAGTTTGCAGAAGTTTATAGAGGTGTGAGGAGTGAACTATCGCGCTTGCGCTTCCTTTTAGTTCTTTGTTCCCGTTTGCTCGACACGAAGTTCCTCTTTAGTAGAACCAACACACACAAGAGGGAATTGTAGAACCTTTGAGATCAATGACAATTACCACGGGGGTTATTATCAAGTATATATCTGGCCTGGTGCTCGAATGTAGCAGCACGTGGGTTTGGTCGAGTTCGGCCTGTCGGTCGTCGGTGTGCTCAAGGGGGATAACGTCGCTGGTAGAAGATAAATTGCTTAGGTAGGTCCGTTATAGTTTGAGTTACGGGAGCCTATGTGCAGCTCGGGTGTTGTGTGTGTCGGGCCTGGATGCCGTACAACTTTGTTTCTTTGTTCCTGCCTGTGGCTGTAGATACGTATATAGGTACCAGTCGGGTATGTTGCAATGCCGAATTGTAGAAGAGAGTGGACGACCCAGCGAGCCAATTTGGATGAATAGCCAACACCTAAAGGTTCATGACCTCATTGTCAGTCTATTTCCTTGTAATCCCAATCAATAAAGAACAACATTCACTATTTCACCATGTAAATTCATTGAATGATACATGGGAACCAAAGAGACAGCTTGCTGATGCGACAAGCCTCTAGAGTTTGTCACGAATCACCCTAACACCACCTAGGTTGCATGCAGCTTTATAGTCGATGACGAATTGTTCTTAGGGTCTTCTTCGCTCTGCGCGAGTCCCCAATGTAACCAAGTTGTCGCGAATAGTGACAGGAAGATTCCCTACCGGGATACAGCTCCTGGTTTTGCAATTGGCGAACCGACAAGTGGGAAGAGTAGACTGATATCCCCAAGCGTCCTGCAAATTGCGCAGTGCTGCACGCAACTAACGGCCCATCAACTGAAACAGGGTGGTGATCCAACGCAAAGTGTACGGTGGCCGGGTCGCAGCAAGCTTTCATGGCGCATATGGAAAATAAAGAACACTATGTCTACATACCTTTCGGATTGTAGATGGGTGAACGCTAACGGCGCAAATGTTCTGTCGGAAGGTCAGATGCGATTTGGATTGTTTGCGGTCGTTGTTGGCGCAGGTCTTAGACACAGTCTCTCGCTCTTTTGAAGCGTTCCTGGAAGAATGAATGAATGGACGCAATTGTTTGCTGGTCTGTTCAAGCGAATCGAGAATTATCAAGGAGCTAATCGAGCACTCAGGGTCTCTGCATTAGGAGCTAGAGCAGGGGGTTGCGGATTCGGCTGTGGCGGTGATTGGACCTCGTGGTTATGCTGCCGCATGAAACAATCCTCCTCCAAAATAAAGTAGTAGGGAAAAGAGCAATGTAAAGAACAAGCACCGCCTGTGACGTACAACCACCAAAGCAAAAACGAATGCGTGGCGAAAATGATTCAGAAACAAACGATTGAGTCAGGGGAGCTCAGGAAGAGAAAAAAAGGGCAAAGTTGACTTCACTTCACAGACAATGGAACAAGAAACAGGAAACAGGAACGCGCCCGAGGTGGGATTAATTGAGTGCTCCTAGGATAGGGATGGGATGGGGACCACTGGATAGGTAGGATTGGGCTTGGGGGATAAGTACCTAGCGCCCACTTGTCCTAGTGCAGCTTAGCGCGAAGATGGAGGAGAGACGAACTCGGGTTAGCAGAGGCCTAAATCTCCCAAAATAGGCTTAACGCGTTCCTCCAGTGTGTCCCTTTCGCGTGAGCAACGAGATTTGAAACAAGCTAATAAAGACATCAGTGGCCCGACACGCCATTCTAGAATAAGACTCCGAACAGACGTACACGACGGTATGCTGTACAGCTGTCCCTATCTTCTTCATTCACTATACTAGTCTAGGTAGGTATGTAGCAAAGCTAGTATAGCATACATCATTAGAGTCCGCTCTCCCCTTTTATACTTTAACAAAATGATCCCGTTTGATTTAAATAAATGGCGAAACACATACACACTTACACACACACATATATATATACTCTCCAACTCCGCCCATCTAGACCAACAGGATACATAGCCATCACGGTTACCAACCTGTACGAACGTGCAAGCTACCGATACGAACGCACATAACACCAACATACCTACCTACATATCTCAACCCAAAGGATTTCATTCCGGATCGTCCCACGTGCACCCCGTATCATGCCCTACACCGTTGGTCCAGTTTGGTCGGTTGCGTGGCGCCCGTACTACCAATCAATCATCAATATCATACCAACCCGACAGTCACATTCCGAGTGTCATGTCTGTTGACTTCTAGCCGCCCCCGATTTCAAACATTGTATGCATAAAACGACTTGATATAAGGTGCCCCCTTTTTTATTGAAGAGCTACCTAGATTAGAGCATCTTTAAATACAGGCCAGACCGTCGTCCCCATTCTCACTGGACCACACTCTAGCTCTGGTTAGTATTAGCTATCGAATTAGCGAACAGGGAAGCCCCCGACAACTCTTCGCGCCGTTACGTATCTATCGATCTATCTACCTTAAAGTACCTAGGTACCTCTAAAGCGCCCTATCGCAACCCAGATTCAACCTCGCTTGGAATAGCCTGATGTTGCTATCGTTTTCCTGGATAAAATATTATGTAAGGTCAGGCCATGGAGTGAATTTGTGGGTGGTACAGGGTATATGAGCTTTACATGCAGTGAATCTCCGACCTTGACCTCACTGCTTCACACGTGAAGCACACCTAGATACTAGTTTAGCTCTTGAAGAAGTATGTTAAAGACAGACATCAAGAGATCTGCTTATCGTGCGGAGAAATGATTTTCAAATTATATACACAGTCCAGACTCGCGCTCTATCCATGTCTAGCCTTGACCGTATTCTAAAAAGTTTACATAGCCCCAGTCAGCCATAGTCTTAGTCTTGGTATATAAAACCTCTATACACGGAGCGAGCCGAGATTCTTCTTCTACGTTTAACCCTCAAACACCTCATGCTGTAACTCAACGCCAAAATCCTTCGCCATCACAGCCATGCGTTTCTCCACCTCGTCTTCCATGCCGCCACCCCAGCCGAGCCACTGCCGGACCTTGAACGTATAGAACGCAATGTCTGTCGCGAACAACACAGTCTTGAACAGCAGGTGTCGCCACGCGTAAACAAAGCGCTCGCGCAGCGGGAGATCTTTATCCTGGAACAGACTGGCGCTGGCCCAGTTCCCCATCATCTTGACGCGGTTGACGGGCGAGCCCATGAATTGGTTATTTCCCTGCACGATGCGCATATTACGGCCGATGAACACGAGTTCCTTGGGCCATTTGTCCTCGTCAGCCAGGACATCGCGAATGCCCTGCTTCATGCGCTGCTGCATCTCATAGTGCCGTTCAGCCTGCGTCTTGCCAGACAGCTCCTTGGTCAATTGGTCCTTGGTGCTTCCATCGCCGCCGTCATAAGGGCGCAAGAGTGTCGCGCTTGCGAAGAGGTCAGGAGCCTTGATACCCCACTGCTCGGTGATGTCCGCAATCGTCTTGTTATCGAAGGTCATGAGACTTTTCCAGAATAATGCATACTGCTGTCTAAACTTAGGTTCCATGTAGACGTATAAGCCGTGGTCGATGAGCACGAGCTCAGGTTTGCCGGAGGGCAGGCGGCGGATGAAGATGTTCCCCGGGTGCGGATCGCAGTGGACGACGCCCCATTTGAAGATCTGCGCCGAAAACAAATCCACCATGGTAGTCATGACCTCTCTGCCCGTGACACCTAGTCCGCCTTTGCCGTTCTGCCCTTTCCAGCTGTCGCGCTCGGGCTTCAGGTGTTCCCTTGACGGATTCTGTTGTAACTCCCTACGCGCGGCTTCCAAATCCGCCAGGGTGAAGTTTAGCTTCTCGCCGTGCACGCCAGCCGATCCGTTGCCGTAGCCACCTAGCCAGCGCCCTGTCGTCGCTTCTTTATCCCAGAGCCGCACACCCTCTATCCATTCCGTGACTAGAACTCGCTTCGTAGTGAACTCGGGGTAGACCTGGGGGATATACACCCTGCCCTTGAGCGCCGGTTCCGAATCAACCAGCTTGCGCATAACCTCGGAGTTCCTCGCCTCGGACTCGAAATCCGTCTCCAGCAGCAAACGCTCGGTGATGAACGGCACGATGGAGTACAGCGGGATATCAAACCACCACGTGTACACGCGCATGACGACCTTGAACGCCCACAAGTCCCAGCCGACCTGCTTCGCGATCTCAGGCTTCTGGATCTTGACCGCTACCTCTCTGCCATCCGGTAATCTCGCCCAGTGAACCTGCGCGACGCTTGCGCTGGCCCGCGCCCGCCGTTCCATGAGCCCCTTGCCCTCTTCCCCGGTGAAACTCACGTCGAAGACCTCCTCGGCGCTCTTACCACCAAAGTCCTGGCGGATAACCTTCTCGACGTCCTTCCAGGTATCCTGTGGAGCATCATCAAACATACGCGCAAACATGCGTTGAAACTCGGGCGGCAGTACCGCGCTCTGCATAGCAATCGCCTGGCCGATCTTGAGATATAACCCGCCATTCGCCCTCAATAGCTCAAAGAGCCGCTCCGCACTGCGTCGATGTAGGTCCTCAATCGTGCCCCCCGTGATCGGCTCGGGGCGGAAATTCAGCTTATAGTCGAGCGCAACGAAGAGACCCGTCCCGAAGGTCAGTAGCGACCTTCCCACGCCGGACGCGCATACGATCCGGTCGATCAGGTACAGACTCCCCGTCACGGCGCTGAATATCAGCAGACGCCTGCCCCATCGCCGGCTGCGCTTAAACTGCCGCGCCGCCTGGGGCTGGCCGAGGGACGAGGGTGACGGCGGACGTAAGGGTTCGAATTGTGTTTTTCGAGTTTTCATGCCCCGCCGTGGAGGCGTGCTTGCGTGTGCGAGGCTTATGCGGGATCCGGTCGTCGGGATGCGAAGATTGGTGCCGTGACGCCATGTCGTCGACGACGCATGGCGAGCGCAGTGCCGCGCAATCGGCGCGCGTAGCATATCTGTCTTTCCACAACCGCTGTTCTGAGGTCCAGGCACGAGTCAGCGGGATTTCTATCGGATGAGGTGGAAGACAGAGCTTCCGACCTCTTGAAGGGTATCTATCGTGCGACAGGCGGTGGCTTGCAGAGCGCAGGTCGTACTCGAGCTATTCGTGGCAAACGTTACGAAGGGAACAAAGATCTAATTGACTTCCTGCCGCCCGCAGTGGGTATCGGTGGCTGGGAAGTAGTGTGTAGGGAATTAGCGAGTATGCGACAGAGAACATGGTATTGGACAAGAAAATGCGAAAACAAACAAAGTCAGAAAACTTTCAAGCTGACCAAACTCATGACGATACTTCTTTGGCCGAGTCGGTGTTGGCTGGACCCGGGCCTCTGGGCTTCGGGGCCGACAATGCCCGCGCCCGCGCCTGGTCGCGATAAGTCCGCACTACTTCGGGAATACTACAGAGACTAGTCTGAGTTGGGCAATTAAAACAATTGTGTCGATGGGTTCAAACTGCGTTGATAGTGTTGCAATCTTTTCCATGATTCAACAACAGGGACGGTTAATACATTTCCTTTACTGTACACAGTCAGAAAGCCATTGATCACTCTTCACACTCAAAGTTTCATGACGGACATAGAAACTCAGACTTTATGCTTCCTAGGGAGATAAAAATGCCAAGCGACAAATTTACGTCAGCTATCAATGAAGTTATTCCGGGTTGTGCTATTAATACAACATTGGATTTATGATGCAACAAGTACAGCGAAGTTCTTAAGTGGAATAAATACTCTCGTTGCGATTGAAGACATGTATGTTATAAATGTCCCTTGAACACCAGTCTCTTTAATCCAGAGGAGATCAGATATCAGGATATATCTTCTCACTGCCACACGTAGCTGATACTTGTAATTGCTCTGCGAGCTCGCACTGAATAATGTTAGCACGAGTGTTGTCAAAGAACGAGGGAGGCCCTAGCTTTCTGTTTATATGTGAGCACTTGTGGTACGAGCCATCCGCCCAAAGCACCCATGAACTATCATCATCTTTAGAACAATGCTCCGTATTATGAGGCGAACAGCTAGCTGTCCACGTTGGAAAAAGCAACGCACTAGTCAATATAGATGGTCGTACTTAACAACTTGAAGAGGTATAGTCCAAAGGCAATAGTTTACCACTTTATCTGCCATTTTTATAGTGCAGATATGCCTGGAGCGGCGTTATCTCGACTACATATCGCGATCAAAACCAAGCAAGCAACAAGCTCTGAAAATGCGACTGAAATGCTGAAACTTCCACTTCACCACTGGGATATATTGATACCATTCCAGACTTGCAATTCAGGGTACTTATACATATATCGTCCGCCGCGAAAGATTGCCCCATTGGTAGCCGCTTACTCCAGATTGCGTTCGTCCCGCAAATCCGGTCCGCATCGCCGCACGACCGACTCCCTGAACGAAGCGTATTCGCCTCTCTTGTCAGAACTGGTCATGTGAATCCAAGTAAGTAGGCTTTTTCGCCTATTGCGATGGTTCGCGGCAACGCATCGATGCTTTTCTTCAATGCTACATATTTCTTGTATATATAGGGACCAACCAAAGTCGTGGAGGGGAAAAATTGACACTTTTAACCTAACAGTTGTTGTATTCCAAACCCTTTTCTTGTTACCACTTACTGAAATATTAGAATATTATTTTGTCTGATAATTCATGAAATCTGTAGATACAGATGGAATTATTTTTAGGATTTAATAAAGCCTTTATTAGTAACTTTTTGCGGTCGCTCTGAATGTAAGTGTTAAGTGAAGTGTGTCAAATTTTATTTTCCACGACTTGCCAACCTTTCGTAAGCATCCGAGCAAGGATGTGGTTAAATATCGAGATGGTCAGAGGACCAGAACAGACAGCCCGTGGGCTGAAATCATGTGTCCAGTGCAAAGCAGAGAAATTTGGTCTATACCGGTAGCTGGGGTTCCATATAATCATGAATCGTTGTAGCATGGTCATCAAAAGGTATGGGCGTGTAAAGTGAGAGCAATCCTCGCCTAGACTGATGCACTGAAACGGTATTGGTCCGGGTGAGTACTAGGATCCCTCCTGTAATCATATGATACTCACGTCTGAGGCTCAGTCGCTCGCGCGGTCACAGGGTGAGTTGCTATAACATGCAGATCATATGTTTGATGCAAGGCGCTTATTAAAGTTCACGCTGCGCAGAGCCTGAATATCAGACCTGTTCAGCGAAGACTGCCTACTACTACCTATTACCGGACCATCCAATTCTGAATAAAACTATTAGAGCACATTCCACTGTGTATCTTATGTGCGCTCAGATCCTTTAGTAGCGAGGTGAGGTTGTTTTCGTGTATAGCTGTACGGTATGCTAAGACTGTGTTGCGATTACACCGATTCAGCCTCCATTGAGTTACGTAGGCTGTTTCATTTATGACGGTGTTTCTGACTGGTCAACTCGTTTTCGAGAGTCGTGGTTACTAGGTAGTAGACCTAGTCGCCGACTCGATATTGTGGCTCTGGAAATTGATGAAACGTCTTCCGATACAATTAAAGGGCGGCAGGCCTGCGAAAAACCAGCAACATCTTTCGCGCGCAAGGCCCAAGGTAATCAACTCAGCGTCAAATCCAATGGTTTCTAGATATTCAACAACAAATTTGCCTCTCCGGTGGTAGGCTCTTTTGACACGTTGATGTGCAAGATCATATTGTTGATCTTATCGGCACGTTTCGAGAACACACAGTTTGGTAGTTTGCTCGTGTCTCATCCGGAGACTGGGGCCCCCGTGGTCAGACATTATGCTCGATTTTCGTGACGCAAAGCAGGCCTACAAGCTTAGTACTTGCTAATGTGGGACCGGTATCGGATATGCAGATTCTACTGATCGTCTACTTTCCATGTTGTCCTATTCGAAGTCAATGACGATTAGCGTTGTGAACTTAGATTATGCCGTAGTATCAGACGGAAACTCTATGCGCATCCCATGATATTCATCCAACCCAACCCTAGCCTTGTGGCGGCGACTATAAATTACTAGACCTTCTTAGATCCGAAACAATTCTATAGAATTGAGCCTCAAAAAGTATAATTTGTATACAGCCAAGATCAAAGTCAAAGTCAATATATACTCACCGACCAATAAATGGTGCTCAATGGTTGTGGTAGCGTCGCGCTGTGAGTGCTCTTGCATAGGTAATTTACTTATTTTCTCCAAAGGAAGCGTTCTCATTGGTAGGGAAATCTTCCGGGCTTTCGCTACCATTACCTGCTCGATCGAGGATGTTTTCCGTATTCTCGGGTGGATTACCTAGTCTATCGGATTCGGAGTAATAAAGCCATCTATCTTCTCCTCTAATCACAAGCCGTCTCATTTCGGGAACAGTTCTAGTCTAGCGGCGTTAGCTGTAGGAGTAGATTTGCAAAACGCCATAGAAGCAGAAAGTTCCCTAGCTCATCATGATTAGCACACATAGTAGACAGGTAGGTATGAACCAACGTGGCTGAAGATTATTCATATCATCTACAGCATCTGTGCGTTGGTTTGCTCTATGAAATTTAGGACGAGGGGCAAGAGCTATAGCTGGTGTTTGAGTCTAGTGAACATTGCAGAGCTGGAGCGTATATTCCTCGATAAATTGGTATTGGGAATATGCACCGGATGTCGTGTTGACGTATCATGATGATTCCTGACTTGCCAACGTGGCAGTACTAAAGTATGAAAGCATGTATAGCAATTCAGACACCGTCTCAGTAAATAAAGTCATTGGCGAAGGCCCTTGATAAGGTGAATTGAAAGACATGAAAGACAGTAGCTTGATAAGGGGGTCCGGAACCCGTCCTCGCATTCATCCCGTGCCTTGGTTCTGCCTTGGGTCCGTAGGTTCTACACTAGCCAGACTCGTCCACGCCAAATTAGTTGCCATTGATAAGCCTTCA
Organism: Xylariaceae sp. AK1471; assembly: GCA_023159215.1. Classification (NCBI taxonomy): domain Eukaryota; kingdom Fungi; phylum Ascomycota; class Sordariomycetes; order Xylariales; family Xylariaceae; species Xylariaceae sp. AK1471. The sequence continues at coordinate 643,386 of JAJKLI010000022.1, forward strand.
CAGTAGGCATGGGATCCTAGCCCAGTAAGCTAGACGTCTATTCACACTGTAATCACAGGTGGTAAGATAGTTTGCTCCGTGCAGAATCTCAGCCTCCTTAGCCTGCGTGTACAGTGCAGGTACTTGTACGGTCTAGGCCATTTCCCTCAAGCTAGGGCACTGCTAGGGTTTAGCCCACCTGCAGTCTCTGACAACTCAATCCCCTCCCAACTCTAACTGTACTGGACCGCTAGTGCGCTATCTAACTCCCCCAGTCTTAACATATGTAAGTAAGTACTGTAAGTATGTAGGTACTACGTACAGCTAACACTCCACACCCATCCATCCCAATCAATCAATCCATCCATCAGTCGATCAGCCAATTAATCAAGGCAGTCTCCCACTCCATCCCTCCGAGATCTTGGGTCTAGGCTGTCTCTCCCACTCACTGTTCAATCGCCTTCTCCCCCAAGCTGCGACTTGCGACCTGCGACCTTCCGCTCACTTGGAACGAGGTCAGCACTGCCACCAGCCAGTGTCACCCATCCGCCACTTTCCATTCGTACCGTCGTCGTCTCCTCCACTCGCCATTCGTCATTCGTTTTCCGGAGTTCGTAATTTGTATAACCAGCTACTAGTATAGCATTTTACTTCAAGTTTTCATATTTGACTACCTATTCAAGGCATCGACTTCAAGTGCCGCCATCGCCAATGCACGATATTGACCAGCCAATTTCCTTCCCAACGACAACAGTTGTCGCTTTAACCGACCGTCAGATCACTCGATATCCGCTCAACCCTTCGAGATCAGTTCTATATATGCTACCATAATCGATACTCGTCTACCTCAATTGCACGCCTCGAAGCCTGCACATATACACACCCCACCTTCTTTGAACCACCACCTTTTCAGCTCGAGATACGCCTTGTCCGCCTTCCAACGATAGTATCTCTAGCGTCGCGGCTCGCCGAGAGTTGACGCGCGCTGACGAGCCGTCATCATGTTGCGGCCAGCAACGCCGCTGGCGATATTGCTGTTTGTGGCATTCGCATTGTTGCTCCTGTCCGTTCTCTCCACACCCATCATCAAGGCTATCCCTCTTGGTGTCTACAAGAACACCAAGACCGGGATTGATGTCAACTTTGGAGTGTTTGGGCATTGCGAGGGAAATAAGTGCAGCGGGATAGAAGTAGGATATGACACTTGTATGTCTACTGCATTTCTGTCTTTGTTAGCGACAGCTCACTAACCTGGTACCAGCAATATTCGCTCCTCAGACTTCCTCCTCGTTCGATCTTCCGCCATCGACACGCACGAGGCTATCCGCCATTCTCATCGTCCATCCCATCGCTGCATTCCTGACGCTCATCATGTTCATTATGGCCGTTGTAGCTCATCTGCATTCGCCTTCGCATTCGTCGCGTTACTTATGTGGTGTTTTTATTTTTGGTATCCTCACCTTTCTTGTCTGCCTCTTGGCATTCTTAATCGATGTCCTCCTGTTCGTGCCTCATTTGGCTTGGGGCTCTTGGTTGGTGCTTGCCGCCACGATTCTAGTTTTCTTGAGTTTCATCGTCTCCTGTGCTATGCGCCGCACTCTCGTCGGTAGGAAAGCGAGAAAGAAGCGGATTGCAGAAAACGCCGAGATGAGTGGTGAGAATTACTATAATCGTCAGGCCCAGCAAGAGACGACCTCCGTTGTTGCTTCGAGCCTTCAGCCCACCGTCCCAAGCATTAGCGGAGCAAACGGACCCTCCGACATGTTACCCGCCTTCGCGGCATATGAGAAGCGGGATGACCAAAGCAGTGATGAGAGAATCCCGTTAACAGCTCGTACACCATCTGAAAGATCTCCGAATAATGCTCCGATCGATATGAACGCAACGCAACTGTCAAACAATGGCCGATCGCCTTCAGGGCCAACACCAGCGTTACCCACAGATCAATACGGAAATCCATTGGCACAAGGGCCTGATGCCTATAAAATGCGACGGGGGCCTTCCATGGAACGCATGGAGAGGAGAGGAGGAGGCGGTGGACCTCCAGGTGCCTACAGAGGACGAGGCGGGTATAGTAGAGGGGCATATGGCCCACCACCAAATGGACGAGGTGGATATGGTGGTGGTCCGTCAAATGGAAGAGGTGCTTACGGTCCTCCAGGTCGCGGCGGATATGCACCGGGGCCGAATGGGAGGGGAGGGTATGGTCCGCGTGGAGGATATAGCGGCGGTTCGAGGGGCGGAAGAACGCCACCACCGGGCTACACAGGTGCACCTGCGCCTTACGATCGGAGGGCACCTCCCCCGGTGGCCTATGGGGGCTATGGACCTGGACGGCAAACATCTCCAGCACCTCCTGGAGCTCCATATGATGACAATCCCTCTGTGCCTAGTATATCTACGGGTGTCATGAACACAGGTGGTTATCAAGCGTACCGCCCTGACGATGCTGACGACTTGCCACGCGCGGAATCACCTCCACCTCTGCCAGACTCCAATATTCCAGTACCAGGAGCAGTAGGTCGAGCTGTGGAAATGGATGCTACTACGGGCAGCCCTGCTCACTCGCCTGCAGGATTTGGCCAGTTCAACAACCGCATAAGAGACAGTGACACGGATGTTGCGGGTATGCTTGCTCTACAGGAGGCAAGAACATCATCAGCTCAACGTCTCGATGCACATATGAGTGACGGGAGTAAATATACTCAAGATGAGTAAGTCTTTGTGCCAACTCAACTCTTCGCAGAGACACTAACCATGGCGTAGACAATATGTTCCTCCACGCCAGGCTTGGAATCAAGGGCCTGGTCGGGCTTCCCCGGGCGTTCCATCGCCTCTCCACATGCCATCTCACCCCCATGAGCCTCATGGCGGGACGCGATCACCACCTCCTGTAACCTTGAATGGGGGAAATTACTATGAAGATGTCGATCCACGCTTCGCTGAGCCATCACCCAGGACTCAACAAGCCACGCAGGAAGGACAAATGATCCCAAACGATGATCCACATCTTGCCCCGGGCGCAGGTAGTCCTGCCATATCTGAACGATCAGGGTTCACCTCAGTTTCACAACGAGGCGTAAACCCTCGGTGGAACCCTCCCCCCGGTCAAGGTTACAGTCAACAAATGCCACCACGAAGACCAGTCAACCGTAACGATGTAAACATTCTCAACAGCAACCCAGATTTCAACCTGCCAGCCCGCCGCGGAGGTTCAGCCACCCCTGCCAGAGGAGGTGCCATAGGAGGAGGCATGGTGCCCGGAAGTGCCTATCCGGGCGCATGATAAATCGCTTCCCTTGCACTTCTCGTTACCTTGTTAGTCAGCCTCTTGCATCCATCGGTGAATGGTCTTACCGGCAAGAGGATACGATCCCGTGGCCAGCAGATTTGCTGGTTTTAACTTTTGTATGAACCGACTATATCTACGGCTACTGGCTCCGTTTTTGTGTTCCAACGATTCCGATATACCCACCATTGCTACAGCACTCGATTTCCTCCAATTATACTTTCTTCAGAGTGCTGCCTGTCGTGCTTTTCGCCTATTGGTTTTCTCCACACGACTGGATCATAATTCACCCTCGATCGAACCTCTCGGTCATTGATTGTCATTTCACGTATAAAAATCTCACTTACTGGACACGGAATTACTTGTGTTGCATGAGTAGCTGAACTGCAGGTAGCGTTCAGACTCAAAGCGCACGTTGGAGTAGGCTATCTTGCCTATTGATAAGGCAGGCACCAGCTTGGAGACTCATGTAGGAAAGCCGATTTTGCGGAGTTTTGGCCAATCGCAACTTGAAGGCCTAGTTTATATCCTGGACACTGTGGTGACACACTATATGTAGTGAACCAAGTGTATGGTTAAATGTTTGAACGAAAGCATCTTATTGCTTTCTCATCTTGAAGCAATAACAAGGAGTAAAAGAATATACCCTACAAATTGATATATTTGCAACTATGTGGTGTTGTGTGATGGGCCTATAAAGGCTATGATGCAACCTAGAGGATGTAGATAACCTCTCTATACTGATGATTGACCAGTCAAGTCGTCACTCTAGACAGCGGTACTTGAATTCCAGTTTGAGCAAAGTCTAAATGATAAGTTCACAAGTCTTTAACATGAGCATACGACAGAATCAGTCTCACATTACCCAAGTTACAGCTGTGCCAGGATGTTGGGATCATGATTTCAAAGGAAACTAACTGTAAAAGCAAACTTATTTTGGAAGGCTGAGAGTCCAGCCGTTCCTACATCAGATACCATAATAATTTCTGTCAAAGAGAAGACCACATGTATGCATCAGTTTAGCTGAATAGGCACTAACAAGGGAGAATAAAACCCACCACATATAAGGGAGTGAACAGGTCAGATCAACGTGAACCAGTATCTAGCGTGGCTTCGAGGTCGCTTGATCACAGCAACCGAAAGCTGGATACTCGATAACAGCTTTCCATAATCTCCTTGTATTAAGCATGACAAGCCGAATAAAGATTCGGAAGCATCTAGGCCGTTGAGTAATATTATGTCTACTCTAAGGGAGGGCAATGACCTGGGCTAACGCTGAAGACACCTATCTGATTCCCTCAGTCAGCATTCGCCGAGGATGCGGTGAAAAGTCTCGTCTAGAAGCAGATCTCCCAAGTATAGCACGTTTGATTATAAGATCATGTAGTCTAGAGCGCAGCCACAACCAGCGTCAGTTTGCTCAAGCGACGCCATGTTAAACAGACAGATATGGCATGCTATAAGAAACAAAGGAAACAAAGGAAACAAAAAACTGCTCGCGTATTGTAGAACTAACTAATAGGTGCTTATGCCAGTTGCTCCCACTAACCGACATCTATTCCTCTCCCACGCGAAGGTTGATACAGCAGATGATCTCGCTTGATTACGTGCCAGCCAAGGGATGCGAAGGTGAAATGGTTTGGCGCGAGCTACAGTCATTGGCTTATGAAACCCGACAAATCGGTGGCGCGCTACCTCGACGCCAACGTGCATCAATTCGTCGTACCAAAATCAATGACGGAATCCTCCAGAGTCCAGCCAGTTGTGAGGGCCTATGTCTCAAGATCATATCTCTCTCGGAAAACACTGGGAACAAGAGACACATCGCAAGCTAATACCAGACCATCACCTCTCCATCATTCAAACTTCTCGGCGAGTTTGGGTCTGGAACGCGCACGAAGAGTCCTTTACTGTTTATCAATATAGGGTGACTAAATATTTGACATCTCAAGTGTTCGAGACCTGACATTGTGTGGCTCCAGGACGAGAGCCCGCGCCTGCCGTTGAAGAGACAATTTAGTTGACGATATGACGCCTATGCCACCAGACCTTCCTGACCGAAACTCTTGCGAGCGTCTCGATTTAGTTCACTCGACTCAACCTACCAAAGGAAGAATGGCTTACACTTTAAAGACTACATTATCTACTAGTCCCAAAGCGACCCCAAAGCTTGCGACGACAGCACACACACAACAGACGACTGGCTCCCCAAACTTCAAGTTCTTCGGCTTGCCCGCCGAAATCCGCAACGAAATCTATCAAGGTCTCCTCGTGCCCGGCCACCCCCTCTATCTCGTGCAAGCCACACGGTTCGAGCCAGTCAGGATCTTCGCAGGAGACTGGTCATGGGCCAAATCAACCAGAATACTCCGCGTGAACCGCCAGGCCCACCATGAGGCCACGGCAGTCCTCTACGGCCGAAACCAATTCGCCGTCGCAGCCGGCGTACTCAAGCCTAGTTCCGGAGTCCTACACCACTTCCTGACACGCATCGGTCCAGCGACAGCAGGTTTACTAACCAACCTATGCGTTAATTTCCCGCTTTTGATCACCAACCCCCAGGCGGAGGCGATCACCCTAGGCAGCCTGCGGCTTCTGCAGCAGACGTGTATCGGTCTGAAGACTTTGGAGTTTCTTGACCACCGCGTGTGTGCTGGGGCTGTGAGTAGGGATACCAAGAATGACGACAGGTTAGTCCAGGAGTACTTGCCACAAGTCGACACGCTATTGGAGGCCATTCCCTCTTTGGAAAAAGTTATCGTCAACGCCCGAACTAGTTCTCTAAGTTCTTCGGTAATAGAGGCCATGCAAAGCTTTGGGTGGGTAGTCATGCCCTGAGTGATGGTATCGGGATTGAGGCGAAGACGGCGGGAGTGATAGTATCATCCTAGTCTCTTGTAAGGAAAATGAGGTTTACATGCACGGCAAGTCGGGAATGTATTAATGAAAGATGAGTATGTGATGGGGAGTATTGACCAAACGATGACCTTCCTACTCTATTTTTCTTCTTAGTAATACGAGCTTCGGTTTCTATGATGTCCTTTCTAGGTGCCCGTCCCAACTCAAAATTTTTTTTTCCATTAACCCTTCTATATTAATTTTAGTTCATAATATCGCTATGTACGTATTGGTTGTATATATGCTCCTAATAACTGCCGCCCCGCAATCGGATATGAATGAAAGAAAAAGAAAAAAAATAGGATCTGATACCATATGTTTCGATATGACATCGGCTTAACGCGCACCATCTGCTCTCAGTTAAGACTGTATGGTTAAAGCAGATAATCAAGCTTTTAAAACGACGTATAAGACTACGTCAAAAGACCATGTCTGTCACTGTAGTAGTTTCGTAAGACTGGTTTAATCGGGCCCGTCGGTTACGCCAAAGGAACCAGTTGACCCTCAGAAAAGCCACGCGGCCAGCATTACACTGTTATAGGTCTCCGAAACCTACACAACGACAGCAGGTATAAACTACGCTGCATGAAGCGGCGCTAAAAATAATATGCCCTTTACATACTTTGCTCGTGTGCATCAAGTACTCGCTAAAGTGCTTCTTGTTCTCGGTACAGAAACCTACCTCACCTGTAATTAGTGGCCATAAATGAGAGCGTTTCAATATGGCGCAGGAAGGGTTAAGCGTATACACAACATTTCTTAGGTCTAACACTCTAATGAGGGTAAAAACAACCATACATTAAATCCATAGCAGGACTCGGTCATTTTAGAGTTGTTAGGAAAGCGGAGTTTTGTTTGAGCCACTACGCAGAGATTATGCGTAGCTAGTCCGAAGTTCAGTCGACGGACCCTGGGCAAATGGTGGCTGGTTTGATCAAGAAAATCAAAGCTGAAAAATAAGCTAAGCGTGTATAAGTGTTTGTGAGTTGAGAAAGTTGACAGTGTCTTCCAAATAAGCGAGCGTCACTCGAGCGACGAAAAACAGGGCATCTTCAATCAGATTACTGCTTCGTCTCGATTCTTAGATTTGCTCATGATAATCCTTATGCCTCATGGATGGGCATAATAGATTTCTAGACATCATATTAGGCAGTGGCTTAATTTCCCCTTCTCTCAGCGAGCTTAGAATTAGCTTTATGCTTATTCGTCTGAAGCCAAACCCTATCAAGTGAATAGAGACTATAAAAGCAACTCAATGCTTTGAACGCACCTGATGCAAGGTTTCAACACTCTTGCCAACGAGTTTAAAGCTGCTTTAATGGGACCCTTCCGAGGGATTGATTATAGTGTCACTGAGGGCAGAGAGAGCAGGCACTTGAGTAATCGAACAATTCTTCTGCGTTTGATTCAGATAACTCATGGCATTCGTGTTGCTGTACTAGGCCATAGCCTTTGACTTCACCAAAGCTGTGGTAAAGTTTGAGAGGGTTTCTGAATGAAGCCTAAAGACTGCTAGCGATAATGGTCGAGGCCAAACGACACCCGCACCTTGATTCACATTACACTGCGTAAGAATTTCTGAACAGAAACCAAACAAGCCGGCAGGCTGGTGAGAGTGCGACTCGGCTCGATTGTCCTGCCATGCTCTTCCTCACCCGAGACACCATGGCACCATCGGAAGCGCCAAAGCGGAAAACACTCGCTCTGCCAGAGAAAGCGGTCAAGATAACGCAGACGCTTAGATGCGAGATCTTCCTCCTGTTCCAAAGCTTTGGCACAAACTTTTGCCACCACGCTAGAGCTGCAGCGTGTCGACACTCCGCGAATATCCTCACCATCCGTCGGATAAGGACCCCTGTATCGGCAAAACCAGGCGGATTAAGAACTCAATGGGATCAACGATGTATCAACTCTCTTGAAACCTACCAACGGCTCTTACGTAATAATAGAGAGAGTATAGTCGCTAACTTTAGTTGAGATGCTTCAGTAGAACAGCCGGCCAAACTGACCACTCCTCTCGGTATCAACACGCGAAATACACTAGAGCTGGAGGACGTGGCTGTCGCCTTTGGCTAAAATAACGGTAGTTAGCTAAAGTCGAGAAGCTGAATAGTACCCTCACACTACAATTTACAACATCATAAAAGGCCTTACCCAGATGTACCTTCTAAGCAATGTGAAATCCTGTCGGTTGCACTATGCTGCCGTTAATCTCTTCAATGGAGGTTACATATCACAATTGCTGTTAGCTGCTACCTTTCTAGCAGCCGGATAATAAACGCCGAATCAAGAAATTCAGAGCGATTGTGACACCTATAACACCAGCATCACTGGTTTATGAAGCTCACTTCCGAACATCGCTCTGGACCTGAAGCTCCCAGTAGAAAGGTTTACGTGACAGAAGTGCCGATAGAGAGGGTTCCACTTGATCCAACCACTCTCTAATTAGCTGACTTCACTAGTTTTAGTTGGGTTTAGCTACCGTTAGTTTTACTAGTGGACAACTCGACTTGCCGTGGTGCTCTGCCGTGGTGGTCCTCGCAGTAGAATCGGGATCCTATATACAGGCCGACAGAATGGTAAAATCTAGCGTGGCGCTAGGGACTTCTACTTCAAGGGTTATCTGTATGGGAAACTCTTTAGAACTACTCGAGGGTTTGCTTCGCTAGGGGTTGAAGTTCTGGTATAGTCGAACAACACATTGATCAACAGTTAACTTGCCATACAGATTGTATGGCCGCTTAACAGATCCACTGTTACTGTTGCTATACAAGAATATAGCGCTACGCTAGCTTTTACCATCCTGCCGACCTGTGCCTATATACGGAACGGAGGGCAACAACTCGGGACGAGCTTGTGGATAACTGAAGGGTGGAAGGGTCATCTAGTGGTCCCAACCTTCGTCTTGAAAAGATAACATATTGACATTGACAGGTTGGCGCATATCAGTTCGAGACTGGATGAATGAGTTCGCTGCGTGTTTAATAACTTGTGGAAACTGGCGAATTGTAATTGCTCGCTTGCTTGCGTAAGACTGTGCGGATTCCCTAATAGGCCAAGATCGACCGGATTCGGGGATTTGTTGCATTGCACATGGTTCGGATCCTTACCCGCGGCAACCCTGGAACCACAGAGTCAGCAAATTTCCTACTTTACCTATTCTACTAGGATTTGCTTTAGGGCGAGCAGAGGTGAGCTGTCTTGAGCAGTTGAATTCCTATTACCATGGGGTCCCGCGGCTATTAAAATACCGCAGTAATTAAAGATTGCCTTAAGAGTGCAAGTGGGTAGTTGTTAGCTCGACGCTACGGGATTTGTACTTATTTTAGAGCAATAGTTTAAGGACTATTCGTCATACAACATATATAGTACGTAACTCAAGTGATCTGCCGTAACCCCCAGCTATGTTGTACACGTGCAAATCGTGCAAATTAGCAAAAGACCTGCGGGGTTTAGCGCTGCGCTAACAATACCATCCTAGGAATATGAAACGAAATGAGACAAAGATCCTCGTCATGACTCGCAAATGGGGGTCATTTCAAGGAAGAAAGCGAGCGTTGATTGGTAGGGATCCCATGTTACTCCACGTGTCGATGCGGCAGGCTGTTGACGCACAGAGAACCGAGCTTAAACGGTTAAAATGTAACATTAATCTTAAATCAAGGGCTAGCTAACAAAGACAAAAGTCCTCCCAACTCCTACAACCGAGGCCATCCGCTATAGTATAGTGTAGTGTCACAACACAATACTCAAAGTCCCATCTGCGTTTATGCACTTCGCCATCCCGTAGCGACGTGACTCCAGACTCCAGTATAGCACACCGGTAATGAAGTAGCGGCACCATTTGATATAGTCGAGGATATTAGTATGCAACTGTGCATCGTCGGATGCTATCTCGTTGAGTTCTTTGGCAGCGGCTTCAAATCTTTCCATTGTCTCTTTCAGAGCAATGTTCAAATCTTTTGAAACAGCTTCAATACACTTTTGGTTCCCCTCCATGTTCTTAAACATCACGGGGACGATGTTCAACAGTGAACCTTGAACCTACGACCAAGGTTAGAGTGTTGTGAGGCGATTTGTATTTATTTAACTTACTATTTCCTTTTGAACTGAATATATGTCATTGAGTAGGAGGCATATGTAGATAGTCTCTCTCCAGAGGGCCTTCATAGCAGCGCATTCCATGATTATTTCAGGAAGTCTGATCTTCAGCATATAGCTATAGCGCGTAAGCTTCGCATAATCCCTCAAAATAAAACCACACACTTACTCGGTAATAGCAATTTGCGGAGCACACCCGACTGATCCTGCTCGTATATTCATGTACTCCTCTGTCGTCGGTATAGTTCCGGCCATGCGATGCGAGTGCTCAACGCCCACCTGTAACATGAAGTTCTCCAGCTCGTCGAAAAAGCGCTGCCGCTGTTCAACGCCGGTTGCTTCTCGTACACCGCGGCCTACGTCTGCAAATAGTGTCATGTTCTGGTGTGGTGCCTCGATATCATCGAGCCCTTCTTCGTCAAGGCCAAGCATGCGGTGGATGTAGGCCAGAGACTGCCTGTAGTATGCTTGTGCCAGCTGCTCGTTCGTTGCGGCATCTGTGTCACCCGCATCGATTTCATCATCCCAGACGAATATCCATACTGAATACGCCGTAGCGACCTTCAGCTCCGGCCATTCTGCATCAGGGTACCATCTAGAGGGGTTAGTGGTAAGTTGGGTGGGATGGGGTTGAAAGAACTCACAGAGACATGAGTCGAGCAAAGTCGGCTTGTTTTAAGGCTTTCAACTTGTGTTCATTGGTGACGATTCTCTCCAACAGAGAATCGACCAGGGCTTCCAATTCATCGGCATACTTGTTTGCAGCTGTTGGCCATGCGGCGAAAACTTTTGTGAGATCTGATAGATGTAATGTTTTACCATCAAGCTGGGTGGCTACGGCCAAGGCCTCACCATGAAGCTTAGGGTCAACGCATGTCTTCCCAGAGGAGGCCGTGGAATTTTCCGGGGGAGTTGACGTGGGTTCGACGTGGTGAAAGAAAGAGCTCTTCAAGGCGGAGCGAATACGCTGAACAACATGTAATATCGTGGTCTTCATCTTAGCGCGGTCAGACCTCAAGCTGTATATGGAACGACTTATCGAAACCGATTGGAGTCAAAGCGTTGACGTAGAAGCCGGGGGTCTTGTGGGTATGTAGTCACCCTGTGATTTCGTATGTATACGGGTAACTTTCTTCTTCCCTGGTGAGATCAATACTGTACAGTATTAAGTCTCAATGGATGTTCGAATGGCTAGAGAGAACCATTTAATGGTACAGAAGTACTTGGAGGCAGCTTTCAGAGGAGGTATACGTGAATTCTGCTCAGAGGCACCTTCGCGACAGCTTAGGATAGGATTGAAATGCATGATCATGTTATCCAAGTTCCACGTGGGGAAGCCCAAGTTATGAGCAGAGATGGGGTCATCACGAATTGAGGACTTAGCTACACTAGGCCAGATCCAGAGAACTGGTTGCTACTTTTCGTACTGATCTAAGACATGCTTTTGGATTTGGTTTGAACAGTATCTCTGTAGCGTACACGCTTGTTACTACATACCTGCATCCTTCCATGTCAAGCCCGAACCGCTTATAATATGCATTGGCAGCAGGGGTCATTTCCAAACTGGTATAGTACATAGTGCAGTATCTAGAAAAGGGGCTAATATTTTGGAAGCTTGTGTAGTTGTGGCGAGGAAGCAAGACAGATGTTCAGCTTACCAACTGTGTATTTCGCTGGCGGAGATCGTTTGGAACATCTGCGTAGCAGCATGATTATTTTCTTATTATAGCAGTATCCTGATACTAGACTTCATGAAAGGTTACTTATAGCAAAGCTGGAAAAGAAAGACATATGATAGTATCGAGTGACAGCTCGTATAACCGTAGGCCTTGTACGTTCGCCATCATGTAGATGACCTCAACGGCACCAACAATATAAGTTCTTTCTTTGTAATCATACTCACCGCTGTTCTCGCACTTGATCCCGAGAAACGGGCACAACACGGCGAAAATAATTACGTTGCAGATGTTCTCATGTAGACGAGAAGACTCGCCTATAACTGTGTCGAGTATGCGGGATTACCTTGCAGCAGCGCGTCGAACCGAACACCAGGGGGGTGCCGGGCCGTCCGCCTGATACCGCAGCTCGGCCCGCCCAACGTTGCTTTCATACTACGGCGTTCCCAACCGGTCGGAACCAATGCTGTTAGTTTTATGAGCCAACCGGAAGGCGCACCTATTGCATCGTGGCGGTCTGCTGTAGTGATCCACGACAGACGTTCTTCAGCGTATTGGCTAGGCCCCTTGCAGGCTGCGTTCCGGTCATATGTCAATGAAAGTCAAGTGATTTGGGAGTGCTGTGGATACATAAGCGGAAATACCTAATTTGGAAAACAGGTTAATCCCTGAGAGAGGGTGGTTTTTCGAAACACTCCGATAGGGTACATTTCACCAACCGTGGCCTTCCCCATATTCCCCCTAAAATCCATACAGGAACTCACCATTGCTGCTATTACACCTCTTTGTTAGTGCTGGGTAGGTAACTGATGTTTTATTTTGAGACGACAATAGAATCTAAAACCTAACTATCATTTCGTAGTCGTGTGGTATACGTATCCATAGCCTTGGCTACTGCAAGGATCAGAGACAGTATTAGTTAAAGGGGTTAATATGTTGAGTAGGACACTGCCGCCACAAGAACCGAACACTACTAACTGGAGGCAGGGGTATTGACCAACTGCTTTCATTTGCGCGGCATACTGGTATTGGGTAACATAGTTACCTAAATAAGCTACAGTAAGTCTAGATTCATTGCACAGCAGAGGCTTTATGTTTTAAAATAATAGAGTTGATAAGAGAGGAGCCGTTCAGGGGTTCGGATGCTGACGACATGCCATAACCCGCTTATTCCTCTCCGCCTTCCTCCCTCTAATATTGTGTCCCCTTTTTTCCAGACTTCTGGTGTTACTGGTAGCCCCTATTACACTACCTACTGTACACGATGCATCACCTCGATTAGAAAGTCTGTACTATACCACCATGCTTCTCATCCTTACAAAGGGAGTGTACTTCCTTGATGGGATATCTGATTGAATTACGTGGGTAGCTGGGTCCGTAGAGAATGCTCCTAGGTTTGGTACTATAAACGATTAAGGTAATATCAGCCATGACAGAGCTCCATACCTTCAGTCCATGGCAAGCATGGTGATAGTACCTATCCTCAAGTGGATCTAGACATCTTTCATGGGGTCCCGCTTATCTGTGGAGCAAACGCTCGCGCTAACACTGAAGATCCACGAGGAGTTGTAGAACTGCGGCACGAAATATATGGTCTAGTAAGGGTAGGACGGACTAAAGAACTTGTTATATTGCAGTGCACATACATACGCAGCGAGAATGAGGGGTCTTCACGATAAATATCAGATTATCACAAAACTGCTCTGCGTAGATCCGCAGTAGTCACCCCTCGCAAGTATTTTTGCGCCAATTACAAACTAAAGATATATCTAAGACAGAGTGCTTGAGTGAAGGGTCTGCTTGCGACAAGCATAGGTTAGTCGGCCACGTCTGTAATTCCCCTGTATGATGACAAGGGGGCCACCATGTCGGTACTATGTCCCGGCTGTAACGGGTTGCCCGTCCGGCCCTTGTCCGAAGGCGTTCTCTGACAGGGAGGTTCGACAAATAAACGCACAATTTTTGACGAGAAAATGAAATCCATGGTGCCGTGACATACTTCATGTGCATTCAAAACTACACCCCGACTTGTCGCTGCATGTTTCTGTTCTCCAGAGAAAATCAATCGCTACCGACAATGAACCATGCAGCGGATTAAAGAGACGCTTGCTCGCCTTACCCGTGCCGGCGGTCGCGATTCACGGGATACCCTCCAAGGACCGCGCCTGGATCGCGTGGGACGCACGAGTAGCTCGGCTGGTAGCTCCCGCGAGAGGATATTATATAGTGCGGACGGGAGAGGGCCTTGCATATTTCACGACGGGATTCAAGCTGGGGAGGAAGGCATCGATATTGTCTTCGTACATGGCCTCTTTGGATCTCGCTTGAATAGTTACACCAAAGGAGGGGTTTGCTGGATCCGTGACCTTTTAGGGCAAGATGTGCCTAATTGCCGAATTATTTCATGGGGATGGACCAGTACGTTGAGTTCCGGCGATACCTTTGCTGGGCAAGCTGAGGCCCTCCTTACCGATATCTCCCGTCTCCGCACCGGAACGAGACGTCCCATCATCTTCGTTGGTCATGGGTTGGGAGGTCTCTTGGTCAAGGAAGCCTTAGTCACCGCGGCGTTATCACGAATCTACGGTGCTCACGCAGAGCTCGGTAATGTCTATCCGCGTACGATAGGATGTATATTCCTGGGAACTCCTCATACGAGGTGTGTGAAGCGAACTCTGGGAGATTGTGTCGCGGCGACGGCTGTTCTTTCACCTTCTATGCCTACCCCTTCGCTATTACGAGCGCTTCGAGATAGCAACCAGCTCCTTGAGACGCAGCACAGCACATTTCTTCTGATTTCACGAGACATTAAGGTTGTCTGTATAAGAGAGAAGTTACCCACAACGATCACTGCGTCGATCGACACGATTCAAGATGCCAACGGGGTTGAGCTGGGCAAAGGCACGATGCAAACCATGGTACCAAAAGAATCGGTAGGATATGACAACTTTAACGTAACAAAGGATGAATTACCAACAAACCACCTGGACCTATGCAGATACAAGAGTAGGGATGACGTCGGCTATTTGCGAATCGTCTCGCACATACAGAAAATCACGTCAGGGCCCTCTCAACAAGAAATCGAAGCTCAGGAGCCTCGCAATCAAGGTATGCGACCCCCAACGATTACAGGGTAATGATATGGGAAAGAATCGCGATTTGCTAATTTGTCGTCGAATAGATATTCTCAACGCCTTGCATTTTGATACTATGATGGAGCGGGAATCACGGATCGACCCGGCATACGGCCAGACTTGTGAATGGGTACTATCACCAAAAGTCTCTCCTTTCAAGGCCTTCCTGTCTTCACATGATCCCGTTTTGTGGATCAGTGGGAAAGCTGGATCTGGCAAGTCGACGCTCATGAAATACGCCTGGAAATCAGAAGACATGAGAAGGGAGCTACTTCAGGGTTGGGCTAGGGGCGGTGAGCTGATCATGGCCAGATTCTTCATGTTTGAAGGCGGCAATCGCATCCAAAAGACCTATGAAGGTTTTCTCCGAAGCACTTTATACCAAATTTTATCGACAAGACGCGACCTTATCAAGATTGCTTTCCCAAGCTTCTTTGATTGCCCATGGCCTCCACCAGTGCAATTCACCAGCACAACCAACCTCAACCAAGGTTTCTATTCATTATTTGCACACATGTCTGAGAAGCTGAGGTTGGTTGTATTCATTGACGGAATTGACGAGTACCGCATAATGGAGCGAAAGGACCACTACGAGCCTGGGGATATTGAAGTCCAATATGACAGGGAAGAAGGTGACGAATCTTGGGGACGCAGCAAATGGCGGACAGATTCTCATACAGAAATTGCCAAGCTAATCAACAGCATGGCAAACAAAGACATCGTCAAATTCGTTGTCAGCTCTCGTGAGCTTCCCGTTTTTGAAGAAGCATTTAGCGATTATCCTCGAATTAAGCTTCAGGAACACACAGAAAAAGCCATTGCGGAATACATCGCTGGCCGCCTGGAAGATGAAGCCCCAGGGCTTCCGGACACAGTAAACCTATGCGCCGAGTTGGCGCAAAAGAGTCAAGGCGATATACTATGGGCACGACTAGCACTCGACATGGTGATTGATGGCAGCCTCCGCACCCTGAGATCTACCTTGAACTCTCTACCTACTCGACTCGGAGGGACTGAGGGACTATATATGCGAATGATAGAGAATCTGAAGCCTGAAGATCAAAACGACGCTTGCCGTATCTTTCATCTTGTTTTGAGAGCCCAACAACCCCCGAGCATCATTACTCTTGCCTTTGCCGATCAGGGATACCTGGATCCTTATCGCAACGAGCTCAAAGTCGTCCAGGACACTACAAGACCGTATACGAAGACTTCGATTCAACAGTTGACTGATCAAATGCAGCGCCGCCTGAGGGTATGTTGCGTCGGTCTCCTAGAGGCCGAAACGAAGGCGGCACCCGACACCGTCGAGACAGCTCGCCGTGTTGTATTCAATCACCAAACCACCAAGGAATGGGTAGGACGCAGAGATATCTGGCGCCGGCTACCGAGCATTCACCCAGTAGACGACGTTGATCTTGACTGCTCGTTGCTTAGTGGCTGTGTGAGGCACCTGAAGGCCTTTGAGACCCTTCAGCCCCCTGTTCTCACATGGCCAAGCATCCGATTCCGACCCGATGCCTGGCTCGTCATTGCGAACGCCTTACGCTATGCAGAGAGAATCGACGGAGAGATGAAGAATGTTGAATTGTACGCCGAAATTCTGGATGAACTTGACGCGTCCAATCAGCGCGCCTGGCTAGCCGCCCTGAACAATCATAAGCCGCTGGTTGAGGATCACGATTGGTATGATAGAAAACTCCCTGGACTCCTGCGGAAACACTGGGCTGGTTTCGAACCCATGGAAGCGGGCAAGTCACCCAAGCGTAAAGACTTCCTATCCCTAGTCGTACAGGCCAACCTGGTCAAGTATGTCGAATACAAGCTGCGTCAGCTCGATCACGAGTCCAGACAGAAGAAAGCACAAGAGCTGCTTATATACGTCGTAAGTCCGAAAGGAGATGGCTTCAGCGCCTGTGTGAGCTTGAGTGGAGATTATCTAGACTTTCACCATGATATGCCCGACACTAGGTTGCTGGATGTGTTGTATGAAGCAGGCGCAGACCCGAGAGACGACGAACAGGCCTGGTTGAAGGCGCTAAAAGCAGGACGGCATTACTTCTCTAGGGGAAGCGCAACCATGACGCACCTAATGGAGACATTCGCAAGCAAGAGATTAATGCTGAATCGGGAAAGATGGGTGGCAGCGATCAAGTCTTTGCTAGCCCATGGTGCCAATCCTCATATAGAACTCCAGGTTAACACGCCTCAATCCGGCGACGACAACCAGTCAGCGAAGTCGACGATCCTGACGGCTATAGACTATATTCGAGAGACATTAGAAGGGGAGCCAGAATACGCGATCGACCTCCTTCAACTAGAAACGATGATGGGACGACGGCCAAGTGTTGGGCTGGCGCGATGAAGCGTCTTCCCCTATGATTGAGTATGAAGCACTCCGAGGATGATGAGCATATGGTAGCCGGTTGATGAGGAATAATGGGGCATCAATAGATACTGAATAAAAGAACCTTAAAGAACTCTGTTATATCATATTTAGCCTGCGTCAGAGTCCAGAGAGTTGTATGTTCTTCGTATTAAGTCTGGCACACAATGACCTAGTGAAGTTCGACTCGTCGTGTTCGTTTAGCAGCGGAGAGTTCTTCTCTCGGCCAGCTTGCCGTAGCCATATTTAGCAGCTTGATTACTCGCTACAATCATACAGCCGCAACTGAGAGCAGATGGTGCACGTTGAGTCGGTGTCATAGATTGTGTAGTAGCAGCACCGATATAATCAATACATGCTCAAGTTACGAATAACATGTATATGGAAAATTTATGGAAAAGGGGTGAGCCACTCAGGGTCACAACAGCTGCGATAGCTGTTGTGGGACAATCAGTTAATATGGGGCAATAACCCAGGCAAGTCGTAGAAAAATTAACTGACTCACCCACCTAACAATTACATTTAAACCAACCGTAAGAAAACACATGAGACAATGCCTAAATAAATCAAAGAAAATTACACGTAGTTTCTGATATTATAATTAATTATGAATATAAGTTTCTGGCTAATAACCCAAGAATTAGTAGAGGCCTTATCACTTGAAATTAGAGAGCTGTTAGGTAAAGGTGTGTCAATTAATCTTTCCACGACTTGCCAGGATGCCGTAAACTCATCCCACCGGAGTGGGCTAAGAAAGCAGTGAAAAGTTAGTGTGGCCTGGTGCGGCTGACCCCTCTCCACACACACTGGGCGGTGCGCCATACAAATCTGACTTTCAAATCGTGAGTCAAGGACAAACCACAAAGACAGTTTCATTATCCTTAGATTGAAATACGGTTATAGTACTCCAGCTCACGCTTACAGAACAACGAGCGAGGAGTTGAAGCTAATACCCAAAAGGATGCTATAGAAAGCAAACCTCCGGTGCTCTAGTCTATAGGTATGATAGCAAGAATATACTCATAGCTCACTAGCCAGAGAGGTGGGGAAGCATGCGAATTGCTTAGGACTGCTCCGGAAAGTCCTCCAATCGGTCACTCTCCTTGTTGAATACGAATATACCGCGGAATGAACCCAATTCGACCGTCGTCACCTCAAAGTCTTTACAGTTTACTGCGCTCCCCATTCTCTGCAGGGTTGCCACACAAACCATTCGCCGGGCTACAATTTCGTAGTCCACCCTGCCCTTGGCCTCCATTCCTAAAGCTGAGGCTGCTGTTTGACTTACTTAGAATAAGCCACATCGCGAAAATTTCCCACGCATCTATCATTAGCGCACGGAAAGCTGGGACCGTGATGCCTATTCTGGGCACAATGATACCGAGGCAGTCCAACAGAAGAGGAAGGTTCCTCCGGCGGTAGAGATAGCGACGACAATATTTCATGATGCCTCACCTGGAGAAATACAGGGCTGCTATTGAGTTTTACCGATGTGTTGTTACTTTCAAGCGTGGCGAATAGTTGTAGAAGATGGTTTCTCTCAGCAAGCTAGTCATTCTTGGCAAGCTTGCGGCTCTCGTTGCTGGCCAAACCGCCATCACGGTCAATGTCGGGACTAAGTACCAACAGATAGATGGATTTGGTTTCTCTCAGGCATTTGGTAGAGCCAAGGAGTTCCAAAATGCGGGCAGTACCACCCAGAAGACGGCCCTCGACTACCTCTTTAGCACAACGACCGGTGCCGGGTTCTCAATCATTCGCAACCGAATCGGTTCAGGGGGCAGTGGTGATAGCATTGAACCGAACAGCCCTGGCTCTCCGTCAACGACGCCCACCTATGTCTGGGACGGGGATGATAGTGGGCAACTCTGGTTTACCAAGCAAGCTATTAGCTACGGTGTCAAGACGATCTATGCGGATGCTTGGTCAGCCCTTGGATTCATGAAGACGAGTGGCTCCGAATCAACGCCTGGGTCAGTATTATGATAGCGACGTGTCCTCGTAGCCTGTCCAGAACTGACACTGTTCAGGTATCTCTGTGGTACAACTGGTCGCAGCTGCTCAACTGGCGACTGGCGGCAAGCCTACGCGAACTTCCTCGTCAAGTACGTCCAGCTATACGCATCGGCTGGAATCACCATCACGCACTTGGGATTCCTCAACGAGCCCGACTACACGACGAGTTACTCGCAGATGCAGATCAGCTCTAATGCTCAAGAGGCAATCTCGTTCATCCCGATCCTGAGCAGCACGGTTAAGGCAGCGGGCTTAAGCACAGCGCTAACATGCGTAAGCCATTCTCGGTGTTATTTTTCTCATTCTAGTCATTTTCAAGAGTGAAAGGCCTCCTATTCGCGCTAGAATCGTGTCTTAAGAGCTTTAGATGCTCCTGAAACCCTTACAAGTATCGCTCAAGCAGGCACTTACTGACCCCGACTGTTGCAGTGTGATGCCGTCGGGTGGACTATGCAGAGCACCTATACCACGGCTCTGGTGAATGCCGGTTCGACTGGCTATCTGAGTGTTATCACCTCACACTCATACAGCGCCGATGCCACTTCGCCTCTGAGCCAGACCTCACTCCCGAAATGGAACACCGAGGGCGGCCCCAGCACGGCCTTCACCACGACCTGGTACAGTACCGGTGGAACCAATGAGGGGTTCACGTGGGCCAACAAAATTGCCACGGCCATGGTCAACGCGCAGCTGTCCGCTTACCTCTTCTGGGAGGGCTTCGAGATCCAGCAGACTCAATCAGCGTCCCACCTCGTCGACGCGACCGACGGCACCAACCCGAAACCGTCGGGCATCTTCTGGGCCTTCGCCATGTGGTCGAGATACATCCGACCGGGCGCGCACCGCGTCGCGACATCTGGAAGCCTATCCAGCACCATCATCGGCGCGTTCCAGAATACCGACGGCTCCGTCATCGTCGTATTCACCAATAGCGGGACGTCCAGTCAGTCGGCCAAGATCTCGTTTAGTAGCTTCACACCAGCTTCCGCCTCCGCGTGGGTTACCAACCAGGTTAGCATTCTAGATTCTTTTATTTTCCCTTTTGACGTGTCTCGGGAGCAAGAGTTGCCTATCCAGGGATTTTCTACTCTTGTAACTCCTGCATGCTTCCGAAACTTTCTCAAATTGGGTTCGGTTTACCATAAACGGCAATTACTGACTACTGATTTCTGAGTAGGGAAGCACGTTTGCTAGTACCTCGGCCAGCTTGTCCGGTGGTGCCGTGACGGTATCAATCCCTGCTAGGGGCGTTGTTACAGTAAAGTTGACGTCGGGTGGCTCAAGTGGTGGAACCACCACCACGTTGGTCACCTCGAAGACTAGTACGACGACATCCTCTGCTGCTACTACTACTACGGCCACGGCGTGCTCAGTCTTAGTAAGTTCTAACTCGTATCAATATAGCTATTCCTGAGTTGATGGGAAAACATATATGGGCTGCTAATCTTGCTTCTGTAGTACGATCAATGTGATGGTATTGGGTGGAGTGGACCGAAGTGCTGCTCTTCAGGCACCTGCAAGTATTCGAATGACTATTACTCCCAGTGCTTGTAATAGGCTGGAAGTCTTACACTGAACCTCAAAAGTCAATGTTGCTCTAAAATGTAGTCTCTAGTAGCGTGTTGTATACCTGAACATCTTGGTTTTCCCCAGAAGTTCAACTGATGGGGCCTCATCTTCTTGTATAGGCGCTAGATAACAAATGAACAACGGTAATATTTCACTATACTTCCAAACTATTGGGTCCTAAGAATATGAAGCCTTGCTTAGCAGAAGTTTCGCTTCTGAAGACCTTTTTTCTGGTTACCAGGACTATAAGGCTCACGTACACCCCCCCCCCCCCCCCCCTCCCAAGTTTTCCTCGCGGAACGGTCATTTGTTAATAATATGTATTTGATGTTGGACTCAGTGCTAGTGGCTCATGACGTGTCTGATTGAGCTGTTGGGTAAATGAAGACCAGCGCTATGTTCTTACTCGCTCGCACTATTTCACCGGTATGAGATTTGATCATGGATGACGGCTCGTACTTTCCCACGTGAGAAGTATAATTCGCAGACAGCAACGTGGTGGAGGTATCCTAAGAGAGTGCTTATTGCCTATACCTCTTGGGCGTGATATACGTCTTGACGAACTATAGCAATGTCTAATTGTCCTCGCTCACTCCGATACAAGACTTAGAAGGCTGTTTTCAGAGCCGATATCTATTTTAACCTTTCAATTCTTCATGACCCGATAATGCGCATTATCTTAAGATAATTGATTCGGTGACTATTATGAGACAGGTTAGAACGGTACATTACTATCTAGCGAGCCGTTCTGTCGTGGCTCTTAGTCTCTCGATTCCAAAACAAATGACCTAGACTATTAATAACGTGTAGAAGATATGAGATGCGCAAACTAGATCTTCATTACGTCGGATATTTCTGTCGAGAATATAAACTACCTAGTGATGTGTTAATGAGGACAGGTAGGGCAGGTGAGTACCGGAGCATCTTCTCCTCAGCCCTTTGGGGCCAACCGATCCACTGAGCCAATCACCAATGCCAATTAGAGGAGCCATCCACCGGTACCTCGTTGCTCATGACGCAATGAACATGTGAGGCTCATCGACTTGTCGTCATGACTACGATCTCTCATTCTTCTAAAGAAGTTAATTGAGATCCGCCATGGCCTGGTTGGGACAATTGCTGTACATAACCAGGCGAAGGTTACTGGTGTGCTGCACTTACACCAACCTACCTAACCTGGCAAACAAACAGTTGCGACGTCATGATTTCACCGCTCCTCCGCCGTGTAGCCAACTACCATAAGAGGAGTATCATCTCACGATCTGTTTCTTCAGCTAGCATTAACTTGAACCGTTTATACCTTACACAACGAACAATTCCATCAATCTCATCAATCTCATCTATCTTCTTTCAATCACAGAACAGAAGATCAGCACCGTACCAAACTGTTAGGATGGCTTCCAATAGCGCCAACAAGAAGTTCACAAGAGACCACCTCTTCGACTGCAAGGGCCGAGTTGCCCTCGTCACAGGTGAGTTCCATTCGATAGGAAAAACTAGTGATCAAATAATAGAACTAAACTAATCAATTACTCGTATAGGTGGTGGCTCCGGCATTGGCCTCATGATCACTCAAGCTCTCGTGGCCAACGGAGCTAAGGTGTACATTACCGGCCGCACGCGTGAGAAGCTAGACCGCGTCGTCAAGAAGTATTCGGGAGGCGATGACAGCATCATCGCGATAACAGCAGACGTCACATCAAAGGAGGAGATCAGGAAGCTAGTCAAGGAGATCGAGTCCCGGGAGCCAAATGGTCTCGGTATCCTCGTCAACAATGCCGGAATCAGCGGGTCAACGTTCCAGACCGAGGCTTCATCGGCGCAGGAGATGAAGAAGAACCTATTTGATGCAGAGGCTTCGACCTTTGAAGACTGGACGTCTGTGTACAAGACCAACGTCGCTCAGATCTTCTTTATGACAACTGCGTTCCTGCCACTTCTGCAGAAGTCCACTGAATCCAGCCCTGGCTGGAGCGGCACGGTGCTTAACATCACGTCCATTTCTGGGCTCGTCAAGAGCCCGCAGCACCACTTCCAGTACAACGCCAGTAAGGCCGCCGCCAACCACCTCACGCGCATGCTGTCCGCAGAGATCACAGCTGGCAATGGTATTAAGGTTCGCATCAACGCCATCGCGCCCGGTGTCTTCCCCAGCGAGATGACGGCAGGCGGCAGTGGCGATGATCAGAAGAGCTACATCCCGAAGGAGAAGTACGAGGGCAAGGTGCCTGCTGAGCGGCCTGGCCGCGACGAAGACATGGCCCAGGCGGCTCTATGTTGCGTGTGTAACCAGTATATGAATGGCTCAACTTTGGTCGTGGACGGAGGATATACCGTCGCAGTAGGCCAGTAAGCAAATACTGGCATAGGTTTAGTGTCTCTAGGATGCATCGCGTTTCTTCGCATGTACAATACGTATAGCTTGACTTGCCGTGGCACGCCGCGATAAATAAAAAAGCCTAATCACGAATGTACGTTTCTACATAGGTTTGTAACGAATAAACTCATTATCATATATGTGTAGTGTATTAGGCAGTCCGAGAATTTGAAGTGGCTTTTGTCAGTATATTTACATATTGTCATAGACAACGATGGCTAAAGTAAACGGTGCTCTCAGGATTGCCTTACGACCACCGACCTCCCTACCTAGCCACATGTATAATCAGCCAGACGGGTTCTTCCAATTCCTCAACCGGCTGTCAGCTACTTTCCCATCGAGAGAAACGGAAGCATAATCAACGGCAGACTGTCTCTAATCGTATCCTTGCTGTCTCCCTAGGGATGCCTCCTCTTAGTTAAGGCCAATCAATACTAACGCTAGCACCGCTACACGTAGACACCACTTCATCCACTTCATCCAAAGTTCGAAATTCCAAATTTAATGATACACATTTAAGTCTTTCTCACCTACTAGTTGGAATATGACAAAGCGTTTAAAACCCCCTTAGTTACGACGTCAGCACGTGTCCGTTTAGGCAGTTCTTGCGCCAGTGTAATCTTCAAGTTATCTTACGGGTTGTTTCTGATAAAGTCTAGTTAGGTGAGCTGGCGATGTTGGCGATGACTAATTATCTGTTGTATTTGCGATTTTAGCACGTTTAAAGACCTGGGTAATGAAACGTAAGTAAATCGCATTCGCATACCTAGGCAGGCCCTGGCTAGAATAATCGGAACAACCCAGCCCTAAAGTATATACGCCTTTGCTAATCCCTAAGTACTATTATAGGTTTTTTGGCAGCACCGAGCATAAATAAATTATAACAAGAACCTAAAAGTAATGTTTATCTATTCTTGAATTCTAAATTGTTCATGGTTGTGTTGTCCCTTGTTGAAAACTAAGTGCAAATAATTATTATGGCCAGGGCCTGCAAGGCCAGTAGCACCTATAATGTAAATACCTAGGTAGGCAGACTGTCACCTTGGTGCCTTAGGTAGGAGAGTTGGTCCCCTATTGGAACTTGATAAAAAGTCGGATCTGCCTACCACTTCTGCTGTGATATAATTTAAACCCTTCGTACTGCAGTGGGACTAGATACCATATGTACCTTTTGACTACCTAGGGAGCTTTCTTATTTTTCCAAAATTTCTCTCCTTTCCTGCTCTTTAGTTTTTCTAATATAACCCATATCCTGCATCCCGTTACTTATTCTTTAGAAAAATTTATTTTTAAATTTGTCTGGGAGCGCTACGTACCGTAATACAACTTTGCAACCTCGATCTGCCGCCGCTAGCCATCGCGAAGTGGCAAAAAGTGGGTGTTCTTTAGCGTGGACCCAAGCTGTCGGGACAGCGCCGCGTTTTATTGACATCATTGCAATAGCGGGGTGGCAAGTGATGTGCGGCAAGGTGCCATGCAGTAAAGTGACGGGGGTTTTTAGAATACTGGTATCGCTTGCATGTGAAATCCCGTCTTGTGGCAGAATATCGAAAGAATCATGTTGTAGCGCAATGGTATCAGCATATATGAGAGCAGTACCAGTTCAAAAAAAAAAGATTAATCACAAGATCATAAAACGCATAGTGTAGAGATGAACAGTTGTGTGTGCTATTGTTAACTTGGCCAATCCGCTATGGTATGAGATGCTAGGGTACGATTTGTAGCAAATGCCAACATATGATGATCCATGCCTGTTCCCTGTATCACCCGCTCGTACGGGTCCCTATACCTTCCAAACTAAGCTTCAAAAACAAATTCGCTATTGGGCTCTTCTGTCCCATGTGGAAAAATCAATGCCAAGATTGGACCCCTCTCAATCTCTACTGGGCTGACTGTAGAACGCCATACATGATGCAGAGGTATTCTCAATGGGTCCTATCGGACTGAATCCGTACCGACCGTACCAACCAAACCAACCGACCGACCGTCCTGAATGGCATGAAAACCGATGTTGTGTATGTGGAGTGGAGCGACCTTGGGGAAAGGAACCTGCGCACTCCGGGTATCATTGTGAGAATCCCCTGATGCTATGATGTGCCGAGAACCAGACCGAACACTCCAAATCTGATGACCGCTGGAAGAGATGTAAACCGAGAATTTCAAATGGAAAACCAACAAAGGGAAAAAATCGAGTGTATCGCTGAGGCCAATCTGTTGGCGTAAATCAAATCGCTGGAATATCTGGCAAATTCCTCGGAAGATAGCAAAATGCGCTTAGATGATAAGATAATTCGTGTTCATTAGAAACGTGATTGTATGAGGAGGAGCATACGCGTGAACCATGCCTGATGGGTCACAACGTCCGGTGATATCGAGTATGGCCCTTTACAGAAAAGGTTGGACCCAGGCCTTGTCGAGCCAACCAACCTTCTCAAAGGCAGCCCAAAGCTTGGAGGCTTTGTTCACATCAATATGGCAGGCTTGCTGAGCATCTGTCCTGCGAAACTCCTTGTTCTTCTGAAGACACTCGAGACGTCTCATGAACATCCTCCGCTTGCTTGTCAGGTAGGCGGCACAGCTCAATCGCAAATTGGAAGCCAACATAACCTCATCTGGATGCAAGAGACCACGATCGGGGTCATTGCTAAGATCGGTGGGAGACCCCTTCCAGTCAATTTTAAGGCTGTTGGGCTTGCTTGGAAGGCTGCTTGTTGGCGGGCAATAGTCGGGGAGCGTATTCCAGTCTACATCAGCCCGATTCGATGCACCCGTACGGCGGGATGAAGGATCTGGCGTGGCGCTGGGTACTCGCGCCACGGGCTTGGTCAGATTGGTAGGAGGGCTAGGGCCCGCACGAATGGGGCGAGGGTGCTTCGCGGCAGCTTGCTTGGTGACCTTGGGTGCATGTGCTTTGGCCGGCTTTTCGCGCTGTGCTTCTTTGCGCACAGCCTGAGGCTTGGCTGGTAGAATCCGTCGCTGGAACTTGAACTGTCTGTTCCGTGCTTGAGCTCGTCGGTCTGCGATCAGAAGAGCACGCTCTCTTTGGAGCCACGACCTGGGATTCTCCAGATACTTCTTCATAACCTGGGACTGGAAAAACAAGACCAACTCGTAGTCATCCTGCTTGGGTGGCGGCGCATCCTTGAAGAGCTCTTCCCGTCGAGCCAAGACATGTTCCTTCACGATTCGTCTGGGGTCGGGTGAGTCCACTTGCTCGAACAGGGGCTCCTGTTGAGGCGAATTCGTAATATCAAGTATCGGATATAGAATCGGGTCTTGCCCGGGCGTCGAGGCGGACATGACGACGTGCATATCATGGTCATCGGCCTTCGTGGCAGGAGAGATCGGGGGCGACAGCGGTGGGATGGGTCTCGAAAGCATTCGCAAATCAGCCATTGCGGAGCCGATGGGCTTAGACATATTGTTGCTATGCGCAAATGATTCGAATCTGACCGGCTCTGGAGGTGACATCAGGTTGTTAATGTCGCAGGGTCTTTTGGACTCTGGTAGTTTGGAAGAAGTCGACGCCATGTTGGAATTGCTGTTGTATGACGAAGAATCGGAAGAGAAAGAGAATGATGTGTTGGTGTTGGTGGTTGTGATTGGTATTTGACAGCCGAAAGCGAAAGCCATGGAAGATTGATTGCCAGGCAGCAAGTGATGTGTTGGTTTGTCAGCCACAATGGTTTGCGCGCACCTTGAAACTGAGGTGGCGACAGTCAGGCGGACGCGGATTTGAGGTACGGCGTGACTCAATTGCAGGGTTCCAACTATGTTATGTGAAACTTAAATGCGAGCGACGCGGTGACAAAGCGAAGTAAATTGAATTGAGAGGAGTAGAGGAGAATTGAAGTGACAAGAGGCCCAAAAGTTGGTGTATAAGGGCCTTCGTTGTTGGTTGTTGGGAGTTGGGAGGTGACGATGGATGAATGCGTCCAATTTATGGGAGGGGTGTGTATGCTGGAACTTGGAAGTGGGCAGAAGCAGGCAGAGATGGTTTCGGAGATAGATAATAAGCCTAACGAAGGAACGGGAATTGGGTTATAGTTGGTCCCTGGCCGTTTCTATTGTGCAGGTGTCCGAAGAATGTGAATCATCCAACAATGGGCGCCTGGACAATAATACCTTGGGCCATGGGAGGACTTATTAGGACCTCAGGCAGATGGCGAGGATGCGGAACTGCGGGTTGCAGGTTTGTTGGTTGGCCACCGTATCAAATACCAACCAATACCAAAGTCAATGCCAATGCCCAATGGGTCCGTGTACGGAGTATGGAAGTATACTTTCACTGCTTCGGGGCGGGGTGTAACGATTTTCTCAATCTTTTACAAACTAAACGGAGGAGATCTAAAGTCCGACTCTGAAGAGCCGGCGGACACGATGCGATGGGAATAATAAGTATGTCAAGAGTCACCACCGACTTGCAAGCTGGGTGGCAAAATAGCAGCTGGTGGGCAGTAATTTGACCGGCAGGTAGTCAGCTGAACCAGAGGTCGAACGTAGACAAGATTGATCTAAAGGAAAGGAAGAAGAAGAAGAAGAAGAGATCGGTGTCAAGTAGAGGGTCTATTGACGGACCATATGACCGTGATGTATCTATGTATGTGTAGGAATGATGGAGACTTGAGAGGCAACGGCGGACGACAGGCACCAGCCCCTCCAACTCAAAAGACAAAACATCTGGCACCAACGTTAATATCTAAGGTTAATATTACACCTTTGGGGTCCATGATACTAGTCGCCGGGCATGGAGTACGAGTGGGTGGGTGTTGGTGTGGGTGTGCGCAGGAGTACCTCCAAGCTCTGCCTTGGTAGCTACACTAGGTAGTCGTCAAAGACCAAGATGGTAGACGTGGATGTCTTCTGATGGTGGTAATGGTGGTGGTGGTGCCCGTTGGTAGTGGTGTTGTAAGGAGTCACACTTCCCCCCTACCCCTCCAATAGGTCATCGATTGCCAGTCATCAGGTAGCGCAGGGCAGACGCGGCGTGGGGCGCAGGGATGGCATCATTGACTTATTTTGGCACCGAACATTGGTCCCACACCCATGTACTTTAAGTACCACAGGCCGGCAAGGTACTTTTGGGGTCAGAAGAGTGACTCTGCTCATCGGCTGTCGCAGCTTTGAGCCAATCAAAAGGCTCATTTGCAGTTAAGCCAACCGCAGAGCAGTACCACCATTCTCTCCCTCCAACCTTAAAACCGGCACTCCCCAGTGGCTTCAGTGCCAACTGGGCAGTTCAATGTTGCCTGCAAACAGTCCCGCCCAGTCTAAGATACCTACCGCAGACAAAGAGGAGTATTTGTCTCTCATCTTGCACGCTCTCCGTGACATGCATTTCAATTACACACACTTTTTCTACTGTACTTCATCGTTTCACAAACCAACCTTACTTGCCAATCTGAGCGCAGTGACTCCTGACAGCGGCTTGCAAATAATGGCACTTTGATCAAGTTACCTACTATGAACTTGAACATCGTAATTCGTGTACGGTTACCAACGCCAGGGGTGTGTGTTTGTAATAGACAGAAATACAGTAGGCAAAGAACGACTGATTGCTTGCCTTTATTCCCCCCCAGCCTATGACTTGTTAATTGACTAGAGCCTGTGGTCAGTAGCCTGCATAATAAACGGATCGTCTCAATTGAAACTTATATAGCTCCTCCTCACGTTCCCCGTTTGACGCCCAACAACAGGCGAGATACGTGCTACACCTCATATCTTGCACGAACTAGGCCAAATAACAAGAATGTAAAACTCTGTGGTACATGAAGCGGTGGATATCATACTTCAATAGACCAATGGCCATGCCCAATTGGCACGGAGTCAAGTTGAGGGAATTGGCTGCATCGCATCAAGCGCGACGTTGGGTACCAACATTGATACAGGATATTCCACCTTTGTTCGCGCAGCATGCCACAGCCGGATTCGGGCAATATACGCGTGTGGGCCAGGCCATTAGTGCACTATCCTCCCCCTCACCTAAGCCGGATTTTAATATGAAGAAGGCATATTGATGACATTTGGGATGGGATAGCCCGGCGGTCTGCTTATGTTTGCCAATTCTGCTGGAATGAAGTAACGAATGGCGTATGTACGAGGAGGCGCTCGGCTTACGGCTATCGGCGGATAAGAGGTAGCTTGGAGGACCTACTATTAAGAATTCCCTACCATGATTGGTATCTCTGTTGTCAAATAGGTCCTCATTCAGAGTGCTGAAGTAGGAAAGCGAGGTGGTTCTTGAGAATGACCTACTACTGGTAGGTATGACAATCACGGCGGCTTGAACTGGGTGGTATTATGGGTAGTATAGGGCCATCCTGTCAGCCAGCGACTTCAACTGCATGTTGTAAGTTATGCACATAGAATAACATAAATTGATTGTTTTCAGTTATTCTTAGATTTCAATTGGGTAGGCAATGCGCATTAAAGATGAGATTGAGGCGAAATGAGCAGAAATGTCGCGTTGGGATAGGGCGTAGGTAACTAATCAAAGCAAGGCGGAAAACGGATGAATCGATAGGTTCTGGACTGCGTAGAGGAGTAATAGGTAGCACCAGGCAGTGAAAAGCAAGGTAATTAATTGGAAGATACTTATTGGTATTCCTTCCCAATTGTCCGCTTGTTCTACATTGACTCGTAGCAGCTGGTTGTGGTGTTGCTTCTGCCTGCAGCGCGGCGAGATGCTATTGCCTAGATTTCGCGAAGCTGATGTAATTGGGCTAGGTTGAGCAGAACTGACTGGTCGATGGCGTTGCTTCGTCACCTCCTGGTAGCCTACCGCGTTGATTACCATTCTTCATCTCCAGTAGTGGCGGATACGGCGGATCGAATACCGTCGACTTTCGCGGTTCCCCTTGAAAGTAGATGAGAGGATAATAATGAAGAAAATAGAGGTCCTCGAAGCCTCGGAGTTCGGGCAGACACAAGTGAGGACTACAAGAATTGGCCAATTACGCTCTCGAATTGGTGTCAATGGAGTTAGGAGATTGTGTTGGGAGCTTTGTTTATGCAGCAGCCTGTCTGTGTGAGTCATTCTGCGATGGCAAAGAAAGGGACAGAAAGTATAAGGCGAAATGAGGCCAATGGCACGTAAGAATAATTCAATCAACCCAAATCAATCAATTGATCCACGCTACGCTAGTCGTGGTGAAGTGCAGTTGGGCAGTTTTCCTATTCCTCGATTCCTCGCCATGTCTATTGGTTAATGTTGTGTCGGGGTGAATAAACTATTCCCTCTTACGCATTAGCGTGTCATTGTGTAAGTGTACTATACTGAGAAGCCCTGGCAGTGTCGCTCTGCTTGGCGTGTATCTTTTATACATCCAAAAGTATTAATACCGGGACCCTTCCCAGAGGTACATCGTCTGGAAGCCACTCACATCATGTGTCAACTGCAAAAGTCACAAGCCCTGGATTGCGAAGACGGGGTGTGCCATTAATACTGCATCCATACATGTACATATTAATAGTGTACAGCATTCCTGTGATACATGGATCTACACCATTTAGTCGAGCTTCGAAGCAGGCCTTTGATAGATAAGGCACGACCCTCCTGAATTCTTTTCGCACTCGTACTGAATTATCAATTTCGAATTTCTAAAACATTTCTACATGAGTGGCATACTGGGGATAAACTGTAGTCAAGCTACCAATGCGTAAATGCCTATCGAGGAGCCAATGAACAGACCTGCATGGATGGTATATAAACGTAGGTACCAATCGATGGTGGGATGGACACAGCACAAATGGGGGAGAGTCCGGAGAGGGGAGGGTTACATGTGTTGGGTCATCCGAATTGACCTACAGCATACCTTAATAATAACACAATAACCGCATCTCTCTACTTCAACCATAATTACTACTACTTTCAGCTCTCATCCTTCACAAGATTCCAGACAAGTCCAAATTCCATCTTTCCTTAATTCCGATTCAAGTGAATTTATCAGCATCATTGCTACTCCACTCCATGTCTAAGCTATCGGACTCCAGTGACTGTCGTCATCCACTGGAATGTAAGAAGGATGAATCAATATCTATCCGACAGATCCGACACCATCGGCCATGTTCTCTAGACGTTCGTGATACTCCCGATAAAGCCATCCATCTCGTCTACGTTTCACCCCGGCATCGTCTCAGATCCCCAGTACAGCAGAGAGCCCAATTGACACCAGAACTGTAAGGTCGCTCCGATCAGTTCAACCTGTAAGATAGCGAAGGTAAAATGATTAGTCGCAGTGCCGCATATTGGCCATATTACATACCTGGACATCCTGTTGAGTGTCAGCCATAGCCCAAAGCACCCGTATTGTTCTCGTGCCATGATCTCGGCTTGACCATTGGTGTCAGGTTTATTGTCGGGTGCCAATTAGCAGCAGTTGAAGAAGAAGAAAACACTGACTCTAGCAGCACCCCCTGTAACTCAGACTACATATACCTATGACAACTTCCATTCTCTAATCACTGCGGGAGAAACATCTTCAAAGATGAAACAATGTCTTCTAGTATTTCTATATTGGGTTCGTCTACCAATAATTCCACATACTGCTCACCTCACGCAGTGGCGTTTCGCTTCCACATGATGACACTGAGCCACGATTTACATGACCCATAATCCGGCCTGTTCCTTTCAATGTCGACAGTGTACAAACCAATTCTACGAAAGATGACTATACGCTGCCTTGATTAAATTCGGTGTCTAATCCAATTGAGCTAACAAGCCAGTACCTAGGTAGCTATATGGTTCGCCTTCTTGGAGTCTTTAGTTGTCCTTAGATGGTAACCCTATCCACATGATCTGCAACGGCAGGCGGCACGAACCTTGTTTACGAGGGACCGATTGCTTTCAAGATCTTGTACAACTAGACTACTGATTTCCACTTATCCGGCAAATTTTGTCGGTACGGAGCCGATATTCTTTGTCTCGGTAATGGTTGCATATTTCTGCTTCCCCAGTAGGTTGCATCATGGCCAAGGAAAGCTCTCCTGTCACCTACTACCTCTGATGTTTCTGTGCTCACATTTAGACACCATTTCGAGCAACTCCTGGTCACGTTCCTCGAACTACCAAAAGTCACTTGACATGAACGGTCCCTACCTCCTGATGAGGTTGGTGATACACGATAGTCAGGCGCCACGATGGCGTCTTATCTGGTGGTGTGCAAATCCACTTTCACATGTCCCCTGCCCACCCATAGTGCAACAACACCTGGGCTTGAAGGTATGGTTACAATATCTACTGCCTGCTACTGCACTACGAACATCTCTAGACAGATTATATTCAAACCGTAGGAGAAGATGCCTTGAATGCATGTGGATGTGAGCTATTTACCTTACTAGTACCGTTCAATTGAGGAGCATTGTAATCCGTATTATAAATAACAAGCCATTACCCCTCCAACCCCTCAGTCTAGCTCGACTCTATCTGCGCAGAACAGCATCCTTAATCCTTTAATGCCTCTCCTGGAGGGGGTTATCTAGACTACCCCTCCACCCCACCGACGTTGGGATACAACTGTCAATGGTCAATCTACAGACTCATGGACCCAACATTGCCGATAGACGGTCCCCTTATTTAGTCTACCTAAGTAGGTTCGTTGCATGGCCGATGTTTCATCACCAACTTCCGTAACGGGTGATCCCTCTCCCTACCTCAGCTCTCCTCTTCCGTCCCTCGTGTGTGTCCCAAGTTCGCCGTCTCTCTTCCGATCCCAGTTCCAATGCTCGCCGTCCTCAACTCACAACCACCTTCTCTCTCTCTCTCTCACCCCTCTCTTTCAAGCTGTGGGAGACGGCCCCGCCTCTGCAATTCGTTACCCCAAGATCTGGGGTTGGTTCCGAATCACCTACCCCTTCCACTGCAGATTCTAGACTAGGCTTGTTAGGTATTTGCCTACCACTTGAAACCAGTCTGCAAACCAGGGTATCCTATCACAGACGGTCAGCCCGCATTGCAAGCGCAGTCGCCGTTTATCGCGTGATCCTCCGCTTACCGCCGTGAATAGAACCTCCTTAGCATTCCGCTATTGCCGACAGTGCCCAGAGACGGATCTCAAATCCAACTGCATAACCCATCCCAAGCCGCATATCCCAGCATGAACGATACTATGCCCCCGCAATTTTTGTAGGTGTTATAGGCGTGTTGGGTTTCCATCCGCATTGTACTACACGAGACTTGGCGCGAATAGCCGCTCCAGTCACCGCTTTTCAGATGACAACAGGTTCCAGGGCCTTGGCTCACGCACGGTACTAATGTGCGGCTCGCGTCTTTCATCCCACATAAGTCACGATTCCCCCCCGGCGCTTGTTCTCCTCTCGCCCTGCAGTTGTTCCTACGGGAACCCTTGCCAAAATGTGCAGTAGGTAGGACACGCGTGTACCGACGAACGAACTGCCTTACTCCGAAAATCTGACAGGAGGCCACTTCACAAACGACCCTGCAGCAGGATACCTGGTTCAGTCAGCGTTGAGCCAAAGTTCCCTTCAATCGTGCATCACAGCGCTCCTGAATATGCATGATAATCACCTCGATTCCATCGGTCCCAACCAGTCTGGCCGTGATGATTGTTAGGGAGGGTCACACAATATCTGCCGTTAAGTCATCTGACAGACCGCCTCTTATGCTTATGGATTCGCTCCCGATTCCATTGCTCGTTTGTTGGTTCGTCACCTAACTGGTCAGGTCAGACATGAATGAACGCACAAAGAGGAGGAGTTCTTGGGAGGCTCTGTTGAGTCCAGGTCGGTCTTGTGGGCCTCACTTATTTTAGTCTACATACTCCCCTTCCACGTGCTGCTACAATCTCATTCCTTCTGTTACTAGCACAAGACTTCGCTGTCGTTTCGAGGGCCAAATACCATTTGGTCCTCTTTATTCTCAAGCCAATAAACTATTCTTCTTGCCGAATCGACTGGCCGTTCGAACAGACGGCTTAGCCTTTTCTGCGCGAATTTGTCAGGGCAGGAAAATAAATCAA
Organism: Xylariaceae sp. AK1471; assembly: GCA_023159215.1. Taxonomy (NCBI): domain Eukaryota; kingdom Fungi; phylum Ascomycota; class Sordariomycetes; order Xylariales; family Xylariaceae; species Xylariaceae sp. AK1471. The sequence goes on from JAJKLI010000022.1 coordinate 677,787, forward strand.
ATCATCAATTGAAAGCAGTCATAGGTCGAATAAATGGCAGCAAGCCACTGGGAAAGCACTCTCTACCCCTCTGAACTCTTCGTCGAAGCCTGTGGTGCCATAGTCTTTGACACATCCACCAATCCCAAGAAAGTGTGTCTGTTATATCATGCCAAGAGCGACGAATGGCTGCTTCCGAAGGGTCGACGAAACTGCAACGAGACGCGGCAAGCGGCTGCTAGGCGCGAGGTGCGCGAAGAGTCTGGCTATGGCATCACGCTCCGGCCGTTGACGCTTGTCACGCGCGCGCCGTCAGAGCTCGAGGCTGCCAACGTCGGCGATGCGCCCCGCATCTACGATGGCCTTACCGAACCCTTCATGCTAGATGTCCGCGATCTAGGCAAGGAAAAGGGCGTCAAGCTTGTCTGGTGGTTCATCGCGGAGCCGGACGGCACGCTCGGCGACAGCGAGGCCCAGTTCAAGCCTACATTTGTGAAATGCGATCGCGCACTCGAGAGGCTCACGTTTCAAAAGGACCGGGACGTTCTGAGACGCGCGATAGAATTGATGGAGCACCCGAGGAATCGCGCATCTAATGGACTTGGGCATCGGGGGTGAGGCAACCAACCCTTGAAGGCTGTTTTGCTTTGGAGAGGGTATCCTGGATAGTCTCTGCCTTATTAAGTGTTTTATATACCCACATATACTCGGCTATAGGTGCATTCGTGCACTGCGTGCAGGTGTCCGCGATAACAGCAACATTATGCCACGTGGTTCCCTCCGCCTGCCGCCTGTCGGCCGCACATAATGGCCATAGTAGATGCATTATCAATGTACATACCATGCATGCTCTCCTGTAGCTACCCCGACGATTTTCGCATACGACGTGGTAGGCCCACTATAGATAAATTTATCTCGGTCCATGTTCTTTGTTCACATGAGAGGAGTGTCAATTGAAGAAGATCAAAGACACATCACAACTTGTCCAACTGAAGATGTCATCTCGCTTGCAGGAGTGCATGTTTACACCATCTTTCGCTCTGAGAGTTAGTTACAAGCGAAATGGCATGAATCTAGTGAGATGCAAGTTGGGACTAGGTATCATTAACTATCTGTGCCGACCTAAAATATTCGCATTTGACAAAATAAGATGTCAAGATATGCCGTTGGCCATACTACCTGACTTGACTCAAAACTATCTAGGTCTACAATGATTGTAACAGCTACTTCGATCGGTTAACTAGTGGGAGTATGAATATCTATCTGGCGCAGCATAAACCCAAAGTTTAGTTAATTGAGATAGTCGTGAAATGAAATGAAGCGAGCATATTTCGCGAGGCGCCCGGTTTTGTCTGGACATACTTGGTCTGCGCGAGGGCTTCCGCGAAATGCACGGCAAAAATACGGCGTGCCGGTACCTAGGTAGAACAGGTATTAGGACCGACGATCTTTGCTGGTTCGGAGAAGGACTTGGTGAAAGCGTCCGTCGTTGAGGTATCACACCCCCCACCTTCCGCTCTGCTTCATTTGAGAAGTCACATCTGCTAGGTTGGGGCAATTCTTATGGGGCGTCATTCAGAAGGACCTAATATGGCCATGTTGGGGGTTTCCTAGTTTTCTATCTATCTATTTGCGCAGCTAGACTTATGATATTGCTTCATAGCGCCCATTTTGAGTTAAACGGACATCTTTTTTTCCCCCGGGGGAACGCTATGCTGAGGGTGAAATAATAATATGGGTATATGATTAATTATCTACGAGGCGAGAATTTCAGGAGAGAAGAAGAAAAAGTAAAAGAAGAGAGTCAAGGCCGTGCAGGGACTATAGTAACTTACCGATCCGGCTGCCATAGGGCTGGAATACACTTGTTCTCGATCAGGTTAAGTCATCACTGTTGTTCAAAGGGGCATGAGGTTATGGTTTGATGAGTGGAAGCATGTCACTAGTCAATGAATGTACCAGTAAGATTGAAACGTTGTGATATCTCCTGTAAGATGAGAATTCTCCTAATATTTCCTGTTGTTTCGAATTAAGCAATCAGAGCGATCCGAGACCACAAGTTGTCAATGGAAAAGGCACTAGGAAGCCAATACTGTTTAGTCGAACAATATAGTCGCGAAATTTTGCTGCATATATACTCTGAAGGGAAGGTGATATCTTTTTCATGTCATACAGGTTTTCAGAAGTCGAATCCCTTAGTGGTGGTTAGCCCATCCTGTCACTGTCTTAAATTTCTTTCCATAAACCAGCTAACTATGGCCTGCTAAAGATAAGAAGATCGGAGGAATAGATGGCTCTCTACATATTTGGGTATGCCATGAGAACGTTACTTTTGTAGATATGCTCGCCGCTGAGCCGTGGTCGACTTGTTCGGGTCTGGAGTTGGGGAACTTCGTAATTTCATCACGATCGATCCTATGATCACAAATGAACCCTCCCCTTCCTGAGCCCCAACTCCTCGCCATTCATAAGATTCATACAACACCAAATCCCTCTCACATATCTCACTCATATCAATCCAACACTTCAACCTCAACAAAAACACCCAGATGATCCGTAATCCAACCCTTCTCAAACCCCAATTTCAAAATCTCCTTCCGTTCCCTCTCACCGGGGACCAGCACATCTCGTCCAAAGCGCTCAAACCTATCAACCTTTAGTCCACCACAATAAAACACCTTATCCATCCTCGAACACCCATACATCTCTCTCAGATCCGTGGCCGCCTGCTGGCCCCACGTGTATCCCTCCTCACTGTCCTCTTCCCCCCCGAGCTCCAGATACGCATCTTTGAGGTTATTATCGCTGTGCAAGGTTCGATCGAACGGCTGGATAGCGTTAAAGTCGCCCGCCATGAGCGCGCCATGGACATTGCCGTCATTCATAAACTCAGCCACGAGTTCGACTTGATGCGGCCGAACCGGCGGCTCGGGGACGAGGGATTCAAGATGCGTATTACAAAAACGGACAACCTTCTTATTTTTCCTCTCCCCCTCCCCGTCCTCTTCATTCCGCGCCCCATCAAAAGCAACATCAACAAAGAGCCCATCGCGCTCCATGCGCGTATGGTAGTAATGCACCCGAAACACATCCGTCACCGCAAGCCGTCTATCCACGAGCGTCGTCGTCCCATAATGACCCGAAGCCCAATTCTCCGAGTCCAGATCCGTGCGGTAGAAGCCGTCCCGTACCCACTGCTTTTCGCCGATCGTACCAAGGTCCTCTTCCAGGCATTCCTGCAGGAAGATGACGGCCGCTGTGCCTTTCGGTAAGGCAGATACGCGCGTACGAAGCTCCGCGAGACCTGCGTCCATTCGCGATTTCGCGAAGGGGAGCATGAAGTCGATGTTCCAGCTGAAGAGCGCGAGGCGCGTGATCTTCTCGCCCGGCTCTGACTTCGGTCCGGACCCTTCGGTAGAAGACGGAGTGGCGGCTTTCCATGTCTCCGTGGCGCCGTCGAACCCGTAGAACGCCTGTGCGTGAGGCTCGTTCGGCCTCCACGACACGGAGTCTGCGGGTTTCATCGCTAGCTCCATCTGCTTGATTGCGTTTTGGAGAATCGCTTCCATTTTCAGCTATGGCGGTGTTTATGTAGGCAGAGAATGGGAGTGATTTATCTGGGAATTTAATTGAGTACAGGGTGTTGGGAATTCGCTGTACTGGATAAGACCTCGATTAGATGGTTGTAAGGGGTGCTAAGGTGAGGTGAGGTAGGAGGGGAGGGGCCGCTGAGCTGACGGAGGTACAATAGCTGTAAAGTAAGGATCTACCTGCATATGAGAGGCATCTATATGTACCTAATCTACCTACCTACTTAAAGACAAAGGGCCCCATTCTGTGTAGTGTTTTAATATCTTCTGTTCCACTGAATACACCAAATGCCTGGTGGTGACCTGGTATCTGAAAAGTAAAGGATGCTGTGCTGCCAAGTTTGTTTTGGGTATCTTCTCATTACTATGGAATCGCAAAGCCCATCTTCACGAATATGCATACGCTACCTAGACCTTGCGGGCTGGGTATAACCAGCAGATACAGAGAACGACCCTCCATTGGACATTCTCAACAAGCTGTTCATCCAATAAGGACGATAAAAGTATTTTCTATTGTACAATGCTTAATTGTCCAGTGCTTAATTGTCCAGTCCACCCTGATATAACTTATAGCAAAAAGTATAAACGCGCAATATGGACACGTTGATACATGATAGATAGATAGCTATCGGCGAAGGAACTTGGTTCGTTAAGAGACATTAAGGGCTCGTGCTGAAATAGTAATTCTCCCAGAGGTACTCATAATCCTCCAGAATACCAGACACAAGACTTGGCATGCGCTGACGCAAACCAGTTATGAGACGTTTGGTGTAGTTTTCGTAAAAGGCTCCCCTCATTGCCCACCATCCGGCAGCCCAATATCTCTTGCCCCATTCCTCCTGCTCCAGAGAAGTACTTCGTAAGCCTCGGTCGCGCAGTTGTCGCGCGGTGTACTCAATGCTGAGCCCAATCACCCATGGTGCCCAAGACTTCTTATCCTTGCTTTGGGACAGAGCGACGGCATAGATCAACGGTGACAATATGTGTAATATTTCGGCAGCCTGCCCGGATCCCGATAGAGTGTTGAGAAGTTTAGCTGCAGGTTTGATGTCGTCGGCTGTCAAGACCCGGCCCTGGAGGTAAGAGCTGACATCGGTGGGGTTCGGCAGGCTAGGTAGACTTGACCTTGTCCGTGGCATGGTCCATTCCTTTTCATGAGCTGCCTTGGCCGACCCATTCATGTCCTCTAAGCTAGGCTCCTCTCCCATCAGCTCCTTCAACGTCTCCTCATCTGACTGACCGTCTTCGGTCGGTATAGGTTCTCGCTCGGGGAGGGGTGGAGTGACAAGGGATTTCGAGTTCGTTATTCGCATCAGGAGGAGACGACATATGGCCTTGAGAGCTTCTAGCACTATAACAACGCGCCAACGTATCTTTTCACCACGTCGCTTGGCGGCCATCTCCCATAACAACTCTGTGTATTGAATAATCTGTAACAGTAGCGCTATTCTTCGATACAGCCTGCTCCTGGCTGTCCAAAATTTTGTGTAACGAGAATGAGGACTCGGTATTCTGGTTGATAAGGAGGGCATCTTATTCAAGGCGCCACGGAGAACGGCATCGTGGTAGAGCGTGAGGAGTTGGACGCCAGAGTGGACGGTTTCGGAGGCAATCTCGGCATCGCGGAAGCGTCCGGGGATGATGTAAGTCAAGGATCGCAATGCGCTCTCAATCTGCGACACCTGATGGGCGTTCTTGGTGATGAAGTCGCTGTACAAATGTAACCATTTGGGCGGCATGGAAACAAGGCTTTGAATTGGGCGTGAGGCGCTCTTGCGCATGGCATCGGGCGGTAATGACATTGAAGTTAGGGCATTCACATGGGGTTATTGGGAAGTCCGATGCATGGAAGCGAAGAAGTGTAAAGGAAGCGAAAGGGATGGCAGAATTGGAGAGGATAGAAATCCGTGTTTAGTAGATGTACAGTCCTGAAAATGAATATGAGCTGTCGAGGATTCGCGTCATTGGCACCGGCAACTTGAATCACGGCTGGGCTGTCCCCCCAGTGAGTGAGTGAGTTAAGTGAGTTGCGCCGGGGGCGTGGAACTGCCTAACCTACCTAGGTACCTCGGCTCATCACATCATCTCCCTCAGCTGCTCCTTCCAGTAGGTACCTAGGTAGGTACCTACATAGAATGTGTAGTGAGCTTCAGCGCTTGGGCCATCCGTGACACCACTCCGTACCCACTCTAATTTAGTGCGTTTTGAGAGAAGTTGAGAGAAGGTCACGTCAGACAGATGCTTCATTCAATTCTACAGCAAATAACCCGCCTTATATTCGTTCAACAAGACTTTTTGAATATCCTTTCTCATAGATCATGCCTAGTCGTAAAGCCAGAACACACCGAACTTGTATTGAGGGTTATGATGTTTCCCCATCATTCAACCATTCCGATTATTAAAGCCTTCTCAGGCCTTTTAAACCAACGAGTCATAGCTAACAAGACGCTGTCAAATCATTAAATACCCCTTCCAACACAGGTATTAAATTGCCCTCGGCTTAACCTTGACATAGAAGTTGATGGGCCTGACATTGAACCAACCGTCCTGTTCAAGCTTGTATCCGGGATCCACGGCTTCAAAGTCCACCTCCTTGATCATCTGTGCCAGAACAACCACGTTGAATTGCTTTGCCCAATGTATGCCAACGCATTCTCTCTTACCATTCCCGAACCATTTCTTCACGCCCGCAGGCAAATTCTCGAATGATTCGCCCATCATGCGCTCAGGTTTGAAAGCCAGTGGCTCGTCGAATACGGCGGGGTCGCGGTTCACGCCAGCGAGGACGAGGATGACAGCTTGGTTGTGAGCGATCTGATACTTTCCGCCGCCGAGAAGCACAGGACTCTTATCCTCCTTAGGAATCGGCTCGATGTTGAAACCGGGAGCCGGATACGCAAGACGGAGCGACTCGCGCATTATGGCTTCAACGTACTTGAGCTGCGATAAGTGCTCATATCGGAATTCACCGTCGCCAATGACAGCATCCAGCTCTTGGCGTGCCTTGGTCACGACTTCCGGGTTCTGCAGAAGAAAGAGAATGCTTGTGGCAAGGAGACATGGTGCAGTACTGCTGCCAATGGGCATGGTGACAATCTCGTCGATGACCTGTGACTCATTCAACGACTTTCCAGTATCGGGGTCCTTCGCCGTCAGAAGGGCGTCGAGCAGATCTCGTCGGTCGGTAGGATTGTCTTTACGATATTGGATTAATCCCGCTGCGTGAGTCCGCATAGTCTTAGTGGCTGACTTCATCTTGTTGCCGTAGAACCAATTGAGAAAGCCGGGTCTCGTGGGGCGCTTCAAAGCCTCAGATGTCGAATCCTCCATAGCTTTCAACATAGGGTGCTCCGGGCCAGTGAGACCATTGAGCTTCTTCCCGAAAAGTGTCAGCGTCGTGGCCTCGAGATTAAGTCGGTTCAGTTCCCCAAGAGGAGAGATCTTGTTATTAACACCCAGGCCTTTCCACTTCTCGAGAAGCTCGCTTGTGCAGTCTCGCATCTCACTAAATGCCTCCGAGGAGAGCGCCGAGGTTGACAGCTTGGGCGCGATAATTCGATGGGCGATACCCCACATGGGCTCGTTGTCGAAAGCTGTGAAGAGAGAATCGTGTACTGCATATCGGATCTCGACAATGGGACCACCCACGAACTTTCGAAACCGCTTCTCATCACACAGCTCCTCCGCTAGTGCTGCACCTGCTACGAAGACGAGAGTCTTGCCTAAGACCTTGACCTGGAAAATCTCTCCGTACTGTTCTGCTAATTTCTTCAGAGACCACCATGTGTTGTTCGGATCGATGTCTTTGATGTTGCCCAGTAAAGGCACACCCGGCGGCTGAGGAATTGGTTGGGACATAGTTGCTTGCTTGTGAATATACCAGCTTGCAGATTCAAAGGGATTGCGTAATTCGGTTGTGCAGCAGCTCGGGTTTTAAAGCATTGGCGGACTGGCAGAGCTCCTCAGTCATGTCACCGCAATATGCTGCACAAGAGGCGCCACCACGTCACAAGCTCCCCGAGCTATTTGCTTTTCATGTCTTGCTAGCAAGGAATATCGCCCAATCGAAGACGGTTGATATAGCACATCGGTACTGATCGGGGACCAACCCTGGGATGATCTGCCGTGCCTCTACATTAGTCTATAGCTCAGTGCAGGCCTCTTGTACGCAAACTGTAACGACCCTCAGCCGAGACGAAGATCTCGTGGGTCAGATTTCCGGCCACAGCTGAGCCCAACCACTCGAACCATTCTCTTCTGGTAAGACAATGTACGTAGCTAGCCATTTTCATGCAAGCTAAGCCAGCCGGCCCGCAGCTTGGATATTAGACCCAAAGTTCTCCGCTTTTGTCCAACCAATTCGGTAAGACATTCGTTCAGGGATCGGTATGAGATGAACACCGATTGAACGCACTCATGAGCTACAGTAGCTGAGCTCCGAAGTACTGCTATATGCTTGACCTTTATTACCTACAAGCTCGTCCACAAAGATATTGTCTTCCATCGTAATATTGCTAGACTTGGCTGCTGGAGAAAAGGACTGAAGATATCCTGTCCGGCCGGCAGATAAAGGGCCGCCTGTCATTTTTCGGGAACCAGTCTCCAATTCTCCACCTGCAAAAGCCACACTAGACTAGTCTAGGTACCAAATTGGTAAATATTGTTAGGTGCCCAGCCTCACTATAGCACGCGAACCAATCCCGAACAGCGCTAGGATGAGAAATAAAGTTAACTGCCAGAAAAGTCCGGGCGGGTAGGTAAGTTATAGTCTAGCTTCTACCTATTACAAGTGAATACAAGTCTCTGCCCTCTGGCAATCAATAGTGCAAGAGGAAATTAGCTTATTTAAACCAAAACTACTAGTATATGTATTACCTGTACAGCATAGTGTTACACTTTATCGAAACTAGCTGGTTTTTATTGGTAACATAGCTCTCTACCTTGTGACATCACCATTTATAATCGTATGGGGAGAAGTAAACGGGCGGACTGAGCTTGTTAGTGCTGAACTGGAGACAGACTCGTTATGCGTGGTATGGCAATGCTACAACTTTGATTATGAACTTTGTTCCTCGACCGGAGACTCCATGTACCCACTTCATGACCACGAGGCCAACAGTTCTCAATATATATACCATATTCGCACCCTCGCTTTGGCCTTCCATTTTCCTTGCCTTTCCTTCTTGTTCGGCTGCACCGTGTCCTAACTAGTGGCAAAATTGCCGCATATCGGCCTAGACATGCGCCGTTCGAGCCACTATTTGACACATGGGGGCGCTTTGCCATTTTACATCTTGAGAAGATTTGATCCTCAACTGTCGGCTGTATGAGGAGTGACGAAAGCCCTACAGCCTCGAGCGTGTGAGGCATACTTAAACAAGTTGGAAGATCGCTTGACAGCTAGTGCAAAAGAACATATTTCATCAGTGGTCGGAAACGGGAGACAAGCGCTGGATCTATGAGATGGGGAACGAAGTTTAGTTGAACCATCATTCGCAAACGAGGCGGCTGCCTAGATGGGGACCGGGCATTTTGAGCCAGCCCCTCTGTGGTGGTCAGTTTACCGGTTGGGCGATTGCCACTCAACAGAAATAAGGCGGTTTTCTATTCGATACCGGAGCATGACGTTGCTGTTGCATGCAACTGGGATGAGTCTCTACCTGGCCAATGGATGTGTTGCTAGCCAGTGTAAGGCTCAGTCGCCCCGGATCATGGCCTGGAGCCCGTCACACTTCAAACCAGGATGGAGGGATTAGACCGTCCGTACCAAATAACAAATATGTTGAGGCTCGTGAAGCGGTCGCGAACCTGCAGGGACGCCAATGGCGAACAAGGAGGTATGGCGGGTCTGGATTCGGAAGCGCCACCCTTCACACCCGGGCCAACGTGATACTTTGATTAGATGGCCTCAGGGCCAGAGTCCTCGACGGCATGACTCAAAAACGACTGACCAGTGTTGCATCTCGGCCTCTGGCAGCGCTGTTAATGTGTCCAGCTTGGTTGCTCCCCTATCCCTATGGAGTCTGGTGATGGGAAATTGCTCAGTCGCGCACCGGCGTACCCTACCACTTTCACAAGATGAGAACCTGGGGTAGCCGCTTTCGCGAAATTCGAGGAATGGCCAGTCGAGGACGTGTGCCTCTAAGCGTGTGACAGAGCAAGATGTGACAACGTTCCAGGTGCTGTTCGTCTAGACTCATGTGGGCCGGCATCGTGTTGGTCAAAGCTGGTAGGCTCAGAAGCCTTCAAACTGAGAGGGTTCTCAGCAGTCGCTGTTCTTTGGAAGAGTGAGGGCCAAGCTGAGATCGAGAATAGCCGCCTTACTCGCCCTCTCCGCCGGAGCAGCATTCTGCATCTAGCAGCTAGTGTGATTCGGGGCAGATAAGCAGACAACGGTGGAAGAATGACCTGGCACTCTAAAACTTAGCATAGTGGGATGCCGTCTAGTTCGAACAATGTCGGCTACATTTTTCTCTGGCGGCCACAATTACTAAATGACAGCCTACCCCGAGTTTTCTGCTTACTTCATCTCCCCATCTCTAACCTTTTCAGATTTTTCATTTTCAATAGCTCTGTCCTGGGGCCAAGGAAGGGATTCCTGCCACCCCGCTGAAAAGAATGACAGCTTCGACTATGTCTCCACCAACAACTTCCTACTAGTAACTTCCTCTTAGTAAAGACTCATCGTCATTTCGTTCTAGAATTAGGAGGAATACTTCCGAATCATCCAAAGCATCTTCCACGGCCTTGACTGTGGTGCATCTTGTGCGTTAGTAGTGTCGCTTGACGTCAGGGCAGGATGAACAGCCTGCCTGCGGTGCGTAATGTATGGGTGACGATTCGGTCATATCCTCCTTGCTACTGCCTCCTTGCCTCCTAATCCATTCGGGTCTTTCGTCTAATCAAGGTGTCGCCTTTCAGGACGATAGTATTCAGGAGAAGTTGGAGACGGAGAGATGAGGCGAACGAAAAATGCGTGAGCGGTGAGGTGAGCTGTCCTTAAGTATCCTGGCCGCTAGAGAAACAAGTCGCCAATGTTCCTTCACCCGATAGCCATTCCAATAAATACTGGCTTTGGAGCGCAAACCACTTCCAAGGCCATTCAAATCCACTATTGCTTCAGCGGAGAGGGCAGCTCTGCTCCCTCCGTACCCCTCAACTGCAAGCGAGCACATACAATTTCCTTGGCTGCTTTGCAGAGTCCGCAAGTAAAAGGGCATCTGGGTTTAACCACGGGCTTGAGCATTGGGAATGAGGCTCGTGAGGAACTCCCGCACGCTCCAAGTTTCACCCCGTCCCTCAAACTACTTTCTATATACGTTGGCTCCGAAGGTTATAATTGCTTTACCGCATTTTCATGACGATTGCACTGGTTCCGGAGCAGCATGGCGTGAGTGCATAAGCTCCTATACTCCCCCAACACCTCGCTTAGGGCATTAAAGACGGCATTATGCTGCTGCTGCAGCTTCTTTAGCTGGGCCTTAACCTGGATAATGTCCTTCTAGAGAGTACCAACCTCTTCGAAACCGTGAGCCCCATTGACGGCACTTTCGGTTTCTTGTGAGAGTGTCGACGTCTGACTGGCCTCCTATTAATGTGGAGTGTTTGATGGTTGATGGCTGCGCTGCTGTATGCGTCATCTCGCTCCCACTTGCATTTTCTGGGCATCCCAGGTCATCCTGATCCGGATATGGTCCCAAGTTTGACGAGGCATGTTCCCCAGTCCCACCATACCAAGAATCCCTAGGTGACTTTGTTTTTGTGAGAGCATGCTTTAAGAGGCTCCTTCGATGCCTCCCACTCGTGCTCGGGGCGACGGTAATTTTGAAACCTCCTTGGTCTTGTGGTTGTAGACATGCTGCGCCACCATGTCAGCTCCAACAAAGTTAATGCCCTCTAGGAGATGGGGTAACGCACTTTCCTAAGAGCCGCAGCAGTGAGAAGCTCTGTTCCACAAAAATCGCATCGTCTCTCGCATTTTTCAATGACTAGACGACCTCGCCTCGACCAAGGGAAATGATTGTGACCTAGTCGGCAAAGGGGGGGGGGGGAGTGCAAGGGAAGAGCGGGAGCGGGAGCGGGAGCGGGAGTAAAGTAGTAGGTAGGTTGTGTGAAAGGGAAATGTTGGGGCCCGTAGTAGAGCATTTAGGCCACTTTTGATAAACAACTAAATAAGTAAATTCCAAAAATAATCTAACGTTTTCATAAAATAAGTATTTTTTTATGAAAAAATGAATCAGGAAAAAGAACCGACAACCCAACGCGAGACTCGAACTCGCAACCTTTTCATTATCAATAATGATATAGAAGTGAAATGCTCTAACCATTGAGCTAGCCGGGCCTATGCTTGTAAGGCTTGGATAAGGCTCAACTTGAGGTGGATAATAATCTTGTCTAGGAGCGGGGCTCAAGCTTGGATGAGATGATTGGCTAGAAGAGACAAATTCTGTATGTGGGGTAGTCTTTTCGCCAAGGTTGCGTTTGTCTGACTAGACGCTCACTAGGTGTGGCTTCACTACACCTAACAAGCTACTCTGGACCTACGCTTTTAAGCTATTTCCGACTTTGCAACCATGACATCAGGCAGCCTCCCTTCATCCTGATAACTATCACGCCAAGTTGATAAATGCTAGCCAGCTCAAAATTGTACTCCTGTGTGAACCTCGGGGCCCGGGCTGTCTATAACATCACACGTGGTTTTCGAGGCTTGAAATAGTTCACTATTGTTGTTGAGACTTCAATTCTCCTTTGTAGATCGAGGTAACTTGACACATCATTTTTTACAAGTCCTTGAACTTCCATGGAAGCTATGGTCTATTGTGAACAGCTGCAGCGTGAAGCTCAGCGAAGCAATCAAATTTATCGCATCACTGGCCTGACTCCTATACATCAGGCCATATTTTATTGAGTCGAGCAATGTTCTTCGGTCAATTCTTAGATACGCTAAAGCGGAAAGGATTAGACAGACGATAATCTAACTGTAGGAAGTTTAGACGACAGGATCAAGCTATGGCTTTAGGGAATGCATTCCAGATATCGAGGACGCCAAAAAGCTCGAGGAAATTGCCGGAAGTATGAGTCGAGGTCTGCTGATGTTGCGCCATGGTCTCCCCGTTGTCCCACCAGAAAGAGGGCGCGTCAACCCCAGAACAACATACCCAAATCAGAGCGAGTTCCCATGATCCGGACGCGTTCAACAACTTCAATGCCTTTTCTAAGGGCAACACTAGCTCTGCTATACCCACATATAATCAGCTTGAGGTGCCTGGCCCATCTACTTATATGGATCCAATACTACGAAGAACAGCTTCAATAATAATTGCAAGGCTGTAAAAAGGCTGCAATGGCTTCTAAAAGGTGTAATAGGGTGCAATAGCATCAAAAGAGTGTAATTGCTGCTAATTGGTTTCGAACCTCTTCATGCGATGAAGCGAAAAGGAGGTCCATTGATGACAGACTAGATCAATCAATTGATCAATTCTCCTACGACAGACGTGTTTTATATATGGTTTAGGTGTGAATGTGTCAATTGAAAGACTTTCCAAACGCAAGGGATCGTCGAACTTAGCGCCTTTTTAATTTGCAATTTTTATTGTTGTAGTGTGAAGAATTGCTACTTAGATCTACCATGGCGTGGCTACCTATTTTTGGTGTGTAGTAATGGTATAGCTGTATAAGTACGTCACACCTACCTAGGTGCTATATAGAGTGCTGAGTACTGCTAGGTAAGTACCTAGATACGCTACCATTCAACTTTAAGTGCGGAATAACTTACACGGTAGAACAGCTCCAATCGCTACCACTTGAGGACAGCACATTCAGCCTGTCTCTTGTCAATTGGTCGTCCTCTGCCATTGGCATACTCACGAAAAATGGACTGGATACGAGCGCGGGCGACGACATCAAGAAGTCTATTACTACGAAAGGCATGGAATGGGTTGGCGTGCCTCTAGCTTTCCGTGAGTGGCTGCGACCACAACCCGGTCTGAATATTGATGGCGTTGCCATTTCATTTGTCAGACGGTCGATCTACACCTACAGCATACTAGTGCAGTTCAAGCGAAGAAACTCGATCGATGAATTTGGTATTAGCCATGTTGCTCTACATGTTGCGGTCAAGTTCATTTGCTGGCGCCGTCGCAGAGGAAAGTGAAAGAGCGTAACAGACTTCGTTGTCCCTGGTTTCAACTTGGTGCCCGTCAAATGTTCGTCCTGTGGGTACCGCCTGCTAGACGACCCAGAACGGTATTTCAAACTCCTGAATCTATCAGTTTACGTTTGTAAAGTTTTGAGCAGATATTGCGGAGCATTAGGCTACATCTCTTCGTTCCAACATTTCAAAGTGCCCGTTGATGAGTCTGTTCGAAATGTTAGGAAGGAACGTAACAGCCTTAATTATACGAGTAGGAACGCGAATTATTTTGTTCTGTGGCGTAAGGCAATTAAATCAAAGACCTGGCGAAAAGTAGGAGGGTTGTCCATATCTACTCTACAGGTAACGCGGATGTCGACTACTTAGACGGGAACCGAATTGGTTGATTGGAAAACCAGCCAAAATATAATACTAGCCGCAAAGAGAAGTTATCTTTCACGGGCTGTATAAAGGCGCGCATTAAGATGCGTACCGAAAAGCACGTCTTGCACTCCCCTTGGTAGATTTATTTCATGCGCCATGAACCTAGACAGCGCCCCTTTATTAATTTATATACCGTAACTACTTAAGAGCCCTCTTCGACCTTATATATTTATTTATTATGACAGCCACACCTGAGCGGGAAAGCTTTAATTGCAATATCGGCACTGTGTCTGGATGCTGATCTGGGTGTCAGGGGTGCCCACGGTGATCTGGACGCCTCGCTCCGGAAGGTGTATTGTCAGACAAGTGCCCGGGCTTGTCTTGATGTTCAAAAGGCCATGTGTATCAACGACGTTATCCTGATTCGGGTTCGGGCCCGGACAAGCGTCACTATACTGCAACCCGCCTTCATTCCAATCATCAGCTTGATCAATGTCAAGCATGCCAGTATCTGATGCTTCCTCGAGTTCGTCGGCGGGAATCGGGCTTCCGCCATCCCTCGGTTGGTCCTTAGGATCTGCTTGGGAGACTATTGTGCAACCACGATGGTTAGCGGGCCATGAAACGAACGGCGTACAACGGCAGAGGCCAGAGCAAAGACATCGACGATGGCCAAGTAGAAGAAACTGCCTTCACAAGAGATGCCTCCTGAACACTACCACCACTCGAAGAGAATAAGAGCTCACTTTCATTTTGCGTAACGAAATTCGAAAGTCGGTTATTGCTTGTGTCAAAAACCTGATGTTCTTCGAGACCGTCAAGATGAACGTCCTTCATTTCGACATCCGATTTAGGAGAGGATGACATATTTATTTCGTAGATGGTTGTAGTAGTAAATGTGGATTATAATAAGAAAGGTTGATATAATAGCAAAGTCTAAATAGAGAAAGCTGTGGAGAGCTGACATATATGAATAGATAAACAAACGGCCAGTTCTGTAGTAGAAAAATGAGATCAAATTACACATCGTGGCTCTTTAAGTAGAAAGCTAAGAAATAACTGTAAAGTAGAAGATGGCGTCCGAGAAGTGATCTTGTTTACTACTATGTCATTCGTTCCTTAAACAATGACAAGTCACTTACTCGAACTGTGATTGGAAAGTCTGCGGAAGTGGCTTGATGACGCACCTTCCGCCAGCCTATCCAGTAACGAATGTACCTACCAGCCTCGTTATCGAGGGCGGTATCACTCGCTATATGTCTAGCTAAGTGTATGTATTCCTATAGTCACTTATATCTCTTATGTGGTGCTGAGTGGGTGACAGCTTAAAAAAGCAAAGCCTGCTGTTTCATGATACTCGCGAATACCGGGCGACACGCTCCTCGAAGCTATGGCCGATGGCCCTTTTTTATCTGTACGGAATGCTAGGTACCCCCAATAGGCGAAGGGGTCCTATGTTGGATGGTGGAAACCCTCTACGCTATAGGGCTAAGCCGCTAGATGGATTTATCATTGATAAGGCTCGAAGGACCATACATAAAATGAAGCTATAGTCGGTCTTAAAAAACCCGAGAATTTCTGAATCACAGCTAAACTCAACTACTCTAGTTTCCAATAACTCAACATACGTACAAGCAACAATATTGATAAAAATTTGACAAAGTTAATTAAATGAGATAGTTATATAGCGCACATAGAATTTTATTTTCCTCGATTTTTTTTAGTTGAGCTATAGTCGTTAGAAGTTTAGTTTTTAAAAAAGCTTTAGTTGTATGGGAAAACAAGAAAATGAAAAGGGGGGGGGGGGGGGGGGGGGGGGCGGTTTTGGTGGCATAACAAAGAAAATAAAATCAAAACTAATTAATATAAAGTTTTTGAATGCTTTTTACGGATTTATTTGTATATAAATATTCTAAATTATTTGAAGCTGTAATAGTTGAGTTTGGCTGTGATTTCAAACATTCTCGTTCTAACACCTTGATGGAGAGGCACCCAACATATGACGAAGCTAGCTTGCTGCGGCTTACATGCCCTTACGGAAGTTCGCCATGTAAAATACACTAGGTGTTATAGACTACAACGAAAACAATGATCTAGTAATGCACAGGTTTCTCTTTGAAGTAGAATATTTCCTATTAATGTGATTAGTTTTAGCTTATTATAATAAATTTATTCTCGATCTTTTCTACGTTCCTTAAGCTACCCAAAAGCATATAGTTGCTGCCGCAGGTATATATATTCCTAAGCACTGTACATTCGTTTTGAAAGATGGGAACTGTGATACCCTCCGTGTCTACGGCTCCAATAAGCTCATGGGACGTATATTATCTTATTTCGAATGTGAGCGATAGCACACAGGTTCAATACCGCTACGGTAGATCCATATGGCTAGAACAGCTGTGACACAGTATTATTTGACTCCTCCCCGTGCCAGGTATATTATCTTATATGCGGATAGCCTCTCAGCTCGTAGAATCATGTCGATCCCGAAACGCAAAGTAGATTATTGAAGATGGCTCATTTTCTATGAATGAAATGGCCTGTAGATTTCAGAGGGTTCGGTGAATTGGATACGAATGATTAGGTCGTAATAGTTCAGTATAGTTACCCCAACGGCTTCAGGTATGAGTCACTTCAGCAAGAGCAGACAGACCTCTGCTACCCAACCAATTCTAAGACATACGTTTTTAAAATAGGGGTACATATGTCTGTCTTGCATGCTTCAACCTCCTCCTATGAACTATCCTTCCACTTCTGTCCAAGACGCGATCCGACTGGCAGTCCCCAAGACGAAGCCGCCTCGGCACAAGCCACCGAGTTTCACTACCGGCTCGGCTCCCACCATCGATTGGTCGCCTTCGATGAGTCTGTGCCTAGAAGTACATCGCATCTGTGAGTCTCCTTTTTTCCCCCTGCAGGTCTTGACCTGACCCATACCATATGTCAGATTATTCTACCACTGAGCTTCGACTCTTAGCGGAGCTGGCTTACAACTATGTACCCTATACCTGGGCCGTCGAAGTGCGACGATGTGGCACAGTTAGTCATTACGAAGACATGAGATCGAAGCTCGACGCGTTGCTCGTCTTGGACATCCGCTGAACGTCCCGGGCGCCGTCAAGATAGTCTATTGGCTCTTAAAACTAGTTCAGCCGTTTGTAGTAGGTGGCGTGGCCTCCTGTGTCAGTCTAGGTCTGGTTGCTATGTTTCTTACAGCGCTGGTGGTCGCTAGTCCTGTGTCTCTTCTGTCTGTAGAATGCTTGTTATTAATATGTCAAAGCTGTTATCCTCAAAAGGTGCTGAGAAGCTACGAGTGCAGCTTGCCTTTCCCCTTGAAATTTGCATTAAAGGATTTTAGGCGTTTTATTTTATTTTATTGATCAGAATTAATTAAGAGAGTCCTTGGTGGCTTATGCGGGAAATCTTGTCCTTTCTATAACTTGTTGTATATAGTGTATTTTGTTGTCTTAAATTTACACGTCGGTTTGATTGCATAGTACTAATATCTGCAAGGTTGTATGCTCTTCATGAGTTATTGCATTTGATTCCTACCTACCGCATATGTTAATGTAATACAGCGGGCTGTAATTTGGTACCTAATAGCTTTCCTAATTGTAGCTGTCAAAGAAGGGGGTAAGCGAGATAGGTGTTAGTGCCCACATGGCTAAGCTATACTTGCGCCTTCGCGGGCGCGTGTGTTTTATTAAGTACATAGCAATTCATAGTAAAAGCAAGCCTCATGTACTATTTATTTTGCACAAAAAAAGGGAGGTCGATCTGATTCTTTCTCGCTATTCATGGCGGTATGTTGTAACTTCAAACTCTTCTATAAGGCTATCATTCGTAGCCTGCAAGAACCTGCCTAGTGGACGAGATCAGGAAAGCCACTGGTGCCAAGAATTGCACTAAAATATTCAGCGCCTCTGTGTCATCATCATAGGGACACAGGAGTAAAAATGAACTTAGGGCATACCGATGACTTTAAGACGTAGACAGGAATAAGCATGCAGTGTAGGTGCACAAGGTCCGGTACCGAACAACAGGAGGAGTGAGTAGACTCCGTGAGTCATCTCCCTAGATATTTAGGGGTCTTAACTATTCCCTCCCCTGGACTTTTCAGGGTCTGGACGATTCCCACTTTGATTTTGAACACCCAACTATGAGGGTTTCAATTCTTTGTTTTTCCGTCCACAACACCGAGTCATCTCTCTAGATTTTTTCAGGGCCTTGACTAGACTGCCTAGGGTTTGAAAATACCACCTAATGCGAAGAACCCAAGCGCGTGCCCTAGTATACCCATGGAGGCCCAGCTACAGGTGAGTAGTTGCCATGATAATAGAAATGTCGCTTTAGCATATAGAACAGCGACGCAAGATCTGCTGTACCCAGATAGGATCCAGCTGGAGGCAATCCTTTGATGAAATACACAGCTATTTTGTATGCATGCTTTACTAACCTGTCGGACTAGATTTCTTCACACCATGACAATAAAAGTTGTAAAGCCCAAAAAAAGGTCCTACGTTCGACAATTTCTTGCGTTTAGAAGGTCTTGCAATTGACACACTCACACCTAAATCAAATACAAAACGTGTGTGGTGCAAGAGAATTGGTTAGTTGATTGATTCAGGCTGTCTTCGATAGACCTCCTTTTCGCTTCATCGCATGAAGAGATTCGAAGCCAATTAACAGAAATTGCACTCCTTTAAGGCTATTGTACCTCATGGCACATTGTTGTATCCCTTTAATCACCCTGCGATTGCTGTTCAAGCTGTTATTCGTAGTAAGGGTGTTATTCGATCCATATAAATAGATGGGGTAGGGTGCCTCCAGCTGGATTATATCTGGGTACAGTTATTAACTGTGTGGTGATGGTATACTAACCAGGCCCGCACAGCTGCAGTGCGGATTTGTTGATTGGCTATGTAATTTGTCATAGTGTTTAGACGTCTTAATCTTGTGGCAACCAAGCCAATGCTCAGTCTATTGTCTTCTTTCCATATCGGCTACGGCGACGATTACGCGGAGTTGCCATCATCGTTAAACATTGCTCTGGCTTATGTGTCGAACAGTTCGAGCAATTGGTGTAGACTTTGCCTCTACAGGTCTCATAAGGCTTGATTTTCTTACTTTCCCTTGAATAGCAATTGCAAGGCTTCGAAAGGGCTGCAATAGCCTTAAAATTGTGAAATAGGGTGCAATGGCTGCAATAGAGTGCAATTGGCTTCAAACCTCTTTGATGGGATGAAGCGAAGAGGAGGCTCATCGAAGACGGCCTGGATGAATCAACCAGCCAATTCTCCGGCAACAGAAGCGTTTTGTATATGGCTTAGGTGTGAATATATCCATTGCAACAATCCCATTATCGATAAACATTAACACTAGATAAATAATTATGAGTGTGACGATAGCATCGTTCGTGATCCTCACTGCTATTATTGGCACAAGAAACAATCTCTTACCCGCAATTATCACGAACGGTGATTAGTTTCCTTACTATACGTGTATTTAGTGAATGATCAGACGAGCAATCAGTAACGCCATGATGCCAATGTAATAGGAGGTTATGGGAGTGCATAGCACGTATGGGGATGACAAGTGCCTAGGGTCAAGGGTTATTTGTATGAGAATCTTTTTTGAATTACTCGAGATTTTGCTTGGCTGGGGGTTGCTGATCAACAGTTAACTTGCCATACAAATTGTATGGCCGCTCAACAGATCTGTTGTATTGTTGCTATACCAGAATAGCGCCGCGCTAGCTTTTACCATCCTGCCTGCTCGTGACGTCGATCATTGTGTCCAAAATAAGCGAGCCAATCTATATCGGGGTCCTTTCGTGTATATCAATCAAGTGAGCAAATTGAGTGGTGTTCACTAGCAAATTTGTATAGTATCCAATGTGACCCATCTTATTAGCCCTGATTCTGGAACATGGCGGGACGGTAAGTGCGAAGCCGATTGTCGACCAATTGATGATGTAGGTTAGCTGCACACCTGACTAGCCGATGACGAAAATACTTCTCGGTCAGCAGTGCGCTATAAGCAAGCTGGAAAAGAATATGATTGGTATGTAACAGCTTGTGGCAGCCCCAAGAGCATCGTCTGGAAGTACTGTAAGAGAGGGATCTGTATTGATAGATTTTGAGACCAATACCTTAGGCCTCAATAGTCCTGCTCTTCCTTTTTGTATAACCTTGAGTAGCAAGGCGCGGTTGTCCGTCACCTCGAATAGCGAGCTGGAGATAGCGAGGGGTAATGCGCTTAACCTTAAGATCCTTCGCAGCATTCTAAATATCGTGTCAACTCTGTGGAATGTTGTGACGACGTGTGGCACGCCACGAGATTGTATGTTGCCAATAACGCTACAAATAATTCTTTGAGCTAATAACATAATATCACACGAAGTTGCAAAACTGTTTTGCTAAGTAGAAAACTCACTAAGCCTATCCTTTGATATAGGTCGAATAAACCTGCCGCTGTCTAGTAGGAGAGGAATCGATACTTACCCTGCTACGCATGTAATTGGGTGAAGCCCTAGAAGGTAATATGAGAGGGGCAAAAATAGCGCGCTCACCAGGTTGGCGAGATAATCTGGTGTGATCTGGGAGATATCACGCCAAAGTCGATACAATGACAGCAGTACTACACCCTCTGAATCGACGATGATAGTCGACCCGCGAATTTGATAATAAGAATTGCAAAGCCGAAAAGTAGTCTGAAGTTCGATGATCTCTTACATTTGTAAGGTCTTGCAATTCACACTTAAATCATATAGAAAACGCGTCTGTTGCAGAAAAATTGGTCGATTAACTGATCCATCCAGGCCATCTCCGATAAATCTCCTCTTCGCTTCATCGCATTGAGAGGTTCGAAGCTAAGCAACAGCAATTGTGCTCTAAGCCATTGAACCCCGCTGCACCCTTTAATTAGAAGCTATTGCAGCCCTATTGCAGCCCCTTTAAAGTCTTGCAATTGCTGTTGAAGCTGTTAGTCGTAGTCGCTAGAGGTAGTATTCGATCTATATAAGTAGATGAGGCAGGCGTCTCAAGCTGACTATAAGTAGGCATAGCAGATGCAGTTTTGCCCATCAAAACACAGTTGCACCAAATCACAAAAATTGAAACATACAACACCAAGGATTCTCTGGTTCGCCATCGGCCCAACTACTAATCTGGCGCTCTCCAGCTTATCTTTACGAGAGCAGGGGATCCCGAGTTTTCTAGAGGCTATGGTCGTACGTGACAGAACGTTGCTTTGTGAGAACTTATGTGAAAGCTCCATGATGGATGCCAAGATCGTGAAAAAGCAGGCAGACAATGAAGACGTAGGCAGGTATACATCTTACAGTATATATCCATGTCTTGGTGGAGATAATAACTAGCCTAGTCCAGGAGTTTAACAAAGAATCCCCAGCGCCTGAAGTGCGCGAGGCTCCCCGCTGCTGGCGCACCCCCGGGAATGCTATCCCCATCCATATTACTATGATGGTATGGGTAATGGTGTTATACGTGGCGGAGGCAGCTGGGACCCGTTACCGGGTGTTGCGCCGTCGTCCGTGGTTGGCAGCGCTTCTCGGCCCCGAGTAAAACGGCAGACTTCAATACTAGTATAGGGCCCTTGAGATTCAACCCTCAATAGGGTTTCAGAACTTTCTATTGAGAACTGATCAGACGAAGATCTTTGTAGGGTGGAACTATCTCATTTAGTAGATACCTCACGAGGAAAGTTCCGAAGTGTGGGTGACTTGTAGGAATGGCGATGATGAGAGGATAAAAGAAGAGTAAACCCTATGTATTAGTGAATTACTGCGTTGTTCTCTTCACCACATTTGACTAGAGTTGCGAGATGTGTAGATGGCTGGCGGTGACCGTCGTGCATCTAACTAAGCAGGTGAAAAAATAAAGGAGGCACCTTTACTAGTAACTATTTAAGTTTATGGTTTTAATAAAAAATTACTCAGCTAAAAAGAAACATCGTTCCTATCGATTCTAGCATAAGTTTGTTTATTGATTCGAGTTTTAGTAGAGGTGCGTGTACTCCGTGGCTGCAGGTGACTGGCTCATTTATTTTGTCACCTGATTGCCAACTTCTAGGGAAATGGCGATCAGCGCCGTGTGAGGTAGACGAATGGTGCTATCGCCTAGTCCGCGTGCCAAGAACCTCTCAAATGCCTTTGTTCCCTATTGCCGAGGTTATTAGTACTGCCCGTGATGTCTTTCGTTCAAAGAACGAATCTGGATATGATAATAAAAGCGCGCAAGACGAGGGAGCAGGAGGATGAAGCGATAAGCGCACGCGAGCGATCGACGTCTTTTGTCGATAACAGGCAGCTGAGCTACGTTGAGGTGCTTCACTTCGGGGGAGAGCGGTGGAGATGGCTAGTGTACATATGTACACTAGAATCTGACAGGACGAGATAGGCAAGTAGATCCTAGGATCGGCCTCGTTCCGATCACACCATTAAATACCCGTCTTAAGAAGGCTTGTTTCATTGGTCTCTCTCATGCCCGTAAGCTGTCCTCTCATTAGCCAGTAGAAAATGACAGCAGGGTAATGGGAAGTTTCGTGCTAATTACCATTAATGAGGTTTTGTTCAAAACGACGGCGCCCGAATGGCAAGTTGCCTGGTATAGAATTTGTCCGAAGTGATCGTCATAACAGCTGCATGACAGTTGTTTGTTGCATTAGGAACAACCTAGCTGGGAAATTCCTTGGAACGATCACGGTGATCCTTTATGCCGTCTAGCTATCCTAACTGCCTAACAAGTTGAAGGAATTTGGTGTTGGGATATAGCAGGGATAGTAGGGTAAAATGCGATTAAAATAGAGCGCATACCTAGTGCAGCTCGAACAATGCCTCCTTCGTCCACTAGGTCTGCATTACAACTTAAAATATATTTTAAGCCTCACGGACGACAAGGCATTCGGTGCTGCAGCCAAGTAGCCGAGATCTAGGGAGAAAGCTTGTTTGAATGAGTGTATCGGCAATACTCCCTAGTAGAGGTACAATGGGATGTAATATTTAAGGCCTGCTGGACAGAGACTGCATTGAGTGTGAGTGGAGTGGAAGCCGAATGTTAATGAAGAAAGGGAAACCCGTCTCACTTAACCTAGATAGGCAGGTTTTCAGAATGTCGTTCTACCTATCTGGGTAAGTTTGTTTTTATTTCCCCTGTCCGCCAATCATCGCCACCTCGAGAAGGACCGTCCCATTTCCTTACATATCCGTGGGGATTACCACCTTATCAGGTGGGCATTCTTTTGCTTTCTCAGGGTTCTGCTCAGGGAGTAGGGTTCTTCTTAAAGATCTCAGTACCGCAATGCCTATTAGTCAATTACAACCTCCAATAAACGAGCGAGAGGCTCTGCCGTTAGAAGCTTCGGCTTTGGAAGCGCTTCAAGTAAAGGGAGCTGGCAGGGCGGCTTGCGCTGCAATAGGCCAGTAACCGCAGGGAATTGCCACCATCATGCACCCCTCCTCAGATTGTGCGACACATGTCACGGCCAACGAGGCTGGCGAGCAAAGTAGCTCAGGGTCAAGCTCATCATGATCAATAATATAAGACAAAGTAACAGGAGTCGAACAGGGGAGCGGGATATGGGTCAGTAGGTATAAACAACAAGAAAACACAGTAAGAGAGAGGGCTAGACGTCAAAACTGGCATCGAGGGACTGTCGCAGACATACTAAGCCTGAGTCTTCTCGTGCCGTCTGCCCCTTAGCATTATGAGGTACGGGCTGTGTCTTCTATCATGCGGTGGCACTGCCCGATATTACAATCCGTCGACTTTCCGCACTAGTCGATCTACAACTAATGGCATCAGTTGGCTCCGATCCAAAGGCCCGATTTGATGCCTCAAATACCATGGCCATTTGGCCATCGTCTCCTGATCCTCCCCCTTTGAATACTCTTCCTCGGCCGGACCTGCAGTAGGGCAGTGATCGTCATGATATCCACACACGACACCCACCAAGCCCATAGATTACCATTGTCCAAATCTGTCAGGCCTCAGGGACAACAAGGCGAAGAAAGCAGCCGACAGCGTCAGCTTGTACCCAATCACAGATAGCAGACACCGTGATTCCTTACGAAGCCCCTGCTGTCCCTCTCTTCTAGTTCCTCATGCTATCTATCATACGGTAACTAGTGTGCTCTTTGCTTCTCGTCGTTCTCTATAAGACTGTTGCCTTCCCGCCAGCATTTGACGAAACAGTTCCGACACCACCATCGCGCTTTCCCTTAGTCTTCTCGTCATCCCGTCATCCCTTCTCTCAGAGCGTCCATACTAGTT
This sequence comes from Xylariaceae sp. AK1471, assembly GCA_023159215.1. Taxonomy (NCBI): domain Eukaryota; kingdom Fungi; phylum Ascomycota; class Sordariomycetes; order Xylariales; family Xylariaceae; species Xylariaceae sp. AK1471. The sequence goes on from JAJKLI010000022.1 coordinate 702,161, forward strand.
GCTGTAGACATCATGGTTCCCCAACCTACCGCTGTCGCCTTCACTGCGGCCCTCGCTGGCCTGGCAGCTGCTACTCCCACTAAGAGCAAGGTCGGCACCAAAGCTGGCTCCTTCACCGTCAACCAGGTCACCAACGCTGCTTTCAAGCCCCATGGTGCCTTCCAGCTCGCCAAGGCCTACAACAAGTATGGCGTTCCCATGCCCGAGGGTCTAGCTAAGACCGTCGCTAAGTACAACGCCGCCAAGATGACGAAGCGTGACTCCGGCAGTGCGGTAACCACTCCTGAGCAGTACGATATCCAGTATCTAACTCCCGTCGACATCGGCACCCCCGCCCAGACCTTGAACCTAGACTTCGACTCCGGATCTTCCGACCTGTGGGTTTTCAGCACAGACACCCCCAGTTCCTCTGTCAACGGTCAAACCCAGTATGACCCTAGCAGCTCTTCCTCATCAAAGAAAGTTAGTGGTGCCTCCTGGAGCATCAGCTATGGTGATGGAAGCGCCTCTAGCGGCTCTGTCTACCACGATGTCGTCAATGTCGGCGGTGTCAGCTTCGACTCCCAAGCCGTCGAATCCGCCAGTAAGGTCTCTGACCAGTTCGCTCAAGACTCCAATAATGATGGTCTGCTCGGTCTTGCCTTCAGCACCATAAACACTGTTTCCCCCAACCCAGAAAAAACTTTCTTCGACAATATCATTGACAACCTCGATGTTGCCGCCTGGACCGCTGATCTCAAGTACCACACCGCTGGTACCTATGACTTTGGTGTCATCGATAACTCCAAGTACACGGGCGACATCTCCTACGTCGATGTCGACGATAGCCAGGGCTTCTGGGGCTTTACTGCCGACATTAACGGCGAATCCGTGAGCGGCATTGCCGACACCGGCACCACCCTTGCCCTCCTCCCCGACGCCGTTGTCGAGGCCTACTATAGCAAGGTCGACGGTGCTCAGGTCGACCAGCAGCAGGGTGGCTATGTCTTCCCTTGCGACGCTCAACTCCCCGACCTCACCTTCAGCCCTGGTGACGCTTCTATTACCATTCCCGGCGAGTACCTTAACTACGCCCCGGCCGACGAGTCAGGCGACTCCTGCTTTGGTGGCCTCCAGTCCGACACTGGCATTGGTATCTCCATCTACGGTGACATTGCCCTTAAGGCTGCTTTCGTCGTCTTCGACAAGACCCAGAGCACTCCCCGCCTTGGTTGGGCTACCAAGGACCTGTAAATCGGCCGTGTTGTAAATATCAAGCGGTGTCAACTGAAGGTGCAAATCCTTTCCTGCAGGATGCCGTCGTGGCTTCGGAAGATGGGCCAACGGGTATACGATGGTTTGGCCCTTAGCTGTATATATGATGACACTCCCATCGAGTAGTGTTATGACGATACCCATGAAGTAGGAACTTAGGTTAATGATTATTAGAAACCCTCATTGTTTCATATCTCGTGTAATGTGAATGTCCACCGCAATCGATCAAAGTGGAATATTTAATGCCGCCTTCGCAGCCTAGTCTTAAGTCGCCATAATTGAAGCACCGGACGAAAACGTGATAATAAGAGGTGGAAGATAGTTGAAAAATGTAGGCTAGACGGGTCTAGGTTGAGCTGCTTTGTCTAATATATATGTTACTTGCTTCAGTTGATCGAGATTCACTTATGCCCTGCACGGAACTTTAAAAGATCTTGCCTTAGGTACCTGCCGACAGCAACGAACCGCTTTTGCAAAGATATGGTTATTCTTCCAATAACTCCCCGCCTCGCGCCGTCTTATACTTGACCGTCCCCTCAACATCGGGCTCCCAGGGATGTCTATGCAGCGCAAAGCTTTCCATCTCCGGTTCTGGGATCCGCGGGAAGATTCCCATCTTGAGGATCACCTTCCCCGGCGACAGGGGCGTTACAGACTTGATCGGACTGAACAAGTCAGGTCAGCACCGTTACCTACTTTAAGCTTGGTGTCTCTCACTCCACGGGGAAAGCGAGCTTACTTACTTTCCATCTACGCTGCAAAACGAGCGGAAGACAGGATTTCCCGACAACGTGTCGTAGTCCTCGTATGTCTTCAGAGTCCCTGAAATATCTTGGATCTCCACCTTCTCATCCTCGATCAAGAAGTTGGCCGCCACGGAACTGCCTGCCACTTTGCGGCAGTTGGAACAGTGGCAGAGGTGACCGCGCCGCCGAGTGAAGAGCTCCGTGTCATGGATGGTCACGCGGATGGAGCCGCATAGACACGTGCCCGTGATGCCGTGCTCGAACTCGGCGATGGGGTGGGCTTTGGGGTCACCTTGTGGAGATTTCATACTGTAGTTGCAGCTCAGGTGGTTTGGTGAGGGGTCATTTACGCTCCTATGAATATCTGCGTCATGCGGAATGTATTGTTATTGCAGCTGGTTTCTGTACCGATTGAACGGAGCGGCTTTACTTATAATAAGTGCCGGGGTTTATCCAGATAATCAATTAGTAACCGGCGTTGAAGAACCATGCAACCGGTACATTATATAACGCCGTGTTCCCTTGCTATCCCCGCCCCTTCGCTCACGGTAGATAATTCACGCACCACGGTTCGGTCCGAGTCTTTGTTCTGACCCATTGGTAGTTCGGACACCGAAATTGGTTCCAAGCCGGCTTGCGACCGGCGACTGATGTCATTCTCAGGCATGACTACCGATAAACTTATCCTTAGTCAGTATCGATGTCCCTAAAAAGCATGCTCAACGAATTTAGCAATTTATTTTCATAGTCAAAGCCGAAGTCGGGTTCGGCGTAGGTCTCGGATCGGTCCTTAACACGGTTATCTCTGAAGGGCGGAAGATTAGTTTCAACATAACCTGTGTCTCCCATCACGCTCACATGCTGGCATAGCGCTACGTTGAGGATATGGGAATCGTACTCTAATAAGGGAAATGGATTCTAGACATGCTATGTCCCTTCCCAACAAAACGCTTCAATCTGCCATACTGTTTGAAGTTATTTTATTTCATGAAACTGCCTTAATTTGCAATATATGACCACATGGTCAAAGCAGCGGGATTGGGTCTAAGAACTTAGCTAACGTACATACTTGTTAGGATAGACTTCATAGCCTTCTTAAGCCGGACTATAGTAAACCGGTGTATATTACCGTTTTCACATCCCCAGCTTAAAGATATGTACGAGAACTGAGTCTCATGCTGTACATTATAAGATTCCGTTCCGGGGTTTTCAACAATATGCGACAAATGGTCAATATTATTAAGAGAGACATAATGCCAAATCCTCGATGATAACAATACCAAACGTATTACTACACAAACTAGCCCTCATCTCTATTATCATTCAAGTAAAATGCTCCAAGCCGCCACTTGATGAGTAGTTTCGATACTAATATTCCACTACTTAAGACCTTTCTTAATAATAGACCAAATCCAGCGAGAACCGGTTAGCTCGAATCGAATACCTCGAATGATAACAGGATCGAATTTGTTTGTAATTTTGGTGTTGACAGGGGTGATGGTCTAAAAGATTTAAGAAGGAGGGATCGGAAAGTAACCGAAAAGCAAGGTGATAGCTGCTGGACCGTCGGACTTGGGTGCTACATAAACCGGAGATGGTTTGTTTTAACTAGTTTCATTCATGTCATTCGTTTACTATCTGTTACGGAAAAACAATAATAATCTTAACTAAAACAATGGTTACAATGGAGTGGAAGGTGAGGAAATGGTGACTTATATATTGTATTAAGCTCTCCACGAACCGGAGGCGGTTTGTCTTAACGGCGGGCTATATTGTTATTACTTTGCCACTCGCTATAATTCCATTCGTTTACACATCCCAAAAGTGCAGTTATTACTACTCATAGAGCTTAGACTTGATTCAAAGAGGTATATTAGCCGAGGATGTGGAATTACATAAATAACGAAATTAACCCTTTGTCCCTCTATTTAACCTCATCCGGCTTGAAGTTGTATACAATGACGCGGCAATCATCGCTCCCTGTAGCTAATATTGAGTCCGTGAGGCTAATACATGTTACTGGTCCTGTGTGACCGGCTATTGTTCTTAGGCAGTTGCCTGTGATAGCATCCCAAACCTTTACTAGGGAGTCTCCGACACCGGATACTACTCGTAGGCTATCTGTGGCAACGGTCCACACACCCTCGGTATGTCCGAAATCAACCCTCACGCAAGCACCAGAAGCGGTATTCCAGAGGCGAAGTGTGTTATCAAGACTCCCACTTACAACATATGGAGGTGGTAAGCTCCGCTCAGGACAAGCGGAAAAGCCGTTACCATAGCTTGATCGGAGTAACTCTATATCTTTTTGATGAGTTGGGTGGTCAGCCAAGGGGCTCGACTCTAGCAGGTGGCTGTATTCGGTCTCTACTGGTGAGAACAAGGCTTGATGGACTTGCCCGCAGTGTCCTTCGAAAACCCTTATACACTGCCGTGTATCAAGATCCCAAAGACGTAAAGTAAAATCGTCTGATGCGGAGATGAGAGTGCGCGAGGTCGTGTCCATACTAACGGAGTTAACGCCATCTTTATGGCCTCGGAGTGTAAAAGCTTCCTTGCCCTCAAAGTTCCATATCTTTATGGTCTTATCCATAGAGCTCGATGCCAGAATTTTGCCAGCGAGATCGAGTCCGACAAGAGCATCATTGTGATTAGAGATTGTAAGCAAACATTGGCCAGTTTGCCAGTTCCAGATTTTGATTGTCTCATCCAAGCTACCGCTGACAATCTTGCTACCATCAAATTGGAGTGCGCGAATCCCGGCAGTATGCCCAAGGAAGGTCCGAATAAGGGATCCGGAACCCAGGTTCCATAATTTAATGGAAGCGTCATAAGATCCTGTTACTAGAAACTTGTTATAGATTCGGAGACACATTACGCTATCGGTATGGCCTTCAAGCACTGTTGCCTTGTATCTTCCATGCTTCCAGTTAAGCCCAACCTTCAATCGTTCCTTGTAAACCTCCTTCCAGGGTCGGGTGTACGTCGTGTTATGTTCGATAGTGTGGTGATGAAGTATACGTTGCCGTTTAGTAGGAGGGCCGAGGCAAGAGTCATGGCTATATGGAACATCTGACTCCGGATTTGAGTCGCCAAGTCTCCTAGGAGACGGACTCCAGTCTCTGAGGCAGGAATTATCGGAGACTGGATTCTCCGGTTGTTGCCGTTGCTGCGGCGCCCGTAGCAAAGGAAGGCTCCAACCGCATTTCGAGCATTTCTTGTTAATGTGTTGTTGGCACATCCGGTACCATATGATATCATCATCGGCTAACTTTTTCCAAAGCCGGCTAACTTGGGCAGCTTTGGATAAAGTTGTAGCATCAAGGTACTGGAGGATACCAATCGATATCTCACTTGGTAAGACGGCAAGAAAGTCGATGCGGATAAGCGCCTTAACAGAGGTGGATACGTATGATAGTTGCGAGAAACAGCATTGTGCCAATATACCGTCTAGTATAAGATGGCGTTCCTCTTCCGGAGCATTCGAAGTTTATAAATTGTTGACGACTTTGAGGGAGATCCTCGAGTTTCTTTGGAGATTTGGTAGATTAGCTATATATATCTACTGAATAAAATAGAACTCACCCGCTGTAGCTCTTGCATTAATGCCTTATCTGCTAGCCTCTAGTATACTAGGTCGGGTCGGTGTTAGTAGCAGAGCGGGCGATCAGAGCCCTGGGTAAGAATGGTCTCTTCTCGAGGCGTGGCTGGAAGGGAAATCATAGCGAGTTGCTGTATCTTAATAGCACAGCTGGATTATCTGGGATGGAAAATATCGTGAAAGCCCTTTATTTAATAAACAAGCAATTACGAAAGAGGGGGAAACACAATGGATCAAATAACGCGCCTAACCACGGCTAAGTCAACGTAACAAGACTAATATCTGCCCTTAGAGCACGGACAAGACTACTATGGCGGATAAAATTCCGATTCGTCGATAATGCAGTCACTGAACATGTGCTTAAAGCACACTCTGCACTTTGTTGATGCTATCACAACCCTTTCGCTGCTATTTTAAAGCCTTGAAATTGCTGTTAAAGCTTATTATTTTTAATAGTTAAAGGTTAAAAGTGGAAGGATGGAGGTTTCAAAGGGCTAAACGAATTAGCCTTCAGGTGGCTGCAGGAAACTTGCCCGATATACAGCAGCTGGGGACACCTGGTACCAGCTCAAGACAGCAGATGGATCTACCTAGTAGTACCTAGGTACACAATGAACAGTAGATCTAGCATTTCCAATCTCTTTAGCATCTATATAAGCTTTTGAATCAAAGTTCATGCAGTCCTCCCGATGGTATATATGCCCAAAGTGACCCTATATATAACAATATTTTATTCTGACGGAGAAATGGGTTGATTAATTAGGGAAGCGGAGGAAAGCATGTGCAGTAGCTACTAACGATCTTAGTACTGGTGTTTCTGATGATCTATTCTTTTAAGTCTAAGTTTTCTATATTAGTTTTTGTGCTTGTTTAGTTATTATATGTTTTTAGATTATAGTAATTTTTTTTGTAGTTTTTATAAAGCGTGATATTTATACTATAGCTGATTTATTACGTGCTATAATCTATTTTATTATTATATACTTTTTAACTTTATTAGTATACTAAATAAAGTTGCTATAAAGTTATTTTTAAGCTTTTTTTTTTATATAAATACTAAATATAAAAAAAACAGTATATATATTTATAATTTTAAGTTTATTGTTTTTATTATTTAAATAAATATTAAATCTATAGCTTTTAATTATATGTATAATATATTATAGTTATTGTTATAATCGCGAATATATTAAAATATTTATAATTATAGTAATTATTATTATACGTATATAGTATTATATGTAATAATTATTATACTTTTAAATAAACAAATAAATAATCGTAAGTTATATATTTATATATATATATTTTTTTTAAAATTTAAAAACTATGTTTTTTTTTTTTTTTTTTTTTTAATTATAATATAATTTTTATAAATAGTATATTAAATCTTACCTGTATATAAAAGCTTAATTAATATATATATATAATAATAATAATTATTATTATATATAAATTTTTTTTAATAAGTTATTTTTTTTAATTTAAAGCTTTTTAATTATATTTTTAATATTAAAACTTAAATTTTAAAGTAGTAAAATAATTAATATTAATAGTTTACAGTACTATTATTATATTAACTTATTATTTAAATAGTTTTATTATTATATTTGTTGTTTTTTTCTACTGCTTATAAGTAATTTAAAAAAGCTTATTTAAAAATATTATAATTATTATTAACTAGTTCTAGCTAAACTGATTTTTTTTTAAAAAATAAGTTAATTATTAATACTATTTACTGTAATATTTACGTGCTTATTTCTATTTTATAAATAATTTTAAAAAAAACGGTTTAAAAGCTGCTTAAAAACGTTATTAATTAGTATAAACAAAGTTAACTTATTTAAGTTTTTTTTAAAAAACAGTAAAAGTTTATTTACTTGCTTGCTTGTTTTTGCTTTGTTTTTAGTTTTTGTTCTTATTTTTAAAACTCTTTTACATGTTTTTTACGCTTTATTTTTTATTACTACTACTATCTTGTATACTTTATATACTTGTTCAGTTTGTACTATTTTTTACGTTATCTTTTGTAGTAGCTGCTTAGTTTTTACGTTTTTTAGCTGCTTTTTTAGAGAATACTAGAACATTAAGCGTAGTTTTCGCTGCTAGCGCTATAGTTCTTACTGCTGCTACTAGTATTTTATTTTGTACTATGCGTGCTTGTGTTATTATAGCGTAGATAATAGCTTTAAAGGATAAGCTTATTAGCTTACTAGTATATAAGGTTTTAAAATAGCTTTTTTAAAGCTTTAGCTTGTTAATTTTTAAGATTATTGTTTATTAGCTTTTTAAAAGCTAGCATGCTTATTAATTAAAAGTTGTTTTAAGGATATTAATTTATTATTTTTTTATTATATGATTTATATTTTATAAATTAATAAAAGTATAGAAATATTTAAACTAAGCTTTTAGTAAGTTTTTAGTAAGCTTATTTGCTAGTATTTAATTTATTAATAAATAAACTACTTTAAAAGACTTTTTTTAGTGTTTTTATTTTAATTATATGTTTTATATATTTATATAATAAAGTTAAGTACTGATTTTTTCATTTTTTTTTATTATAAGTTAGATTATTTAAGTATTGTTTAAGTAAATCGTTTATTTTTTTTAAGTTAAAAGTTAAGTTTTTAAATAATTGTTAAAACGTTATAGTTTTTTTTTAATAAGCTTTAATATATTAACTTCTGTTTTTATTATAAAAGTAAAAATAATGTTTTGTTTAATAGTTTTTTAAGCGATTATATATTTATATAATAATTTCTATATTTTTAAATTATTAGTAAATAAAACATCTTTTATTATTATTAACGTTTAAGCGTTTTAGTTTTATTTATTATAAATAATTTTTAAATATTTAGTACTATATAAATATTATATTATTTAATTAGTTATAGCTATATAATTAAAGTTAAAGTTAATTAAGTATTTTAAAAGTTAAGCTATTATAAAAGCTATATTTAGTTTTAATATAATAATAATATATAGTATTAATTTTATATGTTTTTAAAAAGCTTTAATTTATGTTTTTAAGCTTTTTAAAAAGTAAAAAAGTTATTAAAGTTTAAACGTTATTTATAAGATTATAACGATTTATAATTTTTTTAATGTATTAATCGTAGATTAAAATAATCGTTTTAGTTTTATAGTTTTTAATTATTTTTATTTTTAAAAACTATATAATATTATTTTGATTTTTAAGTTTATATGCTTTTTTAATCTTTATTATAATTTTTTAAGCTTTTATTTCGTGCTTTTTATAGTATATAACTAAAAAGTTGTTTATATAGAAAATTATAAACATGTTATAATTTTTTATATAAAATAAATAAAGCTTTTTTTTTAAAACGATTATTTTAAGCTTTTTAAATATTAAAGCAAACTTTTTATACTAGAGCAGAAAAAAGTTTTTAAAGCTATATAAAGCTTTATTAAACAGTAAAATCTTGTTTAAATGTTTAAAGCTTTTAAGTATAAAGTATATTATAAGCTTTTTTTTATGTTTTAAAGTATTTAAAAGTATAATAATTATATTAAACTGTTTAATTTTTATATTAAAATGCTTTATAATTATTATTATTAATTTAAATAATTTAATAGTAAACGTAATTATATAAGTTAATTAAAGCATATTTTTAATTTAAAGATTATTTTAAACTATTATTTATGCTTTATATATATTAAAATAGCTTTTTTTGTTAAATTTATATATAAACATTTATTTTAAAAGTAAAAAAGCTTTTATTACTTTTTTAAGCGGAATAATTTTTAATATTTTACGCTTTTTTAAAGTTTTGATTTTTTTAAAAACATTTTTTTTAAACTGATTATTTATAAATAATTATTTAATTTTTTTCAATTTTTTAAAAAAGGGTTTAATAGATTATTTTAATAAATCTGTAATTTTTAAGCTGTATTTAAATAATTAGTTTTATACTAATCTATTATAGCTGTAAATATTATATATAGTATTTTATACTTTTTGTTATTTTTATAAAGTATTTTTAATTAATTAAGTATAAATATTTTTAAAAAGTTTATTTAGTTTTTATTTTTAAAAGAGTTAATTTTATACTTTTTATAAATTATAATAGTAAAAACTATAAAGCTTTTATTACTTTTTTTTTTAATATTTTAATTTAAGTTTTTATTTTTATTTTTATAGCTTAAATAATAAGCTAGTAGAAAAATTTTATATATATATTTACGTTTTACTAGTTAATTTTCTTTTTTAGTAATTAGTACTTTTTTTAAGCAGCGTTTTTAGATTATTTTTTATATTTTTAGTAAAATGTATTTTTTAAGAAAAATTAAGATTTATGCTTAGATATTTTTATATATTAAAATTTTTTTTTTATTAAACTATTGCTTTTTTAGCTCTAAAATATTTTAAAGAATTATAAGTCTATATAATTAATCTTTATAAATATTGTTTTAACTTTTTATTTGCTTATTTAACATTTTTATTTTTAATTTTTACTTTTTTAGCTAAGTATTAATAAGCTTATTAAATAAGTTAAAAGTACTTTTAAAGTTTTTAAAAATATTAATATTTAATTTACGTACTTATTTTTTGTTTATTTTTATACGTTTATTATATTTAATAGATTGTTTAGTATATTTTTGATTTTTTTAAACTTTTTAATTAAAACGTAGTTAATTTTTATAGCTAGTTTTTTTTGCTTTAATTAATAAAACAGCTTTTTATTAAACTAAATATTTTATATAATAATTATTTTTTTTAATTAAAAAATCTATATTTAATTAAATATTTAATATAAGCTTAAAAATAAACTTTATATACTTATTATTTTTTTTTAGCTAGTTTGTTTTTTTTTACTAAGTAAGCTTTATATTTATATATGTATATTTTGCTTTAATTAAGCTTTAAATTGCTTATTAGTTTTTTAATGTGCTTTAAAATATATTATTAAAAATATTGCTTAAACTAATTTTTAAGCATTTAAAAAAGTAAATAAAAATTATAAGCTTTTAAAGAGCTTTTATTATATAGTTATATAGTTGTTTAAACTGTTTTAGTTTAAAGCTTTATTAAAAGCTTAGCTTTTTTTAACATTTTAAACGTTTTTTTAATTAGCTTTTTTTTTTATTTTTTTATTAATTTAACGGGGTTTTTAGTATAAGCTAAAAAAAGCTTTATATTAATCCTTTTCTATTTAGCCTATTTTTTATACTAAGTTTTACTTTAAATCGCGATTATTATATGTTTATTATTATTATATATTTTATATACTAATAATTTATATTAATATATTATTTAATGTTTAAATTAAAAAATCTACTTAAAAATTAATAGTTTAGTTTTATTTACTAAAAAGTAAACGTAAATTATTTTATTATACTTATTTTTAATTATAAGTATTTAAAACAATTTATTAAACTTATAAAAATAATTAAATAAATTTTAATAAACTTTTTAAAAAAGCCGCGTTATGTGCTTTTTTAAAACTTTACTAAAAAATTTTTATAAAATATATATTTTAATATAATGCTTACATTTATTATATAAAATTCTTTTAATCCGCACGTTTCTAGCTATATATACTAGTGTTTTTAAAGCTTTAGCTTTTAAATACTTTAATTTTAAATATTATAAATTTTTTATATTTTTTTTTAAATTAAAAAGATTTATTATTGATTTTTATAAGTAATTTTTAATTATAAAAAAAAAACAGTAATTATTTTAACTATATTTATAAAAATTTTATTAAGTATTTTAAACTTATTAATTATTAATATTTTGTTTAAATATAAAAAAATAAGCTTATATTTAAAAAATCCTAAATTATAGTTTTTAAAAAGTTTTATAATTATAATATTATCTTTTAAGCTTTTATATCGAAATAAACAATTTAAGCTATAATATTAGATTTTTTTTTAATTAAATAAGCTTTAAAAATAATATTTATATAGAACTTTTTAATTAAAGCTATGTTTTCTAATACTATATTTAAAGTGTTATTTTTATTAAAGCTTAAAAAAACCTTTTAAATAATTTTCTTTTTTAAATTAAAAATTAAGTAGTTTTTATATATATTACTTTTTTATTTTTTTTTAAAATAAATAAGCTTAATTTTAATAACGCTTTTAAGTTAATAATATATAAAACGTTATAATTATTAATTAATATATTATTAAAAAGTATATATTAGCTAAATTTAAAAGTTAAAAATATTCTTAAAACATTTACGCTTTTTTTAAAAGTAGCTAAATTAATTATAATAAATATTATATTTAAATTAAGCTATTATTATTAATTATTATTACTTTTTAAAGTTTTTAAAGTTTATATTAAAACGTTTTATTTTTTTTTTGCGATTTTTTTATATAAGTTTTTATAACGCGTATATTTTATTTTAACTTAAATAGCTTTAATTTTTTTTTATTAAGTATAAGTTAAAACGTACGTTTAGTTTTTTTAATAATCGCGAATTATAATAAAATATATATATAAAAAGTCTAGTTATATGTTTACTTTGTTTTTTTTTATAAAAATATTAATAACTTTAATTTTTTTACTTTTTTTAATCTAGTTTAAAGCTTTTTAAAGATTTATATAGTAGTTTATTATATTATTAAAACTGTTTTTTTATTTAAAAGCTAAAAGTAGTAAAAATCTTTATATTTTTTTTTTATCGTGTAGTTTATTTTTATAAATTATTGTTTTAAAAATCTGATTATATTGTTTTATAATAATTCAAAGTTTTTTTAAATGCTTATTTTTAATTAAAGCAGTAAGCTTATTTTTAGTTTAGTTAAAAGCTAGTTTAGTTTATACTATTTTAAAAAAGTTTTTTATAGTAAGCATTTTTTTTTAATATTTAAAAGATTTAAAATTTAAGTTTTTAAAAATAGTTTATACTAGTTTATATATTATATATTTAGTTTTATAATTAACTTTTTAGTTTAAACAAATATTACTTAATATTTTTTTTAAATTATAGTTTTTATAATTAATTTAATTAAAACTAAAAAACTTTATAAAACTTAAACTAGTACTTATAAATTAACTATATTATAATAAATAAGTTTTATAGTAATTATTTTTAAATATAAAAAGTTAACTGTTTAATTTATTTAATTAAAAATTATAATATAACGATTTAAACTTATAGTTTAAATTATAAAAACTATTAGAAAATTTTTAATTTTTTTATTTAATTATGTTTTAATTTTAAACTTGCTTAATTTAGTAATAAATATAACAAGCAGAACGTTTTTTAAAAAATTATTTAGTTTATTAAACTATAAGATATTTTTTTTTATACTTTATTTTTTGTTCGTTTAAAATAGCTAGTTTAATTAAGTTTTTTAAAAAAGCTTAAAAAACTTTATTAAGCACGTAAAAAACGCTTATATTATTAAAGTTAATTAAATATTATACTTTTAAAATTATATATAAAACTTTAAGTAGTAGTATTATTTATTTTAATTATATATCGTTTTTAAAGTTATATTTTTAACGATAAAAATATATAAAAAAATATTTAAAACTATAATAATTTTTAAAGTTTAAGTAATAGTAATTATTTAACGATTATATTAAAATATAACCTTAAAAATTAAAAAAATAAGATCTAAAAATTAATATTTTTAAAAATTGCTATAACTATTAAAAAATACCGGTTTTAAAAGCGAACTAAGCTTATAACTCTAACAAAAAAATAGGTCGATTAATTAAAAAAGTGGAAAAAAGTATATACAGTAGCTACTAACAATCTTAATGCTAATATTTTTAATAATTTATTTTTTTAAGTTTAAGTTTTCTATATTAGTTTTTGTGCTTGTTTAATTATTATATGTTTCTAGATTATAGTAACTTTTTTTATAGTTTTTATAGAGCGTAGCACTTATGCTATAGCTGATTTATTGCGTGCTATAATCCACTTTACCGTTATATTTATCAAATAACTACTAAACCAAAAACTCATAATTGTGCTGCTATATCCGGCGGTTAGACTTATAAGCTCCTATTTGGGACAAGTAAAACCTTTTAGAATTTTTCCAACATTACGCCATTTCACTTATTACGCTTACTAGTGTCCTAGCAGTAGATACCACGATACCATATTCACCTGAACTGGTACTGGCATGGATCACTTTTATTTTTTTCCTTTAGCAGCAAGGTGAACAAGACAAGCTTTGCTGGGTAGTCATTGTAAAAACCAAACACTAAACTAATGATTATATTTAAGCAAAGCCTGCCCTACGCCGCCACCCTAGCATCAGGCAGATACAGCGTTAGCATTCTAATCCACCTATGGCCGTGTGGTGTAAGTCCATTGAAGCTCGTGTACGGTTGCTAACCTTTTAAGGATCAGCTTCCAGAGCTGAGCCGGACTTCAGCAAATAGCGTGCATTGCTCTTTGGCCTCTAATTAACCCTGTATCTGGCTGGCTCATCTTTAGACTTCAATATTGGAATATGAACGAGTGATCGTAGCGTTTCAAAGCAAGAAAAACGAATAATGATTTAACGTGTCGTATTGTGGTATTTATTGGTAAAGGGAAACGCCCGCAAGCCGCTGGAATGCGTCATTGTAGTCCTGAGCAGAACCCACTCCCAAGCTTTGTAAATTATTATAGTACATGCGCAGGTAACGCCACATACACATTCTATAGCCAGCCCGTCTCTTCAGGCCCTTTCATGTTGTATCTCGCACACTCTTCCTCTTTTCTTTTCGTCACCCTTGTAAAATTTGCTCGACTCCTATACGCGCAGCAGCTTGGCGGCATAATCCTCAATAAGCTGCTCAGTAGGGAAAGCCATCTGTTCGAGGCCCTGAGCGTAGGGGGTGGGCACTTCAGCGCCGGTAATACGCTGGGCAGGGGCATCGAGGTAATCGAAGCCGTACTCCATAGTAGTAGCAAGAATCTCAGCACCCATGCCAGCAAAGGGGAAACCGGACTCAACGGAAATCAGGCGGCCGGTCTTCTTGACAGACTTGATGATGCTCTCGACGTCAAGGGGCTTGACGGATCGTAGGTTAATGACCTCAACCTCAACACCGTACTTCTTCTTGAGGGCCTCAGCAGCGACCATGCACTGGCCAACGGTGCGGGACAGGGAAACCAGGGTCAAGTCCTTGCCTTGGCGCTCGATCTTGGCCTTTCCGAAGGGGATGACAAAGTCATCCTTCTGGGCAGCCTCGGACATGGGGAAGGAGACACCATACATCAGCTCGTTCTCGAGGACAACGACGGGGTTAGGGTCGCGGATGGCAGCCTTCAGCAGACCTTTGGCGTCTTCGGCAGACCAGGGGGAAACGACCTTAAGACCGGGGATGGAGCCGTACCAGGCGCTGTAGTCTTGAGAGTGTTGAGCGGCGACACCGGAGGCGAAACCGTTAGGACCCCGGAAGGTGATGTTACAGGGCTGGATGCCACCGGACATGTAGAGAGTCTTGGCAGCGCTGTTGACGATCTGATCAATAGCCTGCATGGCAAAGTTGAAGGTCATGAACTCGCACTGCACGATGTAACAAGTTAGTAATTTCAACAAGCTTGTCTCCTCTTATCTGTGTAGTTGACGATAACAAAGTGTCGGGCTATACTCACGACAGGAGTCAGTCCACTCAGCGCAGCACCGACGGCCAAACCACAGAAACCGCTTTCCGTGATAGGTGTATCGATGACCCTCTTATCGCCGAATCGATCCAATAAACCCTTAGTAACCTTGTAGGCACCGTTGTACTGGGCGACCTCCTCTCCTAGAATGAAGACCTTCTCGTTTTGCTCCAACTCCTCGACCATGGCCTCGTTAAGGGCCTCACGGACCGTGTACTCCTTGGCTCCTTTAGCATCGGCGAAGGTTCTCCGCTGTGAGACGGCGAAGGATGATGGCGAGGCGAATCGGAGAGCTCGGGGGGTGGTTGTCGCAATACGAGCAGAGGCGGCTAACCTCGCGGCGGGACGAAGATAGCGCGACATTTTGTTTCTTTTGAAGACGGACCGACACGAGAGTAAAAGGGAATTGAATAATGGGATGGAGGAATTGAGTGTCCGATCCGTCGACGGATGACGGGCGTTGGTGGTTTGAGGTCTGGGAGAATGGGAGGATGGTGAAGAGGAAGGGTCAGCAAGAGTGATTTTTACAATTGATTAGCTCTGTCAGCTTTTTCGGGAGTTGCTCGAGCGTTGTCGCGCCGTCCCAACTTTTTTTTCTGCTTGTTCAAGCAGAACGGGAACGGATTGTTGGGCTAAACTTACTACACTAGGTTATTTTGGGCTTAGTTTTTTATATTTTAGGCATAGTGCCGTAAGTTCCTTATCAACTTCCCTGCATACATACCCCTTCCAGACCCTTTCCTAGATCGGAACTCATTGGTAAAGTAGCTGGAGGTAAAGCATCAGCAATACCCCTGAACTGCCCTGAGCTACCCTGATTTTCGCCTCATATGGTTTTAAATTTCTTCCCTATGTAGGTTAGGTAGGTAGGCTTGATTGATTGCCAGTAATAGATACCTATTTTCTGCTCTACCATTACCTATCTATTACTAGAAATATTAGTCTGGTCCAGTAACCAGCTTTCCTCTGTACTTACTTCCGCTTCCAACCGTCCAGTAGATACGGGCTTGTCGCAAAAAGGACGATACCGGCTTAGGAGACCCGCTTGCTCCGTTGGGGACACTCCGAGAATTGTGTAAGCATACCTTGTCAGCAGTCCGGGATTTCAACACTCAATACCTAAGTGCCACTGCTAGTGCTATTCGTACGAGCTTTATTGAGAAGGTAGAAGAATTTAACAACAACTAGGTACTTCGAGGGTAACAAAGGTAGGTAGGTATACTCGGTCATTTCTTGGCGCGATTTAAGGTTTCTATCTTTATACGGCGCTGGTATATATATATATGCTATGTGATATCAATGCAGAGGATTGAGGGTTCAAGAGTCTCATCCAAGTCTTCTACCATCTGCTGTCCCACAACACGCCTTGCCTCTCCTCTTGACCATTAGGTATTAAATGGGGTATGTAGGCGCCGTGTTTATCACCATCGGCCCTTCTATTCTACGTCAACTTTTTCAGTCATCATCATCGTCACTTTTTTCATATCATTGCTCCGGCTTCTTTCCAACCATCAGGTACATAGGGGTAAAGAGGTGCTTCTCAGCACCTGCAACAAGGCAGTCAGCGGCTTCACCCAGACTTTCAGCCGTCTTCTTGGTACCAGCCGGGGCCAGCTTGGCCATCTCGAGAACACCGGCAAAATTGTGTGCAACCAACCGACCCCACCATGTCATGCGCGCAATTGTGAGGACATCGGAAAAGCTCTGCATGTATTTCCACCGGCCGGCGAGAGGCCAGTACCACGGGATAGAATCGGGACGATCGGCAAGATCCTCGTGATGAAGCATCTCGAAACCGGCAATCTTCATTGCCTCCAGTCCCTCCGAGATGGTGACCATGTTGGCGATGCCATCACCTTGCTCGATACCAAGACGAATCTTGCGGTGCTCAATGTTGTCGTTGTCGTAGTCATCCGTCATCAACCACTCGTACACACCGAAAATACCACCGGGTTTCAACACCCGGAAGATTTCGCTATATACACCTGCTAACTTGGGAGCGTGAACGGTGGCCTCAATCGCGTAGACAGCATCGAAGCTGTTATCGGGGAAGTCCATTTGCTGAGGCATCTATGCATTAGCAAATTATCGAGCATCTCGCATTTTAGAGTGACCTACCATGAAGTCTCCCTTGACAAAGGCAAGTTGATTGGAAAGGCCCTCTTTCTTGGCATAATGGGTAGCACGCTGAATCTGGTAGTCATTGTTGTTGAGACCTGTGATGTGTGCACCGGTAAACTTGGCGATCTCGCGCGCTGGTCCGCCGACACCACAACCAACATCCAGCACTTTCATCCCCTCCTTGATGCCAATCTGGTGTGCGAGGTAGTGCTCATGTCGGGCGATAGCCTGGTAGAAGCTCTCGCCAATCGAGTATCGGCAAAAGTGGAAGGACTGGCCCCAGCCATATTCATATATATCAGTAGCGAGGTTGTAGTACCTAGAGAAGAAGATGTTAGTAAATATGTCCACGCAGGCGCCAGCGTTGATGGGCAGTACATACTGTCTTGTTAATGTAGCGTACTCGGCAGTTCGTGCCTATCGGACTGGTTTAGTAACAGCAAGAGGCGGTGAAAGGAGCGTTTCAGCGTACAGCACGGGTTTCTTCTGTCTCGGTCTCTGCTGCTTTATTGTCCCAGTGCTTGAAGTACTCGTGGACAGCAGCTTCCTTGGCCTCGCGGCCTTTGGCGAACATGGCGCGCACACCACCCGCAACCTCGGCTGAGTTGCCGTGCATGGCCTTGTTGAAAGCGGCATCACGCTCTCTGTCCTGCTTCTCGAGACCAGTCTTGGAAGCCATGATGGTTGAAATCGTAACCGACTGAATCGTACAGGGAGGTTGGGTTATAGGGAACGCGAATTGGCACTTCCGAGAGGTCAATTCAGAAAAACAAGTGGTGTAAAACGGTAAACTAGAGAGAGTGGTTGCCGCGATCAGAAACGAATGCAGAAAAGGGGATGCGGGCAACTTTTTATGCAAATGACTTTTTGGTTATCGGCAACCAATCCACTAGCAGTGAGCTCCAGTGCCCCTAGTTCTTGCCCCTGGAGCACCTTCCAGTGGATGGATCCAAGGGACCGGGCTTGTTGCAGAAAGCGGGAGCATTATGAGCTAACCTTATGAGGACTAGCTTAGCGTTTCTGTCCAATCATGGGCTTTCAAACAAGAGTTGGACGTCCAGGTTCATCTTGCAAAATAGCCAATAAGCAGAGATCCGAATACGAACGCGGTGAACTCACACAGCCACTTCAAGTTTGTTGTGGCTTATTTGTGGCTATCTAGTAGTTCGAAGATGGTCTCGTATTCGAGTACGACGGAGTTTACGCAACACCACAGCTCTCCATCACGATGCGATGCGGTCTATTAGATAGAAAGCCGAGACGATGCCTAACCGCGAATACGACAACACTCAGACATATACTAGAAGAATATACCTTCTTTATGATACGACCACCCGACATAGCGACAAATCCTCTTTGAGTATGTGCATTAGAAAGCATGGGCAATAAAACGGTCGCTCGGCTTACTTCTGATTTTACATCTTTGTAGCAAGCCTCAACCATCACCATTTATGATATCCCAATCATGAAATGAAGAATTCTATCACCACACCTTTGTATTATCTTAAACTACTACTCGCCGGTGAGTCTCTCTATCTCCCGCTTTTGAACCATACTGCTAGCGACTCACCTTCGTCCTGGTTTGATCTACATTCTTCAAAGCCGAGGAAGAATTACATTTGTGCTCTACGACTGAGATATAGCCTTTCATTCGCATAAAACTGCCATTTGATTCCGCTCCCTGGACATGATGGATATTGAGGTGCTCTATCAGATTATATACCGACAACGCTGGACTCTTACCCTTCCGTGGCCTGCAGCTGATGCCAAACAAAAGATGAAAATGAGTCAATACCGGACGAATAGACTTGACTTCTATCCCCCTCTTCTATAAAAAGAATGCAGGAAGGTATTTTATCTTATACAAGATTATCGATTGTTATGCGCTTGTCGTAACATATCGTCATCGTAAAGACAAGATGGTCACTTATACAACCTCAGAGCGGGGATGGGGTCGGGCCGCGAAACATATTGCTAGAGTAAGATACCAAGCACCTTGCATCCACCGTATCCCGGTATGTAGTAGATATACAAGTGGCTTGTCAGTTATTCGGACCGCTTAGTTATGAGTTTCTTAAAACTTTTGGTTGGAGTATGCAACATGCTCGAACTTCGATATGTACCGCGGTCGGGTTCAATACCTGAAGGCATCATCACCATACCAGCCGAGGCAGGGGGCCTGCCACTCAATGTCAGACCTTACCCCACAGAGGACTTCTCGGCCACAGCATTGGGCGAAGCTTGCCATCTCTACATACCCATGGACAACTCTAAAGCATCACTCTGTCTACTTTTCCCCATCTGGTTTGCATTTCGTTATTTTAGGGCGCGCCATACCTCAGATCCCATGGATCTTCGTTAGGCATCACAAATTCTGGGGTGCGTCAGATGGTTCCAACGTCCTCGGCTTAAATCAAGTTGCATGCGATCACTTACACGGATAGATAGGTTGTGGATATATGTATCCAAGTATTCCCAGTTCCTGCAGAGTAGCTCATACTAATCGGGATATCAATGTTTCATCTGTTATCGACCCTTCATCCCGCATTTGTGAACGCCCAAGTAAACCAACCACACGTGAAATGGCATGCCCCATGGGATTTGGTGATTCCAGCAGAGGTCGCCCGACTCTTCGCACGCAGGAAAAGCCTCTCATATACGAAACCATCGCCGAGCCCACGGAGCTTAGGAAACTCGCCACAGATGCCATATTCCTCCTCGGCGGGCAATTTGCCATCGTGTGCCAGTTTGCCCACCCAGCGCTGGCGGAGGGTTCGTACAAGCACTCGAACTTTGCCTACCGCATCATGAATCGTCTGCAGACCACCGCGCGCTTCTTGAACGCCGCGGTATATGGCACCATGGAGGAGAAGCAGGCTATCTTCAGTGTGATACATCAAGCGCATTCCGAAGTCAAGGGGGGAAATTACTGTACGTTGATCTACTGAGATCCTCCCCTGTTAACATCGTCTGTGCAATGTAGATACTTAAGAGGCGGATCGCTGACGTGTAACCACCAGACGCGGATGACCCCGAGCTACACAAGTGGACAGCAGCCACACTCTTCGTCTCACTCATCGTCGTACACGAGACATTCTTCGGCAAGGTATCCGCCGAGAAGCAAGAGATGCTCTACAAAGAAGCGGCCGTCTACGGGACCTCCCTGCGGATGCCGCCCGAAATGTGGCCGGCAACATTGGAAGAATTCTGGAAATACTGGCACCACAATATCGCAACGCTCGAGATCACAGACTGGGCACGCAGTCTAGCGCGGGACCTGCTCTGGCCGAAGAAGATGCCGCTGCTGCTCCGCCCTCAGATGCCGGTCGCGAGGTTGCTGACGGTCCATTGGCTCCCTGAGCGCTTTCAGAGGGAGTTCGGACTCAAGGTTACGCCGCTGAATACGGCGCTGTTTCATTTCGTTGTTGGGAATGTTGCGCTGGTGTACCTTCATCTCCCGATGAAGCTCAGGACGTACCCGAGTAGATTCTACTTGAAAGATATGAAGAAGGCGGTTAAGAGGATCGAGGAGACGGGGTCCTGGAACAAGCCTGAGAAAGCTTGAGGTTTTCTAATCGGTCGCTTCTGTGTAGCGTTATATCTTGTGGTCTTCGCGTTTGTTCTTTCAACGGAGGCCGTGAACCGAGGTCGAGTTGGGTTTCATTAATTACTGGATTTTGTGCTTGGATACTTCAAGCATTCCTCATGGGCACAATTGGGTTGATTCCTCGCCATCTAATGGACTAACCAATGCGTAGGTTGGCGTCCCGGCCACTGATGAGTAGACTAATTCATAGGCAAAGAGTGTCAACCTACTTCCTCTATTCATCTAGTTCGCTGTCTCTACATGTGGCGTAATGTCCATAAAATCGCACGAATGTACTTGAGAGTTTTAGTTTCCGCTATTCATTCATGATCTTTCCCACCTCATTCAATACCCACTCTGGCGAATATTCTCCCGAATCCTCCACCGTTGATATTGTTGCCGTTGTCCTGGCTGGTTGAGGCTCCCATACCACACCAATCGCTTCTGCTGCCAATCTCTCTTCTTCAGTAAGATCATTACCGTTCAAGCCGTCGAGTACCTCTTCCATTCGAGGGAGCCAGCGCCGAAGCCAGAATTCTTCAGGGTCGCTAATTATGAGAGGCGTTCCATTTCGGTCTTCGTACGCAATCCGTTCGAATTCAACCAAGAGGTCAGCGAACAAACTTAGCAACGTGCTCTACTCCAACTGCAGTTCATCCTTCTCTTTAGAGATATGCTGTGATATATTGCCGTTAAATGGGTTATATTTGAACCGACCGCATGAATGTGTTAAATCCATGACCTCGAATGTCGTGTATCTGACTGCCGCTATAAGATGCTCCTCGTTGAAGTCAGGTTGGACCCTGTGAATGAATTCGACAAAAACCCGTGCGATTGTCGGTGGTGAAACAGTTTCCGAATCATCAGACCACCGGGGGCCGCTCATCGTGTCCAAAAAGGCTTTCAGTGGAGTGCAGCCGTCCACGGAACATTGGCAGCAGCAAGTATCGCTAGCCCGGATTTGCAACAACTTCGCAACGAGCCATTTCTCCGATTGGGGGTCTTTCACTTTACCCAGCCCGAGAAATTTTCTGAGACGTTCATATCCGATGCCAGCGAAGATGAAATGCGCTGGAGTAACTGATGCGGTAATCTTCGTGTCGGGGCTCCTTTCACTCAGTGGTGTCCAATAGTCGGCACCATGCTCGATTAACCAGCGCGCGACCTTTGTATCGAGCCAATATTCTATCAGAGGCGGTTCTCGCGCCCCGTAAAAATTATTAAATTCATTAAGCCTTAGAGGCCGTGTTCGTTCCCCGATATCACTATCGATTTCGCGAAAACCAAGAGCCCACAGCTTATCGAATATACCTGTATTGGGGTGTCTGTCGATATAGCATTTGTTGTATACTGAAGTGTGCGTGTATTCTCCTATGCCTCTTTCGACATCTTCGACGTAAAGGTGTGAAAGTATTTTTATCCCTCTCCTCTGCAGTAGTTTTTGCACTTCAAGCGCACTGCTATCCAAGACTTTGCTTTCATGGAGTCCAAAAGACTCGACTATTACTTCTGGGAGACTCTGCATTGCGAGCGTTTTCAGCTCGTCTCTGCGTTGCTTTAAGGTAACTAGTACGTCGTTCCAGCAAGGCTCAACCATGTAACCTATGCACTGTAGTGTAATGCGTGCCCCCGAGGCTAGCAAAAATTGTGCTGATTCCGTGTAACCCATCTTGCAGGCGTACTCTAGCGGGGTCCAACAACTATTATCGGATCTATTGAGCATTGACGGTTCACTTGCTTTCGCTATCAGTCGTAGACATGACGGATGGGAGATTGCCACATGTATGGGAGTGTGGTAGTAATCGTTTACTTCTTCAAGAGTCTGAGGTTCTCGACATATGAGGTCCTGCAAGATTCTCTCGTCGCCGGCTATGGCTGCGAGGCTTAAAGGACCACATCCAGTAGCTGCTACCTCTGTTAGCTAGGTCAATGAACTGAAAGGGCATAACTATAACCTTCGGCAATTGTCAGATCCTGTGTAACTAAATCAAGGCACGCCTCATTGCACCATCTCAAATACCTTTTTGGTTTGATCGAATATAAAGGTACATCTGGAGCAGCAGAGACGAGGAGCTTTATGATCTGGGTGAAAACACCGGTGCCTCCGGTCATATCCATTATAGTTCCACACGTTGACCTGATTCTACATGTGAGTTTCGTGTAGGCAGAACTCGATATCTTGGTATAAACACTCACGCTCCGTAAACATCATGTGTAGCTACTGGCACTCCACTTGTGATCAATTTACTGGCACCTGAAAGAATTGCGTTTTCAACTGGACTGCCGATGAGGCTAAACTATAGTTATTGACCAAAGTTAATAAGTATTTAAATTGTTCGGAAAATAAAAAAGCTCACATGAACACCGAGTGCCCAAACCAATAGCGACCTCCCATCTGAGTCCATGTCCCTAGGAGATGCTTTCCCTCTGCAGTAAAGCATTAAGATGCGATCGAAACAGAACTGCAACACTTTTGCGACTGTTTCGCTAGCGGAAGGCTCTTGATCATAATTAATCATATCGGTGGCTAATCTCATGATCTTAAAAGCAGGGCTGTGTTTTGATCGATAGACGGGTAGTAGGTGAAGCTTGGACTGATGCTTCGCCCTCCGGCACCGTAAACAGTATGATATGAGAGAACAACGGCCTTCTGGAGCAATCTCCTGAAACCGCTATACTCTACAGTGACATTAAAAGCCTTCTCATCACCGTCAATCTGTGAAAATAGACAGTCTGGTAGATGTTTATTGGTACTGGAGGTCTCATAATGGAACAAAAAGTATCCCCATCTATTCCGACGACGAGACATTATGCGGGAAGGTCGGCATGTGCAAGCGTAAGACATACGACCTCGAGGCGCCAGTAAAGCGTTACACTTCGCTAGTTCTTCGATTGAGGTCGATAGAAGGCTTGGTTTGGAAGCTAATAATAGTGCGGTGTCGATTGACTAGGAGACGAGGGTGTGTAAGCGTTTCTTGCTTCGTGATTAGTCGTAAGCATTATACACTTACATCTAACGGCGATCGGTTGCCCTGGCTGGCTACCTTCTCAGGCTTCTCGCTAGGCATTGTTAACGATAAGCAGGTCACTGCACTCTGTGCCCGCATTGCCTGAGGCTGAGACAAGGCAAGCAATGCATCATGGACTTGGCGTATCTGGTTCCCAGTGGTGATGGACACATTTCTGCCACTTGTGAGAAAGACTGCTCATTAAATATGCACCGACTTATAAGCCACCCACAGTTGTGTAACTTGTAGTGCTGTTTGTAGTGCACTGTTGACCTTGGCAAGCCGATCCTCGAGGCGACTTATGTAAGAACGTGTTAGGAGTATATTCCCCGGAGTGAAGATGTAGCTACTAGGTCGCTAAGTAGGTTACAAGTAGATCGCAATATAAGGTAAAGGCTTAATAATATTAATTCCTGGGTTTTTTTTAACTTTGTTAGGAAGTGACTTAGCTTTATATAACTAAAGTTTTTAATAAAACTATATTTAAAAGTAATAGTTATTTTTAAGTAACTTTTTATATTTAATAGGATGTTTTTTTTAAAGTAATTTGTTTTTAAAGTATTATTAAAAAGAAAAAAGTACGCGGAATAAATAGTAAAGCTAAAATTTGTTTATAACTTTATATATTATTATATAATAAAAAGATAATTAAATAGCTAGTACTTTATAAAAAGTTTTAAAAAAAAAATAAAATATATTACTACTTTTTTAAATTTATAAATTTATAAATCTAGCTATATTTTTAAAAATTAAATAATAATTTTTTATTTTTTTTTTATTTTTTTTATAACTTTTTAAGCTATTAATTTCGTAAATATTTTTAAAAGCTTTTTTTAATTATTATAGCTAACTAAAAAGTTTTTATAAAGTTTATATTTATATTTTATAAATATAATTTTTTTTATATTATAATTAAGTTAGTTAATTAATTATAAAAAATTAATAGTTAAACTATTATAAGTATAATTATTAAAATTAAAAATATAATTTTAGTTAATTTATAAATAATATATTATTATTACTATTATTATTATTACGATATTATAAGTATTATTTTATAAACTATTTATAACTTTTTAATAACTTTATAATAATTTTAATTTTAGTTTTTGTTTAGTTTTTTACTATTATTATTTTAACATAATAATAAAATAAAACAATAAAAATAAGCTTATTTATTAAAATATTTAAAATAAGTTTTTTTTTAACTTTTATATTTTTAAAAACTTTATAAAAATATACTATAAATACTTTATAATTAAATTGTTAGTAAGTATTTTTTACTAATATATTAATAATTATTAGTTTTAAATATTTTTATTATAAAAACAAGTTTAAATTTTATTTTTTATAAGTTAATATTTTTATACTTTTTTTAATTAATAGCTGTTTTATAGTTAACTATTTATTAATATTTTTAAAGCTTATAATATTAAACTTGTTTATATTTTTATTATAAAAACTATTTATAATAATATCAGTAAATTTAAATTTTAGTACTTTTAACTTTTTTATTAACTATTAGTTAAATTATAAAAAAAACGCAGATTTTTATTAAGAAAACTTTATAAAACAAAAAAAATACTATTAATTTTTTTATAAAAAAACTATTACTATTAATACTAAAGCAGTTATTAAACAGTAAAAAATAAGTTTTTTATTATAAAACGTTTTATAGTTACAGCTAAAAAATTAATTATTATTACTATTAAAACTATTATAATATTAAAACGGGTAAACTACTGCTTAGTTATTTTTATAAAAAAATTATTTTGTTTTAATAAAATATATTATTATATTATAAATATTATTAGTAAGTAATTAATAAATAACTGCTAATTAATTAATAATATTATATTGTTTTTAAAACGTTTTTAAACATGAAAAAAAAAAAAAAAAAAATAAAAAAGATAATATTAATTTTAGATTATAAAAAAGTTACTGCTAGGTTATTATTGTTTTTTTTAATAGTTTTGGGGGGTTTTTTTTTAATTAAAAAAAATAAATTATAAACTTACTTTTATAGCTTTAACTTTTTTTTTCTTTTTTTTTTAATATTTATGCTAATATTTTATTTTATTATTTAAAAATTGTTTTTATTAGTATATTTTTACTAGCAAACTAAATATTTTTTTTTTAAAAAGGTTTTTATAAGCTAGTATTTTTTTAATTATAAAAATATCCTTTTTTTAAACTATTATAAGTTTTTATAATAACAGTAAAAAATTTTCTAATTAATATTTATAAAGTTTAAAAGTACTAATAAAAAAACATTATATATTTTATAAGTAAATAATAGTTTTAGCTTATATATTATTAAGTTATTTTTAACTATTTTTAATATTTTAAAAAGTTTTAAATATTTATTTATTATTTTTAAGCTTAGTTTTTACTAGTTAATATTTTTTGTTAATAATATTCTTAAGTTTTTAACTTTAAATATTTACTGCTATTTTTTATTATTATATTATTTAATATAAACTAAATTATTATAATCTAATAGTTATTTAATATTTTTATAATTTTATTAAATTTAAATTATACGTTTTTTTATATTTTAATTATTATATTTTAAAAGTTTAGTTAGCTAGTTAAAAAGTTTTTTTAACTTATAACTAAATAATATTTTTATAAATATTTAATTATAAACTAAATAAACTAAAATATTATATATTTATTTAGTAATAATTAATTTTTTAGTTTAGTTATTTTGTTTAAAACTATAAAAAGTTTATAAATAATACTTTAAAAACTAGTTTTAATGTTTTATTTATTTATTTATTTATAAATAAAAAACTATATTAAGTTTTTTATTAATTATTAAATAATAATATAGTATAGCTTAAAAATAACTAATAAATAAAATATTTTAGTTTAATATAATATTTTAAAAAAACTAAAATAAATAAATACTTAAGTAAATAATAAGTTTATTAAATTATTAGTAATTAAAGTTTTTATTATAAAAATATATAACGTATATTTAAATAAATAATTAATTATTACTAGTATATTATTATATTATTTTTATTATTATATAATAAATAAAAATAACTTTATAATAAAATCGTACAAAATTTTTTAAAATAAAATATAAAGTATAAATAAAAAAACTAACTTATTAAAAAATTAATAAGTTTTAGTTTTAATTTGTTAATAAGTTATATAAGTAGTAATATATTTTTTAATATTTTTAGTAAACTATTTTAAAAGTAGTTTATAACTAGCTTTTTAATTATTTTAATGATTTTTTAATAATTTATTAAAAATGTATTATAATAGCTTTTTAATAGTTTTTTAACTAGTAAACTATTAATAAAAATATATATTTGTTTTTAAAAATATAATCGTTTATTATTTTTTAATTATTATATAAGCTTAACTATAAACTTTTTAATATATTATTATTTTTATAATTTTAAAATAATAAACTTGTTAGTTTATTATATTTTTTAAGCTGCGTTTTTTAATAATTTAACTAAAAATTTTAATACTATTAATAAAAATTATAATAATCTTGCTATAATTTTAATAAGTATAATAATAGTATCGTTTTTTAGTTTATTTTTTTACTTGTTAAAAAGTTTATAAAACAAAAAAATATTAATATTTAACTTTTATTTATTTATTTAAAAGCTATTTATTAACTTTTTAGTAATAATATTTTTATTACTTACTAAAATAAAGTCTTTAAAAATACTATTATAAAAAAAGCTTTTAATATTTTTTTAACAGCTAGTATATTTGTAATTTTTAAGCTTATACTTTAATAACTATACTAATTTTTTTTTTCTGTTTTTAATTCTTTTTTATTTAAACTTTTTAAAAAATTAAAAAAAATTAAATTTTTATAAGCTTTTTACTTAATAATAACGTTATAATAATTTAGTTAATAAAATAAACTATTAATTAAGTTTTGTTTTTTTAGCTAATATTTAATTTTAAAATCAAACTTTATTAATATTTATAATTAAAATACTTATTTTATATTTAGCTAAAACTTAATAATAAAGTAGTTATAATTTAAATAGTTTGTTAAAATTAATATTTAATATTAAACATAATATAAATAATGTTTTTATTAATTAAAAACGTTAATAATAACTAATAGTTTTATATTTAGAATATAATAACAAAATTTAGCTTTTTAAAGCTTTTAAAAAAAAAAATATAATAAAGTATTAGCGATTTTTATAATACTAAAAAATAATAGCGTTAAAAATAAAGTTTAAAATATTTATTTTGATTTTAATAAATAACGTAAAGTTAAAATAGTATAATATTAATACTTGTATAAATATAATCTATAATTTTTTAAAAACTATTTGTTTTTATAAGCTTAAGTTAAAAGTAAATAGCTAGTGTTTTTTTAGTTGCTTAATAAGAAATATAGTAATTTAAGCATATTTTTATATAAAATAATAATAAAATTTAATAAAGCTTAAAAAAACTTATATAATATAAATATTATTAAGTATTAGCTATTTTAAAATAACGTTTATTTTAGTTTTGTTTATATTAATATTAATAAAAATAATAATAAAGCTTAAAAATAAAAATTTATTAATAAACTAATTATATTTGTTTAAGTTAATATATAACTTTTATATTTATAGCTTTTAAAAAATATTATAAATAGTTTAAAAATATATATTTTAGTTTTTATTATAAATAATAATATTATTAAAGTAAATAATATAAATACTATTTATTAAACTAGTTAATACGTAATTAATATATTATTAAAAAATAGTTAAAATATTA
This sequence comes from Xylariaceae sp. AK1471, assembly GCA_023159215.1. Taxonomy (NCBI): domain Eukaryota; kingdom Fungi; phylum Ascomycota; class Sordariomycetes; order Xylariales; family Xylariaceae; species Xylariaceae sp. AK1471. The sequence continues at coordinate 730,825 of JAJKLI010000022.1, forward strand.
ATAAGCTTAAAAACATTATTAAATACTTAAAATATCTATATTTTATATAAAAAACAGTTTTTTATTTATTATTTTTATAAATATATAACTAGTAATAAATATTTTTAAAGTTAATTTTAGTATAAATTTTTAAATTAGTTAATTAGTTTAAAGTTTTATTAATAAAAAATAAAAAAATATAGTTTTTTTGTTAGGAATAAGGGTAATATTAAAGGTTAAGTATAACTATATTTATTTGTATAGTATATATTATATAAAACTAAAGCTTAAAGAAAAAATAAAACTAGTACGGTTTATAGGTGGATTTAGTACTATATATATTTTTTTTAAAAGTAGCAGAGTGTAGAGCACTTTAAGCTAGATTATAATAACTATTTCTTTTTTTTTATGCAGTTAGTTCTTAATCTACAGTATGTTTTAATAGCGTTATTTTATAGCTAAATAAGTATTTTAATATTTTAAATAATGCTGTTATTATATTATTATATAATTATAGTATTATTATAAACTATATTGTTGTTGTTTTTTAAAGCGGCGTTTTTTAAAAGATTTATACTGTTTTTGTATAGGATTTTATTACAACATAAAATATATAAAGCGGTTTTTTTATTTTTTTTTTTTTTTTTTTTTTTTGCAAGTATTACTAATTTTTTTTATTAATTTTTTTGCTTTAGTTGTTTACTGTTGTTTTGTTTTTATTCCGCTTTTTTTTATACTATTTTTTAATTATTATTTTTTTATAATTACTGTTTTTTAAAATACTTTATAAACAAACAGTTTAAGCTTATAATAAGGAATTTAAGCGTTAGGATAAAGCAACAATTATTACGGCTTTTTTAATATATTGCTTTTGTTTTAATAAGAAGTTAAATATATTTTAGCTTAAAAATAACTAGCTTTTAGAAATTATTTATAAACTAAAAAATCTTAGGGCTTTTTCCTGTAAAAGCTATTAAAACAGTTATAATATTTATAAGCTTATAAATATTATTATTTTAGTTTTACTTTAGATTTATTACTAATAAAATAACTGTTTATTAAAATATATTTTAATATAATCTGCTTTTACGAATGTAATAAACTTATATTTTGCTTTTTTAATTTTTAGTATTAAGTTTTTAATAATTTTATTAGTTTAGTTGTTATAGATACGAAAAGATAGTAAATCTAGCAGATTTTGTTTTTTATTCGTAAAAAAATCGTAAAAGCTTAATTCCGCTTTTTAAAAACTTTTTATCGTGTTTTAATTTTTTATTAATTTTTTTTTAGTTAATTAATACTAATAAAGAAGTACTTATAAGTATTTTCGTTTTTTTTTTATTTATGTTTTATTTTTAATCTTATTTTTTTATTAATTAGTTATAAAGTAAAAGAAAAAAGTATTAAAACTTTATTATTTAGCGTAAGATTTTTTTATTAAAAAGCTTAGCTTTTTTTATTGTTACTGCTATAAATTTTTTGTTTTTAGCTTAATTTAGCTTAGTTTTTAATTAGTTTAAAGTACTATTTACTGCTATAAATATTAACGCGTTTATAGTTTCTGCTTAAAACTTTTAAACGTTAAATATTTTATTTAGTATAATGCTATTTTTTAGTTTTAGTAAAAAATTTACTGAGCTTTCCGCGATAAGAACAATAATATAAATGTTTTAAATAATAGTAAAAATTTAGTAAAATTTAAGGATATTTTTAACCTGCTTATATAAAAGGTTCGTTTTAATTTTACGTGTAGCTTAATAATAAAGCGCAGATTTTATTTAAAAATATAAGTTCGATTTTTATTACGTATTAGTTTGTTATAGTTTTTTTTTAGTATTAAAATATTAATATTATTACTTCGTAATAAGCGTTCTTTAATAATACTTTATTTTTATTTTAAAGTAGCTTTGTTAGTTTTAATAATAACTTTTTGTTTTTTTTTCTAGCGTTTTTTAAAGTTTTTAATAGCTTAAAAAGCTATAATATTAATAGTTAATATTTACTAGTTATATTTTAAAAGCTAGTTTTATTACTTAATTTTATAGTATAGATCTTTTTAATAAGTTTGTTTTTTTATTATATTTTTTATTTCTTATTTGTTATTAGCTTTTTTAAAATTTAGTATTTATAGAGTATGTTTTAAATTAGCTTTTTAAAGCTTTAAGAGTTATATTAAGAATATATTATAAAAACGGCTATATTTTATTAAAAAAGTAAGCTGATATATTTACGAACTAACTTTACTAATAATTTTAAAAAGTCTAATAAATTTAAAAAATAACTTATAATATTTAAACTTAAAGTTTTTTATTAATAAAGCTATTATTTAACTAATTTTAAAGGTTATAAAAACATGCTTAAAGTTGTAGTATTTTATATATTATTTAACTGCTTTTTATTATTAGTTCCTTAAACTGGTTTAAAAAGCTTAAAGTTTATTTATTCGGTTTTATATTACTAGTATCTTTTTTAAAATAAAGTTATTTTTAATAAATAGCTTAAACTTTAATATATAGCTATATATAGCTTTAAAAAAGGATTTTTAAATAATACTATTAATAATAAAGTTTATTACGAAAAAAGCTTGTAGTAATAACTATAACTAGTTAATTTGTTAGTTATTTATAAAGTATTTAAAGTATCTTTTAATTATTTAGTTTATCCTTTTTATTTACTTATTAGTTTTAAAATAAAACGCGACCGAATATTTCTTTTTAATTTTAATATAGTAATACAATTCTAATTAAAATTAACTAATAAAAAGCTTGTTTTAATTTAAAATTATACTTAAAAAAAACCTAAATTAACATTTAATCTAATCGTAAAATAATATAGCAAATTTTATAGCAGTTATTATTATATAAATAAAAAATATATAAATAAACTTAATAAACTAATTAATAATAACTAGAATTAAATTAACAAGTTTATTTTAATAAAAAGTTTTTAATAAGCTAATAATAAAGTTTATAACTAGTTTTTTTATAAAAAATAAAAGTAAAAAAAGTATATTTAACTTGTTGTATTCTTAGTAGTATTTTATTTTTAATCTAACGTAGATTATATATTTTTTTATATAATCTTAAATATTTTGTTTTATTTTAAGCTAGTAAAACTTACGTTTTAATAGCGCTTTTGTTTTTAGGTTTCTAAAATAACTAGTTATTTTATTATTATAGTACAGTTTTATAAGCTAAAAATATACTGTTTTTTTAAAAAAAACATATACTTTATTTTTATATACTAGTAAAAAGCTTTAAATAAATTAAACCGGTTTTACTAGTTCTTTGTTCTAAATACGCTTTTTAAGCTAATAGTACTCTAAGTTTTTTTTTTAAACTTTTTAAACTAGGTTTTATAAAAACTAGTTAGTTTTTAAGTTTTAAGTGTTCTTATTACTAGCAATAATTTATACTTGTTTATATATTACTGCTTATATAAAAATAGCTTAAACTTAAAACGAATAAATAGCATAAATCTTACTAGTTAAAACTTTAAAGTACTTATTTTAGTAAATAGCTTCAACTACTGCTATTTTTTTAAACTAAAAAGTAAGTTAATATTTTTACTTGTGTTAACTATATAATTAGGTTTTCTTAAAAAAAGATAAGCCTTGTTTTATTTATTGCTATAATATTAAATAATAAAATCGAAAAAAACGAGATATATATACTATTTTATCTGCTTACTATTTAATTTTAGCGTTTTTATAAACATTTATAAATTTATATAGTCGGTTAAAACTTTAATTAGTACTTAACTTCTTTATAAATAATATTATTAATACTTAAAGTATTTAATAATTGTAAGTATTTTTTAATTTATAATTATATATTTAAACTTAAGTTTAGTAAACTTTTAAGAATAAAACAAAAT